>OY728166.1:174880961-175526705 GCA_963277665.1 Viscum album | reverse complement strand
ATTATCCTCAATTGGATCCTTTTTCATACATGAAAAACTCCATTATATACTTCTAGAATACCCCTAATATTAAATTTTTTAATGAAATTTGGGAAATTATCAATAACTATAACTTCACCCCTTGGGAGGATGTGATTATTTAAGAACCAACCAAAAATGGTATCCTCTATGGTAAATGGTATTACCTGTTTTCTGCTATGGATTCTAACTGAGATTTGTATATACTGAGTAATATCCACAAAGACTAGATCAGGCCTTCATGACTCACCTTGATTTGGATATTTGGACCCAATCAGATTCCAACGTACTCTTGTTTACAAATTTGTGGTTTCTCTATTTACTCTGGGTGTTGATTATTCTCTAAGTAAATTTATAATTTCGATCATATATTTATTTTTTGATCCATTGATTTAGATTTTTGGAGTCTGTTTTATATTTTATTGAAAAAAATATTAATAGTGATGTCACATATTTCTTTTATTTATTCTGGTATAATTTATTTATCTCTTTAACATTATAATCACCTTCGAGTGGCGAAGGAAGAGGTTATACACGTCATCAAGAGTGCATGTAATGTGTCGATGCATAGTACCACCATGTTCAAGCTCTATTCAGCTATTTAGAATTTAGTTTTCTCTATTAGTGATTATAATTTTCAATATAAATATAATTGCGATAATAGTATTCATGATTACACTGTTTTTTCAAGGTTAGGAATTGTAGGTAATTTCAAGATGTTGGTCGTACTCTGGAAGTCTTCTGGAAACCTCCCTTGAATAATTGGGTTAAAATAAATTCTAATAAATATTCCTATGTCACTATTGTTTTGTTAGGATGTGGGTATATTTATCATGATCACAGTGGAAATGTTCTAGTGGATTTTATAGCTCTTGTAGAATGGTTCCATAAATTGAAGCTGAAATGATGGGAGTTATACATGATATCTACATTGTGAAATATAAATTTTTAAATTAGATATGGCATAAAAGTGATTCTAATACCATTTTTTAGCATATAATAAATGGTGTCTTTCATCTCTCTTGGAGTCTCACTACTCTCTGTATGGAATGTTTGAGTATTATTTTTGAAATTGACTACATTCTCACACATATCAACTAGGAGGATAAATGGGTGGAAGACTGTATCACCAACAAAGGAATTGGTTAAAATCTGAATTAGATGGAGGAACTCCTTTATAAATTGATCTCTATTTATAATGGATATTTTTTTGTAAAAGTAAATAGTTTATACTTTTTAACTCTTTCTTAATAAACTTTTTATTGGACACTTTAGCTAAGAATCATTCATTGAAAAATATTTATTCATGTATTATGTTATTACTTTATGTTCATTGTACATACACATTATTCGATTAGTTTATATGAAATTTATATATAATTTATAAGGATTATTTATATATTTTAGGGTATTTGTATGTTTATATATATATACACACCGACATTTATTTTTATCCGTATCTATTAATAAAATCATAAAAAATTATATTTTTATATTTGTTCAATTCAGAGAAATATGAATATTTTTAAACCAAAGGGGTTGAATATGAATAAAAAATTATTGTATTTTAATTAATTTATAGAACTGTAAGAGAAAGGGTTTTATGATTTCATCAATTTTGATACATACTAAGGAATTAAATCTTCTTGAAATACGTGTCTATTTTTACGCTATGGTAATGTATGGTGAATTTTTTCAAATGAGTTGGACGAACACATAATCTATTAAAGAAATAACTATAATTATAAATGTTGGACTAAACACAAATAATTTCTAATTATATCCAATTATTTAAATAAAAAATGAATTAAGAATAATTTATTACCAGCAAAATCATATAATAGAAAATATATTGTATTGAGAAAATGACTATGGTGTTAGAAGATTAACCTCAAGATTGGCTAATTTTTTGGAGGATTTAATGAAATATATAATATTCCAATTATATATTGATTGTATGAAATATACTTCACTATCCATAGTACTAAAAAAAATAATTCGAATGTGGATAAATGATAGAGTGATTATGGTCTTATAGAGATACATTATTATATGAAGGTTTTGATACCAAATTATAATAAATTTTTTTAGACATATAAATCTATATTTATTTTTTATAAAAATATGTAAGATCTACTCAATAATACATTCCTATAAAAATTAATATATATTACTCTAAAACTAATGAAATTAAACAAAAAAAAGTCTTAAATAATATGCATCTAAATATATGAAAAATTAAACAAGTTTATCAACATTTATGTATTACTATATAATAATTCAATGATTTTTATGATTATAATAAAATTTGGAGTAATAACCCTGAACGGATACCCAAAAATTTAATGAACTAAGCCAAAAGTTTCCCAAATACATTCCCTGATCACTAGTGGTTATTGACATGCATAAAGGGTCAATTATAATCACTGGGAAATTATTTTACCTTTTCTATTGTATAACAATTCAATAAAAGATTTTACCAAAATGTGACATGACATATTTGTATAATAGATGTTTCTAAAAAATACCACCTCTATGACATGGGATGAGTGTTTTGTTTATGAAACAATTCAAAATGATATATATATATATATATATTACCAAAACACTTTCTTAGTCCCCATATAAATACATTACTTCTAAATATTTAAAATTAAAGTACAGAAAACATAAGGGTATATTTTCCAAACTATCTACTCCTACCTGGATAGAATTCCAGATCCACCCATAGACTTGACCTTCTAAGTGGAATTATCACCTAAAAAGTCCCCAAAATGATCAAAGAAATCATCTTACTATTCCTACTTTTATCTAAAATTCAACATGATAAATTTTATATGTATCGAAATGAACATGAAAGTTGTGAAAATATAACTCAATATAATAGCAGTTGTGTATTTAAAAAATTCAATATATATTGAAGTGAATGGATCACATGAAATGGTATATAATAAAAACATTTAATAGGAGGAAAATAAAGTAACAGTAAAGTATATCACAAAAATAATATTTTAACAATGAATAAAATCAAATCTACCAGGGTGATCCTATCCACCTTCATTCCTTTATTTGAATCCATAACAAATTAATTTGTACATCAATATATTTTTGTACATCAAAGGTATCTTCCAACTATGGGATATAATTTTAATAAAGGAAATATCATTCCTACCATGGAATGTCCTATACATTTGGATTATCCTATCATATAATATATGGATAGGGAATACCAATGATTACACCAAATAAAAACTCTTATATAAATATATGGAAAATCATTTGATAGCATCTACCAACATTCCATTTCCACACATGTGACATATGGAAGGGAAATCCATGAACACTACTTATATTAATATATGAAATATAAAGTATTGTTGTAGTTACCCACCATAGATTTTCTAATCATCAATGACCTACAAATATAGTCTAAACAATATCCAAAAGTATATATCATAGATATAATATTCACTTCCCGACACATCACGATCAAAAGTCTAATACAACTAAATAATGTTACATTAAATTATTTTCACATAAAATATAATTTATAAATCTTAGAGATAAATTCTTATATTACCAAAGTATCAATACCTTTCCTAGAGCACCTCATCTCACCTAACAACCATATTCAATAGAATATAACATACAAACATCAAAAACATTGTAAAAAATAATAAACAATAAATAAAGAAAGAGACTCACTACCATCTATAAAAATAAAAAATATGTGTCTCGTATATAGATATAGGTTAATGATATACAACATGTTTCACTAAAATAAATAATAACATGGTAGTATAGAATAAATTTCATATACAAATGATCAAACCAACTCCATCCAAAAGTCTATTTACTCATTCCAATAGGAAATTTTTTTAAAACCATTATTTTTTAAAATATAATAAATTTCTTTATATTTAGAAACTATTTTATATTTATATACACATATAAAATTGATAAATAAAGATAGATGTAAGTGGCCTCTCATAAATGTTCACCACTCAATGGTACATTATTTTTTTACATAGTTTAGGAAATTATGATTCACACCTTGTCAAAAGACTTATGAAAGGGGATAAGGTTCTACCCTTTCTTGAAAAAAATAACATTGGTAATTTCCATATTTAAATAACTGAAAAATAATTATCTCCAACAAGGGCCTTTCTATAATGACCTATATAGTTATGGGTTTGCTATTTTGGGTCCATTTTAAATTTTGAGGCCTTAAGTAGATAGTATTTTATAGATTAGGATGTAGATAAAATTTTTGAGAGTTAGTTAACCTATATGAGTTTTATTTTTCATTACATTAAATAAATTTATAGGTTTGTAATAGTTTCTCAGTTTTGGTTGTTTGAGTATAAATTTTGGATAACTGATGATACCTAGTGCAGCCACCAGGTACCTGGTTTGGAATGAGTGACTAACCAATTCTTCTTGGTGTGTATAAAAATATATTAAGTATCCATTCATAAATAAAATTTATTAGGTACCAAATATATTGGATAGTGTTTGGGACCTTCTATGAGTGTATTTTAGTACCAGTTATGGGTGGACCAGGTACCTAATAGAGTTTTGTTGTGTTTGTTTAGTGATGAAAAATGGTCATTTCAAACCCACTATTTCATATCCCACATAGGAGTCACCTTTTTATATAATTTAACTAGGTGGAGGCACAAATATATTCCTAAATATTCCCATACATTTATATCATGTACCTAAGGAAATCAAGGATAGTTTATTCACACTAAACTAAGGTTAATTTTATACCTTCCTTCCCATTTATCCTTTCCTTTTTTTCTTAATTAATTTATTATACACACCTGTATTCTTATTACATTCCATTAAGGAATAGTGAAATCAAACCAATATGTTGGGGAACTATTTTGAACTCATTAGAGTATGTAACAATATAATTATCTCGACCTATTACATTATATTCTAATAATGGTATATCATATGATGTATTTTTCTTCATATTATATGAAATGGGATTTGAATTAGTGGTAATTCAGGTATTGATTCAACAATTTATGGTTGATGTAGTGAAAAAGGAATGTCTTGGAACCTCTATAATCTATATCTTTGAGTTTTGGTGATCTGAAAATTATTAATAAGTTTTATCCAATTATGCATCATTGAATTCAATTGATAAATTACTTTTAAGTGTTTATAATTGACATTTTGATGCTTCTAGTTTGACGTATTAGATTAGGATCCTGGTGATCCTTATTAAGGGATTGAATAGAGGTAGGTGAGATTAATTTAGTGATATTAACTCTATTTTATAGGTTGGATTCCCCTTTAATAGATAATGATATGAATGTATACATGTTCATTATATGTATGTGCCTTGGCATTTGGGTTCTAGATATGAGAACTCTGTGATGTGGGATGGGTGAGCCCAGAAATGTTATTTAGGAAATGGTTATGATTTAGAGTAGTGATTTGAGTATTACTATATTAGGATGGTGACATAAAATATGCCACATAGTTATACATCTATGTTTCATGATGTTGAAAGTTTTTTGACAAACCATTGAGTGGGATTGGATTTTGTGGTAAATTGTGAATATAATAGAATGATCATTATTTAAGTGAATGAGTAATTCCATTTTTTTAGTGCATGAGGCATAGATTTACATAGTAGTCATTGTTCTTTTCCAAGTCTATAATTGTGGAATGAGGTCACTACCCAAACCATCATAGGATACAAATCCCTTTACTGAACCAAGTTCACTCCCCATACCAGTCCTATATTACTGAACCAAGTTCACTTACAATTCCTATGTTTTCCATCTCTATAGATATAAATATTTACCCAATGAATTATAAGGAGATATATGTCCCACCCATCACATAATTAATACCATACATATGTGTTTCATAATAAAATAATTCATTAACTGAACCCAAAAAAATAACTAGTTTCATTAACATAACTCCATCATAACATAACCCATAGAAAAGCAATGGGGTTCATAAATATTAATATATCATAAAAATAAAACTACCATGGAAATAAAAGGGATATTATCCATGAAAAATATCCCTAGTATATCGAAAATAACATCAAATAATTTTATCATAATTTGAAAATAGATTTTAGATATCTGTTGAAAATAAGTGTTGAGGAAAATATCCTCTCGGTTTGAAAGCATTTTCTTTTATTAAAATGCTGTAAAATTTTAAAAGGGAAGATTTTATTTGAAAGAAAATTTTTAAAATTATAAGGGAATATTAAATGAATTAAGTCAGTATTAATGTGGAAAACCCCATTTATTCTATAAAAGTATTTAAAAAACACTTTTTTCGTACTTTTTCCAAAAAATACATATTGTACCTCGTTAGGAGAACAAAAAACATATTCCTTTCAAAAAAATAAGTAAAAATTTGCATATAGGAAAAATGATATTAAAAAATGTATAAAAGTAGTAAATTTTTTAAGAAACATTTATATGAGTGATAATTATTCCCTAGTAGATTCTTACATATAAACAATCTCAAATAAAATGAGATTGTGAAATTAACCCTTACCTTAGATTGGATTTCATTCATACATATCAAAAAAATCATTATAATATATTAAATAATGTTATTAATTTATAATAGAAACATATTCATATTCATTATATCATATATGATCCTTTTATATTAAATTATAGTCTATTTTTTAGTTATATTTTATTATTACCCTTCATTTGGGTTTTCACTACAGTATTTTCCAATGCATGTTCTGATGTATATGTCCCAGATCTTCTTTATAGGATTTATTTACATTATTTATATAGTGGTATTAATGTAATATATATCATTTTTATTCATTTTATAAATTTATATAATCATTATTTAATGGTGAATATGGAAGATGAATCGCGTCACATCTTGGAGACAACATGTCATATGTATGCACAGGCGATGATATTATTCCATTAATGGTTAAATTTTAAGGATGAAGATGGAATATTAATTTTATTTCTTGAATAAATATTATTTTTGAAGTATAATATATATATATACATTATTTCAATAAATATACCCATTCAAGTAAAGTATTTTAGAAAAATAGATGACACCACAACTTTGAGATGGTAAGACGTATGTATGCATGTGTGGTGATTTCATTTATCGTAGGATGTATAAATGATAGACGATGGATGTTACATAATCATAATAACATATAAGTATATATTTGATATTGTAGTTCTTTAATTATAACTAAAACAACATATGAAGAGGAATTATAAGAAGAAATAAACATTAAAGAGTTAGTAAAGATGATTACCTCTTCTTCATCGAACTTATTTTAGATCATTCATTAGGGGCACTAGGATTGGCCATTGGATGGGACTAGAACCTCTATAATGAAGATAGTGATGTTTATAAGAGAAATATTTGGCGTATAGTTGAGTTTTATGGATCAATGTGATGTGAATAATCAAGGGAGGTGGTTTCATTTTATAATTGATGAGCCATTAACTCCCCAACATCCCATTACAATGAAAATGATTAAAGGAGAAACTGAAATGTTAAATGACAACATTAACATTAAATGGTTACTTTAAAATAATGCCTTCAATTTCCAAAAGTCAAATGGTGGGTTTGAGAAAAAATCCTAGTATCAAACCGCCATAAATTATATAATATGTATAATAAGAATAATTCAAAAATTCTTGATTTTAAAACAAAAACAGTTTTATAAAGTATTTTCATAAATCCAAAACCATTTGTAAAAAATATACTTTGGATTTCATAAATGCCTTTCATATTCAGAAATACAATAATATAACATGTATGTGGGATAAAACATGAATACATATACACACACCATAAAGAAGTAAAATAAACACATATCAATGAAATTATGCATCACTCAAAACCACCCGACACAACCTCATGTGAAAAAATCTAAGAAATAATTTGTGACAAAATCCATCACATGATGAAAAAACCATAAATGAAAAATCACACAATATGGGCCCTAGATTATTGAAAAACATAGTACAGATAAAATAATTCTAAACCAAGAATATGTTGGTACTAATCGATATCTCATTTTTTCACAGTCTATTGATATCAAAAATCTTATAGTGGAATTACACACACTATTAGTGGCATGTAAATTCCAGATGCACCCAAGGTTCCAAATGTTCTTATTTTCTAAAAATAAATTTCAAAACCGTTATCAAAATTTGTAAAACATTTTTTATTCTAATTCAATCCTTTTTAGTGTATATACCCCATTCCAAACCATAAACAATGATTCAAGCATTTAATCAAAAAAATAATGTCAAAAAAACCAATTTCAAAAGAAAACCCACTTTAAAAAATTATCCTTCCAAAACATAATTTCAAAACAAAAATAAATTCAACTATATGAATCACCATAGAAATTTCAATATAGTTATAAGAAATTCATACTATTTACCCACTATATATAATCATCTACCTCAAGAATAGAGGTATAATTATTCAACCTTAAAAGCGACTATTAGGGATTTGAAGATTAGGTCATCATGAACTATGAACCACAAGAAAAATATAAATCCAAGGTTAAACCCCTTATATAAATCATACATATCCTATTTTGGTTGCACAATACAAGTGGAGAATATATCTAGTGAGTATTTACATGAATATGGTAAACCAGACAAATAACACAACATACCTTGAGATTATTAATCAATTACGATAGAAATGCACCTAGAACCCCTAGAGAGAAGCCTCTAAACCATAGGAGATGTATTTGGTTGATCCTTTATCAGATTAATTATTCATTAGAGGATAATCCAGTTCCTTGAGGTTTTTAAATTAAAAATTCATAGCATTATAACCCCTCACACATTTTTTTCTAGATATGACGCATGATATCGAGTAATCGTGAACCATAACCATGAAACCCATATAAAGATTTTGGTTGGGGTTTAGGGTTTCAATTCATGGTTCCTTTAACTATGAGACAACCATGAATAACCCCACTTCTAAGGGGTATATAGTTTTGAGTGGTTCTTAAATGGTTTGGAAAAACTGTGTGCCTCCTTCTAATGGCAATACACATGCCATATAGTTTCATGGAACAAACTATGTTGTTATACCAAACCATGATCCAACTCGGCAAAGCCCCATGGGCCTCAAAAAATTTTGAATGCTTCCTAAAATGAATCCAAATAAAGATGCAACCAGAACACTATACAAACAAGGGTTAAGATGTAACTTAATGAAAGAAATAGAATGTGAAAATCTCTTCACCATAAAGGATTTATTTCCTTAGAATGTTATCATGATTTTAGATTCATAAAAATATAATTACACATCTTCCTAATCAGTGATTCTCACACTCCCATTTCAGGTATATCCCATCCATACTTCCACAATACGCAGGACATGGGAATCATTTTACCACACATAACCTGATCCTAACAATCATTTATCTGAACTGGTCACCCAACAATAGTGGTTACAGGCTCAAGATCAATATCATACCATTAAATCACATGGGTAGGATTTGAGTGATACATCCTCCGCTAAGAAACATGAAACACCACATTGATCAATGTCAAATGTGATGGTATATCTAACTTGTATTCTACCATTCTATCTTTCTCCAAATCATCAATGGACCAATAGTGATCAGTGCCAACATACTCTTCTTACCCAACATATAATATCCCAAGTGAGGTGAAACTCTATAAAAAACATGATCATCAACATAAATCTATATAATTCATTGATGATGGACCACATAATATTTATGATGGATCTATGTGACGAACAACCTCTTCCAGATCAACTGCACCTTCTTCATCATATCTTGATTGAGACTCGACAAATACAAGGACTACACTTCCAACATTTCCCAAATAAGGGGATCTAAATGGATGACGATAAAAATATTCAAAGGGATCCATATTTATCGATTAATGGTTTCCATTTTCATAGGAAAATTTTACCAGAGGAAAATGATATTCCAAATATCCACCAAAAACAAGAACATAAGCCCAAACCATATCCTCAAGAACCTATACAACTCTCTCTATCTATCCATCCATATACAGATGATAATCTATGATCAATTTCAACTTAGAACCCATTGCCTCTTGGAAACCATTATAGCACGTAGATGTAATCATTTGGTCCCTATCTGAATCCATCATAGTGGGAACCCCATGTATTCTCACAATATCTCAGACGTTCAAGTCTCCAAGCCATCCCACATCCTTTACGTCCATGATAGGTAAGAAATGTACCAATTATCTTTGTCTATTAATGATCAATCGAATCAAATCATTATAACTTGGATCCCAATGAAACCCAATGATAATGTGGAAGGAAATATCATCCCGCTTAAATTCTCTAATGGGTAAATGTTTCAACAAACCAGTAGGTCTCTAGTGCTACACATTAATTTTTTGATAAGTGATCCATGGAGATAAAAAGTATAAAACTGACCCCCTCATCACTGATGACAAATATCAGTATCTCATGTCATGATACCCTATGTTAGACCTTGCGTGTACAGAATAACATGATTTGTGTTCACTATCCATAAACTCTTAACTTAGAGAACACAGAACAACCAACCTATTATATAATCACAAAGGTTGATTTGAAAATCAAGACCACTCACCAAAGGGCTCCCCATAGAAAAGGATTTTACTAAATTGTTAGAACTCAATGTATGCCACCTATTCAAGATGAACTCTCTCATAAAAGGATGAGTCAGATTTCATCAAATCCAATAATAGAAATAGAACAACTCCTTCCACTCATAAGATCATCTTTGAAAATGGAATCATCAAAAAGCAATCCTAAAATGGTTCCATCATAGCATGTGTCACAAATTATCTACTCAAAACATCAACAACCAATTTCCATTTACCAAGGGTGTATGAAATGTCAAAATAAAAATTTTGAAAACACCCCACCCAAAATCTCCATTTCTAGATTTGGTATGTCTTAGTAAAAATATATTTCATGATCTTAAGATCACAATGCATAGTAATCTGCTCCCTAAAGAGATAGTTATGCCGCATTTTGAGTGCATGCATAAGTGACTCCAACTCAAGATCAAGTGTAGTATAGTTATTCTCATGAGGTTTTAACTGGAGAGATCCATAGGCCACCACATGTTTTCCATACATTAAGACACATCCAAATCACATACTAGAATCATGGAATAAAACACCATACACTGAACGTGGTTCAAGAAGAATGAAAAAAAGTGTTGAATTCAACCTCATCATTATCTCTTCAAATGATATATGACATTTGTTATTCCATTAAAACATGAAACACTTGTGTGTTAAATATTTCATTAATGATGTCATATTAGATAAATCCTAAACAAATATCATAATGTAACAATCCAACCCAAGAATTTATGTATCTAAATCTCATTTATAGGGGTTCCCTAGAACATAAAAAACTATATATTCTATGGATCCACCAAGAAACACCTATCAAATATTAAATAACCTAGAAAATTTACATCATGTTTCCAAATATCACATTTTCGAAGCATACTATAAAAATGATGTTTTTTTATATTCAAATAATTAAATCAGAATGGTCCATATTAACCTCCTCTAACTTAGATTTCCCCAAAATTTCATCAATGAATACACCAAAAATATTCCTAGAATCGATTAATGGTTTGTTTGGATAAATCCATAAATACATCACGAGTTTTGGTGATACATTATGGAATAATCATAAATTCGAAATTCCTATACTAGCTCCTAAATGTTTTCTTAGGTATATTCTATTCTCATAATCCCGATTTCCATTACCATGACTGATGATAAATCTTTAAAAAAACTTGTATGCCCTATAAGATGGTCAAAAACACCATCAATGACTAATAAATGATATTTGTTCTTAATAGTAACACATTTTATCTTTTTATAATCCATACAATGTATGAGACCCTCAAATACCAACATAGAAAAAAGGATAGTTGATGTAACACCCTAGGTAAATAAAGAATATGACATTTTTATATTTATTCCTATTTGTGAATAAAATGTTAATATTAATTTAATGGGAATGCTATGCTTGATGGCTTACCCAATACGCAACAACGGGTTCCTTTGAAATCTTACGTTGCACTATAATAATAAAATAATATTATTTTAAATGGTAGTTAACATTTAGCCGTTGTATTGGCGCGAAAAGATAGAAATAACTAAAATATGATTATATATTTTTTTGAAATGTTTTTACATTTATCCAATAAAAGATAAAGGCTTAAAATACAGAAAGAATTCAATTTTAGGCGTATATGCCTCAGTTTTCACTAAAGGTTCACTTATCGCTTTTTGATGGAGAACCGTCATTAAATATAGTTTTGTTCACTCTTATACATTCTATTGGACCAAATATAACTCTTTTTTAGAATCGGGACATCAAAATTTATTTTTTGTAAATTTTTGGTATTTTTCCGAAAAAGTTCATTTTTTTAATGAATAGTGTAAAATGTTGTAGTTTAATTCAAAACCACTTTTTAATCTAATTTATTTATATGATTATATTATTTTTTGAATTGGTTTTAAAGTGAAATGAGAATATATTTTTACCATTAAATCCAATAGTGGTCATTGGAATTAATTTCACATTGAAATTGGACTTAAACTAGTGTCAATCTTTTGATACTTATTGTTTCATAAAAACACGCTATTTGCTTTGACAGCGGGAATTAATTATTAAATTAATTAATGAAACTTGTATGTTTTGAATTTTTTAAAAAGGACTTCATTTTTGAATTCGGAATATCAAATATATCTTAGGCTGACGTTTTGGTATTTTTCTGAAAAACTTCAATTTTTGATGAATAGTGAAACCACTAAGTGGTACTTAAAAAACTGATTTTTCGTTTAAATGAAATTTTACCACCTCTGTGTTTTGAATTTAAAAAATTTGATATACATGGGTGTCATTAAGATGTAAAATGTGGTTCAATGGGATTAAAATAAATTTTTGGTGAATAGTAACTTTTTAAGTTTTTAATCGCGATTAGAGGTAATTAGTGTAATTTAAGGTAAAAATAACGTTGTAATAATATGAAATGAACTTGACACATGTACTACCCTTATTGGATATGTCATGGCCGACCAAGAAAATTCCATGGGTCATCTTGGGGACCCCATGGAGCCACTTTGGAAGGAAAATGACATTAATATCTTTTTATTTAAAGTTAAAAAAAATGTCACAAACATGAGTAATTTTACTAAAACAATTTTTACATGGGGTTATACAAATCATATTTTTGACTATAAATAGTAATTGGAAAGATAAAAATATTTCCTACATCATGTTATATTTTTTATAATTTTTAGACATTAAATATATTAAATTATTTATGATATCATGATGTTGCAGCGATTACTTCATTAATAAAGGATTTAAATAAAATGGAAAGATAATGTAAAATCTAAGACCTACACATGTCCAAAACCTATTGTATGGGTGTATTTCTAACCCTTATCACCTTATCCTCAAAACACTTCAATGTGGGACCATTAAAATCTGAAACACATTCTAAAATAAAGTAACATTTCTTTACATTCCAAGAGTGCCCCTCCTCTCCTCTGATAAAAGGCCCCCACCTCTACCTCATTACCCACACTTCTAAAGCCTTTGGCTCGGCCAAACCCTGCCCATTTTGTATCTCCACATCCCTCTCTAACTCCTTGAAGCCTCACTTTGGGAATAAGTCTTCCCAAGGAAGCCTTTGAGCTCAAACCAAAGGGAGTTACCCGATTTTAAGGTAATGTCTTCACTTGAGTACTTTTGTTTTATTTTGCCTCTCCAACCCCCTAAATTCTTTTTATTCATTTATTTTGCAACAACTACAGTATCTTCAATATACTATGATGTCTTTATAATAATTATTCGAGCTACACTTACACACACCTACATCTAATGGTTAAAGAACATACTATTTCCGTGGATGGCGAATTTCTACCTCACGAAACGATGATTGTTCAACACTCGTATAACACCTTCAAAGGTGGCCATTAAGATGTAACTATATTTATATATGATATATAATATTTTTATGTTTTACTTAAACTTATGTATTTTTCTTTTGTGGCATACCTTTATGGTCTCTATTGTGGGTAAACACGGTAATTTCATTTTAGGAAGTGCAGACTACCACCCCCTCAAAGTGATGTGATTCGTTAATGCCATATGTGGGACGTATAAAGGATGGATTTAAAGTTATTATATATGATGTTATACTAGAATTATAATATAACTCTATATCATTATTATTTTTTTCTATTAATGTATGAGATAGAAATGAAAGTAGCGTCCATGCGTACGTACGGCTTACCGTCTCCATGAACGGTGCATTTCATTTCTTATCCCCAAATGTAATTTACTATTATAAGTACATATTTATAATGGATATATATAATGTATGTTACATATAAATGATGAATATAATTCTGGAATTAAAATATATATACCTCTCATTATGTTTTAATTCCATTAATGTGACAAAGAAATGAAAGTAGCGTTCATGCGTACGTACGGCTTACCGTCTCCATGAACGGTGCATTTCATTTATTACCTCTAAATGATTATGTAATATTATAAATACATGTATATGCTGGATATATATGATATATATGATATCCAAATCATGAATATCATTCTGTATATAATGAACCTTTGACCACACAAACAACATGTAATTGTAAGAAGTTCACTTTCGACTTAAGAACCAAATATCGACAAAACAAACATTATTAACTTAAATGATTACATAATGTTTATAAAATAGAAATAAGTGATATAAAATGAATAATGAACTTGAAAAAGGTTCTTAATCAAATATAAATTAACTCAAGTTTATTATTCAGGACGTTAAAGAACGATCGAGTCAAGTCGGACCCGAGGTAAGGGATCATACCCCTCTCTTTCTTTTTAAGTACACTCTTTTATGTCATTCATTTTACGCTCATATTTCTTATTATTGGGATGTTATTTTATATTACTCCTACTGTAATTTTTATGTTCATATGATTAGAGACCCTATTTGATCTCATAAATCCATTTTTGGAAGCTTTATGTGGCGCCGTTAGGCTGCCGAGTTTTCGTAAGGGATTTTTCATCTCACATTTATTCCCGTGACATTTATACTACATTTTCCACTATTTCCTTTGAGTGGTGTATGTACTGCCCATTATTATACACTTTGTGTAGTATAATTTCATTTATGTGTATTTACATCTTCATTGTATGACCCTTCTTCCTTGGGGTGTACTTTTCGAAAGTTACCCAACTCGGTAAGGGGACCTTTCACCCTCCTCTTTTTAAAAGACTTATTTTGTTATGTCTTTTAATATACATCTTATTATGTTGGGATATGTTCTTATATATCCTTATTGATGTAATATTTATTTCCATTTGATGAGATACCATTCACCCTCTCATCGTCTAATTTTCTGAATTTTGAAGGGATGCTGTTAGGCTGTCGAATTTTTACAAATGAACGTCTTAACCCAATTTCGATTTCTTTGGGTTCAACTTGTACTTATTGAACATGTCATCCTATGAATCTGTGTGAATGACCTCTTATTGTTTCACACTTAATATCCACTTATATTGGGTATATTTATATTTCTCACACATAATTATTTGATAGATTTATCCTTAATTTAAGGATACCATCTTTATAATGGATTTCATCTCAATTTATATTTCCGTTGAGACTTCATTGTTGTTATGCACCAATTCACTCTTTTATGGTGTGTATACTGTCCTTTGACATATTATATCATGAATCCCTTTATTCTCATGATATTATAAAGTTCCAAATAAATGTTATTCCACAATTATTTGTATTCAAGAGTCTCTCATTTTGTTAAAAACTCTTTAACAAAAATATCGTTTTAAATGTTTTAAAGATTTATTATTCTAAACCCTTATCTTTAATGTACATGTTTTCAAAGTGTTTTTCAGTATTTATTTATATGGATATTAATGTTTTAAAATTATAATTCCAATAAAAGCTTCAAAGTGGTATGGGACACTTTGATTCAAAAATCTCTTTTAAATGGTTTTTGAAAATGGATTACTTAATTCAATATCTTGGAATTACTTATTGTGATTGAAAATGAAATGTTGTTATTGAAATGATTATATTTTAAATATTTTATGTGTAATGATGGTACTTGGACATTTTACGGGTGGTTATGTGATAAACCATATGACAGGTGGTGCTGTGAATACCAGGATGGGTGGTTACGTTATAACCTCCAATGCATTGGGTATGGAAGTCGGTCGTATGGCTATTCCATTATGTATGTGTGGAAGTCGACCGTATGGTTATTCTATTTAAGTATGTTTCTGTCCCAAGTTACCTTTATATGTTATGTGTTCTTTATATGGGTTTTATGGTTATCCTTTGGTTAAAAAAAGGTAAGTAATGATATTTTATTCAGTAAAGAGTTTTTACTACTTCCTAAAGGTGAAAGGTATTACTTTGATAAAGTATACATGGGTTACTTGTTGCTTTGAAAAACTAACAGTTTTCATTATTTGTGTATCCCTTGCTAAGCTTTTTAGGCTCAACCCAAGTTTTTTTTTTGAAATGTTTTTCACAGGACTTAATGTGGAATAGGGTCAAGGATGGGATCAAGGGAAAGTCATTCTATCTAAAACATGGAACTAGAAATGCTTCTTTTAAAGAGTTTTTATTTTATGGAAACTTAGTAGAAGTGTCTACTTTGTAATCTTTTGAGATGTAATGGTTATGACCTAATTCTCTAAAACTCTAAACCTGAAAAGATCCTCAATGTGAATTATTCATTTAATTCAATAATATGTAAGGTTTAAGTATGGGGCCTTATAGTTGGTATCAGAGGTCGTTTTAGATAACTTTAGAGGTTCGGGTATTCTTTAAGCATAAGTGACATTACCAAAATGGTTAGGATTTCAGAAAGAGACATTGTTTTTAGATAAATTGAATGAGTAAGTATATCTTCCTCATTAGTACATGATGGTTTTGTTGATATACTCACACTGACCCTTTTTGGTTTTAGAAAATGGCTGGATCTAGCCGGCACCAAAGTAACAGTGGATGTGAAGGAAACTGTGACAGTTTTCTGAGCGAGCAACTGAATGATATGGGAGCTGCAATGAGAACTCTTGTGTTTATACTCAACCAACTATCTGGAGTCATGATTGACCACCTAAACCTTGGTGATTTCTATAAGGCATCATATATGAGAGAAAAAAATCCCTACAGAACTACATGTAATAATCATAAAGGTAAGTGTGTTAAAAAACCTATGTGTCAAAGATGTGGAAAGAAACACCTAGGAAAATGTTTCAAAGGGACAGAAATATGCTATAGATGTGGAAATGAAGGACATAAAGAAAGAACCTGCCATGGAAAAAGGAAGCATCTAGTTGACTCGAGGAAAGGGAAAGAAGTTATTTCTGAGGGATCAATTGAATGTTTTTAATGTGGTGTGCATGGTCATTATGAAAACACATGTCCTATGAAGAAGTTTCGGGAATGGGATCACCAAGATCGTACAAATATTCATTTACCAATACCTAATTCCATTCCGATTGAGGATGAAGAAACTGACAATGACCAAGCAAAGGTATGGATTATTTCATAACTTTTTCTTTCCTATTTTGGAATCTTAGGATATGATTCATGATTTTGTTTTTAGGAAAGAAGTATTTCAGAATAAGTTGGAAAGGAATGGTTAATGGATCATGAAGAATGTTGAATGAGTAAGAAGTCAACATATAAAGTCTTCAAGAGTTATGGTGAAATTATTAAGAGTATTAAGTCTCTTTTGATGATGGGGTTACATTAGAAGACTTTTTATAGTATGTGTAACCCTGATGTTTGATATATGAAAATTTTATTCAAGGAATAGTTATCTGTTCTTTTGTGGACATAGTTATAAAGAACCATTTGGGTTTATATGATCCTTACTTTTGAGGTAATTAGGGGTTACTATATGTTATGATAGAAAGTGAAAGTCATGAGATAAACTTGAGGTTAAAATATGTTATGATTATTTTTGAAGATTTTATCTCGTTTTGGGGAATGTTTTAAGAATTATATAGTTTTGGAAAAAGGAAAACACGCCGACCGTGTGACAACCCGTTGCGTCGGGCAAAGATGTGGGAATCGAACCCACAACCAAAGTGCAACGGGTATTTATCGCCTACCACTGGACTACGTGAATCCCCTGATTAGTTTGACTACTTATTTTTAGTTAGATGATTTTATGAATTAAGAGTAAGTTTATTTTGGGTTATCTATGGAAATTATTAATCTATCATGGAGGATATGTGATTAGGTTAATTACTTTTCAATACGAGACTTTAAGAGAAACTGATGTTATTTGGAGATAAATGATACGATTTAACTTGGAAGACTATGTGATTAAATCCTTCAAATATTTGGGTTTCAATCTTAGTTTGGTTTACTTATGGTCTTCGTTTAACTTTGGGTTTTGTTGGAAAAATTTTGGACATTAAGAATAGATTTTCTTTTTATAAAGGGTTATCCTTTTCTAGATTATCTGATCTTGTACTAACCTTTTTGGTTTTGGTTTTGGTTAAAGTCTAAAGACATGGGAAGTATATAGTTATCTTTTTTTTGGATTAGGTGATTCTCAAGAAGTTGATTATAGTACTCTTAATGCGAACTAGTCTTCCTAAATACTCGTCTTTTGGAGAAAATATGAGTTTGGTTAAGGAATCTAGTAAAAGTTGAAAGTCTACATGACAAGTAAGTATGTTTCATTATGATTTAGTTAAGCTCAAAAATAAATTACTCAATAAAAATTAACTTAAAACAAAAATGTTGTCTGTTAACTTTTCCTACTGGAGAATCGAATACCGTTTAACCCATCACAAGTTTGTGATTTTCTTATGGTTAACTTTCTCCTAGACATGTTTACTATCACTCTCCATCAGAACATGACCCTTTGTTCTTTCCTCCATGTCCATATTTTCATACATGGAATCCTAGTATGGGTTAACTCGGGTGACCTCTGTACTTCCCTTTATTTCTATCAAAGTGATAGTTTAATTTAAAACTTTTTTGATGTGGGACTTTCAATGGAGTTTTCAAGCCCAATTTTGAAATTGCGGGGACGCAATTCCCAAAAGGGGGGAAGGATGTAACACCCCAGGTAAATAAAGAATATGACATTTTTATATTTATCCCTATTTGTGAATAAAATGTTAATATTAATTTAAAGGGAACGCTATGCTTGATGGCTTACCCAATACGCAACAACGGGTTCCTTTGAAATCTTACGTTGCACTATAATAATAAAATAATATTATTTTAAATGGTAGTTAACATGTAGTTGTTGTATTGGCGGTAATGGATAGAAATAACTAAAATATGATTATATATGTTTTTTAAATGTTTTTACATTTATCCAATAAAAGATAAAGGCTTAAAATACGGAAAGAATTCAATTTTAGGCGTATATGCCCCAGTTTTCACTAAAAGTTCATGTATCGCTTTTTGATGGAGAACCGTCATTAAATATAGTTTTTTTCACTATTATACATTCTATTGGACCAAATATAACTCTTCTTTAGAATTGGGACATCAAAATTTACTTTGTGTAAATTTTTGGTATTTTTCCGATAAAGTTCATTTTTTAATGAATAGTGTAAAATGTTGTATTTTAATTCAAAACCTCTTTTTAATTTAATTTATTTATATGATTATATTATCTTTTTAATTGGTTTTAAAGTTAAATTATAATATATTTTTACCATCAAATCCAATAGTGGTCGTTGGAATTAATTTCACTTTGAAATCAGACTTAAACTAGTGTCAATCTTTTGATACTTATTGTTTCATAAAAACACGCTATTTGCTTTGACAGCGGGAATTAATTATTAAATTAATTAATGCAACTTATATGTTTTGAATTTTGTAAAAAGGAATTCATTTTTCAATTCAGAATATCAAATATAGCTTAGGGTGACATTTTGGTATTTTTCTGAAAAACTTCAATTTTTGATGAATAGTGAAACCACTAAGTGGTACTTAAAAACTGATTTTTCGTTTAAATGAAATTTTACCACCTCTGTGTTTTGAATTTAAAAAATCCTACATACATGGTTGTCATTAAGAAGTAAAATGTGGTTCAATGGAATTAAAATAATTTTTTGGTGAATAGTAACTTATTAAGTTTTTAATCGCGATTAGAGGTAATTCGTGTAATTTAAGGTAAAAATAACATTGTAATAATATGAAATGGACTTGAAACATGTCCTACCCATATTGGATATGTCATGGCCGACCAATAAAATCCATGGGTCAACTTGGGGACCCCATGGATCCACTTTGGAAGGAAAATGACATTAATATCTTTTTATTTAAAGTTAAAATAAAAATGTCATAAACATGAGTTGTTTTACTAAAAAAACTTTACATGGGGTTATACAAATCAGATTTTTGACTATAAATAGTCATTGGAAATATAAGAAGATTTAATACATCATGATATTTTTTTTATAATTTTTAGACATTAAATATATTAAATTATTTATGACATCATGATGATGCAGTGATTACCTCCTTAATAAAGGATTTAAATAAAATGGAATGATAATGTAAAATATAAGACCTAAACATGTCCAAAACCTATTGGATGGGTGGATTTATAACCCTTATCACCTTATCCTCTAAACACATCAATGTGGGACCATTAAAATCCGAAACTCATTCTAAAATAAAGTAACATTTCTTTACTTTCCAAGAGTGCCCCTCCTCTCCTCTTATAAAAGGCCCCCACCTCTACCTCTTTACCCACACTTCTAAAGCCTTTTGCTCGGCCAACCCCTGCCCATTTTTTATTTCCACATCCCTCTATAACTCATTGAAGCCTCACTTTGTGCAGAAGTCTTCCCAAGGAAGCCTTTGAGCTCAAACCAAAAGGAGTTACCCGATTTTAAGGTAATGTCTTCACTTGAGTCCTTTTGTTTTATTTTGCCTCTCCAACCCCCTAAAATATTTTTATTCATTTATTTTGTAACCACTCCAGTATATTAAATATACTAGGATGTTGTTATAATAAGGATTCGAGCTACACTTACACACACCTACATCTAATGGTTAAGGAACATACTGTTTCCGTAGATGACGAATTTCTGCCTCACGAAACGATGATTGTTCAACACTCATATAACACCTTAAAAGGTGGCCATTAAGATGTCACTATATTTATATATGATATATAATATGTTTATGTTTTACTTAAGCTTCTATATTTTTCTTTTGTGGCATACCTTTATGGTCTCCATTGTGGGTAAGCACGATAATTTCATTTTAGGAAGTGCGGACTACCGCCCCCTCAAAGTGATGTGATTCGTTAATGCCATACGTGGGATGTATAAAGGATGGATTTAAAGTTATTATATATGATTTTATACTGGAATTATAATATACCTCTATATAATTATTATTTCTTTCCATTAATGTATGAGATAGAAATGAAAGTAGCGTCCATGCGTACGTACGGCTTACCGTCTCCATGAACGGTGCATTTCATTTCTTATCTCTAAATGATTATGTAATATTATAAATACATGTATATTCTGGATATATATGATATATATTATATCCAAATCATGAATATCATTCTGGATATAATGAACCTTTGACCACACAAACAACATGTAATTGTAAGAAATTCACTTTCGACTTAAGATCCAAATATCGACAAAACAAACATTATTAACTTAAATGATTACATAATGTTTATAAAATGGAAATAAGTGATATAAAAGGAATAATGAACTCGAAAAAGGTTCTTAAGAAAATATAAATTAACTCATGTTTATTATTCAGGACGTTAAAGAACGATCGAGTCAATTCGGGCCCGAGGTAAGGGATCCTACCCCTCTCTTTCTTTTTAAGTATACTCTTTTATGTCATTCCTTTTATGCTCATCTTTATTATGATTGGGATGTTATTTTATATTACTCATGCTGTAATTTTTATGTTCATATGATGAGAGAACCTATTTGATCTCATCAATCCATTTTTGGAAGCTTTAAGTGGCGCCATTAGGCTGCCGAGTTTTCGTAAGGGATTTTTCATCTCACATTTATTCCTGTGACATTTATGCTGCATTTGACACTATTTCCTTTGAGTGGTGTATGTACTGCCCATTATTATACACATTGTGTAGTATAATTTCATTTATGGGTATTTACATCTTCATTGTATGACCCTTCTTCCTTGGGGTGTTCTTTTCGAAAGTTACCCAACTCAGTAAGGGGACCTTTCACCCTCCTCTTTTTAAAAGACTTCTTTTGTTATGTCTTTTAATTTACATCTTATTATGTTGGGATATGTTCTTCTATATCCTTATTGCTTTAAATTTTATGTCCATGTGATGAGATACCATTCACTCTCTCATCGCCTAATTTTCTGAATTTTGAAGTGACACCGTTAGGCTGTCGAATTTTTACAAATGAACGTCTTAACACAATTTCGATTTCTTTGGGTTCAACTTGTACTTATTGAACATGTCATACTATGAATATGTGTGAATGTCCTATGATTGTTTCACACTTAATATCCACTTATATTGGGTATATTTATATTTATCACACATAATTATTTGATAGATTTATCATTAATTTAAGGATTCCATCTTTATAATGGATTTCATCCCAATTTACATTTCTATTGAGACTTCATTGTTGTTATGCACCAATTCACTCTTATATGGTGTGTATACTGTCCTTTGACATATTATATCATGAATCCCTTTATTCTCATGATATTATAAAGTTCTGATTAAATGTTATTCCGCAATTATTTGTATTCAAGAGTCTCTCATTTTGTTAAAAACTCTTTAACAAAAATATCATTTTAAATGTTTTAAAGATTTATTATTCTAAACCCTTATCTTTAATTTCCATGTTTTCAAAGTGGTTTTCAGTATTTATTTATATGGAAATTAATGTTTTAAAATTATAATTCCAATAAAAGCTTCAAAGTGGTATGGGACACTTTGATTCAAAAATCTCTTTTAAATGGTTTTTGAAAATGGATTGCATAATTCAATATCTTGGAATTACTTATTGTGATTGAAAATGAAATGTTGTTATTGAAATGATTATATTTTCAATATTTTATGTGTAATGATGGTACTTGGACATTTTATGGGTGGTTACGTGATAAACCATATGACGGGTGGTGTCGTGAATACCAGGATGGGTGGTTACGTTATAACCTCCAATGCATTGGGTATGGAAGTCATCCGTATGGCTATTCCATTAAGTATGTGTGGAAGTCGACCGTATGGTTATTCTATTTAAGTATGTTTATGTCCAAAGTTACCTTTATATGTTATGTGTTCATTATATGGGTTTTATTGTTATCCTTTGGTTACAAAAAGGTAAGTAATGATATTTTATTCAGTGAATATTTTTTACTACTTTCTAAAGGTGAAAGGTATTACTTTGATAAAGTATACATGGTTTACTTGTTGCTTTGAAAAACTAACTGTTTTCATTCTTTGTGTATCCCTTGCTGAGCTTTTTATGCTCACCCCAAGTTTTTTTTGAAATGTTTTTCACAGGACTTAATGTGGAATAGGGTCAAGGATGGGATCAAGGGAAAGTCATGCTATCTAAAACATGGAACTACACATGTTTCTTTTAAAGAGTTTTTATTTTATGGAAACTTAGTAGAAGTGTCTACTTTGTAATCTTTTGAGATGTAATAGTTATGACCTAATTCTCTAAAACTCTAAACCTGAAAAGATCCTCAATGTGTATTATTCATTTAATTCAATAATAAGTAAGGTTTAAGGATGGGGACTTATAGTTGAAGCTCATGGAAACACACTAGGATGAATAAATCACTTACCCTATAGATCCTCAAGATTTATTTAACGTTCCACTAAAAATGTAGGTTCCATATGATAAGATGGATAGAAATGGAGATCATACCAAGGAGTAGGTAAATTGTAAACTCAAACGTTCTCAATGTTTGTAAATAATAAATATCATCTGAAATGACCTCAAGGAAGGAAATCACCATTGTAGGAAGTAGTTTGAAAAAAAAGGGTCAATAATATCGAGGAAAATATCTAACAATTGAAATGAGATTATCCTAGCATATGTAACACTATGACCAACCCTTCTTGATCTAGAGTACTATTAACCCTGAAAACATAATTTCCCATCAAAAGAAAAAACTAAACCCAATGATGATAAAATTATAAATGGTCCTTAACGTTGATCATTTAATCCATACCATGTACCAAGTTGAAGACGTCAATGTCTAGAACTAAAAAGTCCCAAACCACCTTGAAGTTAGTTATCATCACCCAACATGTGAGACATATAAAACCTTATTCAAACCTCCTTCTCAAAGGTATGGTAATATCCAACAAAAATGAATCACGTTCCAACTAAAATCCCAACATGTCAACTAACTTTGATGATATAATGGAATGAGTAGAACATGTATCAAAAAACATATAGTACCATAGAAAAATTTAATAAACACCATACCTATAACAATCAATACACCTAATTTAGATTCCTCTAGAACACACTCCACCACAAAAATCCTTCATTTAATTGACAAATGAACATCCCCCTTAGCCCGAGGATTAGACCAACCACCCTTGGAAGTATCTGTACAAACCTTAGTTCCCTTGGTGAAAGGGGATCCTTCCTAACAACCCTGGGATATTCTTTCACAAGAAAGCATTGGGTGACTATATTTTCCATAAAGAAGATAAATATTTGGAGTCTCTTTATAGTTAGGCTAGGTACGACCATACATTCTACAATAGTAGCAGACAAACTATTTCTACCTTGATGAAGCCCCTAAAACTGGTCCTAAATAAAATTAACCACTATTGTGATTTCTTATCTAGAAAGAATGCACACACTGCTTATAATTGAACTAACATAATATTCACCCAAAATAGTATTTGCATCTTTATCTACCTCATCCAAAGATTCATTTTCCACTACATCCATGAAGGTAAAAAGACACATGAGAATCATCATTGACTAAATATCTGATTTCTATCTCAACTCAATCCTTCAAGTCCTTATATACTGATTTGGGACTAGTTCTAGTTCCAAATCTACTCTCTTGGAAAAATAAGTGGAATAATCTAGAACTGTAAACTCTCCTTGCTCTATGGTTAGAAACACCTCAGTCTTCACCACTTGTAATGTATAATGGAAAAAACTATTATTTAATATTTCTGGAAAAAAATCCCAGAACGAACTTTGTGAAACTTAGCTAGCACAATATAGTACCACCATCAAATTCATTGTCCCTTGAAATTGAATATGGAAAACCCATCATAGATTCCTCAGGTTTCTTCAATATATTGAAGATCTAATAAATCCTTTAATGCAATACCTTAAATTTTTGCAGTCCCTTGTCACTATAAAAGAGAGGTGTATGTTTCATAGTAAGTATAGTGAAACAATCTATACCTCTTCCTAGGTTCGCAAAACCCATATGACCCAAAGTCTAAATTATATGGATTAAAATTTGAACCAAGGAATGGTACTAAAGACAATCACTTATGGATCTTATCTCAAAACATCCTTTCTCTGATTTTTAAGAGCTATTCTTATAGAAGTATTCTATTAAGAACAAGATAATGATCAATCAACATTATATAATGTTCCAAAATCATAGGACAAGCCCCAAAAATTTGAGTTCATGCTTTAAAAAATCATTAATTTAATGTTATTTTGAATTCTATTAATAAGGAAGAATCATTAATAACATAACATTTCTATTTAAATAATCATACCATGTAGTTTATTCAGAAGACCTTAAATGCCATGTCTCAAAACTGGCAAAAACAAATTTTTCTGACCACCTAGGGTAACACATGTTCAGGGAAGAAAGTTATCAGTTTAGGAACCCTGCATACTTACTACATGAAACTAGAAAGTCATAAATCCCTTATACCAAAGACATAGAGCTTTAAATGGGAAGTATTATCAAAATTTAGGTTGATCATCACTAGCATACCATTATTTAACTAACCAACTTTATTAAACTCCATAATCAATCCAATATATTTTATCATAATTTTGAGGTGAAACACGATAATGGAAAAAAAGTCTTCTATAAAGAAAAAAAGAAGACATGCAACTAGAGTAAAAATGTATAAGAATGAGTTACATACATGATCTATACAATATAATAAAAAATAGTTAAAATTTAAATCATGATAATAAAAGACCAACATATATCCATCTAACTAAAAATTACCTCCAAATAGTCCCACTATGAAGGTAATGAAAAAAATGGTAGCTAGCATGCTTCAAGATGCCCTTCCCTTAACTTGGCTCCTAGAAAACTGTAGCTTCCCACACCTAAAATAAAAATTATGGTGTGAGAAAGAATCTAATTAGGATACAACCAAAAAGTATTCACAAGTTATAATAAAAATAATTATATATTTATATCTTTTAATAAAAAATTCTAGGACAAATAATTTTTATAAATTCAATACCATTGGTGAATCATTACCACTGTTTTCATAAAACCCATTAATATTTACAAATTTGACATCATGAAATGTAAAAGTGATATAATAGGAAGGAAAATCCACCCACAATGAGGTAAGGATGTAAAAACATATCCATTAAATAATCCATCATGTGAAAACATGTGATAACAACTCATTTGAAAATATGTGGGAAAAAATAAATGAAAGAATATATCATGAAATAATCAAACCATAAGTGAAAAAGTACATTTTACTGGGTACTAGACTATTGGATTAAATACTTGACAAAAATGAAGCCTAAACAAGGTATATATTGGTACCAACAAATATTGATTCCCGCCATAGTCTATCAACATCACAAACCCTCTATTGGTATTATGAAGACTATGAGTGACACATCTATTCCTATTGAACCCAAGGTTCCAAATGTGGAAAGATAGTCAAAACACATTCCCAAAAAATGATAAAAATTAATAGAACATTTTCAAAACCAATGTAATAATATTTGGTGTTTAAAAGTATATTTCTAGATAAAAACTACCATTTAATAATTTAATCAAGCACTTAGTGTGAACACCCCATTTTTAAAAGAAACCCCCTAAAAAACATGTAACATTTCAAAAAAAATCTTGAAACAAAAAATAATTTCAATTTAATGATTATCGCAATGTAATTTTGTAAGAACAAAAAATCATAGAATTATCCCATTTTATAGAAACAACTACCTCAAGAATAGAAATAGTATAATTCACCTTCGACAATGGTGACCATTAAATAGTAGATCAGTTCTTCAAGACCACATATCAATAAGAAATACATAAACCCTAAATCTAACCACAATTTTCCATTATATATATCCCCTTTGGGTTTCACAAGAGAAGATAAGAGATCTAGAGAGGATCTATAAGATGATGGTAAACTAGACCAAGAATGCAACATAACTTTAGATAATCCATAAAAAATAATGGAAATCCATGTAGATTCTCAATAGAGAAGCCTATAAACCACGTGGTAAGGATTATTTAAATAAATTTTGAGTTTAGGGGTCATTAAAGGTTAACCCAAAGTCCGGGGGATTTTTAATTAAAAATTACGAGCATTAAAAACTTGCACGCATGATTTGTTGGAGAGGTTGCACAGTTAAGAGTAAATGACTTCCATAACGATGAAACCCATACATAACTTCTATTTTGAGTGAAAGGTGAGGTTTTATGGTAAATGTATCCTTGATAAAACCATGAATTACCCCTATACCTAGGGATTCATGGTTTTTTATGTATTTCCACACCATTATGGAAAACTGTGCTCCCATTTTGAGTGGCTCAACATAGGCTACACAGTTTCTTGGGCTAAACCATATAGTTTTATGTAACCAGGAACCAACCATGTATATCCCCATGGGCCTCCAAAAGTCAAAAAAATTTATAAAACAACCCTAAATAAAAGTGGAACCAAATCATGGAAATAATTGTCAATAAATACCTAAACGAATGGAACAAATGGATACTGGTTAGCCGATGTTCCCCTATTGATTTACCAACTACAAGATCATTACCCATCCTAAATTAACCCCAACATAAAAATCAAAATCCCTATAAAAAGGTTTAAAATTATATTTATAAATTCTGAGAAAGGTCAAAAATGGAAAAAACAACTTGGAAACAATGTTATAAACAAAAGATCAAGGGAAACACCGAGTGAACAATAAGAAAAAAACTAGTAATTAAAAAGGACTATTTTCAAATGATGATAAAAAGATGTTATAATATTCATACCAAATATTATTTCTTTACTTTTCTTCAAAAAACATATGTCTAATTTAACAAATATGAGGCCACTAGTCATTCATTGAGGCCTTATTCATCAAATTCTCTTGAAAATTTGAACTATTAATCTAATGAACTAGTAATACGGGGATTAAATTTATATGAAGTACATTTTTCTGATATTAAAAAACAAAAAATAAATACTCAGACATAGATAGATTAGTTTCCCCATCAAGGAACTCCCAAGAAAAAACAAGACATGTTTTAAAGAGGTACTTTCTATGTTCTAATACATGGAACCAATAATGGACCGATTCCATCCAAGGTACAAAATACAAAAGGTACACCACCATTCCAGTCATCCAAAAAATATCAAACAATCACACATATATCAAATTCATCCTTCCCTAATTTAAAAGATGTATATGATCCAAATGAGGTGAAACACTCACAAATGACAGTTCAGAAAATAATTAATCCAAAGGGTGTCATCGAACATAAACATTGAATTTGTAATAGATTTTTACAATCACTATTATATAATGAATTAATATAATCTTGGATTATATATTTTAAAAAAAAATGGGTACAACTAGGGAATATTCACCAGTCTACAAAGAACATTGTGGAGGTTTACATTTTCACCCATATGAGGCCTCAATGGGTTTCATATTGATAGATTCTAGGCTACTATTGTTTTAGGAAAAGTTAACTAGCCCCAAGTGGAAATCCCAAGCTCATCCAATGTAAGGGACTCAAGAAAATTTCATATCTGAAAGTATATATATTTCCCTTTATATATGACCATATATTTTAGGATCTTATGTCGTGATCAACTTTACCTAGTATCCCATCAATTCTTGGCAGCCTTTCAATAATCGAGATATGAATCAGGGATCCCTATAAAAAACTATGTGTGATGGAACTATATGTAATTTGATGATCACATGTATATATATATTTCTTACATCCTTAACATTTATCATATATCATATTGGAATAAACTCAGATGATTTTTTCAATCAGTCAATAACCACTCCAATTACTTTATTTCTTAAATTTTTAAATTAGAATTTAACCAAAATGTATATAGATTTTTTTATCCCACTTCTAATTATGAATCATAAGGGGATGAAGCAACCCATAGGGATTCTAATTCCCATCATTTATACTCTAAAATGTATAACAATAAGAAATTAAATCAATGATGTCTAAATTAATGTATAGACACAAAAATTATATCTCATATCATAAAGCATATTCACGGTTCTAGGGATCATTTCCCACTGGGAATTATGGAAACCCACCATAAAAGTTTTTCTAAATTGGAAGGTAGTGACATAAAATATATAGAATAAAGGTATTCCTTCAAAATATATATACCACTCCACCATGGTCTCGTCACCGTATAATAAATACATAATTTTGTGAAACGCGCCATTATGGTGTTGTTTCTAGAGAATCAGCTCGAGAAGTTAGTATATCAAAAAAACACTCACCAAAAGAACCTTAGACTAAACCTCTTAGGATCCTATGTGTATATGAGAATTTAGAGCCATTAGATTCTACTCTTTGAATGCTTCTTTCATTTACTGGGGTAGATGTTTCAGGCTGAGAGCTGTAGAAATGTCATTCCCCTTACATGGGGTGTATATAATGTAAGGATAAAAGGATTTTATGTATTAATACCACCACCACATTTAAATATTTTTTTAAAAATATATAACTCAAATTTTTATGAATGATGTAGTCAGTAAAAATTGACTTAAAATGAAATTAATATAACCCTTCAGAGTATGCATCACTATATTGTGTTTGTGATTATGTTTATTATAGGTCAACTCATGTGCTAGATCATAACAAGAACTATGATCTACCATGTGATCTCTCTCCTTGAGAACCCATCCCAAAGATAATATGATGTATCACATAACAACAAATACCCCTTCCTGGATTATGTATGATCCAACAAAAAAATTTAAAGTGAAATGTTTCATTATTTCATCCAAGTAATTCTAGGGGTTCATGTCCAAATAAAAAATGAAACCCTTCCGAGTGAATGAATTATTTTCAGAATATAACATTAGGAAATACATAAAAAAATATCAACAATACATATCTATGAAAAATAAATTTATGAACCCTCCTAATGAATAAGATATTTTACCATCTTGGGATCAACTAAAATACCATGTTTAGGGACAACATACCCCATAAACATTACATTCTGAATATAGGAATCAAATTTATAAAGAATTTAATAATATCTATGATTTTTTAAAATATTCATTACTAATCTCATATAACAAGAATGATTGTTCTCATTCTTGGACTAAATAAATATTTCATCCACAAATGCCACTATAAAGGAATCAAGAAATGCATAGAAAATATTATTCATCAATCACGTGAACATAGTAGGAGTGTTAGATAGAAAAAAGGGCATTGAAATTTACACATATTTTCTATACCTTCTCTTAAAATATTTCTCATGGAAATAAAACTCCTTAATTATATGATATTAATAAAAATAATGAATCCCAATAATCGATAACTACATTTCACATCTCAATTTTATGAAAAAAAATAGTCAATTAATTGAAACAAATATTTCTTCGTTATTATAACCTAATTGATATTTTTTAGTCAAAATAAAGGTTAAGGGTTCCATTGGCCTTCTTTGAAAAAGAACTGGAACTTCTCAAGGTGACACACAATGCTATTTAATGAATTTTGACATCAATTCATATAACAATATCTTTAACAACTTTCATTCATTAGGTTCCACAAGGTATGAAGAACTAGAAATTGGTTGGGTACTTGGTATCAAGTTAATCTAAAACTAAATCTTCCTCACTAGTGGAAAATAAGAAATTCCATATGGGAACACATTGTAAAACTCATTTTATAAAAAAGGAATATCACCATATAAATAATCTTACTCTATTATAAAGGAAAACACCCTTAAGATGATGTCCGAGATGACTCGTCCTGAGGTTACATTCTCCCTGAAAGACATGGAATAGTTTATTTGGGGAGGTAAGGAGAAACATAAGTGATATATGTTCATAAGTTCTTTGTGAGATGTAATCCAATCAATCCTGAGAATTAAATCCATTGGTTTTATATCAGGAACCAAAATATCACAAGCAATCATTAATTCTGATAGTGAAAATGAATAGGTGGAGCATCAAATTCCCTTCTCTAAATTATTAATGAGAGGAATAGAAATATCTATTACATAATGCATGAAATCCATTAGAAGATTCAATAAATAAACAATACAGGTAGATATGAAGGAATTATAGGCACAACTATAAAATAAAGTAGTCACTAAAGATGAGGAAATGGTAATGGTACCTCTCAATGTCTCAAAAACAGTATCAACATTCTATGGATTATCATCCACTATGTGATGAATCTTCAGTCCGTATGGATATGGATATAAACCCTTGGTTATTGTAGAATGTCTGTAAAGACCCGTAAAATTCAAGGGAATTTTTTTTTCTTAATTTTCTTTAGAATTTTACAAGAGCGCGGTTTCAGACGGCACCTGATTCCGAGGCCCGGAGTGCCCGGAATTAATTTCCGAAGTTTGGCTCGGGTACTTTCAGTGAACGAATGAGCGGGAATTCCTAACTCTTGATCCGGTGCTCGGAATTGAAATCCGAGAGCACCGATGAACTCGCAGCGCCGATATTCCCTTAAAGAGACCTTTTCGGGAGTTGCGTTTGTTGCGGGTTGAAAGTTAGTTTTGGGGTTTTTAGTTTGAGTTAAATAAAATTGTGTAGAACAATTTTATTATAACTTGTTAAAACCTATAAAAGGAGGTTGGAAGTGGGACCCATACCCACTTAACCTCCCTTGGGAGGATTAAGTGTGGTGGGGCCCACACGAACCCCTAATCCTTTCAAATTCTCTCAACTTGCTTAACCCCTAATTATATGACTTGAGTTACTTTTAATTATGGGAGTTAAACCTTTTGAATTTCAAACTTTTGAAATTCTAATGTGTTATGTGATAATAAAATAAGATGTTGTCTTATTTTATTTTGGGGTTATTGGTTTGTCTTCTTGAGAGGTGGAGAGCTCTTCTTCATCTTCAAGCTCTGACGAAGAACACGAAGAATGCTCAAGCTCCGACGAAGAACGACGCCTCTCTTCTTCATCCTCCGTGTCAACGAGAGGGAACGCCGCTTCCTCCTCGGACCTTCTTCGTTGGCATACGAAGATTCGCCAACGACGTATCTCTTCGGGCATATCTCTTCGTCAACGGATTTGACGAACGACGACCGCGACGCCCGACCTCCGCGACGTTGTCTTCCGCGGGACGTTGTCAAATCTTCGATCTTTTACCCGAGGTAGGGGTAGTTGAATATTGTTAATTTATTCCATTTCTTGCTGGTGGATCGCATGTCTACGTGAGGCTTTTGAATATTTTATATAAGTGTTATTGTTTAACGTGAGGGGGGCCGGACCGCATGAACATGGCCGAACCCCACCTCCATCGTTCATGTTGTTTATTCTTGCGGGCGGAAGCAAGGTGGCGTGGTGCCGTCGCACCACGCGGATAATTGTACGTTTAACTTACGCGATGCCGTCGCGCGCGCACCATGGAAGAAACAACAAGAACGCGACGCCGTCGCGCCGCGTTGAATGAATATCAAAGCACGGCGAAGGGGCGCGGTGCCGTCGCACCGCGCCGGACGACGAACATCGCGGCCGGTTCCGGGCCGCGGCGGGACGAGGAGACCGCGGCCGGTTCCGGGCCGCGGTGGAAGAGAAGACCGGCGGCCGGGCCGCCGGCGTCGGAAGCCGAAGAGGGGACCGGAATTTCCGGTCCCGTTGGAGAAAACCGGCCGGCCAGCTGGCCGGCCGGATGCCGTTAAAACCGGGGGAATTAATCCCCCGGCCAGCGTGTAAAAATCCCCCTCTTAAAGGGGGGCGGTTTTCTTTGAAGGGAGGGGGGCAGCCGGCCCCCCGGTTCCGCTCAAATCAGGCCCCCCACGTGGGGGGGGGGGGCGTATTAAAAAAAACGGGCGCGGCACAAAGGCCGCGCCGCCCCTCAAAACCGCGTGGGTTTGTTTCCCCGCGTGCAGCCCCCTCGCGGCGCCAGGCCGCCGCGGCCCGCCGCGCCGCCCCAGGGGGGGGGGGGGTCGGGCCGGGTCGGCCCGGACCCGGACCCCCCCGTTTCGAACCAGAATCGGTTTTTGGGCCATATCTTGAGCCTCGGACCTTCGAATGACAAACCGTCTGCGGCAACGCTATCCTTGGATCGAGACGGTCGTTTCGGTATATCGCACTCAAGGTTTTGGTTTACTTTGAGTTCGGTCGGGTTGGTTCGTTAATGAAACCAACCGGGCTTTCGGAGCGGAAACGCTCATATCTTGAGCTACGAACGTCCGATTGACGCGCAGTCAGTCGCGTTGTGTTCCTCTAAGTGAGACGGATCTTTTGGCATACTCCGCCCGAGGTTTGGACGCAGGGGGAGTACGGTTGGGTTGGTTTAGCCTTAAAAACCAACCGGGCCCCGGAGACGAAAATGCCAATAACTCTCAGACCAGGCGTCCGATCGACGCGCCGTCTGTTGCGTTGAGTTTCTATTGTCGATACGGAACTTTTGGATACATCAACTCTGGCCTTTGTGACAGTTGATGTATCAGCCTCTCGGCTTGTGGAGCGGATCCTCCGAACGAGCTTGCTGTGTGCGGGAACCCTAGTACTGGCTGCGACTGTTACTGTGACTACTACTGCTGCGACTGTTACTGTGACTACTACTGCTACTGTGACTGCGACGACGACAGTACAGAGATCCTGTGTGGATTCGACGACGACGACTACAACACTCAGCGATCCTAAGTGGAACAGTGCTACCGAACCTGTGTGAGCTGAATCTTCTGTTTACCTTGGGCGGTGGAGCGCTTGGGTGTAGCGGCGGACCCGTGGTACTTGACAGTGGTGGTGCGCTTGGATGCAGCAGCAGACCCTTGGCGGTGGAGCGCTTGGTTGTAGCGGCGGACCCGCGATACTCTACGAGTGTGTGCGCTTGGTTGTAGCGACAGACCCGCGACGGTGGAGACGTGCGTGCGGAGTACGGAGACCGTGTAGATGACTGAGACCTGACGACTGCTTGACCGACTCGACTTGGAGTGAGTCGACTAGCCCAGTGGACGGAGAGCCCAGTAGTTGGCAGCAGACCCACGGCGGACGGAGCGCCTGGTAGTTGGCGGCAAACCCGCGGTACTCGACAGGAGGAGTACCTCAGTAGGCTATCTGGGTGAGCGCCCGGTATTTGGCAGCAGACCCTCAGCGGACGGAGCGCCCGGTAGTTGGCAGCAGACCCGCGGTACTCGACAGGAGGAGTACTTCAGCAGTCTTAGGTTAGTGAGCAGTACCTCAGAGTCGTGACAGGACCACTGTACACTTCAGAGTTGGGGCTCTTCAACATTTACGGTTTCGATAATGAAAATCCTGGTTTGAGCTGAGTCAATGATCTTTGTGATTCCTCATGATTGAGATGGGTCGCTTGATAACTTAGGTATATGTATGGGCATATACCTGGGTAATGGTTATCCGTTGATTTCATAAACTTGTTATAATCTGTGTGGATTTACTGTTTACTCTTCTTTGTGGATTGGGTTGTTCTTGGGCTCGGTGTTGGAGCCGAACGGAAATTGATGACTTAGGTATATGTATGGGCATATACCTAAGAAGTGTCAGTTGTTACTTCGTGATTGTTACTTTTCTTCGTGGTTTATCCTTTGTGGATTTGAGATACCTTCAGGGGTCTCGGGGTCCTTACTGAGTAGCTTATACTCACCCCTGCACGGGCTTTGCCCGCACTACGTTGTGTTGGTTGCAGACGACGGACAGCGTTGACCTTAGCTGAGGCTTACAGAGTGGGACGATACCCGGAGGTGGACCACTGGGCGGGACGTGCACGGAGCGGACGGCGGGACCCGTGGAGCAGAGGAGCTATCTGTACCCACCCTTCAGGTGGGATTTCTAGTGGGCAGCTCGGTGTAGCGGTTTTACCTTTCAGTTGCTGTTTTCCCCTTTTCGAGTTGTACTTTACTTTCAGTTTGGGTTTGTATTCTGGCCCATTTACTTTCCGCTTGCTTACCCTGTGGTGTTTGTTTACTTTACAAAGGCAATGCCTTCCCTTTTACTGGGATTTACGCCTTGGTGCTAGTTGCCAGCCCCTGGCCTATGGAAGGCGGGCTTGGGGTAGTCACGGCACGGACCCCGAGGGCGGGTCGTGAAAAATTGGTATCAAAGGAGTTCGGTTCTACCGCAAACTCTGATCTTTTCTATGTGAAGCAATAATGTTTAGCGTATTGAGTGTGGATATCAGTCCAGGGAGTCCAGTGTTGGTGCGGCGGCCGACGTATCCGTACACCAGGACCCTGACTTCTGATTTCCGACTTAATGCACGAAAACATTGATTGCGTGTGTGTTTCAAAGTTTTCTTTGTGATTACTTTTATCAGCTCACCAGGTATACTGTTCTGACCGTGGCGCACCTGTTTCCTTTTCAGGATGGCCCCACGATGGCAGCCAGCTAGGGTTCCGAGAGTCGAGCGAGACGACAGCCTACCGAGCGACGAGGCCTCGGTGCAGGGCCCTTTTCCAGTAGTGGCACCGGCGGTAGCTTTACCCACCAATCCCCCGATGCTTCCAACAGCAGCCGCTGACGATGCACATCGCCTCAGCGCACTTCATGAGTTTCAGCACCAGCGACCGCCCAGGTTTCGCGGGGAGACGGATCCCCAGGCAGCAAAGGACTGGCTGGAGGCAGTGGTTCGAGTGTTTAGGCTAGTGAGGACACCAGCAGACCTCATGGTGATCCTCGCTGCGAGCCTACTACACGCAGCAGCAGGACGATGGTGGAGCTTGATGCTCCAGGTGCACGATGAGGCATCTCTACTTTGGACGGACTTTGAGAGCCTCTTCCGCTCGGAGTTCGTCCCAGCCACCCTTCGTGCGGTGCGTATCCAGGAGCTTCTACAGCTGCGGCAGGGCAGCATGACGGTCGCTCAGTACGCGGCGAGGTTCACCGACCGTTCTCGGTACTCGACAGACATGGTACGGGACCCCTTCTTCCGGGCCCGGACCTTCGAGCAGGGTTTGAGACACAAGATCAGGGCATCGTTGATCTCCCTCAGCATACCGACTCAGACAGGAGTACTGGAGCGGGCACTTCTGATCGAGAGTTTCCTTGCTGAGTCTACACCAGCACAGCAACTCACCGCAGGGCGGCACGTGGCAGAGTCATCTGCAGCAGGTAGCCGACGGATGACTCAGGGTTCCAGGCAGACCAGACCTACCGGTGGCCGACTGCACGACTCAGGCTCAGTTGTACGGGGAAGCCGGGGTGGAGTCAGAGCCAGGCGTGCCGAGAGTGGGCAGTGTTACTCCTGTGGCGGGATTGGTCACATGGCTCGTGACTGTCCGACCCGCCATGTTGATGATCAACAATTAAGTGAAGAACCTCCCAGGCAGAGGCAGAGGTTCGACCGTGGCGGTCCGCAAGGAGGAGGCGGACGAGGCAGAGGAGCTGGACGAGCAGCCGGTGGTGGGCGACGCTTTGAGGCTCTTCCACCACCACCACCAGGAGGTCCACCCCGACCACAAGGAGTAGGTGAACATGCGAGAGCTCAACTTCAGGCAGCCGAGGCCTTCGATCATGGAGCTCTGGGAGCCGATGGACAGGAGCTGAACTAGTGGATACATCCTTTGTAATTCTGGTTCCTTGTTGCATTTGTGTAGCATCTTGTATTATGAGCTGCAATAATAAAAGACGCATACCTTTGTGATATTTTCGTTCCTGTCCTCTTTCGTGATGTTACTAAGAGGTTCCAGTTTTGACTGTTGACTTGACCCTCACTTGTGAGACATCTACTGGAGGAGTCCCAGTTACCACACACTGATGCCGACAGTGTGACTCAACCCTTGGAGGCGAGAGTAACGGTTGAATCTCTTAGTAGTAGCGTCGAGGCCTTACGACGTCATCCTTGGTATGGATTAGTATCATCCATGTTAGGATTGACTGTTTTAGGCAAAGAATGTGGTTCATCCAGGGGATGAGACCAGATTTCTCTTTTCGGCAATGAAGAAATCTTGCAGCTCTGGTGGGACCGGAGATGGTCCAGGCCACGACAGAGAAGGTCCAGGTCATCCAGGAGCGGATGAGTACAGCTCAGAGCCGACAGAAATCATATGCTGACAGGAGGCAGAGGCCACTGGAGTTCGAGGATGGAGACCACGTCTTCTTGCGGGTCTCACCTCGACGTGGTATTCGGAGATTTGGCCGAGGCGGCAAGTTATCTCCGCGCTTCATCGGACCCTTCCAGATTCTCAGCAGGATTGGCGAGGTGGCTTATCGCCTGGCTCTACCACCTCAGTTGCACCGGGTGCACGACGTCTTCCACGTATCCCAGCTGAGGAGATACGTGCACGACCCGACGCACATCATTGACCATGGGGAGCTTGACGTTGATGATGGGACGACTTTTTCGGAGGTCCCGGTGGAGATAGAGGATCGACAGGAGCGGGTCCTGCGTGGGTGATCGATTCCTCTTGTGCGCATCAGATGGCAGCACGAGAATCTCCAAGAGAGCACATGGGAGCGGGAGGCTCAGATGCGTGCTCAGTACCCTCATTTGTTTCCCTAGTTTTTGATGTATCTTTACGGGGATGTAAAGCCCTGAGGTGGGAGTAATGTAAAGACCCGTAAAATTAAAGGGAAATTTTTTTTCTTAATTTTCTTTAGAATTTTTCAAGAGCGCGGTTTCAGACGGCACCTGATTCCGAGGCCCGGAGTGCCCGGAATTAATTTCCGAAGTTTGGCTCGGGTACGTTCAGTGAACGAACGAGCGGGAATTCCTAACTTTTGATCCGGTGCTCGGAATTGAAATCTGAGGGCACCGATGAACTCGCAGCGCCGATATTCGCTTAAAGAGACCTTTTCGGGAGTTGCGTTTGTTGCGGGTTGAAAGTTAGTTTTGGGGTTTTTAGTTTGAGTTAAATAAAATTGTGTAGAACAATTATATTATAACTTGTTAAAACCTATCAAAGGAGGTTGGAAGTGGGACCCACACCCACTTAACCTCCCTTGGGAGGATTAAGTGTCGTGGGGCCCACACGAACCCCTAATCCTTTCAAATTCTCTCAACTTGCTTAACCCCTAATTAAATGACTTGAGTTACTTTTAATTATGGGAGTTAAACCTTTTGAATTTAAAACTTTTGAAATTCTAATGTGTTATGTGATAATAAAATAAGATGTTGTCTTATTTTATTTTGGGGTTATTTGTTTTTCTTCTTGAGAGGTGGAGATCTCTTCTTCATCTTCAAGCTCTGACGAAGAACACGAAGAACGCTCAAGCTCCGACGAAGAACGACGCCTCTCTTCTTCGTCCTCCGTGTCAACGAGAGGGAACGCCGCTTCCTCCTCGGACCTTCTTCGTCGGCATACGAAGATTCGCCAACGACGTATCTCTTCGGGCATATCTCTTCGTCAACGGATTTGACGAACGACGACCGCGACGCCCGACCTCCGCGACGTTGTCTTCCGCGGGACGTTGTCAAATCTTCGATCTTTTACCCGAGGTAGGGGTTGTTGAATATTGTTAATTTATTCCATTTCTTGCTGGTGGATCGCATGTCTACGTGAGGCTTTTGAATATTTTATATAAGTGTTATTGTTTAACGTGAGGGGGGCCGGACCGCATGAACACGGCCGAACCCCCCCCCCCCCCCTCCATCGTTCATGTTGTTTATTCTTGTGGGCGGAAGCAAGGTGGCGTGGTGCCGTCGCACCACGCGAATAATTGTACGTTTAACTTACGTGATGCCGTCGCGCGCGCACCATGGAAGAAACAACAAGAACGCGACGCCGTCGCGCCGCTTTGAATGAATATCAAAGCACGGCGAAGGGGCGTGGTGCCGTCGCACCGTGCCGGACGACGAACATCGCGGCCGGTTCCGGGCCGCGGCGGGACGAGGAGACCGCGGCCGGTTCCGGGCCGCGGCGGAAGAGAAGACCGGCGGCCGGGCCACCGGCGTCGGAAGCCGAAGAGGGGACCAGAATTTCTGGTCCCGTTGGAGAAAACCGGCCGGCCAGCTGGCCGGCCGGATGCCGTTAAAACCGGGGGAATTAATCCCCCGGCCAGCGTGTAAAAACCCCCCTCTTAAAGGGGGGCGGTTTTCTTTGAAGGGAGGGGGGCAGCCGGCCCCCCGGTTCCGCTCAAATCAGGCCCCCCACGTGAGGGGGGGGGGGGCGTATTAAAAAAAACGGGCGCGGCACAAAGGCCGCGCCGCCCCTCAAAACCACGGGGGTTTGTTTCCCCGCGTGCAGCCACCTCGCGGCGCCAGGCCGCCGCGGCCCGCCGCGCCGCCCCAGGGGGGGGGGGGGGGGTCGGGCCGGGTTGGCCCGGACCCGGACCCCCCCTTTTCGAACCAGAATCGGTTTTTGGGCCATATCTTGAGCCTCGTACCTCCGAATGACGAACCGTCTGTGGAAAAGTGATCCTTGGATCGAGACGGTCGTTTCGGTATATCGCACTCAAGGTTTCGGTTTACTTTGAGTTCGGCCGGGTTGGTTCGTTCACGAAACCAACCGGGCCTTCGGAGCGGAAACGCTCATATCTTGAGCTACGAACGTCCGATTGACGCGCCGTCAGTCACGTTGTGTTCCTCTTAGTGAGAGGGATCTTTTGGCATACTCTGCCCGAGGTTTGGACGCAGGTGGAGTACGGTCGGGTTGGTTTAGCCTTAAAAACCAACCGGGCCCCGGAGACGAAAATGCCAATAACTCTCAGACCGGGCGTCCGATCGACGCGTCGTCTGTTGCGTTGAGTTCCTATTGTCGATATGGAACTTTTGGATACATCAACTCTGGCCTTTGTGACAGTTGATGTATCAGCCTCTCGGCTCGTGGAGCGGACCCTCCGAACGAGCTTGTTGTGTGCGGGAACCCTAGTGCTGGCTGCGACTGTTACTGTGACTACTACTGCTGCGACTGTTACTGTGACTACTACTGCTACTGTGACTGCGACGACGACAGTACAGAGATCCTGTGTGGATTCGACGACGACGACTACAGCACTCAGCGATCCTAAGTGGAACAGTGCTACCGAACCTGTGTGAGCTGAATCTTCTGTTTACCTTGGGCGGTGGAGCGCTTGGGTGTAGCGGCGGACCCGTGGTACTTGACAGTGGTGGTGCGCTTGGATGCAGCAGCAGACCCTTGGCGGTGGAGCGCTTGGTTGTAGCGGCGGACCCGCGATACTCTACGAGTGTGTGCGCTTGGTTGTAGCGACAGACCCGCGACGGTGGAGACGTGCGTGCGGAGTACGGAGACCGTGTAGATGACTGAGACCTGACGACTGCTTGACCGACTCAACTTGGAGTGAGTCGACTAGCCCAGTGGACGGAGCACCCAGTAGTTGGCAGCAGACCCACGGCGGACGGAGCGCCTGGTAGTTGGCGGCAAACCCGCGGTACTCGACAGGAGGAGTACCTCAGTAGGCTATCTGGGTGAGCGCCCGGTATTTGGCAGCAGACCCTCAGCGGACGGAGCGCCCGGTAGTTGGCAGCAGACCCGCGGTACTCGACAGGAGGAGTACATCAGCAGTCTTAGGTTAGTGAGCAGTACCTCGGAGTCGTGACAGGACCACTGTACACTTCAGAGTTGGGGCTCTTCAACATTTACGGTTTCGATAATGAAAATCCTGGTTTGAGCTGAGTCAAAGATCTTTGTGATTCCTCATGATTGAGATGGGTCGCTTGATAACTTAGGTATATGTATGGGCATATACCTGGGTAATGGTTATCCGTTGATTTCATAAACTTGTTATAATCTGTGTGGATTTACTGCTTACTCTTCTTTGTGGATTGGGTTGTTCTTGGGCTCGGTGTTGGAGCCGAACGGAAATTGATGACTTAGGTATATGTATGGGCATATACCTAAGAAGTGTCAGTTGTTACTTCGTGATTGTTACTTTTCTTCGTGGTTTATCCTTTGTGGATTTGAGAGACCATCAGGGGTCTCGGGGTCCATACTGAGTAGCTTATACTCACCCCTGCACGGGCTTTGCCCGCACTACGTTGTGTTGGTTGCAGACGACGGACAACGTTGACCTTAGCTGAGGCTTACAGAGCGGGACGGTACCCGGAGGTGGACCACTGGGCGGGACGTGCACGGAGCAGACGGCGGGACCCGTGGAGCAGAGGAGCTATCTGTACCCACCCTTCAGGTGGGATTTCTAGTGGGCAGCTCGGTGTAGCGGTTTTACCTTTCAGTTGCTGTTTTCCCCTTTTCGAGTTGTACTTTACTTTCAGTTTGGGTTTGTATTCTGGCCCATTTACTTTCCGCTTGCTTACCCTGTGGTATTTGTTTACTTTACAAAGGCAATGCCTTCCCTTTTACTGGGATTTACGCCTTGGTGCTAGTCGCCAGCCCCTGGCCTATGGAAGGCGGGCTTGGGGTAGTCACGACACGGACCCCAAGGGCGGGTCTTGACAATTTCACTACATGATATATATTCCACAAACTTTTGAGGCCATACCACTATGTATAGTGGTGATGACCTACAAAAATCTCTAATATTTAATTGATTATCCATATAAGATACGGATCTTTAGTACCTCCAGGCCTGGAAAGTTGGAGTACCTATATTTTCCACACTATAAATAGGTATATTTTCCTTTAATAGATAATTAAAAATACTTGAATAAGTTTTTTGATGATATAAAACAATGTAATTTCAACAATGAGACTCATCTGGATTCATATTCCCTTTAAAAAGTCCACTTTAACTACCAATTGGAGTCGGAGTAACTCCCTTTAATCTTAGAATACCAAAAGAGTCAAGTTCTTCCACAAAGATCTACCTTGAGCATCATCATACGAAGTAATCTTTAGTAGAAAAACCTAAGATAATAAATCGACTTCAAGACCCATATCAAACCTATGATATTTCAAATTATCATTAAATACAACCGCTTGTGAGAAATTAACAAGATTGATAATGTTTTTGGAATACTATGTTAATATCTCATCACATTTATTGAGTTTACAAAACCCCATCATATTATTCCCCACCATCGATTTTAGATAAAATTTATATATATAAATATCTCTAAAATATCTCACCTAATCCAAAAATATTTCAAATCCAAACAATATATTTACCCAACCCTCTTCGAGATCCTACAAGTTTAAAGGAATCACATTTTACCATAACACGGTATGAAATCTCCAGAAAATCAATGAGCTACTTAACCATCTTTGAACCAATATTATAACTATTGAGGGTCATTAGCACACTATAAAGATGTTATTTTAAGATGAATAAATTAATGGGAATTATCTCTACTATCTTCCTTTGGGAGAATGACTTCTGCAGCCTGAATGAGAATAGGCGCAACTACTGGTCAAAATCTTGGAGCACAATCATGAAAAACTCAATATGTTTCATATCAATAAAAGTATTTACTTTTCAGTATTCTTCATTAGTCCCTTCATGAAGTCTGTTCATACATCTAACTAGGAGTATGGTACTACAATAAATTAAAAAATAATATATAAAATTTCATACATGAAACATGAGATCATAAAATCTATCATTTAGAATTTAATCAGGAAACACAAATATCAATTCAATGATTTGGAAAAGGTCTATAAACATATCAAACAACTCCTAAAAAATACTTTTCTCAAAATCCCATGGTAACATAAGGCCTATTAAGATGAGATATAGTTTAGAATTCCCCTTTAACCTAACTCTTATGTCTTGAAAAGCCGATCTTTTATGTACCAAGTCATCCAAATCAATATGCCACCATGAAAAAAGGATTCTACTAACTTTTAATTTATTTTTTCATGAAACTGGCTAGATACACCACATAATTTTTACCCAAATCCATTTATACATGGGATTATGTGAATTAGAATCCCCCATGGGCTATTGACTATCACCTGAGAAACAAAAAAATAAAGAGGGAATGATATCACTATAAGAATAAATCATAATGATAAAGAAGAATATAAAAATTGATTACTAGTATGTATATAAAACACTCCCCAAGAGGTAAAGTTATACAAATATGTTGATCAAAGTCTCAAAAATAATACATAAACAAGATTCATGATTTAAGATAATAAAAAAACATCCATGAATCATCATGCAACAAGTGAATCACACATTCCACCGGACACCACAAACTCTGAAGGTCTGTCTAATAATGTACACCCAAAATACCAAAATAGTTTTTTTCTATTTACCAATAAAAACACAATAAAATATGTCTCAATGTGAGAATATGATATGAAAATCCTGATCTTAAGGGTAGTGGGAGATAATACAAAAAAATTAAATCCCTTTCCTCAAGATATTTTTATATCATTTTCATCATAAATAAAAATGTTATTCTAAAACAATTACCAAGGATCCCACAAGATTCAAGTTAAATAAAAATAAAATATTTTATCTTCATATTAATCAATTAGTATAAATAATTAGTTTAAATAGATCAGTGTTCAAATTTCAAAACATACCATTCATTTTGAAACAAACATTAAGTGATTTTTTTTTCAAAAACATATACCTTTCATTTAAAATCTTGTATTGCACCTATATTTTATTAGATAGATTAATTTTAAATTCATATATCCCTTGAATCGTATGCTACACCAGGATTAGCTTGTTCTATATGAAACACCATATTATCTTGCAGTATACACAACACTATACTTGGCTTGTGTTACATACAATTTCAAGTTCTATTGTTAGAATTCATTTCATGCAACACTAAGAATAGATTTTCTTAAATGTATAAATGAACTATGTTTGAATTATGTTATATATAACACTAAAGGAATTTTATACTAAAAAAACTGATCTGGCTTTCCTTACAAGCTAGAGCGACCTTCCTCTATAGCTTTCATTGTACGCAACAGCGATTTTCACTAAAGAATGATAAATTATTAAAATATTATTATTTAATGGGATATAAACTAACCATTATGAATAATATCTGACTCATTTATAAAACATTGAAATTCATCTTATGTATTTTCTATAACATGATATAAGAATAAATTCACTTTTTTGAATAAGAGAAGTATTTTTTTTTAAAAATGAAGGTATTCCTTCTTTTGAAGGACAACAATTTTAAATCTATTTTTTACACTTTTATATATTATATTTTACAAAATAAACACCTTAAATGGAATTTGGACATCAATATTTACCTTCAGTGAAATTTTTGTATTTTCCTAATTAAATTAAAAATTTATTGAATAATTAAAAATAATGCATGTTAATTCAAAACTTCCTTTTTATCTTATTTATTTATATAGTTAGATTACCTATTTAAATTTTTTAAAGTGTAATAAGTTATTATTTTACTATTTAATCCAATTATGGCTATTAGATATAATTTTTCATTTGAATTGGACACAAACAAAGTCAATCTACTGATAGTTTTCACTTCATAAAAACTGTCTTTCTGGTTTTGACGATGATAATTAATTTTAAATTAATTACTGAAACTTTTTTGTTTTGAATTTTGAAAAATTTATTCCATATTTGGAATCATTGGGTCCAAATTATGTTAATAGGTGACTTATATTGGTTCTGGATATTATGAATAATAACTATGGTAATTTTTATTTACTGCTGTTAAAGGTAAATCAGGTAAATTATGGTAACAAACAATAAGATAAAGATAATAAAAATATCCTAAATCCCACAAAAATCATATTGGATTAATTAAAATCGATCCATATCACCTAAGAGTTAGAATGGATTCATTTAATTTCCTTTTTTCCATGAAATTGGTGTAATTATAATTAAAACAAAAGAAAGTGACAACATGTCACTCTCATATATCTTATTAGTATAATACTTTTAATGTAGTGATTAACACGATAAAAAATTGAGAATAAATATTCTCTAGAAAGATAATGAATTTATATACATCTTTTGAATTTATTAATAATTTTTATAGATTAAATAATTACCATTCATGATGACATAATAGTGATGTAGAAATTATGTTTTAATAGAAATATCAAATAAATAGTTGAAAAATATTAAAAAATATATTATATGGACTAATTAATGTTCTCCAAGAATTTTACTGGTGACTATGACATGTTAGGATTGTATTAAATATTTTTATTTGAAATTATCTTCTGATTGGATTTTATTTAAAATCAAATAAATTAATAGTTTCTAAATTGACACTATTGATATTTTATAAAAATAATTTATTATTAAATTATTTAAAAAACTCAAAATGTATAAAAATTACAAAGTAAAAATTATATGGTCCAAAATTTCCTAAAATATAAAAATTAAGGACAATGAGAAACACATAAGTAAATACTTATAACCATATAATATTTAGAATATTATTAACACTAATAAAATTAAATAGATTAATCAAAAATAAATATAAATTATATGGTTTAAAATAAAATTAAAACATATCTAAATTTTATTGGTTGAGAGGAAATCGACCCATAATAATCGTATATTCTATATAAATGAACTTGGGATCATTATATATGGAAAAATAAATTTATAATAAATTATTATTTCTAGACATTACTATTATGCCTCTCCTCCATCTTATAAATGGCCACCACTTCTACACACTTAATCTCACCATTCAAGCATATTTTATCATAAAAAATATTCGGAAATAATCTCCCAAAATCCAAAAATTCCTCTTAGAGGGTACAATTTTGGGCATAAATAAATTCTAGGGAGACCTTTTGTGCAAATAAAAAATAGATATTTGGAAAAGAGGTAATTATTTTATCACCTCATTCAAAATTCATTTCTTCTTCTACTTTATATTATTATTTTTCTCATTATTAATTAATAAATTTCATATATTATACATGATGAGATGTTATTTTAATTAGGGAAAAACATTATACCTCCTTATATCCATCCTATGAATAACAATATCATCAGGCGTCCGTAAGTATGGCTTACTATCTACATGTCGTGTTGTAAATTGTAATTCAACAATACTTAAATTGGATGGGTTTAATGATGAGTATAATTGATTTAAATAATGAATATAACATGATAATGTTTCTATATAATTAATTTACCATCAAATTATATATAATTTAACTATTAAGTGAATGATATCATCGCTCATGCGTACATACGACCTACTGTCTCTACTATGTGATGAGATTCATTTTCAACATTTAGTGTCCAAGAATGATTATAAAGTACATAAAATAAATAATCATGAAATATATGAAATAATAATTTTATTGGATTTATATATATATAAATATATATATCATTTACTTACTTCCATTCAATTCAATAAGGAAACAGAGATAACATTCATGCGTATGTACGACTTACCGTCTCTGTGAATGGTGTATTCCATTTTATTTATCTATCTATTATATATTTTTCTATACTGACTATATATGAAATATAAATCATTTTTTACATTTTGTAAGTAATTAAATTATGATCTATGTAATAAGATCAAGAATAACAATTCAAAACACGTATGATAAATAAAAAGATTATTACCCAAAACATTGCTTTAACATAGAATTGATAAATAAACAGTTAATATAAAGTATTAATTGAATCATAAATGATATCATAAATATTATTATAGTTTTATTATAAGTTAATAATATGTTTAATCCCAACATATATTAGTTTCGTACAAATACCCATGAAATTGGACCTATGGTAAGGGATAATTTTTCAATCTCATTAATATCTGAGATTATCTATTCGTAAGTATTTATTGGGGTATATTTATCATCCATGTCTGTGTTTATTAAATATATAGTACTATTTATATTCTAATACTATTTTAATTTATTTTTACAAATTGGTGAGTTTTTATTAAATTATATGGAAGGAATCCTTCTTTAATTTTCCGTATGTGGTACTTTTTGACTTTTTCGACAAGAGTAAGAGAGGAATGATTTTTTAACTTATATTGCATAAATATATTTTTACTTATTTTAAACACCTTATTTCCATGATGAAACCTGTACATTATATCATATTTATTTTCAACTAAATTATTTACTTTTAAAATATTGTGTCATTTTGAGAAAAGAAAATGTTTTTGAAGAATAAAGGATATTTTCTTCAAGAATTAAGTTCATGTATTTTATCAAAATTATTTTCCATCTAAGATGATTATTTTTAAATAGAGATATGTTTATAACCAAATTTTTAATATGATATGATCTTTTTAATGATGGAATGGTATTTCATATTGATTATTTTATTATGGAATGATTTTTAAGAAACCCATTATATTTATCGTGTTATGCTATGATGAATCGTTTATGTTTTTGTGGATTATATAAGAATGATTTATTTATGAGATGGGTGGGACATATATCTCCCTAAAATACAATGGGAAATGATTTATATCTCATAATATATAAAAGACTATAATGAAATGTAAATCTGGTTCAGAAATACAGTGTTGGAACAACAAGTGAATCTGGTTCAGTAATGCATGACAGAAATGACAAGTATACTTGGTTCAGTAATGGACATTATCTACTACAATGGTCTTGGAAGCAATGCCTTGTATAATATGGAAATCGTATTTTGTGCTTATTTTTTTCCACAATTACTTATTTTATGCCAATCCTATTTTATTATGGTTAATGTTCCTTTATGATCTATACATTGTGTACTGTCATGATTTATTTCATGACTTCGGGTTTTGATATTCAAAATTTATGTTCATGTTTTCACATTCTTATGTTTATGTTTTGTTTGATTTTCTTTATTTTTATCCTTACTGAGAATTTGTGATCAGCTATTTTAATGTTTCTATTCTCTTAGGAGTTTGAATAAAGGTATTATGTAAGATGTGTCAAAAATGGGTTCTAGTTATGAAGGCTAAAGTAAGACACGATGTAAATGATTTATGAACCAGTTGTTTATGTTTTCTAGTTTCTAAAGGTACTAAACTAATACAATATTTTAGAATCTATTTTTTTAATGTATTAAGTATTATTGAAAAGTAATGTAATGTCCATGTATGTCATACTTGGGTCGTTGCAGTGGGTATTAGAGTGAAGGTTTAGATAAACATTTGAAACTAGAATGTGAAAAACTTAGTGAGATCCCAAGATATATTTATAAGGAATGTCTAGGGATATCCCTAAGGGTTAGTCTAACTTTAGGTTATAGTCCTATAATTATGGTAATGATCCTGAATAACCTTGGATTTAACCTAAGATGTTAGAGATTGAACGTACTCCCCCTTTGTTATGTTGTTTTCCTAGTTTGATTTTTTCCTCTCATAATATTATTTTTGGGTTTTAGACAATGGTTAGAACCAAAAGGAACCATGTTAATACTGGATGCAAAGGGAAATTCAATTATTGTCCTCCTAAACAACTAAATGTAATGGGAGCATAAATAAATAATCTTGTTTCTATGATCACAAATCCTGATAGGCATCCAAATAACTAAAGGTGGGAACAACGTTCTCCTGAATCTTTATTAAGGAAACATAAACCTTATTTTAGTGGAATGACCAATCCACTAGTTGATAAGAAATGGATTTGAACCATTAAAAAGATATTTTTCATTTTCCATTGTTTATAACGTTAAAAGGTTGAGTTGGGAAATTATTGCTTGGAAGGTAAATTTAATATGTGGTGGAAATTTATTAAGAATATGAGGCAACAACGTAAAATGGACTCCATATATTGGGTTGATTTCAAGAACATATTTTTTTAGTATGTACCTTCCTCTTATTCTTATTACTAAAAGGTAGATTATAGTTTCTCATATATATCATTGTTAGGATAAGAAAATTTGGATAGAAGTCAAATGGAAATATAAAAATTATGGAGAAAATAATATTATATTTTCTTTATTCTCAAAATGTGGAAGGAAACATGGAGGAAATTATATTTAGGTGACTGATATATGTTTTAAGTGTGGGAAATAAAGTCATTGAGCATGTTACAGCTAAAGTAATGGGAATAAACAGAATGATCCAAAGAGTGAACCTCCCACAAATCAGGGTTACACGTGCATGTAAATGGGGAATTATGCTAACAAATTCCCTAATCCAAGGGGTATGGATGATTATTGACATCAATAACCTATTAAGGCCAATAAAAGAGGCAAATCACAAGTGATCACTATTGGAGATGTTGAGTATGACAACGAAGTGGTGGAATGATTAATTGTTTTTGGATTCCAAAATAGTGTTGTAGAATCTCTTTTATAGTATTATGGAATAATGAAATATATATTTATTGGACCATTGTGGTTTTCCATAAGTGTATGGTACAAGTAACCATGAAAAGTGATTGAAATATTTTTAGAAACCATGTGATATGCACATAATTAAGGGATAAAAAGATAATGAGATGTTTGATAGTATTAATGACCTCATGAATGATATAAGGACAACATGATATAATGGTTTGAGTATATAGAATTTAGGGTATTATTGGTGTGTGGAAATAGTTAATATTGGCAGAATTCATGTTTTCACTAAGGTTCTACAATAATTCATATTATCAATGTGTTTCAATATAATACAAGATTAAGGTATTCACATGTTTGGAATGTGATAACCAAGAACTATCTTATGAGATATGGGAGATAAATGTTAGTAAATTTAGATGACCTCTTTATATAGTTTTATATTTTCTGTTGTTTAGAAGGAGTGTAATGTAATCCATTTATGTGTAGTATATGTTACACACTGGTTGAAGTTTGTTAGATTAATGTATTACCACACTATAGGTGGACTAATGCATCTTTTATTTCTTATGATAACATTTTTATTGTGATATATGGAATTACCTATCATTCTATCACATTATCTATTAACACTTCAATAATTAAAAATGATACTTTATTTAATTGAATAAGAGATGAAGTGGAAATTTTTAAAGGCACGACCAATGATGAGATTGTACTAAAATCATGTAAGTAGTTCTTCTCATGTTCTTCAACATAAGGAAAAGGATCTTGAAAACAAAAATGTTATCATATTACCTTATTATTGGATGTATTAGATGATCCCATAAATCATCGCAGATTTATGGCTTTCTAATTATTAACTATCTCCTAGCCTAGTTTTATATCACTATCCATCAAAAAATTATGATTAGATTTTTCTTCCTAATCCACATTTTCATTTCCAACCAATGTTATTCTATGTAAAAAAAGAGTGATGAGTTACTTTAGGTAACTGTTATGTTTATAAAATGAATTTTTAAAATTTAGTTATACTATTCATTTTTATGATGTGGGTTTCTATGAAAGAAACTTTTATGTAGTAACCCTTTTATAACCCAGACAATTTTCGAGTGCGAAAATTATTTTTAAGGGGGGGTAATGTAACACCCTAAAATTTTATGAGAAATAATATTTTTAAAATTCATTTATTCTTTGTGTTTAATGCTACAACATGATTATCTTGTGCTATACATAACTCCATTTTAGCTTGCAGTATCTACAACACTATACGTGGCTTGTGTTACACACAATTTCAAGTTTTTGTGATAGAATTCATTTCATGCAAAACTGAGCATATATTTTGTTCCATGTAAAAAATAACTATGTTTGTATTATGTTATACCCAATACCAAATCATGATTTCACTAAATTCAACACTCAATTGGCTTTAATTACATGCAAGAGTGACCTTCGTCAATCGATTTCATTTTACGCAAAATCGTGTTTCACTAAACAATGATATATTATTGAAATATTATTATTTAATGGGATATAAACTAGTCATTATGAATAGTATTAACCACAATTTTAATTTTATATAACCTTGAAATTCATCATATGTATTTTATTGAACATGATATAAGAATAAATTCAATATTTTAGATAAATAAAGTATTTTTCAAAAATAGAATTTTTTTCCACCTATTGATGGAGCACAAATTTTAAATCTATTTTTTAACACATATATATGTACTATTTTAAAAAATAATATTATTATTTGGAATAGGGACGTCAAAATTAACATTGTTTGAAATTTTAGAATTTTTTTGATTAATTTAAAATTAATCAAAATTGAATTTCTGTCTAATATATTTATATAGTTAGATTATCTTTTTAATTGGTTTTAAATTTTAACTGGATTATATTTTTATTATTTAATCCAATTTTGGTAATTTAATTTAAATTTAAATTTAAATTGGCCATAACCACGTGTCAATCTTTTGATAGTTTTATTTTTTAAAAACCTGATTTCTAGCTTTGACAACGAAATTAATTTTAAATTAATTACATCAACTTTTTTGTTTTGAATTATGGAAAAATTGATTTCATATTTGGAATTAGTGGGTCCAAATATTGTTAATAGATTACTTTTATTTTTTTGTAAATTATTAAGGGTAACTATGATAATTTTTATTTACCACGATTAAAGTTAAATCGGGTACATTATGGTATCAAACATTATGATAAAAATAATAAAATTACCCTAACACCTTTAAAAATACTAGTGGGTGAATTAACTACGACCAATATAACATAAGTTTTGGAATTGATTACTTTAATTAACTCGTGTCCATGAAATTGATTTAATTATAATTAAAACGAATGAAATTGACAACATGTCTCTCCCATATATCTTATAAGTATAATAATTTTAATGTAGTGATAAAATTGATAAAACATAAAAAAATAAACAGCCTCCAGAAATATAATGAAATTATATACATCATGTTAATTTATTTAGAATTTTATAAATTAAATAATTACCATTAATAATTAAACAATGGTTATATAGAATGTTTTTTAATTGAAATATCAAAAAAATGGTTTTAAAAATATTAAAAGAAATATAATATGAACTAATTAATGTTCTCCAAGAATTTTCCAGGTGACTATGTCATTTTATAAGTGTATTAAATAATTTTTTTGAATTTATTTTCTATTTGGATTTTATTTAATGTCAAATAAATGAATAGTTTCAAAATTCACACCATTAAAATTTTAGAAAATTAACGTATTATTAAATTATATAAAAATCCCAAAAATATTTAAAATTACAAAGGGAAACTTATATGGTCAAATATTTCATAATGTATCTAATTATTGAAAATTTAGAATACATTAGTAAATATTTATATCCATGTAATATTTATAATATTATTACCATAAATAAAATTAAATAGATTAATCAAGGATAAATATTTATTATATGGTTTAAAATAAAATTATAACATGTCTAGATTTTATTGGTTGAGAGGAAATCGAACCATAATAATCTTATCTTCAAAATAAATGGGCTTGGGAGCATTATATATTGAAAAATAAATTTATAATAAATTATTATTTTTGGACATTACTAAAGTGCCTCTCCTGCCTCTTATAAATGGCTACCACCTCTACACACTTACTCACACCATTCATGTCTAAATTTTATTTCTTGAGAGTATTTATATCCATAATATTCTTATCTTCTAAATAAATTATTTTTAGAACATTATAAACCGAAAATAAATTTATAATAAATTAATATTTCAAGACTTCCCTAAGTTCCCCTCCTCCCTCTTATAAAAGGCTACCACCTCTTCACACTTATTCACACCATTCAAGCCCCTTGGCTCATCCAAAATCTACTCAAATATCCTATGAAAATCTCTACCTTTCTCTTAGGGTACACGCTTTTGGTAATAAATCCATCACAGGGATACCTTTTGTTAAAATCAAAAGAAGATACTCAAAAAAGAGGTAATTATTTTATAACCTCTTTGAAAATTCTTTTCTTATTCTACTTTCCCTTCTTATGTTGTTGTCAAACATAAGTAATAAAAACAGTATATTATACATAATGATATTTTATTATAATTATGGGGAGAACATATACCTAATTTCATTTATCCTATGAATAACAATATCACCATGCATGCATATGTACGACTTACCATCTTCACGTCGTGGTGTAAATTGTTATTCAACAATACTTAATTTGGATAGTTATAATGATGAGTATAATGTATTTAAATTATTAATATAACATTATAATTATTCATTATAATTAATATTCCATCCAATTCCATAAAATTTACCCATTAAGTGAATGATATCGTCGCTCGTGCGTACATACGGCCTACCATCTCCACGACAAGATGAGATTCATTCTCCACATTTACAATAAAGAAGTGTTATAAAGTATATATTATAAATAATCATTAGATATATGAAATAATGTTTATAATGAATTTATTTATATATATATATATATACATATATCATGTACTTGATTCAATTCAATTAAATAAGGAAACCAAAACAGCGTTCATGCGCACCTACGACCTACCGTCTCCATGAACAGTGTATTCCATTTCATTCATCAATCTGTAATATATATTTATACATTGAATATTATATTTATATATATATATATATATCATTTTCTAGATTCTATATTTAAGTAAATCATGATATATTTAATAAGATCAAGAATAACAAGTCAAATTGTGTATGATAAATAAAACGATTATTACGCAAAACATTGCTTATCATAGAATTGATAAATAAACAGTTAATATAAAGTCATAATTGAATCAAACAAGATATAATAAATATTATTGTGGTTCTAATTCAACTATATAATATTTTTAAACCCACATTATATGTGTTTCGGGCACATACATAATAAATCAGACCTAAGGTAAGGGAAAATTTTGGAAATATTTTTATTATATGAGATTGCCAATTTATAAGTATTTACTATGGTATATTTATCATCCACATCCACATTTCCTAATTATATAATATTATTTCTATTATTATAAAATTTTATGAATGTTTTACCTATTGGTTAATTTTTATTATAGGTTATGGAAGGAATATTTCTTTTTTTTTCTATACGAGGTACTTTTTGACTTTTCTGGTAAGAGTACGAGAAGAATTTTTTTTAACTTAAACTATATGAATAGATTTTTACGTATTTTTAACACCTTATTTCCATGAAGCTTCCTCTGCATGATTTAAAGTTTAATTTCAACTAAATTCATTTCTTGTAAAATTATGTGGCATTTTTATAAAATAAAACATTTTGGAAGAAGAAAGGGTGTTTTCCTCAAGAATTAAGTTCATGTGTTTTATCAAAAATATTTTCCATATAAGATGACGGTCTTTAAATGGTGTAATATTTATATCCTTATTATTAATACTATTTTATTATGTTAATTATGGAATGAAATTTTATATGTATTATTTTAATATGCAATTGTGTTTAAAACCCCCGTTTTATTTCTCAGGTAATGCTATGATGGACTGATTGTGTTATTGTGGAACTTGTACGAATGATTTCATTTTAGGTGGGACCTATCTATCCCTAAAATAAATTAGGTAAAGATTTATATCTTATTAGATATACATGACTATAATGAAAAGTAAATGTAGTTCAGAAATATAGGGTTGGAACCGTATGTAAATCTGGTTCAGTAAAGCATGGCTGGAACGACAAGTAATCCCAATTCAGTAATGGACTTTTTCCACTATGATGGTCTTGGAATTAATGGCATGGATACTATGAAAATAATATTATGTGCTTATTTGTTTTTACAATTACATGTTTTATTCCAATTATATTTTATCATGGTTAATGTTTTTTTATGATCTATGCCTTTTGTACTGCCATGATTTATCTCATGACTCTCTATTTTGATATTCAAAATTTATATTCATGTTTTCACATTCTTATGATTAAGGTATGTTTGATATTCATCATGTTAACCCTTATTGAGAATTTGAGATCACCCCTTTTAATGTTTCATTTCCCCTAAGGTATGAATATGGGTATTAAGTAAGATTTTCCAAAAGTGGTTCTTGTTATGAAGGAAAAATAATGAGACGATTTAGATGAATTATTAACCAGTTGTTTGTGTTTTATAGTTTCCAAAGGAACTAAACTAATACGGTCTTTAAGAATCTTTTTTGTGTCATGTATTAAGTATTCTACAAAATTAATATAATATCCCTATATTTCAAGCTTGGTTCATTACAAATCATATATTTGAAATCATAAAAATATATTCATTTGCATCTCACCAAAATTACAATGAAGGAATTATTTACAATTTAGGATCATATTTACATAAGTCAAACATAATTTCAAAATCTACCATCAATTGGTTTAAACATGTACTCCATTAAACATTGAATTACTCATCAAGATAATTAACTCAATAGTTTTAAATTATTTGGAAAACCAACATAAATTAATCATGGATCAAATGTTTCAATTGATAATGATTTTCTTATGAAACCACCAACATTAATGAATATTAAGAACACCCATACACGATCTGACCACATAGAGTGTCGAGATAAAATTGTTAAAAGAGAAATTTATAATCAAAATTCATCAATTAATGATATGGGTCAAAAAATGGGATGTAGATACATAACTAGATAAGATGGATAAAAAGTGTTAATGAAGAACCCGCTATTAAATTGAGATTACACTTACCAGAAGATATCCAATACATTTAACAACACATTAATCCATGGAGAAATAATGTTGATAGGGATCAAAATATCTATAGAGGGCTCCAAATGAGTGAGGTCGAATGAAATTTGATGGAGTATATTTGGCCCAAAATGGAGATTGAAAACATTAAAAACATTACTATAATGTGCTTCCTTGGCCCCATTACGATCCCCATCTAGCCGGTGGCCTCCACCATTTTCCAGGTGGCATTGGTTTGAATTAATTTCCCACTAGAAGTCCCACTATCAGGATAGTGGGATTATGTTGGATGGATTGTGGGATTTTAATAGGATTTCCCATGCCCAAGCCTCATATTGACATGCTGGTTTCCTTAAAAGGCTTGATGGTGGGCCTCTGATAGATTTTCTAGCTAAAAGATCATGAACACTCCTTAGTTAACCCACTCATTTGTTTCCCATCATCTTTAACCAGGTTCAAAACCACTTTTCCAATAGCCCATAGGATTCAAAAAATTTAATAAACACATTAAAAAAAATGGGATCAAACAAAGATGGAGGTAAAGATTCCTGGATATATAATAAAAAACTAGATCCAAGAATAAAACAATCCTCCTACCTAAAATATGGTTTGGATATGTTATATATTTTGAAACCATGCACTTTCATTCTTTGTAAAGATTATTTTGATGATGTTTTATGCATTATGCAATGAATACTATTAAGTTCTAATGTGTTAATTAGGTTATGATGAAATCTTTATGAAATTAGTTTCTTTTCAATGGGTTATATTATAATTAATTAATGAATATTTTTATGATATTATGGAATAGATATATATGGTTTTCATTATTTAATGAATGTTCTTCGAAATATATATCACTCCAATGCATTGCGTAATGATTGTTATCTGATGATATAATGTAAAATATGATTTTGAGTAAACCCATTCCAAGAACGTGAATAATATGGGTTGTGAACCAAATCGAATATGATACTTTTTCAACTATGTGATAATGGTCTTAGCTGTGGGCCTTGAATAATGAAATGAGTTTTTATACTTATTATTATTTCACAATTTCTATTACATTTTCTTATACTTATGAAACTATCTTATGAATCATAATTAATTAATGAGTATTCATCACCCTTACGACTTATTTCATTTCAAATTATAATGCATTATGCAATAAATCAAGATTTGATATTTGACAGATTTTTATGATCATCTTATGTAATGATCATGCCATCATGCCCTTATGTTTATATTATGATTACATATGATCATTTATGTATATATAATTTTCTTATGCTTACTTGTAATTTTACATCACCCATTATTATGTTTCCATTTTCCATAAGTTATGAATAATTGTTTTAAGTAGTATATTTTAATGATGGTTACTCTGAGAGATGAAATTTTTGGTAGAGGATGTAGATATTTGATCAGAAAAGAAAAGGTTTTTATTTTTTTTCTAGTCCCATTATAGCACTATTAAAAAGTGTTATTGTGTATGTAAGTGAGTAAATATTTTTTATTTATATTGTAATTATTGATGGTTAAAATTGGGTCCCCATAGTTGGTTTGAAATCATGTATTTAGTAAAATGTTTTTAGAACTAGATCTGGGTGTTTAAGTCTCATGTTATCTCATAATCATATAGAGGATGTGTTATATATATAATCTCATATGGGAAATATTATGAAATTTAATTTACTAAGGGATAAATTTTAGATATCAAATACATATAAACAAGTATTTATAGGTCATTTTTACAATATATTATTAATGAGTTATATGAAAAACTAAAATCAATTTTTGGAACAGTATGATGGTTTTAAAAATGACTAGGTTTGTATTTATTTTCATATATTGTTAAATTAATAAACATTTATACTTTATTCGAAAATAAACTTGATGATCATAGTATGATGAAAAATAATAGATTTATTTTTGATGTTGTTCGATGCTTATATCGTTTACCATTTGAAATAATATACATTGTTGAATATATATTACTTTTGGATCATAGAAAAAATATATGATTTCAATTATATGATATTTGATATGCCATATGTTTTTATAGAAAATGGTTATTAGTTGAAACATAATTAAATAGGATTAATAAGTATTCTTATAAGTTAATTTCATTCTACCCCTATTGTAAATTGTGTCTTTTAGGCAGGGGAAACAAAAATGGAAATTTTGATAGTGGAAATATTTTAAAAAACATAAAAATTTAACTAAAATAAAATCAGTGTAAGTAGAATTTTAGTTTTCTCTGATTTACTTTATGATTATTATATATATTTTTTATATAATATATATTTAATATAAATTTCTAGAAATTTAATTTAATTGTAAAGATTATATGGTATATAATTAATTATTCAATTATTATTTCCACCCATGTCAAGGAATATCAAAAAATTGATCATATAGGAATGAAATTATTAAATGGTTGTTATAATAGGGAAAAGACTATTTTCTCAGGTAATTGTTTAAGAAAAATATATTATATCATAATGTACCAATTAAAAATTTTATGTTTGATGGAAGGATTTTTGTCAAGATTTAACCCAAAGAAAACTTTTTTAATAAGATATATTAGGGTTAGTAATAAAACGACTGTACCAAAATATATAGATAGTTTGAATAATATCACATCTACAATAATGTATACCATTAATGGGGACACTATAGTGACATTTTATTATACTTTCCACGTATTCCCTAAAGAAAAATAATTAAATTATTTTTAACTATGGATTTCTTCTTAAAATACATATATATTATAATACCAAAATATTTATTATTTATTAACACTTATGGAAGGAGTCATATATAATTTAAAATGAGTCTTTTTACCAAATATCATCAAAAAACCATGGGTAATCTTAGTCTTCACCCAACATATATATCTTTATGAATCATAGAACAAAAAATATAGATTCATTAGGTGACTATCATGTTGGGAGGGATTTTAATATATATTTTATTTGATAATAATTTATTTAAAATGACATAAATAAATTATTTTACTTAAAAATAAGTAGTTTTTTTAAACAATGTGTCTATAAATTATATAACATGGATCATATCTGATATAATCCAACTATGAATCAATGATTCCATTTGATTCTCCTATTTAATAACTTGTATGAGATATAAATTTAATTTAAAATATCAATGGTATATAAAAATGACTTTTTCTTATATCATGATATATATCTTAATCAATCAGGTTATGTCCCTTCATTCACCTCATTACATGTGTAATTAAAGGAGGATCATTGAAATAAAATGGTTAACACCAATAATATGAAAATTAAGTTGAAGTATAATTATGACCAAGAATATATTTTAGATGAAGATCCCATAATAATTTTTTTGATTGAACGTATTAGATTGTTCATATTTGACTAATGTGGATTGCAAATGATATAAGATGTTGTCTTTTATTTTGTTTTCAATACATTAACACATATTTCAACAAAATTTCATCATATGAATCACATTCAAACTCAAATTAATTCAGATGATTCAGAAGAGGTGAAGGCCATTTTAAAGTATAAATGTTTTTGTTAGATGTTATATTTTATGGAGTAAATTATGGAAGGTGATTTTTATTGAAAGGGGAAATAACATTGTTAAGGAAGATTTTATACAAAAATTAACTTAATATAAATTAAAATTTTATAATATAAAACAAATCTTGCTAAAACTAAATGAATTATTCCATGATTTTTTACTCAAATTTCACTAATCCATAGAGAGTTTTTTTACTTTAGAAATATCATATTTAAATGTGTTTGTAGTTACATTTTAGGATTTATTTTATTTACTATAGGGAAGAGGAATGCACCATGAGTTTTCTTTTTGTGTCATAAATCACAATACTAATGAAAACAATTAAGGGTTTTTAATAATTAGTGATCCTATGTTTTTGGAGTATTTTAAATGTTATGCTATAATAAATGGTGTCATGAAATAAAAACCCTAATTTAAAATTGATACTGTAAACAAGTTAGAGGTTAAAATTTGGTTACCACAAATGATTAATCTTCAGATACATTATAACACTAGAAATTACTTGATCATAACATAAAATGTTTATATCATAAATAGTTAAAATGGTAGTCTTTGATTAATTTTATTGTGTGGATTTGTGAATGAGTTTAATACTACTAAATAATGACACCGCTCAATACAATTTCTCATAATGGGTGAATAAGAGTTTTATATTTTTCCACTATCATTAATTAAATAATAAAAAATTGATAATGAAAGTTGGATATAAATTATTAATTTGAAATTAAAATTTTCAGTAAATTTGAAAGTGTGCTACCATGTAAGTGGATGCATCAAATTAGTGAGATAAATATTTCATCATTTTGTAGTGTATAAAATATGATGAGTAATGTGAAGACAAAAATGGAAAGAAAAAGTGTAAAGGATCTTTATAAATTAATATAAAAAATCTGAAACACACTGATATGAATTTTAAAGATAACAATGAGGTGAATGAAGGATTATTTGGTGTATATAGATATGTTCTAAGGTTATTGGTATTGATTGTAAATTAAATATTTCTCTTTCATGTATACTTATTATCGATAAATTATAGATGATGTTTTGTTATTGGGGATTTTTTTGAACCATTGATTTATAAAAATACTAGCATATCAATAAGAGAGGAGCCAACTAGCATGTACCCTAGTGGTAAAGGCTCTTTCTTGGCATCCAAAAGACCCAAGATCAAATCCGGGCTTGGGAGAATTTCTGGGGGTACTGTAGTATACTGTAGAAGGGCACTGTAGTAGTGCTGTAGCAATGGCGGAACTGTAGCAGCGGTGGCACTGTAGCGGGGGAGGGACTGTAGCAGGTACGGTAGCGGCGGTTTTATTGTAGCAGGTACTGTAGAAGTGCAGGTACTGTAGCAGTACTGTTCACCGAGGGGTCCATTGGGCCAAAACAATTAGCTTTCAAGCCTTGTATTCAGGCCACATGGCCCTGGGCCTTCAAACTATGTAATGGGTCTCCCTCTACCCAGTCTAAAGAGGTCTTTGAGTTAAATAATAAATTGAGGCTTCAGCCCCAACCATTAAAAAAATAAGAGAGGAAGAGTTGAAAGTAAAATATTATAAATTTTAGTGTCTTCACGATGTTTATAAAATCTTCATGATATAATATTTATGTTAATGATTTTGACTGTGTGGGAGAATTCAATATTATTTTAGAGAAATTCATTATCTAGAAAAAATCTATGGATTAACAATACTCATTTATACAGATCATGATTGGAGAATTTTGTGTTATAGAGTTTTTTTTTGGAACATTTTATATATATAACCATTCATTTATAATAGTGAAAAATATAAATTCATTATAACCAATCGGTTTTTTCCATTGAAGTGGTTTGAAAGTGAAAATAAAAATATTTTATATCACATAAACATGTGTGATATATTGTATATATGTGGATCTTAAGAGAAATATTATCATGAATTCACTCTCTTAATGAATCCATGGAGAACATAATAAATATTGGTATTATGATATCCATCAAATGGTATTAGGTTTGTGATAAATTTTTCCATTAAATATGATAATAAATGTCATTTTTTGAGGTGATGTGTGATATCATTTTTTAATGAACTATTGGTTTATAATTTTATAACATCAATAAATCATTTTAATTCAATGAATAAAAAGGTAATTATGGTGGTTGATTTGAAAAAATGTCATGTTTGGAATTATTTGATACATTTTTCCCTATTATTCACATTCATAGATGTGATTGATGTTTCTAAAAATGGGTATGATTCTTTTATTGAAGGTATTTCAATGAAAATGAATGATTGAATAGAAATTGAGAATGATGTTCATGCATGTAATATAAATATTCAATAACTCCTAAAAGATGAGTTAATTAACATATTATAAATTAAGATAGTGAAAGGTATATGATATAAGTTTTTGGAAATTTATAAATGGAATAGAAAAGTGAAAATACAAATTTAATGATATTATGATTGAAGTTTGTTGTCCTTTTAATAAATTATAATGAATATCTTGATTACTACTTTATAAGAGTTAATAATATTTTGATCATAATTAGAGTTTTTAGTGAGAGTACTGAATATTTATTTTAATTCAATGAGATTTTATTATTTTTTTAGTCAATTTACATAAAAATGTATCGAAACATGAGGAGCAGTATTCCAACACACTTCCATTAGATGATTTATATAACATATTTATTAAATATTAAAATAAGAGAGGAAGTAATATCAATAAGAACATAGAGTTTAGAAAATATATATCTTAAATAATTTGAATAATATATTATCAAGAATGATATAAATGGGGAAAATATGAGGTTATGAAAATATTAAGATAAATTTTGATATATTAAATTCGTCCATTTAAATATTTTCTTCAAAATTTAAAGGAATCTACTAAATAAATATACCACTAATGTGTTTCAAATATGTTTGAGACGTCAGAAATTTGTGTTATTTTATTTTTCTTTCATGTTTTAAATATCTAGTTTTTCCCTTTTTGGTTTAACAATTATTAAAGTTATTGTGGCTTAGAGGATGTTTTGTTTTGGAATTTAGGGTTTCTCCATACTACAAAACTAGATTTGGTGAAGGTTGCAACATCGATCATTTATGTACTTAGGGAATAAGAGTATTTTAAGTCATACAGACATCACTACACAGTAGAGAATAATTTTTTTTGTTTTCATGGTGGCTAAGAATCTCACATATATGAAACAATTATATTATAATGATTAGTGGATATAATTGGTGGTATCTTGAGTCTAATAACATAGGGATACCATCCAAAAAAACATAGGATATTTCACCACACCATATTACTATGTGTGGTGTTGGATATTTTATGTTCTATGTGAGAAACTAGTTTATTTGGTGAATACAACATCATGTGTTCCAAGGCATGGTGTTGTTTTTCATGGGGTTTTAAGCATTCGATTTAGTTAAAGAATATCGAGGGAAATCATGCACCATAATTGGTTATTTTATATCCTTTTTTGGAATCTATAAATATAGTTCTACTTGATTACACTCTATTAAAATAATTAATTCATCTTCCTTGATTTTTTCTCTTTATCCATACATTCTTGGAGGAAACTGTGGAATATTTCTCCTTAGGTCCCAAGCTCTTCCTCTAGGACTTTGTTTTGCGATTATTAGAGGAAGGAGGATTCTTTATCAGTAAAATTTTACATATAAAACAAAGGATTTAGTTTTAAAAAATAATCTATTGTGATTATTGTTTAAAATTATTAAGTGAATATTTTTAGAGATATTTTGATGCATTTTAATTTTTTTCAAGAAAAAGGCAATTTTTTGAAAATGCATAAGATATCTAGAACATCAAAATAAATGATATAAAAATTTGTGTGAAAAACACTTAATGGTTTTGTGTGATTTCGTAATGTAACTGAAACGTTCCTCATCAAGAATGACTTAGGATACCTTTTCAATTATAGGCATGGGGAGATTTGACCCCCAAGTGATGGATTGGGTCTGGAGGGACATGTACTTCCCTTAAGTTTGGGATATTCATTGGGTCCTGTTTCAAAGGAGGTACATTAATTTGTTTTAAATTATTCTTTTGTGCATTCAAGACATGGGATACCTTTATTATGTTTATTACATTACCACATTATTACTGTATTGTTGAGCTAGGTTTAGAATTGTCTCTTGGTTTTTTATATTGAATATTTTAATCTAACATATTTGTATGTTAGTGATTTGTGTGGGAAGTGTTGGTGTTTTCATACTAGGTTGTATAATCACCCCTTCATGTTCACTTTAATGTGTATGCTCGTTATATTTATCATTATATAGGTTAGATTAATGTTTTATTCCTTTCTTATAGAGCTTCTTGATTCTGTAGTCATGTCATATGGGAGTTAGTGTGGGGAGATTATATATGAGTGGATTCGGTTATGGAACCACATTGGTGAATTTTTCCCATTTAGTGTCTTTTATATTTATAAACATGTTAGTGTATATTTTACTTATGGGACTCTAATTATTTTTTATTCAATTATAATTGTTTGGATGTTTTTTTTTCATTCACAATATATCTTCATCGTATTGTTTTTGTTTTTGATTGTTTTTCTAGGATGTGTTTGTAAAGGGAAATTATCCCTCATGATTTCATAATTACAAGGGAATTTATTACCCTCCTTTAGTGTATGTGGGACTTCACATATGGTTATTGGAATTTTGATCCTTCCCAATATAGTGGTTCAGGATGAGATATTACAAATTCTATCAATTTTATACTAGAAGCCATTTTTTATGGCAAGGGTATAGGTAGGATGGGATTATATATGAAATATAGAGTATAAAAATGAATTGATACAATAATTATACTAAAACAAAATTTAATAGGGTTTTTCAAGTGTAAAAATTATTGTTATGAACATCTGGGTTTGTCATCATCTCATTGTCTTGGGTTTATTCAATGAAGGTTCTGTATCATGAATTTGAAATAGGAATAACACTAGGACTTAATCATTCATCTGATACCTTATGATGTTATTTTTATATCTCAATTGATGGAAAAAGATATTGAGTTAAACTATTTAGTTGGGGCTGAGTAATGGTTTTGCTGTCATTATAGGAATGTTTTTTTTATAACACTTCGAAACCATCAAGAGGACACAGCAAAAGACTTGTATCCACTAGAGAAATAACAGGGGAATAAGTAACCTATTGGAAACATTATTAAATATATCCATATGACTTTAAAAACCATTTTATATAAGGAATGTCATCATGTTTATTTAGCACATGAATTTCCAAGGGAAACCCCATTTATATATTAGGGTTAATCAAAACACACGAATTTAGAGGAATGGATGGGAATAATGAAGAGAATCATTAATTTCATGTAAACCATAGATTAAATCTTAGTAAAATTCACAATTTACATGCTTGAGTATCTAGCATGAAAATTATGTGTCCTTTATGTTTAATATTAAGTTTTTTAAGGCTTAACAGGGGAGAATTTTCATATTTGGTTTAATAAAAAAGAGTTATATAATACATTATGAGTATGAAATACTAAATATTCCATTTAATTCATGAATGTAATCATTTCCACACTAGAATATGGATTTTCTTTTACATTCATTTCTCATTTCACACTAGTAGTGGAAACTATAGTATCACTAAAGGAACAATTTAGAAAAGAAGACATGAAATCATGCATTAAATTTAGAGTGGTGATATTCTCAAATAATAATTATACAAAAATAGTAAACATGGATAGGGTGGTGGAGAAAGACCATGTTGGGAACATCATGGTAAGGAACATATTTATCCTCCTGGATATATATGGGAAATTAAATTTTGAGTTTATGTTCCTAAGGGAGTGATACTTTAAAGGTGGTAGAGAACTGAAAAACCAATCCACTGGATCACTTTACTTTCATCTACATAATAGTATTTAGTAGTGTGGTTTCCATTCGGATCCTTTGAGCACATAAATAGGGATTCATGGAAATTTCATGAAGTTTCATAATAGTGTATTAAATTGATGTCTTATGTGTTTTTATAAGAATTACATGAAGTCAATTGGTGGTGGAGATTATAATATATCACATAACTCTCATGAATTTATAAGGGTATTGTTTCATTGTGGTTATATCCATTAAAACATAGGTATTCATAGTGATTATTGAAATGCCTCTACACCTCAACAAGAAGCACCTTATTATGGGAGAAGGACTAAGCTAGGTAGTGTGGACCAATATCTTTTTATAGATGATATGATTATGATAACTAGATTTGTATGCCCCTTGATACAGAGATTTAATATTCTTCTTGGATATACCTTAATTAATTTCACTTTGATTAGGGTGATTCTCATCATTTTATTACTTATTAGGAGTTAAAATAAATAGTCTTGTCTTTTGAAATGATACTTCACATTATGAGCATCATGATAAATAAGATAAAAAAGAGTGTAGGGGTTTTTAATGTGTATTATGTACCATAAAATTGAATCAATATAGTTTTTCTAGGAGTTCACATTCATTTTAATGTTAATCCTTGATCTCATTATGGTAATGGATTGGTTGGTAACATTGAATCTTACACTTGTGGAATGACTTTTATATCACCTAATGGAGTTTTCCAGTTATTCATAGTGGAATGAGGAATTAATATTTGTGGAGAAGGTATTTTAGTGATTTTAATTTGGAAAATATTGCATCAACTCATAGAAATCACCTTAATTACCATTGATTCATCTTAGCATATATATTTTTTTAGAACAGTAAATTGATACACTAATATCTTTTATGGTAACTTCTCTAAATTAACATCTAAAATGGAAGTTTAATTTTCTATCAACCATATCCCAATGTGAAATAAAATTTTAGTTCCACTATAAAAAATGGTTTGAGCATAATTATGATAATTAAAGTTCCATCTTGAAAAATTGGAATGAAATGTCTTTATAAGGCCATGTATGTTACCTTGGTCCACATAAGATCTATTTTTTAAAATGAGGATTGTACACTCTGATTTTTTTATCAATTTTAAAATGTTGAATAATGTTATGACAAGGAATAAATACCATCTTTATCAAATTGAAAATATATTATATTAGTTGAATGGAATCAAGTGGGTCCCTAAACTGACCTCCAATTAGGGTACCAGTAACTCAGAGTAAGGAAGGAGGATATCCCCATGAAAACTTTTAGATTCATTTATAACCACTATAATTAATTAATCATTCACTTTGGTGTCACTAATTAATTGAAAATATTCTTGGTATTATTGGAAAACATCATTCACGTATACCTCGATTCTTTAGTTGTTGTAGGCATAGATGAAATCTTAGAGTATTCATGCCTAGAAGATGATTAAGAAAGTAACTTCAAGATCATATTGATTACATTTTGAGACCCCCAAATTTATTTCAAATTATAAAATTGTGACTTCTAGATACAAGAAACTCACTTCCTTTATAATAAAAATTCATAATACGATATATATATTTATTCGAGTAAAATTGAGACTGTTAATTATTAACATCCACATAAGAATTTATTTGAGATAAAATTTTTTGGGGCTTCATTTTTGTTATCACTAATTCATCCGAAAAATATCATGTATTTCTTCACTATTGTTAACATTAAAAATTATTGGAATTAAATTATTTTTAAATAGATATTTTTAGAGATATTTTGATGAACTTATGGTATGGCTTACATTAACTCCTATCACATTCTAACCAAAGTTAAGAAATGACTAGGTGGCCTTTTGTGATGCATCTGGATCTATATTGGGTTGTTTCCTCTTTAAGGGAGGTTATGTTCCCAATTATGGCCCAAAAATATACAAAATATGAAATTAAATATCCCACAAAATTCCTAGTATTATTCACAGTGGCCCATGCCTTAAAAAATTCCCTATAACCACTTTCATGAAATGTTTGATGTATTCATAAACCAATAAATTTTGAAAGAAATATTCAAAAAAAAATCTTGATCATGAGATAAAAAAATTGGATATAGTACCTCCAAATGACCAATATTGACGTTTTTTCTAGTCCCAAGAATGAAAATTCACTAGCTGACACATTACATTGAAATTTTTTTAACCATGTTTTCAGATAATATTCGGACCAATGAATGTTGAGGGGGTTTCCTTTCAGTATGCACTTGGAATGTTATTAGTGAAAAAATGATTTGTTTTTTTCTATATAATATGATGTATAAATGTGTTTAAATCATTATGGAGACTCAATAGTAAAACCCTAATCGTCTTATGATGGGGTCTAATTAACATGGTTGGTAAATCATTAACAGGTTGAAAAAAGATATAAATTCCTTATCTAACCATCAATATCATATTATTTTTCCTCAATATATACAAGATAAACTCCACCATTTTTATAATTAATAAATGTTTTCTATCCACCCAGTTTCATAGAAAATGTATAGGTAAATAGATGGTTATATTTGGGGTTTGGTTATAATAAGGATAATGGAAGAGTTTGTTAAAAATTTAATCACCTACCTATATGTGAAAGAATAACACAAATATATTACTATTATATTTCAGTTGTTACCTATACATTTATAATATTAGAAATCAATTTCCAAAAATATTTTCATTTTTCTACAATTAAAACATTTGACTCATGACACCATTTTGGTGATTATTGTATAACTTATAAATTTAGAACACTTCTTTCCAAATTAAGATATGAATATGGTAGTTGAGTTAGAAAATATTTATTTGATATAAGTGGTGAAATATCATGGGGTTCTAGTTTCTATTTTTCATTAATTAGTACTATATATTTATATGATAGTTCTATTGGTCCTCATAATAGGAACTATGAACCAAGTTGACCACAAATGAATTATATCTTCCTCGAATGAATGATTTTTTCAGAGAATAAAATTCATCAATTATGGAAATTCTCAATGATTTTATAGTTAAATAATGTTTTCCATATAAAATACATTTGATTTGATACTGTTTTTATATAAAAATAGTCTGTAGGATATGATATATATGACCATGTATGAGGATTTATACAAGAATTCATGTCACTCTCCATTTTTTGGGTTGTGGTGGGAGAAAACTAGTTAATTTGATATAGCATTTTCTTAGATACATTAAAATATATCCAAATAATTAGTTTATAGATGAAAAAGAACTAAATCTATCATTAATCATATAAAGACCATTTTCATCGTAGTTTATATTTTGAGTTCAGTGAGAATGCATTCCATTGAGTATATCCAAAGTCGTGAAATCATTTCCTAGGTATATAAGAGATTTAACTCCAAGAGGTTTGGTATCATTTGAAATTATCAAGAATATTTTAAAAGTTTCATATAATATATATCTTCTATGAAGATTCAATTTGATTCAAATATTTTTGGACAAATATCAACTAATAAATTACAAGTTGAATTTAAATAATGTGATTAGTTAAGATCATGTTATATATGTGACAAAATATTCATTAATTCAAACCCAAATATTTATCCTAGATTGAAAAGATATATGTTTTTAGAGTATACATATTTTTTGTTTCACATACTCCAAAACATGGAGATAATCAGTAAGATACATAAGAAAAGAGGAAACATTTGATCAAGAAATTGTAATACAATTTCATAGAAACCACCACTCTCCATATTTATAAGTACTAAAAACCCCATGGTGGGGAGAATTTGATACTATTTGTTTGATTAATGTTCTTATTACCATATGTTTTTGGTTTTAATATGTTACCTTAACGTTTTCTATGAGCATTGGAATGGTGGTGGGTTTATAGAGGTGGGTTTTCATATTTGTAGACTTCACCATTCCATGGAACATAATTTGTTAAAGGTCAGAATTATAAGTATTTTCTCCATACAATAATATGTGTTTACTAGGTCAAAGAGAAGTCTTCATGCACTACAACTTACTATTTTAGTGAACATTGGTCCTTTGTGGCTCACCTGAGGGAAAAAAGAAGACCAAAACACCATGTATATTAGAATGGAGGCTTTGTCGGGATAGTCTTAAATATATTCATCCAAAAAAATATGGATGAATAAAAAAAATTTGTGATCCTTGGATTGGTTCATGATGAATTTGAATTTGTGTGGGATGTTCAAAAAACATGGGAGAATGAACCATGACTTAGTCAGAGGAGTGGTATCATTCATCATGGTTTTTTAAATGACCCATTTATTTATTGTGTCTTCGGGGAAATCATGTGACTTGATTGGTAACCATGTTTAATTATTTTTTGGAATCCTATAACACATCTTCACTATATTACCTACCAAAAAAACCTAAATATATTTTACTATATTTTGGAACTCAATTAACGATTTCATATAGGGTATTTTGGAATATTTATATTTGGAGATGAAGCTCTTCCTCTTTTCCTTCACTGTTAAATTTTATTAGAGGAATGTGGATTCTCTATCACACTAATTTTTCATAAAAAATATTGTATATTGTTTTTAAAAAACTTATATATGTGATTTTTGATAAAATTTATAGAGTTAAAACACACATATTTATTAATATACATGATTTACTCTAGGAAAATATGGTTTTCCTAAAATTTATTGCTTATATAGAACCTCATGAAATAATATTTTCAACTGTGTATGTGAACATTGGAATGGGTTGGTGTGTGTTTATAATTAATATGGAAAGGGACTAATCAATATGGAATTTATCCCTATATAAATTTTTCACAAACTATTATTTTTCAACCAAGCTATTCAATGGGTCTAGAGGGATACGTACCAATCATGATTATAGTCTATTCAATGTGATTTATATGAAATTAGAAACATTGGTTGGGTGTGTTACGTGGGTGTTTATTCATGACATGGGACACCTTAAAGGTGTGTGTTACTTCACTTCTTTTATATTTTACCCTTATGATGGTTACATTAAACTCTTTTGGTTTTTTATATATTTAGTTTTATGAGTTAACCAATTATTACCTTAGTGGAATCTGTGGGATTTATTGGGGTTTTCATACTCATCTGTATACTCAACCCCTATATATGAACCGTATTTCTTATAAATTCATTTTTTATCATGATACAAGTAAGAAAATTATTTTATACTTTTCTAGGGGATCGTCATGATGATGTGGCCATGTCCTTTGATATTTGTAGTTGAGAGATTGTCTTGAGGTATATTTTTCCATTGTTCAATATTAGTTTCATACTCTATCTCAGTTTAATTAGGGTTTTAACAATTAATGAAGTCTTTTTTCACTGAAACACCGATTATGATTTTTCTCATTTATTATAGTTTTATTTTTTTGTTTCTTGTTGTGAATCATATATGATTATAGTATTATACTTTTTGTTTATTTTATATGAAATGTTGAGTATGTAAGGTAGAATTATCCATCATTATTTTTTAATTCCCTTGAACTTTAATTCTATACATTGGTGTTCTTGGTACACCACCCATAGTTAGCGACACTCTATCCCTTCCCAAGGTAATGGTTTGTGTTTAAATGTTATATTTGGGGAAATTGGATATTTAGTATCTATTTGTTAAAAAGATACAAATGAATAATGTGATATTGAATTTGAGTCGCCAAGAAATTCTTTAGATAATAGAACTTAAAAAATAAAAAATTATATACTTCCTCAATGGGAAAAGTTAATGATTTCTCAAAATTGAAAAATATAATTTTTTTTACTTATATGGAGGAAAATGATTGAGGAAAATATTAATTTGATATTAATGAACTAAGTGAATATAAAGTAAATATTTTGATCAATAAAATGAATATTAATGGGTTTAATTGTGATAATGATAAAGTTAAACAGTAAAGAATAATAAATTTAGATGGTGTTTATGATGAATCATGAGATTAATGATTTTATTTCAAAGACCATAATCCCACAAAAAGTGAAAAGAAAATTGATGAAATACTCTTAAACCTCTAACAAAATTGATTCTACCCATATTGAAAAGGAATCAATATAATTAAATGATATTAAACATATAATTGTATTTTTCTATAAATAAAATATTATAAATGATGATTTAGAAGAAAATGTTAATTAAAATAAAATGGAAAGTATTTAAAAAAATGTTATTCGTAGAAATAAAAGGAAATATGTTCGTGTATGTCTTCAGGAAGTCCATTAAAGAAGTTGAGGAATGCATGAAGTGAAGTGTAATAGGCGATGAAGACTAAAATATTTTTTATGGTTTTATTAAACATAAAATACCTCACACAAGATAAGTACAATGTCACTGATTATTAAAATAAGTGGTTGATTTGGATTTGAAGTAAAATGATGTGATGATTATGGTAAATAAAAATGAATTCCATGTATTTAAAAAATTACAACATTAATGAATAGAATAAAATAAATCATGTGTTGAAAAATAAAAGGATGAAGTATCACGAAAAATGTAATTTATTGGATTGTATAAAACATTTCATCATAAAATGAAAATCAAATCCAAATATCAAAAAATTGATGTAAAACAAGAGACAAAATATAGAAAATATGTTATTTTATGAATAAATATGTCAATATATTTCTATTTATAGTTATTTGGTTTCTTAAAAAATTATTCAATAAGATATTGATTTAGTAAAGGGTATTGTAATGGAATAATAATATTTTGAAGGAAATTGTTTTTGGGGGAGTTATCCCACTCAAAGGATAAATCTTTAGAGGAAATAAAAAATTGAGAATCGATTTCATGTGATGAAATAACTTTATGGAATTTGTGAATTACTGGTCTATGAATATGAAAACTCTATTACCAAATTTTTGTAATTTTTTATAATGAATTTTAATAATTAAATATATAATAATAAATAGGATAATGAAATTGTGAATGGTCTTGTAGCTGTAGTTTCATTGAATGCATCACAAAATGTGTGTTTGTGAATTTCCTAAAATGGATGGTATCCTAAAAATAAAATTGATGTTAACCTACAAAATTATTTTATTAGATGAAAATATGGATTTTTATCATTCCATAATAATAGATTTCTCAATATATAAGGATTGGGATTTGTGAAAATTACAGAGAACCTATTGAAATTGAAAAAATCTATTTATATTGTTAGGGTTCTAAAAGAAATTATTAGTTCTTCTAAAATCTATGATGAAGGAAAAGGGGAATTATTTTAAAAGATTTCTTATTGGTGAAGAGGATAAGTATGTTTGTATTGTTATTCAGTGAGACATAATAATATTTTTAAATTATTCATGTGGGAGATGTGGAAAATTCTAACAACATAAACATGAGAATGAAATAAGGTGATGAGTTATACCATAAAAAACAATACACTTTGGTTAAAATAATGACGGAATGGCCTGAAGGCTGATATTTTTATCGATTTTGGATAATCCCCTTTTAAGGGTAAAGGGGGGAAACCAAGACTTCAGAGACATGATAACATTAACAAGATTTGAAAAATAAAAGGGATGTAACCCAGAATAAGACTATGAGTAAGTGCCTATAACTAGCATCAATATCATTAAGGAACACCTCCATCAAAGTATGGTTATTCATCAAGTTGTCCCATGCAAGGATGCATAGGCCCCGTACCAATAGATACGCCATACCCTCTCAATCGATCTAATCCGAGAATCCATGAATGATGAATATGACCATCTCTATCCTAATTTGAAGTAAAAAAACGTGTAGAATGTTTGGGTTCCCCAATAGAACATCCATTTCACCTCCAACAACAATCAAACAACATGTAACCAGCAGATTCACAACCAACCATGTCATCAACACCACCTAGATACTACCAATTTCAAAGCCAATTAAACAAGGCCCCCCTTAACCAAATCAATACCTGGAAGAAACTTACAGGAGCTCCAGAATGAAACACCCCCCCCCCCTCCGAAGCACTTGAGCCGACCCCGAGCACACCGGAATATTCCAGAACCGATGTCGAGCTGGGTTGAAGTCGAGCTGAGATCTCAGAGCTGGAAGGCACACCATGGCCATTGTTGTGAACATCGTAGCCCACGCAGAGCACACCATAGCCCCGATGAAATCCCGAACAGCCGACAGGTAGAACAAAGGAGATGACAATGAGCACACCATATCAGCAACAATATCCTGAATCCAAATGCATAATGAGGCCTTCACTGAGCACACCAGAGTCAATACCAATCACTTGGATCTGCAAAGAGATCCAGGATCTGAAAGGGACAATGCCACCAATGAGTCGAGGACCCGAAGACAGACCACTAGGAGTCGACACACGCCAACACCGTGCAGATTAAAAGACAGAAATGATGAAGTTGTCGTTGATCATACCAGTATCAGTGCCGAGAACACTAAAATCAAGATGAGATCCTGAAGCTGAAAGGCACAATGGAGCCACTGCCAAGGCAAGAACAAAGCCGCCCCATGTGGATCTGTCACCCATCGACATCTTGCCGAGATGAGAAGGTCGTCGTTTAGGTCATTCCAAGCCAGACGAGGGGAGGAGACAGCCTGGAAGAGAAACCCTAGGCATGCATGGATGGGGGGAGAATCCACTACTCAGAGGCTGCAAAACCTGTTAAAATAATGACTACAATATTTCATGAAGATTATATTTTCAGGGTGTTACTATACTAAATATATTTTAATATTTTAGTTTTTCAACATACCAAGAAGGGGGATGCTTTTTTCTCTTTAAAAATGAATGTAGGGAATCAAATATCTCATTCAATGAAATTTATTCATTTGGATATTTATAGGAATAAGATCAGTAAAAAAGATAATTAATCTATGTAAAATATATGTATTATTTATTATATCATAGGTATTACATTTATTAGGTTCATTAAATATAAATCATAGGACTCAAGGATGATAAAGTGGTTTTTTTGAGATGAAAAATTATATTGTGGTTTCTCTTTGATGAAAATTTTTACAAATAATAAATTTGAGTTCACAACAGAAAAATGAAAAATTATTTATAAAATAATGGTATAAAAAAGGAGTTTATTTTTTAATATATTCCAAAATAAAATGGTGTTTCTTAATAAAACAATTTCATTTGGGTTGATAATTATAAAAAGATATTGATAAAACATAACACATCATTATTTTTTTAGAAAATTTACTTGAACAACATTGAATATTAAAAGAAATTCATATCACTTAAATTCATACATGTTCCAATTTAAATTTTATTATACTAATAAACCTATATTTAAATATTTATGGGTGTTTGGTAACCCTTTAACTGTCAATTTGACATTTGAAAATGTTATAATGTTGTAGAAAAGAATTATTGATTGAATTTTCTTTTGTTATCCTATTAATATTAGGTGATATATGTATGATAAAATTAAAATATTGAATATTGTAGATATTTATAAGGTTAATGGGTTGGTATAATCATTAAATATTTATTAACAATTTTTTTAAAGTAATAGTGATGAAGAAAATTTTAATAAAAGTAATAGAGAAAATTATGGAAGTGCTAGCTGTTTTGGGGACTTTCTTGAGGAATATAGTGATTTAACTTCATAAAATGATGATGAATAATAAAATTCTATAGATATAAGGTTAATTATGTTGTTTTATGTTAATAATATAATTATTGATTATAAATATTAGGTCTGAAGAATGATTACTTTTTGAACCACAATAGATATATCATTTGTTTCTAAAATCAATCCAAAAAGGAGTGGTGAATCATTAGAAAATAAGGAAAAAGAGGTTTTAATATCTAAATAATTTGATAAAATAATGAATAAAATAACAAGGGATTAGGTACCTTGGCTGATGATTGAGAATATTATTATAAAACAATGGGTGATGCATAAAAAGTTTATTTAAAAGTCTGAATTGATGAGGAATGATGAAATGTTAATTTGAAATAGTTTACTCTATAGTGAAAATGATTTATTTTTATAATATTATATCTCTGGTTAAAAGGATTGAGAACTTAAATATTATATTACTATTATAGATCAAATTTGTTACAAGATCCTCTAAATGGATTCTAGGTTATGATTTATAAATGTACAACTTGAAAAGGAAGTGTACATTGAAAAAACTATAGGCTTCCTTCATGGAGTTTATGAAGTAAGATTTTTAAGTTAATAAAGGGATAATATGGGATAAAACAAGATCTGATGATATGAAATTCAAATATGAAATCATTTTTGTGGATATAAAATTTCAAAAATATGAATAGGTGAATAAAACCTCTACATTATGGAGAATATGGAGCTAAATCTCATTACTATAATCTTTATTGATTATATTATAGCGGTAATAAGATAATAATGCATTTGAAAAAAAGATAAAACTCAAATGAAGGTTTTCTTTCAAATGTATTTGTTTTGAGATATCAATTATTTCCAAATACATAAAATTTATCAAAAGATAGATTACATTTCTCTTTCTCAGGAGAGGTATTCAAGGGAACTTTTATGAATATTTGGTATTGAATTTGCAATGATAGTTTTAAATAAAATTAAAATTGGAAAATAACTTTCATAATATAATATGGAAAAGATGTAGAAAAAATGTTTAGAAAACTCATTTCAAGATTAATCTATTTTATTTCTTCATAAAAATATATTATTTTAGGTTTACACATTAAGTGAATGGAATAAACATTCACCAATATAATATAATTTCATTTGGTGAATTGGAATCTATGGTATATAAAACTTACTATATATTTTGTGATTATATATTATATCAATGGAAATATTCATCCATATGTATATGCTAATGTGGATTAGGTTGGCAGCATTTATACCATAATGTATTGGTCTTGTGAATTATTCAACATTTAAGATAGGTTATTGGGTTAAACATGATGAATAATTGTTCCTTTAGATTGTCTATAAGGGTAGTTGAGTATGTTTTCGTAAATAAATAATAAAACCATTAACATTGATGTGAACTTTTCTTGAACCTCTCAAGGTAGTAGTTAATTATATATTACTATAAGGTTATGATAATAAAATTAATATTAACCTAATTAGTAACCTGGTATAATATTCTATATAAATATATATTGATATCTTGTACAACATCTTAATTTAAATAGTTGTGAAAGGAGAAAAAACTTAAATTTTATTCTTAAAATGGATCAAGTGGTTGATTCATTTACTAATGATTTGGAAAAAGGATTATTTTTAAAGGTTGAGGCTAATGTTAAATGTTCAAATTCATTATTCATAAGGCTATAGTATATTGATCCATCCCCAATCGTCTTATCATATTTTTTATTGTAATATATAGAAATATAAATTTATGGAATTTTTGTTTCTTAAGGGGGATAACATATTTACGATGCATTTTCAAAAGTTAAATGAATTCAATTTGGTATAATTAAATTGGATTTCTTTTATTTGTTTTAATTTATTTTTTTAGAATTTTTACAGAAAGTGTTTATTGGAAAATGTATAATATTTTTGATGAGTGGATTATAGAAGTAGAGGAAGGATCTGTCAAGTTTAAGTGAATTACTCATATAGAGAAAGTTGATATTTTTACTCATTATTCATGTTTTATACACTGTGTTCATAAAACAAGAATAGGATATTTTAAAAATGACTAATTTCTTAATTAAATAGCAATTTATGTATCTTGGATGATAAAAAAACTGATTGAGTCTAGTTTTTAGGACTAGGAACTTGTTTTGGATAAAGGTCCCCCAAGATGGGTTTTGATTGAATGGGTGTGGTTATTGATTATTATAGTGAAGAAATGTAGAGGTGATGTGATATATTGGTATTTTATTTTGTTTTAAGACGTTGAAATTTTTTTAAAAAAAACTCTTGATTAATGCGATAACAAAGATGAATTGAGATAAATAATATGATTTTATTTGGATAAGAAATAATTTAAGTTATTCAATGATATCTAATTATGAAATGTGAATCATGGAAAATTATATTTATTGAAGTGGTAAAATCAGACAATAAGGGACAATTTTGTGTAATGGAAATATTTTTAGCAATGAAAAGTTTAATAAAAAACTACTCACAATACAAAGTAAGGTAAAATTTCATGTTTTGGATAAAAAATTGTAACATGGTTTCTCATGACAAAAGAATTAATCCATAATAGGTATGTCATTATATTATTTATTCTTATAGTTTTTGTATGTATTTGTATTGTATAATAATCAATATTATTATTAAACAGAGCCTAATTCAATAAAAAAAATATCGGAGACCATTAAGAATTGGTTCTTCTATATAACAGCCAACTGAAGTTTTTGTTGGTAGAGTTATAGAAATGTTGGGTTCCAATGAGAATTAAACCATAAAATTTTTTAATTTTATATATCTAATGTATAATTAATCTGTAAATATGAATTTGAATAAAATAAATATAAGTTTTCAAGGTGGAATCTTTTTGGAATGGATTTAATGAATATTTTATGCAGTTTTAAAGATTGAAATTTTTTTATATGGTTGTAGGAATCCATAAAGTACCATGTTTGGGTACAATGGGTACCTATTTCATTTTCTAAGGGTAATGTTTACTGGTTGGGCCTAAAAAGGTTCTGGAGCTTACACTATACCCTTATTAACAAACCATAAAGTTGGCGTTGGTAGACTATGTATATAGGAATATCATGTTTTTTTATTGTAAATGGCTATAATGTGGTCTTTTTCAACCTCTTAAAATTTAAAAACATTTCAAGGTTCATTACTCTAGGTTCCCTAAAACAAGGGTATCCCACACCCCCTCTATAATATTTTCCATTCACTCATTTTCCTTGATACAAATCAGTTGGGATGTCTGGATGTATTGAATTCTGGTTGTATATTTTTCTTTTCATCCTCTAATTGTCTTCTTCTTCATCTTCCAAATCCATTAATTTGACGTGGTTAGAATTTGGGATTTGTTTCTTATTCCACCACATTATGGTTAAATGAAGTAAGGATGAATAGGATTTGTATTTATATGCTAGAGTAATCTTGGGATTGGAAAGCACATTTGGGTTCACCATTTTTATTATAAATAATCCAAATTATTATAGTTTTTATATTTTCTCTAGATTAGGATGACATTTCTTATTGATTTCAGGTTGGATTTTAGAGAGTTTACTAGTCATTGGTCATGATACATGTTAGGAATATTCTATTCTTATGTTAAAAAGGATTCAACCATGGGAGGTAAGCTGATGAGTTTTTTATGGATCATTCCTAAATGATATGTTGTTAATTTGTGACATAAAATTATATTATGTTGCTTAATATTGTTTATTGTCTTTTATAAGCAAGATAAATACTCAGAGTGCAGGGAGAGGGTGAATAAAGGTATATTATTCATTTAAAACTAACAAAAACCAATGATATTTTTCCACTATTAATAAGGAATTTATTCCCCACTCATCAATTATGAATCAACAAAGTAAAAAAATTTCTGAAATGAAAAATTAACATAGATTACCCAAACTGGGAAAATACAATGAATATACAATGATGATGTATTAAATCACCTAAAACACTAAGAATGCTAATTTTATTTTATATTTTCGATCAGTCACACAAAACCTCTAAGTTTATATTTTTCAGAATAGAAAGGACTCATTACCCTCGACTACATAGATAGCTCACTCCTCCTCGAAGTTCTATTTTCTTGATCATCGTAGACATAAATTAATTTTTCAAATGAAGTGGTGTATTAATCAAAAATAATGTCATCCAATTCATGAAATACATGAATTTTATATGAGATTATCCTCTTGAAACTCCCTTCAATCCTTCAAGGACATTCTAGAATAGGCATGTAGTTCTCACTTCACTATATTTCCCGCACAAGTATGAAATTCATTGTTCTCTTCATGAGGATTAATTCATTCATTTATCTTTATTTTATTTTGAATAAAATGATTTCTATATTCACTAAAATTATAACCAATGTTATACTCTACTTTTTCTTGGTATTTTGTTCATTTATTAATTTATTCTAGAAAAACTACCATGAAAACCATTTTATATATTGGAATACGGAATAGTCATGAATTTCAACATTGTGATTTTGAATGATATTAAATACCAACCAAATATATATAATATTTTTGAAATAATTAGAACTTTATTCAGTTGAAATCCTATATTTAAATTCAATTGAATCTTTTATATCTTATTTATGGCCTAAATTTTGAATTACACCATGATCCTTAGTTAAATACCATTTCCATTAAAAATATATAATTATTTTATGTAAATCATTAGAATATCTTTGTATGATATTTATTTCATCACAATGTGATCTTATCAATCACATCAAATCAAAAAATTAATCCTATTTTATGATTAATAATACATGTTTTAATATGATTCTAGAAAACATTCAAACTAAAAAATAAAGGGAGTGACTCTTTGTTTTCTCCAACATATCACTCAATGTCTCTTGAATACTTTTCAATGTTTATTAATGTAATGTAAAATTATGTATGATCCAGGATACTATTACACATTACCAAGTAACCTTAAATTATTTCATAACTTCTTTTTTGTATCAATCACTTTATATGAAAATGAGTGTAATATATTGGCATAGCTACCATTTCATACCACTATGTAGTTCAACACCTTTCAATTTTTCTACTTAGTATATGAATTTTAATTTAACATATCATAATGTAGTTCTAGGGATTTTATTATTTCATTGAATACATACTCGACTACTTTTACATATTGGGTTCATGATCTTTACATATCTTAAAGAGTATTCTCTATGACATTTCTATTTCATAAGAGTGAATATTGATTACTTATATATATATTGAGCGATTTGGGATTTTAAAATTCATTCTCATCAAATAATATCTTAATACTAGATAATTCTATAAATTACCTTTATATATTGACACAATGAGAATCTCATATCAAGAAGTGCTCATTTTCTAGGTCCAAATTTCTCAACAATGAATACCTGTATACATCTTATTCTTGTTCTTCTTATGCATGAGACTTTAAAAATCAATATTGATCTTATCACTATTTATGATGCTTAATTGTATTTTATTAATTTCATATAATTATGGAAATATTTTATTATAGTTCAACATATCAAATGAAATAGAGTGAATTTGTTTTCTATAGCTATATTAATTAATAAGGTATTTATTCATTTATATAGAAATTTCATTTATAAAAGTATTGTTCATAAAATTCTTCTTCCAATTAGAAATTTTCCATAAAAATTTCATTTTCTACACTAAAATAGATGGGGGTAATTATGTTTCATCACATTTTATAGTTACCATTTTTCCTCTTATGAATTGTGGTTCCACCATAACACATTGACCAAGTGAGTTTTATTTTTTCATTGGAAATTATCAATACGATATAAAATCGTAATTGACTATTCCCCATATAAAAGATAATTATATAAAGGTACCACCATTGTATTTAGAACATTTTAGTCTATTGGTATGTACTTCGTTAAGAGGGATACTTAGAACACATCATGTAATTGAGATCAGTTTGGTGAGAGTGCTATTTAATATGACACAACTTCGATGCAATATATGATATAAAATTTGTTGATGTACATTGAAATAATCATCTTCTTTATCCCAAAACTCTTGAATTTCATCCATAGTGATATAATAAGGAACACATTATCTTTGACCTCTTTATGAAGGTCTTGTTGATTACTATATGTATAGTTTTTCTATATACATATTTTGGATTTCAAATGATAATTAATCAGTTGAAACTTACCAATATTCTCTTGGATATTTATAAGTACCATGAACATGTGCTACTCAACACTATCCTAGCATGTTGGAGTCTAAAAACTCTCCCCATCAAGATCTTCATAAGGTTCCATTTAATTGATAGAATAGAAAAAAAACTTAATGAGAATTACTCTAGGGGAAGGTTCTGATCCCAAATTCCTTGTAAATATATTGAAAATTATCTCAACATATTACCTAAATTTTTAACGGTACTCTCAAATTGACAATATGTATAAAGGAGATAACCAGTCCTAAAACTCATCTCTATGTCTAACACTTTTTAAAGGTATATTCAAATCATTGGATCCTGATAATATATAATAAAGGGTGGAACTGCCTTAATTTTTAACAGTTTTATTATATAGGAATATATGAAGACTTTTTACATCTATAAACTTCAACCCAAATGAAATTATTTCCATTAGATGTCTTGGGGTGTCCTATAATGAAATATATTATTATATCCACCAATTTCTATACTGGTATGGAGAAATTATTCATCGTTCCCTTAGACATCTATTATTCTTCATTGACTTATAATATACAATGAATCATGATATAGATTCTACAATATTCATATTCATCTTATCCCAAAAAATGTTTTGCATCAGATATCTATACATATTTTTGTTTCCTTGCTTAATAGAGATGTAAAATCTAGGTTCAAAATCCAGACATCCCCACTTCAGTTTGGTTTTTTTTCAACATATATTATGGTTCCAAACATTATTACTCAATACATTATAATGCTAAACTCTGAAATATTCTCTTCCTTTATATGTAGATTCATATCATCTTTTTATTCCTACTTGATCCTACATAAAATGAATGGTTTTTAAGTTATTTAATAAAGGTAAGATGAAGTTAATTTCATGATCCCCCATGCCCATCCTTTCCCATTCTAATAAGATTGGATCCCTTTCAATTCACATTATATATAGGGTTATTGGATCCTTTTTAATCAGATAATCTTCCTCACTATTTCCCTTCTTAGAATGGTAATAGGTTGAATAGTCATAATCGGTGGTCATATCTAGAAACCCTCATTGTCACATATTGATCTTCTTTTGAATGAATATATTTTTAATTATTTTACGATATGTATATATGTTACACTTCTCCCAGTAGATACAATATTGGAAAATCATCAATGTTACGTTCACAATATCCAATACTATATCCTACATTGGGTAGTTATTCTCGTGAATCTTTAACAATAGGGAGATATGAGATATCAATTTGTAATTTATAATGATTACACAACACAATAACTTTTTGATACATCAATTTATATCAAAAATTCTGAGTTATCTTTTTTAGTGGGTTTGATAATCATGATATGTTTCTCAAAAATAAATGATACTGCCCAGATAATACTAGGAAACTATATATTTCTATCATAGAGTTTGGTTTAGGCCATCCTTAAATTTCCAATATCTTTGAAGGATCCACCAATATCCATTTTCCAGAGATAACATTCCCCATAAATATATCACATAATCTATAAAAAACATGCATTTACACTACTTGAAACATAAAATTAACATTCATATGGAATTCAAAAGAGTATTAAAATGATTATTATGTTCCTCTTTTATTTGATATTATAGAAGAATACCATCTATAAATGTTACCCCAACATTCTCATAGTAATCCTTAAATAATATATTAATTATGTTTATGATGATAACTAGATCATTAGTGAGTCCAAATGGAATCACTATGAACTCAATGTTCCCATACCCGATATTAAAAGAAATATTTTGGATGTATAACATAATCACCTTTACATGATAATATCTCAATAGAAGACCCACATTCGATAAATACTAGTATTCACATAGATTATTAAATTTTTCTTCTGTCAATGGAAGAGGATACTTATTTTTTTTATTATCTTATTGAGATCATGATAATCAATGGATAAGAGAATTCACATATCCTCCTTCTTGACACAAAGGACCATCACACCACATGGTAAAGCACATGGGAATATATTCCTATTTTCCATGTTTATATAAAGTGGATTCTATAACACTTCATGTTTAATTGTTTCTATTCTATAAGGATTCATGGAAATTGAAAAGATTCAATGTATATGTTTTACTCAGAACTGAACCACTTGGATAGGGTAAAGATTAGGAAATTCAAAGGGATGCACATTAAAATATTCATTTCTAATTGGATTATCATCATGGATGATCTTTTATTTATTCTCAATCATTTTATATAGATATGCTTTCTCATGAGGAAATAACACGCATTTATGGGATGATAGTTCCAAAGGTGATTTCAACTATGAAGGGTGATTTAATCCTCCAAAAAATTAATGTTATCTCTATATAATAAAATTATATACAAAGATATAATATTATAAAATTATGCTAATGTGTATATCACAATATTTTCTAGGAAATTTATCCTACAAATATTTACTAGGGAGATGTTATTTACTTTGAATGATATAATTTCACCATTTTCCATTTTCAACGATATATGAACATCCATGTTTTGAGGTGGTGTTTGAATTGTTATACTAATCCTATGAAATATTAAAGAATTCAATGGATCATATTTACATAGGACATTTGAAGTTCAGGAATGAAAGATAGCCATAACGTTCGCTATTTGATTCCGTTTCTGATCATCCACTTCATCCAAAATATACTTATGGAAAAAGTATTTTAAAATATAAAGATTTAAAATGGTAAATATTAACACTAAATTGATCAATGGAAAATTACATATATTCCTTAACCTATTAATTTCTATGTTTTATTCCATTTTTTCTATGACCTATTTTCTCTAATTAAATTTCATTGGCATTTTTTGATTCCATTATAATGGTTCATTATGAGTGTGTTGGTTTACCAAAAAACCCCCTCTGAAGAGTGTCTATCTACGTGTGTAACAAGGAATCATCATTATGCACTAGGTACAATTTGATTCAATACCGAACAATACCTTTTGGAGTAATTACCAATAAAAACATTTGTTTTGGAGCCATATCGACTGGTAGAATCCAGATAAGGATTCTTATAATTGGTGACCACTCAATCTATACTTTACCCAAATTTAGGGATATTTTCCTATTTTTAGTCTTATAATTACAGGATTCACTATTTTAAAAAATCGTAATGCCCAAAAATAAAAAGATCTTTTTTTGATAGAAAATACAACAACCTGTATTTTTATACACTTCATTTCATGATATATTGCATTAACACACACATAACACAATACCAAAAGATGAAATATCATATTTAATTTTCATAATTACATATATATAATAGTAAATTAAAATTAGAAAATTGAGACAGTATTTAAAACTCCACAATATGCCCTTAAATTCTGTTAATTGTCTAAAATTGCATGGGATAACCCAATGATGTACATAATAAATGGGTGAGATATAAAACCCTATAAGGTTATAATGAAATAATAACATGAATTAAAGTAGTAAATGAGAGTATACGGGCAATTAATGGTGACATAAAAGGTTATAATCATAATCATGAACCTTATATAATTCCATAATATGATAACATTGAGGCAACATATGAATGTGGAAACAATATAAATCATTAGATCACACGCATAAGTTAAGGATAAAAACAAATACATCACAACATTTTTTATTAAGATAATAATCCATACACCATACAAGGTATATAATGAGATAAAAACATTACCAAATGAATTATAGGGATATATAATTTTAGGGCCACACTTCATATTTATATTACGCACATGTATTTGTGTTCTACATAGATCATAAAACATAAGAACATCCTTATTAAATTCAATCCCATGATTATGAAGTGTGGTTAACATAAATATAATTATCTGATCAATTATGTATAGGTATAGATATATAAATACCCTTGAGTGGAGCAGGTATGGGTAATCACAATACAAAAGTATGGCTTTGAAAATTATGGGATTTTTTTATAGTTAAGCCTGGGTAAATCATGGTTAATAAAAGGGTTCAAGGAAAGTGAATGGTGGTCTCTCATTTCATATAAGAATTAGGGATAGTAAATGGATGTGAAAAATACACATTATATCAAGATAAATTATAAAAAACATTGTGTAGTACAAATAATTTACTTGAAAAAAATAAAAGATGAGATAATTCATTACTTTGAGTGTGTGCTTCTAAATAAATGGAAGGATATTATTAAGAGCATAGGGGAACCTTTACCGGGATTTATAGAGGTATATGGAGTCTAAATTTATTATCAATGGGTTTTTAGTGAAGAGTAATGGGAGGTCAGGTTGGTATTTTTAATAAGAGAGAGAGGAATTATTTATAATTTTAAAACATATGTTTTGGACTCTACAGGATAAAATATGAAATACCAAAATCCTTCCCATGGTTTTTCAATAATTTCTACCAAAGAGGGGTGGTTTTCGTTATTTTATGGGGATAAGAAAAAAAAAATTAAATATACCATTCATGAAGTGCAAGAAAGTCATGTTCATTATTTTTTTTAATCCATAAATCATATTATAGGATTTGGAGGATTCATCATAGGCTTATAAATATAATCAAATAACAACAAAAAACACTTTAATTTATATTAAAAAACTATTTTTCCATGGATGTTTTTATGGAATTTATCAGATAAGTTTTGGTATATTATAGTGTCATAATATATACAGTGGATTTAAAATGTATTTAATATTTACACAAAAATCTAACATTATCTGAATATTTTTTGAAATTAATCTTTGGATAATTTTAATTTTCTTATTTCAAAAAATATATTTATTTTATGTAAATAATTTTATAGATATTGGTATTTTTATTTTTTGTATAAAACACAATTTATTGAAAATTTACTAGTTTTCATGACACAAACAAATTTCATACCCTTATAAGAATTACATTATTCATTATTAAAAGGGATAAATAGAATCCTAATTTTATTAAATATAAACTATAAAAATTAATAGTTCTGGGGTTTAGATACAAACTTCTTATTACAATAACATAATCCATATGGGTATGTTGTACGTTGAATGTACATTCTTGGAGTGGTCAAATGAACATGTTTTAGGATTTTATTTTTATGAGCTTGAAATTATCTAATAAATAGTTTCACTAATTTTTTAGATTTCTATTCATGTATTAGGATTAACTAATGAAAAATCCTAAGGATTCCATTTCCATAAAATCTCTAATAGATGGGATTTATAGGGTACAATCATACTGCTTGAGGAAATCACATATTCATTATCTATTAATTAAATATTATCATATCCCATCATATATAAAAAACATAATATCCACTATAGAATAGTTATATTATAAAAATTTGTTATATTAAATAGTATTTGATTCCTGTCAGATAATTATGGAAATATTTTATAATCTTCCAAAATAAAAATAAAATAAAATATAGTGAATGTGTTTTCAAAATCAACTTTATTTAAGTTGTTACATTTTAATTTATCAGGGAATGTAATTTTTAAATGTTTGGGTCATCTCATTTTAGGAATCCAAAATACAATTATTATTTTTTAGAGAAGAATTTTATAGGTTATGAACTTTTCCACGAAATGAGGGTTAAGGTTCAAACCATTCAGTGACTTATAAATGTTTCAAATAGACAATAAAAGATTTATGTATATAATAATTAATGATATCTAGAATTTGAATATAGTGAGAAAGTGTTCCTTAAAATATATATAATGGATTGGTCATCGGATTTTGGAAGAAAGGAAGTTAATTCCAAGATACATCGATTATTTTGAGATCATTTATCACGTTGGGGTCATATCCTATAACATAATAATATATTAACAACTCCCGAAAGTTCATGATCTGTTCTACATACCTATTTTTAGGATGTACATACCATATCTATCACATTTACTAATATTAAATGTTTCACAATAGGAACATGTCCTTTTATATGAGGAATGACTAGTGGATATCTTAGATTTAGGATTCATGGTTCTGGGAAACAAGACCACCCATTCAATCAATGTTTTGTGGTGAATTCAAAACACGAGGAGTCTACATGGGAACTAAAGGATGTTATTAGATACAAGTACCCTCAACTTTTTTCGTTATTTTAATAAAATTCTAAGGATGAGAGTCTTATTATGGGAGGTTGAATGTAATGACAAATGACTCAGTATAATGTCCCTACATATATAAATCATATAATTTATATCTTTCTACATTATTAACACTGAAAAGATAAAATATAGGTAATTATAAGGTAGCCATATAATTTTCAGTTGTAAAAAGTTGTATTGAAAATGTGAAATATTATAATTCTATATTAAAAAAACAAAACAAAATAATGTTCATATTAAATACAAACTCATATAGTGAAGCTAAGAAAATAATAATACATTTTTCTCAAATTTAATCTTTTTTAATAATAATAATTTATGGTATGAATAAATATTTAATACTAGAGTAATTAATAATTTATAGGAAATAAGAAAAATTATAGATAATATACCAAACATTGTTTTCCTATGAAAATGGTTTCTTCCTATATTTTCTGGTTTTAATTGCGATTTTTTTTAATATTTAGGATTCAATTTTCAAATAATAACATCATTTATGTATATATCATGAAAATATTGACTTAATTTTTATTTTGGAAATTTTATTAGAAAATTAATTTTAGGTGAATAGTGAAATATACTATTTTTAAAAATATTGATATTTTTATGCAATTATTAGTTTCTATGATTGATTTAGAAATTTATAAAACCCTTTTATTGAGAGAAAATTATTTTTATATGTTATATTTAAATTTTAAAAATATTTATTCTAGTTTACAGTACAATATTTAATGTTATAAACAAAATAATATTCTTTCCATAAATTATTTTAAAACATTATCTACTTTTTAATTAAAGGTAATTCTATTACTTTTACTAGTTAAATAAAAATAAATATATTTAATTTTTTTTTACTATTTCTAGGTTATAAAATAAGGAATATTTTATTTTATAAACATAATGAGAAAGTTACTTAGGTAAAAACAAGTTACAACATTAAAATCTAAATTATTAAAAGTGAAAAATCTTAGAGTAAATGAGATAAAAAAGTTTAAAACATGTGTGGGAAGGTTTGGTTTAGGATTAAATTAACATTATTTCTTCTCAAATCTATTATTTCTCAAATTTTAGCCACATTTCTTGAGATTTACATTGCATTACAAATAAGTTATGATTATTTAAAAAAAACACCCCATTTCACTTCTAAAATAGAATATCCTCTACTAACTTCCCCTCAAACCATAACCTAATATGTTCAGCCTATACTCTTCCAATAATATCCTAAAAAATTCTATCTACCTTAAATAGGTTATTGTTTTTTGAAAATATAATCCCTCCCACTCTAAAAAATTTATAATCCAAATAGCGACGTATAAATATATGACAACTCATTTTTATTTTCTATTTCATTTTATCCAATTTTCTTCCTAAAATTACAATACGCAATCATAAAAAAACATATTATGCACTATTATATTAATATTTTATTATAATTATGGAAAAATAATTATCCCCCATTTACCTTTTCCATTAAGAGAAACAGGAAAACAAAACATTTGTATTTCTTGGACTACCACCTACATGAATAAATGAGTTTAATTTTCCTTCCCCACATATCATAGATTTTCCGAAAGGCTAATGTAGAAAAACATTGTAATATATATGAATGTTTTAGGATCTATAAATTAATATCTATATTTTTTCATTTCTAATGAACATTGAAAAAATGAAATCATCATCCATACATACGTGTGAACTACCTACTCCATAGAAAAATACATTCCATTTTTCAATAAAATCTTTATAAATGGTTTTATTTATAACTAAGGAATGTATTTTACTTATATGATAATTGTACATCCCTAATGTGATCTTTTTTGGTAAAATAAATTAATTCAAAATCATTATACTGTATCTTATCAATAACAATAAATAAGGTGAAACTAGTTTTTAATAAAACTTACTTCGATGAGACACAAAAAAAAAATCATTTAAGGGAATTATATCTTTATTAGATCAATTATAAATCTTTAAATGTTTTTTAATGGAGATTAATTTGAAAACTAAAAAATCTAACAAATCCATAAAAAATTAGTACAATCATTCAACCCACATTGATAAAAATAATATATAAAAAGAGATTTATTAAATAATAAGGGTATAAATTGAAATTTATATGAATAACATATTTAAATATATAATTCACATGTTTATCTTGATGATATATAAGGTTTAATGTTGTGATCATGTTATTGTATCCCAATACTTGAAGTTTTCTTACTATACTGAAACAATTTAAAAGATATCACATCCTGAAGGGTTGAGTAATTTACAAAATTGTGTGAATAGATACCTACATTATTATAAAACTAAATATGAAAAACATTAAAAAATCATAATATTCTAGTGATACCGTTATTATTTAGTCGATTACAACCATTAAATTCTTCATAGATCCATTCTTAGTACCATGGAGAAATGAAAACATAATAAAGGTTGGGTTCAGATGCTTGCTATGGGAATACATAGAACGAATTGACATAATAAAAAATAAAATAGGAATAATATGGATGTGATAAATAATAATCAAATTTTACCCATAAATATTATCATAAAAGTGGAATATAAAAGTGAATAACATAAAAATATAAATGATCACATGGATAATAATATAAAATTTCATAATTAAGGAATGCATAATTTTAGACATCATACTCATACTTTGAAGGCCTTGTTCCAAAACAAAAAAAACACACTATTAATGGATCATGCAAAGACATCATAAATAATTAGGTATGAATACAAAAAAATCAGGCGAGTTTGTCTCATGAGACTTGAAGATGACTGAAGGAGAATCTATAATGTTCCCCAGCAATTCACTTATTAATTATAATTCATTAATCGTTTGAAATTATTAAATAAAAATTAAATACATAATCTATAAAAATATTCATATTAGAAGACTAGAATAAGAAATATTAATAATTACCTCAATCGATAAACAATACAACATTAGCATAATCCATCTAGAGAAATAATGTAGATAGTATCATTAGAGTTTTACCATAGTAAATCATATGATTCATAATATAATTTTGACATAGATGAAATTCCATTGAAAATATCCCATGAAAATTTCATTAGGAAAATAAAATTTACATTTTTAAATCACTTATTTAAAACTTAAAAATTTATAGAATAGTAGGAAAAACAATTCCATGAAAATACCCATAGAAACATGTACAAGAGGCTTCAAAGAAATTAATCGTTATGACATCAAATGAAACTATAAATATAAATAATATAAATTGATCCATGATATAAAAAATCAAATTGTTAGAACATACACCACCCCAAATAAATAGCTTGTGATTATGGAAAACATCTCACAGATATAAAAGGATATTAGATACCCTTACAAAAATCATAATATTTAAGTAAGAATTAATGAATACAATGAATAATTTTAAAAAATTTAAACCCATATAAAACAATTTTAAATAAAACATAAAATAAAAATATTCATTAAAAAAATAATCCTATAATATTATAGAAAACAATGAAGTAAAATAATCTAGTGACAAGATATTGAGTTATTAAACCCCTTACCTGAGGTCCAAAATGATTTGTATATAATTTTAACCTCTTTTATAATAAATTGAAATTAATTATATAAATATAATAAAATAAAAATAATATATGTAACACCATACATGTGTTTCTTATAACATCTTATCACTCATTCAATAAAAATATTTCATTATCAATATCATTATTGGTGATAAAGGATTCATTTTTCATGTATGTTTCAATTTATCAATTATGGTCCTAAAATCTTGATCTTATTTCTATAATCTCAAAAAAATTAATCCTTATATAAATAATACATATATTAATTATATACATATTTATTATCATCCCTAAATGGATGACCTTAAATGTGAATCACATCATTTCATAGAGGTGGTAGTCCACACATTTGTACAAGTGGTATTATCGTTTCTCGAATGGATTAAAGGGTAAGATGGTAAATGATATAATATATTTTAAAAATATTAATTATATCATAAATATCATATATATTTATTATTTACTACTATATAACAATATATTCAAATTGGTGATTGGTTTCACCCAAATTTACCCAAGTTCTAAGGTTTAAGCAGTCTCTTGCAGTGTAGCTTGGGTTGTTGAATCCTCATAGACCTAATAAAAACCTTTAGACACTCAATAAAAAGAGATGGATTTTTGTCTATGAAGTGGCCAACATTGGTTGATTCTATATGGTTTTAAAAGAGCACTAAAAGATCTGTGTTAATTTAAATTATGAGAAAATGAGTTGATCCAAGGTTCTTGCTCGGGGTGGATTGGATGAATTTTTTTTTTCTTTTCCAATTTCAATTTCATTATCTTGAGAAGGATTCATACAATTAATTCAAACTAACCTCCTAAATTACTTATTAAGAACCTTCACAGACACATGCTAATAATCTATACACTTTTAGGATCATTTTCATGAGCACTCCAAGGTAATGGATCTACTTAGCACATAAAGGTGGGGTGAGTAAATTCAATAAGGAATAGGGAGAGAGAAAATAATTTAATGAAAGAAACTCAAATAAAAGAAATTAATAACCTTTATAGAGTGATAAATAACATCCAATACCTCCCCTTGCTACTCCCTTGGATCAACCTATAAAAGATTTAGCCCTCTATTGATGAAATTTTTTCAATGGAAGCGGTAAATAGACTTACGAGGGTGGAGTTGAAGAAGTAAAAACAAAAAAATAATGAACACCCCACCGTTGTGTGAACAAAATCACAATGTTTGGTGTGAATAATTTCACACCTTGAGGAAATAGTATCAAGGTGATATTAATAAGAACAGAATAAGAGAATTATAAGAACTTTTATTGAAAACTAAGGTGATTCGAACAACTTACATGAAAAGGAAGAACATTACAAAGACAAATTGGCATAATAACATTACAATGAAAACAAAGCTCCAAGATTCCCAAAATCCTCCACCACTACTACCTTAAATAAGAATTTTTTAAGTATTTGGCTGAGACCCCATCATCCCATATTCCATTAATTAATTGTGTTGGGGAAAGGTGGATGGACAATTAATGGAGATGTGACTTTTCCACTCTTCCCCCGAAATGGAATCCAGCTTGGATCCACCGGAAAGATGCGCCGAAAGGACCTTCTATATGAACGAATTAGAGTGGTCCATAGAAAGATACAATGTATCCCTGTATGTCCTATAACATCCTGTAAAATATCATCCCAAAATAATATGCGGTTCGCGAGATACGATATATATGGTGGACTATTTTTCTGGGCCTCAGAATCTGGCCCAGAATTTCATCATTAACTTGGGCCTCTTGGAACACCATTTAAAACTCAAAATTAGTTTGGTCCACTATTACATGAAATGTTCCCAATAATATCATATATCTTAATTTAAATTTTCAGAATAATTGGGATTCAATTCTATCCTCTACAATAATTTTATTGGGCTGCTGTCTAAATCACTTCGCCCAGAATGTGGTTCGTACAAAGCCCACTTTTGGGGTCTTCCAAATTGAATCTCCAAGTACTTCAAAATAATGAATTGTTCCTTATATCATGTGAGACATAGAAAGAAAATAAAAACATAAAATAAATACCATTATGTGTTTTATGAGATGTTAAATAAGGTACCATGTAATAGTGCATTTTAAGAAGGAATTACAATCATAATGTGAAATATTGGTCATAGTGTAAAATGCACTAATAATGGTGTACATGATTAATAAATCACATGAATATTATTTTAAAAACAATTAATTCCTCTTTTAGGGGCTAATCACAGCCCCCAACTTGAGTTTTTCTAGTCCCGAGAAAACTATTTCTCAAAAATATGAAATTTTAATTCCCTTTACCAAAAACATTGTAAAACACATTGCTCACCCAAATAACTTATACCAAAAAAAAATTAAACCCATAAAAATCATTTAAAACAATCTAGGTCCATAGTAATATCCCTAGCCCAATCCCATTCCTTTGTTTAAATTTGTCTCCATATTTCATCTAATTTCAATTAAGCATGACGAAGTGTTGTGCATCACAATAGACAAGGGGGTTCATTTTTATTCGAGGGGGGAAAGATGGAAGCACTAGAAGAAATAAAATTTTAATATAAAGATGAGTACTCATTTTTTATTTTTTTTATTTTTTTTTTAGTTCAGTTTTTCCATTCTAATTGAAATTGAACTCATTCGAGTCAACCCATGTAGCAATATATTGCCGATGACTCCCATACTCAAAGACCTTAGGGAACCAATTGAAGCTCACATAGTCGGGCTTTATCTCGAGTTAACTCAATGAAAAAAAAATTCTAATTACCCCAAATAGAGATAAAATGCCTAAATCCAGGCCAGAAAACTATAGAGTCATGATCCCCAAGTGCCGAAAGACACACATTAGGTCAATTCATTGCTCTACGTGCAATTGTTTTTTTTTGAATACTCATGTTAAAATTAAAATGATCACCCACCCTATGACATTTATTATGTACCCCAAGAATTCAAACTAATACTCCACAATCGAGAGGACATGCATTGTTTTTATTTTTATAAATGGATTAAAATATAATGGGTGAAAAATCACATTGGACAACCGCACTTTCCAAAATTTATGCACATGAACTTAAACTTGCATTAAAATCAGAATCAAGGCATTCAAAATTAATTTATATCCTATTTCAGAGTTTGTAATGTGTGTTATCATGTTCAAGGTTTATGAAAATTTTCCTTCCACACATTTTATGATGAAAACAAAATCAATGCTTTTATTTTATCTCCCCCCAACGTAGAATAAAATTGTCCCCAGTGTTTAAAGAAATGAAAAATTAGAAGGGGGTAGGGTAGAAGTTCAAAGAAGACATTGAAAATTAAAATCATGGAATGAAGTCACCTGGTGGTTGATGCTGAAAATGCATTCCTCAGTCTCCCTTTAGTCCTGGTTTGAGTCCCAATGTCTTGGGCAGTGTTGAACAGCTTTTACCAATGACCTATGACATGCCTTTAATTTTTTTTAATATATATATATATATATTGTATATATATTTTTAACCTAAAAACATAAAAATAAAATAAAATAAACAGATGATACATTGTCTTTTCTTAAATTTCTGGTTAATATATTACTCAGGGATCACACCATGCGACACGGATGAATATGGTGCTCCCCTTTCATACCCATCCTTACTCATAAAAGAAGAATATGTCAAAAATCCAAATTATTATTATTTTATTATTTTTATTTTAACCTACAAAAACATAAAAAAATAAAATAAACTGATGATACATTGTCTTCTCTTAAATTTTTGGGTAATGTATTACTCAGGGATCACACCATGTGACACAGATGAATATGGTTCTCCCCTTTCATACCCATCCTTACTCATAAAAGAAGAACAGTTCAATAGTCTAAGGAATTTTTTTTTCTTTTAGTATTTTTTCTTTAAAATACAAACACATAGAAATAAACAAACTGATAATACACTGTCTTCTCTTAAATTTCTTGGGTAAGGTATTACTCAGGGATCACACCATGTGAAACGGGTGAATATGGTTCCCCCCTTTCATACCCATCCTTACTCATTAATGAAGAACAGGTCAATAGTCTGAAGTTCTAATTAAATAAAATAAAACATGAAAACCACGGGTTGCCTCCTGTGCTGCACTTTTGTTTAATGTCGCTAGCTCGACTTAAACCCCTAATTGTTTAAGGATTTTCCCCATATAAGGTTGGTTCACACAAGTATTCAATAACTTATTATTTTTGAAATGGTTCAAGGAATTTTTTGACTCTATGGCCATTAACATTAAAGGTTAGACCATTGGTGGGATCTTGAATTTCTACAGCCCCATGGGGGTACACCTTATGCAATATGTATGGGCCAGACCATCTAGACCTCAACATTCCTGGGTGTATATGATGTTTGGAACTATACAAAAGAATTGGTTTAACCAATACAATGTGTTTTGATTTAATATTTTGAGATTGGTAGGCTTGTACTTTAGCTTTATTGATCCTTGATTTCTCCTAAGCCTCCATCCTATGTTCCTCAAGTTCATTGAGATCTAATTTCCTTTTTTTCAGCAAATGGGAGGTCATAATTCATTTTCTTAATTGACCAAAAGCCCTTGAGTTCAATTTCCACTGGAAAATTGAATGCTTTACCATAAACCAACCTATATGGGGACATTCCTAAAATGGTTTTAAATGCATTTTTATAGGCCCAAAGAGAATCTAACAGTTTGTTTGACCAATCTTTCCTAGATGGGTTAACTATTTTCTCAATAATTTTTTTGATTTCTCGATTGGCTAACTCAGCTTGACCATTGGTTTGTGGGTGGTAAGAAGTTGACACTTTGAGAGAAATTTCAAAATTTTCCATGAGAGCTGAGAATGGAAGATTGAAAAAATGAGTTCCACGATCACTAATGATAGCCCTAGGAATTCCAAATCTAGAGAGGATGTTTTCCTTGAGAAATCTAATCACATTTTTATGATCATTAGATTTGGTAGGAATCTCCTAAACACATTTTGAGATATAGTCGACAACTAAATGAATGTACAAATATCCCCTAGAGTTTGTGAAGGGACCCATGAAATCGATTCCACAACAGTCAAAGTTTTCAATCACTAAGATGGGAGTGAGTGGCATTTGATTTCTTTTTATCATGGAACCTATATGTTGACACCTAGGACAAATTTGAAAAAATGACTAGGAGTCCCTTGAAGGGGTGGGCCAGAAGAGACCACTCTGAAGAATTTTAGTAGAAGTTTTCTTAGAGAAAAATTGACCTCCACATGCCTCAGTATGATAGAATTTAAGGATAGACTCTTGTTCAGATTCTGGGACACACCTCCTAATGACTTGGTCAGGGAAGAACTTATAGATGTATGGATCATCAAACACATAGTGTCTGACATTAGAAAGGAATTTCCTCTGAGCTTGAGTCCCTAAGAATTTTGGGATGACTCCTGTAACTAAGAAATTGGCTATGTCAGCATACCAAGGGCAGTCACTCAGAGAGTATAGGTGTTCATTAGGAAATGAATCAGACACAGAAAGGTGATTTGAATTGTCTTTGAATTCCATCCTAGAGAGGTGATTAGCTACAACATTTTCATCTCCCTTTTTATCATTGATTGTGAGGTCAAATTATTGTAATACAAGGACCCACCTAATCAGTCTAGCCTTAGAATCTTGTTTTTGGAAGATGTATTTTAGTGCAGAATGGTCAATGAACACATTGATGGGAGATACTAAGAGGTAGGACCTAAAATTCTCTAAGGAAAACACAATCGCAAGTAACTTTTTTCAGTGGTGGTGTAGTTGATTTGGGTATCATTTAAAGATTTTATTGCATAAGCAATGACATAAGGAGTTTTATCACAATGTTTTCCTAACATAGCTCCTACAGCAAAGTAACTAGAATCACACATAAGTTTGAAAGGATGGTTCCAATTTTGAGATTTCATAATGGGAGGATAGGTGAGAGAGTATTTGAGGATTGATAATGAACCCTCACAGCTTTCTGTCCAAAAAATGAAGTCATTGATGAATCTTCTATAAAAACCAGCATGTACTAAGAAAGACCTCACTTCCTTGACAGTTTTGGGTGATGGAAGGTAACAAATGATGTAAACATTGGCTTTATCAACTTCATTCCCCCTACTTGAGACCAGATGGCCTAGAACTAGTCCCTCTTTAACCATGAAATGAAATTTTTCCTAGTTTAGGACCAGATTCTTTTCTTCACATCTTGACAAGACTCTCTCCACATTCCTCAGACATCACTCAAATATATCCCCAAACACAAAGAAGTCATCCATGAAGACCTCAATAAAATCCCCTACCATGTCTGAGAATATTCCCATCATGCACCTCTAGAAGGTTCTAGGGGCATTACATGACCCGAAGGGCATGCGTTTGAAATAAAAGGTGTTGAATGGACATGTGAATGGAGTATTTCCTTGATCCTCTAGGGAGACCTCGATTTGATTATACCCTGAGTACCCATCTAAGAAACAATAGAAGGAATGACCTTCTACTCTCTCAAGGACTTGGTCAATGAATGGTAAGGGGAATTGGTCTTTCTTGGTGAATTATTTTAGCTTCCTATAATCAATGCAGACCCTCCATCCACTACTAACCCTAGTTGGAATAATCTCTCCATCCTTATTGGTTATCATTGTGATTCCTTCCTTCTTGGGAACCACATGGATTGGGCTGACCCACTACCTATCAACTATGGGATATATGATACCAGCTTTTAACAATTTCAAAAGTTCCTTCCTTACTACCTCCTTGATATTAGGATTGAGTTGCCGTTTAGGTTGATGACATGGCTTTGAATCAGATTCCAGAACAATCCTATGAGTCCCAAAAAGTGGGCTAATCCCAGGAATATCATACAAGGTCCAACCAATGGCTTTTTTATATTTCCTAAGGACATCTAGAAGCATCATCTCATGATTGGATTCAAGAGAATAATAAATGACAATATGATGTGTTTGATTTTCCCCTAGGAAGGCATACTTGAGTGCAGCTGGAAGTTCCTTCAATTCAAGATCAGGTTGGTTTAGAACTTCAGCAGAAGATTGGGACATTGGATCAATATCAATTTCTTTTTTAAGAGTTTCAGATAGGATTGATTCCCCACATATAGAATTTTCAGCTACAAGATTGTTTTGATCAGATTTAGGGAAGGAATTTTGATTGGTCTCCATTAATATGGTTTCTTGAAAGGTTTCACTGATTGTTAGACCTAAGACTTCATCATAAGTGTAATTTGAAAACGATTCAATCCAAGGAGATAAACTTCCTTCATGTGAACAAAGGAAGTCAATCTCATCCTGACTTAAACATCCATCAAATATTCTTTATGTTATATGGATTCATTATCAATGCTTCCTATCATGTTTACTTCATGAATGTCCTCATCATCCCCTATTTTTGTTCTTTCATTATAGATGTTCAAGTCTAGACTCATGTTTCTAAAGGTGATGGTCATATTCCCATTTCATACTTGGATAATAGAGTTGATTGTGGCAAGGAAAGGAAAACCAAGGATGATTGGGTTTTGTTTCTTATTTCCTAAGTTTGGATGGTTTTCAAGGACAATGAAGTCCGTAGGGTAGATGAAGTTTTCAACCTTTACTGGAACATCCTTTAAAATCCCCTTTGAAACCCTAATGCTACGATCAGCAAGTTGAAGAGTGATAGATGTGGGTTGGATCTCTTCTAGGCCTAACTGGAAGTACATAGTATATGGGATGAGATTGACACTAGCACCTAGGTAACACAAGACCTTTACAACTTTGCTCTCTCCTAGTTCAACATTGATGTAAGTGCAACCCGGGTCTTTCAACATAAGAGGAAGGTCCATTGAATGGTGTTGCTCATATTAGCAGCCAAAAGGACTTGGTTTTTAGGTGAAAAGTTTCTTTTAAAATTTCACACAAGTCCTTAAGGTACTTTGAGTAGGTAGGTATGGTTTGGATGCCATCAAGAAGGGGGGTTATCATCTTGACTTGTGAGAATATTTCCCTTAATTTTTCACTCAATCCAGGCTTGGTTTTTCCCCTCATACATTGAGGAAATGGTGGAGGCTGTGGGGTTGTTTGTTGAAGAGTTGTTTCTTTCCCATAGTTATCAGTTTCCTCAGATTTATCTTGTAGTTATTTTGATTTTTTATTAGAGTCTGAAGCTTCAAATGGTTTTTGACTTATTTGTTTTGGTTTTTCAATTGATTTCCCACTTTTTAAAACAGTCACAGCCTTTAGTTGTTCATGAGTTGTTTGAGTACAGATTTACTCTCCCCTTGAAGTTGAGGATGGTACTGCCTGAGTAGGCATGGGTTTCTTTACAGTTTTGATGGTTTGAAGTTTTCGTTTAAGGGAAGAGACTTCTGAGTTCATCCTCTCCATTTGTTTGCACAGTTGTTCTAGTATGCTTTGTGGAACAGTTTGGGTTGGTTCTTGAGAAGATTGGTTTATCTCGGGGGAGATATTTTGGAGGTTGGATGGTTTGTTGATGATGGACTGGTGGTTGTTGGTATTGGATAGGTCAGGTTTGGAACTGTTTATGGGTTTGGTAGTTTTGTTGGGGGTATAGAGTTTGTCTCTGTGGTTGGCTAGGTTGTTGGTTATCTCTCCAGCAGAAACCTGGTTGGTCAGTATACCTTGGGTTGAATGTGTTTTGGTATTGGGGCTTTTGAAAGTTAAGGGAATTGACTTCAGCAGGTGGGCCTCCTGGAAGAACATCCTTAATGGATGGAATGGTTGGGTAGTTTTCTATTTTTTGGTCATGTTTGTCACAAATTGTGAAAACAGGGTCTACAGTTTGGATTTCAGGGATTTTTCTAAGGTTTATCTCTTCAACCTTCCTAGTGAGTGTTGATAGTTTAGCCCTAAGGATTTCCTCTTCTCTATGTGTATCCATTCTAGTAGTTATTTATGGATTTTCAGAATAAGGTGATGTTCCCCATGTTTGGTTTTGTTCAGCAAGGATTTCTCAATACTCATAACCATTATTTGGGGATTTGTTTTTAAAGGTCCCATTACACATCATATCAATGAATTGTTTGTTCCCCGAGCCCAACCCTTCATAGAAAATTCTCACTTGTTCAGGAATAGGAAACCCATGGTGTGAAACCATGTTTAGGGTGTCTTTGAATCTCTCCAATGTTTCATAGAATGACTCTCCCTCTTTTTCAAAATATTTTTGGATGCTCTTTTTAAGTGCAATTTTTTTGTGGTGGGGAAAGTATTTTTTGTATAATTCCCTTTGTAATTGGTCCCAAGAGTTGATGGATGATGGTCTAAAATTTTTTAGCCAATTTTTAGGTCTATCCTTTAATGAAAAGGGAAATAGCCTCATTTTAGCTGATTCATGTTGATGTGGGGGACACATGGTTTCTACAATGTCATTGAACTCCTTAATGTGAAGGTAGGGCATCTCGGACTCCATTCCATGGAATGTTGGAAGGTGGTTTAGGACATGGGGTTTAAAGATGTAGTTATAATCTCCCAGGGAATTTTGTCTAATGCATGAGGGGGCATTGGTCAATGATGGAGTGAGGTAGTCGTTCATGGTTTGATCGACCACATTCCCTATGTTTGGAGCTTCTTGGTCTGGATTTCCCATTTGATCACCCATAGGGTTTACCATTTTATTTCAATGAATAACCTCCACTGGACTTGTTTTAATTAGTGAATTTGGAGTTTCAATAATATTTTGATCAAATGTAAACAATACCTTAGATGAACTTGACTCCCCTATCCTAGGATTTTCCACCCTAACTAATCTGTTTGAGTTGTCGTGGGTGTAGGCGGACATGCGCCAAAAGAAAAAAAGTGAGAAAGGGAAAAGATAAAAGAATTTGGGTGAGAATGGAATAACGGGGGTAGGAAAAGAAGGTTTTTGGACTAAGGAACTTACTATGTCCCTGGAAATGGCACCAAAATTTGGTTTCTCCCAAATTTACCCCCAAGTTCTATGTTTCAAGTGGTCACTTTTAGTATAGCTTGGGTTGTCGAATCCTCAGAGACCCAAGAAGAACCTTCAGACACTCAATAAAAAGAGATGGATTTTTGGCTATGAAGTGGCCAACTTTGGTTGATTTTATATGGTTTTAAAATAGCACTAAAAGATCTATGTGAATTCAAATTATGAGAAAGTTAGTTGATCTAAGGTTATTGCTCGGGGTGGATTGGATGAATTTTTTTTCTTTTACAATTTCAATTTCATTATCTTGAGAAGGATTCATACAATTAATTCAAAATAACCTCATCACTTACTGATTAATCACCTTCACAAACACATGTTAATAATCTATACACTTGTAGGATCATTTTCATGAGAACTCCAAGGTAAAGGATCTACTTAGCACCTAAAAGTGGGTTGAATAAATTCAATAAGGAAGAGGAAGAGAGAAAAGCATTAAATGAAATAAACTCAAATAAAAGAAATTAATAACCTTTAAGTGGTGATAAATAAAATCCAATACATCCCCTTTATACTCCATTGTATCAACCCATAAAATATTTATCCCTCCATTTATGACATTTTGTCAATGGAAGGGGAAATAGACTTACGAGGGTGGAGTTAAAGAAGTTAAAACAACAAAATAACGAACACTCCACCGTTGTGTGAAACAAATCACAAGGTTTTGTGTTAACAAGTTCACACCTTGAGGAAAAGGTATCAAGGTGATATTAATAAGAACATAATAAGATAATAAGAAGAACTTTTATTGAAAACTAAGGTGATTCGAACAACTTACATGAGAAGGAATAACATTACAAAGACAAATTTTCATAATAACATTACAATGAAAAAAAGCTCCAAGATTCCCCAAATACTCCACCAATACTGCCCTAAATAAAAATTTTGGAACTCTTTGTCTGAGCCCCCATCATCCCATGTTCCTTTAATTAATTTTTTTGGAGAAAGGTGGGTGGAAAATTAATGGAGATGTGACTTTTCCACTCTTCCCCCGAAATGGAGTCCAGTTTTCATGTACTAGAAAGACACACCAAAAGGTCCTTCTATATTAACGAATTAGAGTGTGACATAGAAGGATAAAATTTATCCCCTATGTCCTCTAACATATTGTAAAATATCAGCATGAAATAATATGCGGTTAGCGAGATATGATATAAATGGTGGGATATTTTTCTGGGCCTCAGAATCTGGCCCAGAATTTCATCATTAAATTGGGCCACTCTTAACACCATTTAAAACTCCTAATTATCTTGGGAAGCTGTTACATTAAATTTTACCAATAATATCCTATATGTTCATTTAAATTTTCAGAATCATTGGGCTTCAATTCTGCCTTCTATAGTACTTTTATTGGGTTGCTGTCCAAATCACTTCGCCCAGAATGTGGTTGGTTCAAAGCCCACTTTGGGGGTCTTCCAAATAGAATCTCTAAATGCTCCAAAAGAATTAATTTTTCCATATATCATTTTACACCTGAAAATAAAATATAAACATAAAATAAAAACCATTATGTGTTTTATGAGATGTTCAAGAAGGAACCATGTAATAGTTCATTTAAAGAAGAAATTACAACCATAATGTGAAATAATGTTCAAAGTGTAAAATGCACTAATAATGGAGTATATGATTAATAAAGAACATGAATATTATATTATAAACAATTAATATTATCCTCTATTAGGGGATAATTAGTGATGGAAAACTGACTAATCCATTATGTGGTAGAGGTAGGTTGTACTTACGCACGTGCAATTTTTGAATATTGGAGTTGTATAAAGATTGGTGATATACTATTTTATATAATAATAATTATATAATAAATTTATGATATATATAACCATATTAAAAAACTATAATAACAACCCATTACAAGTGGTGATGAGAAACAAAATTCTTCGGTTCATGAAGTAGTAGTTCGTGCATACACATGAATGATGTTTTTGATTCCCAATTATTGGTAAATGGGATGAGTGAGGTTGTTGAATTATCAAAATAACATAGAAGTATATGTTAGGTACTGAATTAATTATATTTTATTTGTTATTAAATAATTTAAGTATGTAGAAGAAGAATTAAAATTAATATTCTTTCCTAATATGGTTTTCTTGACTTTGAAGAACCTCCTTTCGATTACACCTAATTACTTATAGGATGGTGTTTTGGAATAAAAAACATCTAGGATGTATATATGGATTTTTTAAATTTACTTATAAAAATATTGATTTAGTTACGTGGACATATAAGTGAGTGGAAGAGAGGGGTGATAGTGTCCTTATATAAGAGAGGAGAGGTGCCCCTATGGAATTACATAACATGTTAAATTAATGTAAATTAATTTTTACTTTATAGTATCTATGAAGTTATTTATTTTAAATCATGGGTGAGTATTAGTTGAAATAATATGAACCAATAAAATTAAAATATGTTTATGATACATTTTAATGCTTATCTCTTTGTTTTAACCCTTATTAACACATTTTTTTAATACCATGATATTAATGTTTATTTAATATATAGGCTTCAGGACTATTAGAATAGAAGTAAAAGTGAACCATATATGAACAATGGATGATATTATAGACCATATCTATTTTATATTTCCAAATATAAATTTTTTATGGGTTTTGTATCATTTACTATAATATTATTTATCAAATATATGATTAATGTCATTTAAAGGAATATTCACATATTCGAATTTAAAAAATATAAATATTGTAATGTAGTTAGAAATTTATACTTTTAAAAAAACACTAGTAAATTTTAATTATCTACAAAAAAATCATGGAATATAACAAATCACTCAAAAAATATTACTTTGAGTTCTTTTAAAACGATTTACATGATATTTTTATAACTTGCACAATCATTGCATCGACATTGAATAAAAAATAAAGGTAATTATTTTGTCATGGATAATTTAAAATAAATTAAAATTGTCATAATTAATTAATAATAAATATTTAAATTTATATTTATTCAGTACTTTGTTATCCTTTGGATACCTTATTATAGATTTTAAAATCAATAATGTTACATTTTGGAATTATACATTACATAAAATAATATCATGGAATTTATAAAAATAATTTTTCCCCAAAATTAAATATTTTATAATATATGAAGGTTTTGGTCGAACATTACTAATCCAAAAGAATAAAATAAAATGTTATGGAGATTCTAATGCCTTTTCACATTAGTTTTAACCTAATTTAGCCCAATTTACCCTTTATTATGGGGATAAATTTTACCATATATATTTTCCATTATAACCAAAATATTAAACTATTTACAAATTTATAACACCATGATTTTGAGTATTGAATAAATTTTCTGATGTTAAATTTTTATAAGTGAGAGAAATTAATTCTAATATAAACACATAAATCAAAAGTAAATGTATTTTTCAAAAAAAATGTTTTTAAGCCTAAAAAAGAACATATACCAAAATCAAATATATTATGCATTTTTATGTGTTTAATTAGTTTATGTATAATTAAATTAGTATTTCATTATTTTAAGGACAAATATAAAATAAAATGGTACTTTTAAATTACTTCATTGAAAGAAAATAAATGATAGGGTTGAAAAAAATTAGTAGTTTTAGATATCCTTCTATAAATCAACATTAATTAGAATTACTAAGAATACATCCTAATATAAATTTTGATATTATGAAACATATCATGAAATATTTATTAAAAAAATTAATATTAATACAGTGTGATTTTTTTCAAAAATAAAAAATAAATCAACATTTATAAAAAAAATGACCTTTAGAACATTAAGTACTTTTTATATGTTTTTAAAATTAATAATTATGTGAATGTTTGTTGTTAAATTATCTTAAATTTGCTATTATAAAATTATATACCAATTAGACACAAATATACCTAATGTATAATACATATATATATATATATATATAACATGTATGTTTCTAATGACTATTTATATAACGATTGTATTAAATTCCTATATATAACCTTCCATACTTCAATAAAATTTATTTGTTCACTTACCTCACATAATTTATATTATATTCATTATTTTATTCTTTGTTTCCTTAGTTTTAGTTTCTGTAACAATCTTCTTGGGAAACCATTAGGAATAAAATTTTATGTTTGCTGTGTTTTAATATATATTTTCATTTTTTTCAACATGAACATTTATTCCAGTTGATTCATATTACAATTTAATAATGTAATAGTTTTTTTATTTTTTTGTAATATTTTATGTCAGTAAATTAATCACTCTTTATTTTTTTTGATGCTTCATGTGTCACAATCTATAAAAAAAATACTCATTTTAAAGAGAAATGCATGTTTATATATGATATTGTTACACTGGTGAACTTGTTTAGGAATTAAGAGTAAATCTAAGGGGATTAGGAAACTAAAATACCATTATTTTAGTTTAAATGTATCTTTTGATATACAACATTCACTAGTTACTATATTCAATGATTTAATTTTTTTATATAATGTATATTTTATCTCTTGGGGGGGAATGAGTTCTTAATTAAAATATTATTTCATAAATTATTTAATTTTTCACAAAATAATAAATTTTTTTTTATAATTCATATCTTTTTAAGTGTTGATATATCTTAAATTATCCTTTCTTTTAATACATGTTTTCATATACTTCCATTATTCTTCTTTTTAGTTTAAAATCCAAATATGTTTCAATTCATGTGATCTTCATACTTTTATTTTAAAAATAATCAATATTTATCAGTTTTATTATTAATATTTTATTGTCCCATTTATCTCATAATATATTTCTTTTACATGCTGTTACGACTTATAAATCACCATATAACTGAATCAATGGAATTCTTGTTTTGGGTCATTGAATTTGGTATCAATTGAGTTGGTTGTTGTTGTTATTTTTATGACAGTTTTTTTAATATATTATGAAACCCATTATTATTTTAGTGTATTAATGATGTGATTATTAAATGTTTTACTGTGGATATAATGTGAATTGGTAATACTTAATTTATGGGTGGGAAAAGTTTGGCTCAAAAATTCATTTGATAAAGCATTGCATCCCATGAGAGAACAGTTATATGAGTAGTGATGCTCAATCAAAAGTGAAAAATGGGTTCTGATTCCCGATCAACTATGAATGAAATTTTATTATTCCTAATCTCCTATCGGAAATAGGTTTTGATGCATGATTTCATATATGGAACATGTTGTGATTCTTGACTCACTATAGGAAACATGTGATGACTCCTAATACACAATGCTTCCTTTCTATGTTTGTGTTGTTTCCACCCTCTTTTACTACGTTACTATGTTTCCCAATATATCTTATGATGAAGTCCCATGTTTTCATAGTCATTTATCAATGTTATATGAGTAATCATATACAATTAATTATTTTCCTATCATTTCATATGAAATATTTTTTGATTATATGTTCATGAAATAATATATTTATCACATTCTTTTATTTTCTCATGTCATGATTACCTCACTCTGGTTTGCATATTCATATTTTTATATATCCCATTAATGGGTGTTTGAGATCAACCATGTCGTATGATTCCATTTCCTAGGGAATGACGATGAGTTTAATTTAGGATATGTTTAGAATAACATCTAGTATGATGATATTATAGCGAAATGAACATAATAATTAAAAAATAAGGATATTAGGTAGATAGTCAGGAATGATAATAAACTTATCAATACACCATATTTAGAGGTTTTTATTTATTAAAATGTTTTAATTATGGAGATTATATATAATAAAATAATTTTATATTGGGTCAGGTCAATTGGTATCAGATGTAAGGATTAGTTATTTTTAGATAATGTTTAGTTATCCTTGGTATTATTCTTATTTTGCGTTAGTAAAAACCCAATATATGCATTTCATTCATGGATGATATATTGAAACATTATCAAAGACATTTTTAGGTGGTGTTATTATCATTACATATTTATATGGATACTATATTGTGGATGAATCTGTGGCCTAAATTCACCTATGATTAAAAAACTATAAATGGTAGGTCTAGTATTGACTCAAACATCACTATGATGAACGTTAAGTGGTCCTACAACTACACACATGTCTAGACACAGTCAAGATATATACCATTGTTGATATTAATCTCATTATGAACTGCTATGAATGATTACATTATATGTTAATTTGAGGGATTATATTAAGAAGTATGACATAACTAAATTTTTAGTAACCTGGGTTAAAAAAAATTTATATAGGTTAGACTTAAGAAATTATAGGCTAATATGATGATGTAAAATGGTAAATTTCATTAAGGTTAAGTAAATCTTATGTTATTGATTATGATAACCCTCTAATGATTTTAATATTTCATGAATCATGTTATCCTGTTTTGAATTTTGAAATGGCTGGAACTAGAGGGTGTTGGGACTAAGTTGGATGGAGAAGGAAGTTTGAAGAGTTAGATTTTACAGAGTGTTGTCTTTTACTGTCAAAGAAGATAAATCAACTCACTTTGTAAAGGGCTTGAAAATAGACGTTGATTTGCTGATATGTATTTCACAAATATCATAAGTTTTGAGAACTTGTGATGAAAGCCTTATAAAGAAAAGGAGGAGAAATGATGAGGCCAGTCATATACCGTCTTGATTGGAAGGAATTATGCTGCTAGTAGATTGGGAAGTTTCAGTACTTTCCATTGTAACTCTGGTGATGCTAAATCTGATCTGTCAAAGGATATATATCACGATAGTGGAGTTCATGATGAAAGCTGAAGAATAGTTATGGGAAGAAATAAAGAGAGAAATTACAAAGGAACGGACAATCTGGAAAAATGGTTTATATTTATGTGTGCAAGGCATTGTTCAAGGTCAGAACATCGAAAAATGGGAAATTCATGGAGTGTGTGGAAATTTATGCAAGATGTGTGAAAAAATAATGTGATGCACGAAATATCAGTGGGATGCGCGAAATAAAAGTGGGATGCGTGAAATAGTCGATGGATGCGCAAAATATCAGTGGGATGCGCAAAAAATAAAGGTTGCGCGAAATATTGGCATGTTGCACGAAATAGAGGAATGATGTTTTTCACTCAAGAGGTGTTTCGAGATCATAAGCTAGAAAATTGGTAAAGGCATGAGGTGCACGAAAAATTGGAGAAATGAATGAAATACGATGTTGCAGGAAAGAGTTTTTTATGCGCATAAAGAGGGTTTCACATGCGGATTAGTGTTTTTTGCACAGGGTTTAAAAGGCCTATAAATATGAGGTGAACCCCTCCCATTTGTTAATCATCGACGCATAGAAGAAATCCCGAGCTCTGGTGCGCGTAAAATTACACACTAAGTGATTTGTGCGAAAAGAAAGAGATTTGCGCGTAAAGGGGGATTTGTGCGAAAAGAGAGAGGTTTGTGCGTAAAAGGGAAGTTGCCTGAAAAAGGGAATACATGCGTGAAAAAAAAGAAGTTGCGCGGAATAAGCTTTCCACACCAAAGAGGATTTTTTCCGTGTAAGGCTTTTGAATTACGCGCAAGAAACCCTAAAGGTTGTGAAAAAAATTTGGGGTCTTTGCACATATTCAGTTGTGTGTATGGGAGTTCTTACGAGCTTCTGGGTAGGAAAGTGAAGATATGTACTTCATAGAATACAACTGTTCAATTGTAAAGAAAACTGAAATATTGTAATTCCCTATTTTTTCTAAGAGGGTTCACATGTGCTTGAGAATTGTTTTCCAAGTGCTACATGAGTGTAAGGGTATATCCTACTCATTTTATTCCACATAAAAGGATTTTTTTCTAGTGGATTGTGTGGTACTGGATTATTTCCATACCATAACAAGGACGTAGCTACTCTTGTTGAGTAGTGAACCTTGTAAATCATGTGTTACTGTGGTTGTGTGTGTTCAGCGAAGGTTGTTTAAATTACAAGGAAACGTAAAAAGAAAATGATATCACTGATTCACTCCCTCCCTCTTTCAGTGATACTTGGATCCTGACTGGGAACTTCATATGGAACTAAATTAATAAAGGGGTTGAGAGACAATTCAATGATTCTCCCAAAGGAAAACACAATAGAATATTGGATAAAGTAAAAATCCATATGGAAAGGGTAACCCAACTCTTACAAGATATAAATAATAACTCAAATTCCATTGAGCTCTTAAATTCACCAATGTGGGGGTAATTTTCTATTGAGGCTTTTTTCACGCTTTTTTTATTCTATTGTATCCCACTTATTATAATTAAATGGATCTACGTTATGGATAACATAATTTCCTTTTCACATTTCCCAGAACATGATATGGCCATTTCGGTTTTCTATATGTTGGAATGTGAGGCCAACCCATGGTGGACTCTAATTTAGAATACAATGAAGACTGAGGAAGTAGACTCAGTTTCATTGTAAAAGTTCATGATATATTTATTCACTTGGTATTTTATATAATCTATACCCATTAAAATCTAGAGTGAATTCTTATATTTTCAGAAGATGTAGGATGAGTATGTTGGAACCTACAAAGAAGCAACACAAGACTAGTGAGACATGCCTCCAACATTGTTGAAAATCAAGAGTGTAAGATCCAATTATTATATTTCTTTAGTCAAATCCTTTAAAGGTAACTATATATAATATTATTTGATAGCTATGAAGATACATCCTCATAGATATGTATGAAACATAGTCATGTAGTGGAATATGGAGTTTCTAGGGAATTCAGAGAAAAATATTAGGAAAGAATTAATATTCAAATATACTCACAATAGAAATATGGTATGAACCTCTATATAAATTTTCTTTGATAGTAAATAAGAAGTTTTAAATGTAGTATATTATTCCATCAAGCACAGAAAATGATGAAAGAATTTAAATGTTCTAGTAGAGTAAAAAAAGGTTCCCCCAAATTCTTCTCACACACATCAATTTTTCAAATGAATTATGTCTGGGGATTATAATAATCAATGCCCTGACCCTAGAGTGTACATGAAGATTATTTCCTAGTGTCCCCCCTAACATTGGTAAAAGGGGTAGAATTCAAAATCACAATCATTGAGGTGGATAACTATAATAATGTGGTACAAGGTACACTTATTCTCTATTTTATATGTGTGAATGGCATATTTGATTCTGCTTCTTCACATTATTTTATCCTCACTAGTTTTCTTAGAATATTAAATCATCACCTCATGCTTAGAATATTAAAATATCTCTAAAAAATATAGTGGTAATATTTTTAAGTATGAGATATATAAAACCTATTTGATGTATATTTCTCAGTAGATAATTCATGCATATCTAATTTCACTCCCTTTGGGTGAATTTGGAATAATATTGGGATATTTATTGGCTATCTTAACATAAAACCAATATCAATTATTAAAATATAGATATCTCATTCCATTTATTTGATCAGCCCATTCTATAGTATCAAAAAAGGATGGTCTATCTATAGATTAAAAATATGTAATATAGGATTTAATACCCTAAAAAGATCAATTTATAGCTTCAATTATTAAAGACTAAGTTATCATTGATTAAATACCAATTAATAGGAATATACTAATGTATTCCAAGATAAACAACTTTTTGACCCAAAAAAGTGGGATATTATGTTCTTTATTTAACATATACCAAGATCTATTTCTATCTCAAAGATTCATTATAAGATGAATTATATAGAAATTTGATGTACTAATGATAAAATTAACAGATTATATGTAAAAATATTTTATTATCCCTAGTGTATCACCCTGGGGATCTCTTTTCCTATTTATTAAGAAGAAAGATAGATCAATGCTCCTTGTCATTTACTGTCATGATCTTAATATGATAAAAATTAAGATTTTAATATACTTTAACCCATATCAATGAACTCTTTGATCAAATCATAAGATATCACTACTTCATGAATATTGAACCTAAATCAAGATATCATCAGTTAATCATCAAAAGGGATGATATTTCCACAACAAATTTCCATAATAGACATGTAAAATATAAATTTATAGAAACACTATTTTCTATAGTTAATTATCCTTTAATATTTATATACATATATATATCGAAGATATTCTTTTGATACTACCATGATATATTTTTTTATTGTATTTATATAGGATATTATTATATACTGAAAGAGAAAGGAATAGGATGATGTTAATTTATAGATTCTAATAAAGATGTTGAGAAAGGAGAATCAATATTCAAAATTTAGAAATTCTTAATTCTAGAAGTAAAAATTTTCATTATTTGGTACATGTAATCATAATCCAGGTAATTCTAATAGATCCATCAATGATAAATGTTATCTAGAAATGACCCAGGAGGATAATTGTAAGAATGATCCATATTGGTTTGGTTAATAAGATATTGTTTACACCTTTTGAGAAATTTGTCGTGGATATAAAATCCACTAACAATGTCAACACATAAGGAAGTATTGTTCCTTTTGGTAGAGAAATATGAATAATGTTTCAAGGACCGAAAAAATTTGTTGTTCACTACTCCTATAAATACATTAATACATAGTGGGTAAGTGTTTGTTATATACAATGTTTCATTGAAGAAGGGTTCTTGTTGAGTCCCCATGTTGAATGATAATTTAATTTCTTATTCTCAAGATAAATAAATACTCATGAGAAAATTTACCAAACAAGTGATTTAGAGATAGATGTAATTCTATTTTCATTATATATTTTGAGACATTATTTTTATGGAAAAATTGTGTAATGTATAAAAATAATAAGATCTTGAAATATGTATTCACATAGAAGTAGTTGAATATGAACTGATGTGGATGGTTTTAATGGGAAAAATATATTTATTTCTTAGTAAATTAATATATTGTAAAGGAAAATAAAGTAGTTGATGCTCTAATAAAAAATAATAATGCTACCATATCCATGATGTGGATTGAAAATGACCCATTACTCATGGATTTTCAATGGATGGGTATTGCACTCATTAGGGAAGGTGATAAATACTTTCATTACTAAATGAATACCTATCCATCTATTCATGTAAAAACTACAGAACCCTAGATTAATCATAAAGAGCTACAAAAATGTTAAAAAATATTCATAATTTTAAATATTATAATTATAGTGTTATAAAATTTGGTTCTCTAACATGTGTCGCATAAAAACCATAGTTAATGAATAAATTTTATGAAGATGTACATTGATTATAATTCTCTATTAATAAACGACATAAAAGGACACATATAATCCTAAAAGAAATGTTCTTATTAAGATAACATGAATATATAAATTCCATAATACATTTCTCATTAACTATTATTCCAAAAATTTAATATTGAATGAATAAATTCTATGGGAATGTTGTAGACATTACAAATACCAGTATTGAAATGGGAAACTATCACCATGGATTTCATCATAGGACTCCCCAAAACATCTAAAGGTATTAAATATATTTGAGTTATAGTTTATCATCATAGGACATTAACATATTTTATTGCCATAAATGAATATTTATTCCATGAATAACTCACCACAATATATATAAGGAAAGTGGAAAGGCTATATAAAGTTCCTCTATCAGATGTATTTTATCAGATTTTGAGGTTTACCTCAATATTCTGGTGAACTCTTCTAGATTCAATAGATATAGAGTTGAGTTTCAATATTCATTATAATCCTTAGAGAGATGGTCTATCTAATAGAACCATTAAAACACTAGATGACATTCTGAGACCTTTTTTGATATATTTAAAAGGATTTTGGTTTGAAAACTACCTCTTGGAAGAGTTTTCATATAACAACATTTTCTATTGGTTCATTCATATGAAACATATGAGGAAATTTTGGGAAAGAGATTTAGGTCTCCAACATACTAGGATGATGTTTAATAGTGGAAGATGATATTTCCCTAAATTTTCCATGAAATGTTAGAGAAGGTTCAAAGCATTCAACATTATTTGATGGAATCTAAATATCAACATAAGAGTTGTGTGGATAGTCATCAAATGATAGTGATAGATTGAATTTGGTTATAGGGTTTTAATAGGGTGTTCCTTTATATTTCCCCATATATGTGGGTTATGAAATTTGGGAATAAAGGGGATTTATGCCATATAAAAAATGGTCCCTTTAAGAACATTGATCAAATCAAGGTCGTAGACTATATATTTAGCAAAACCTCTATACACCTCTCAAGTATACGATATTCTCAATGAATTTATTTTGAGAAAGTACATATTATATCCTTTATATTTACTTATCATTGATGTTATACTAATAGAACATGAACTTTCATATGAGGAAAAATATATGGAGGTCATTGATCAAAGAGACATGGTTCGAAGACACAATACCAACCATCCTGTCAAAGTTAGCTAGAGAATTAAAAAAATTTGAGAGGATACATGAGAACATAATTATGTGATGATAGAAAATTATCCTCACTTGATTTATTTCACTTAATAATGTTTCAAGATGAGTATTCTTTTCAAGGGGACTGTAATGCATGGAATTGAGTTTTATTAAAATATTCATACATAAATAAATATAATGTTCGATAGCATTATCCAAATGAAACTCTAAAAATATAAAATGTTTTAAGTTAGTCATATAATTGTTAGGTATAAACTATGGTAATGGAATTTTGAAAAATATATTAATGTTTAAAAAAATATAAAAAACAAAATAAAGTTTTGTTTAAATACCAAATCATTCAATGAAACTAATATGCTAACAAATTATTTACTATATAATTTATACTTTTTTAAATATAATATATTTTTTGAAATGAATAAAATGTTTTCCATATATTAATTAGTAATTTATTTTTAACGAGGTGATGAATATATAATATACCAAAATAATTTTTCGTATAATAATATTTTTGATATTTTTTAGTTTTTAAATAAGAATAAAAAATAATAAATTTTAGGATATAAATTTTGAAAAATTAACATAATTATTTTGTTTATTAAGGAAATAGGAGCATAAGATAAATTTTTGAGATTTTATAAAAAATATACTTACTAATTGAATTGTGCAATCTATTGTCTTTACAAATAATATGCCTTTTTTGAATTTATATTTTATAATCATGAATTTGAGATTTAGAAATCCATTTTTTAGAGGAAATATTTATTTTATAATTTATACTATATATTTAAAAAATTATTGTAGTTTACAGCCCTATTTTTAGTGTTTTATAACTTATATGATAATTTTCTAAGGAATTTGTATTTAATACATTATATACTTATTTATTTAAAATTAATTTTATCTCTTTGAGAAGTTGAATAAAGTTAAATTGATTAAGATTACGAAATAGTATTTCTAGATTATATAATGAGAACCATTTTGTTTTTATGTATACTGGATAAGTTACTAAGAAAAAACTATTTCCTTTAATAAAAGATAAAATGTTTAAAAGTCAAAACCTAAGAGTAAATGACATAAAACATATTTAAAACATGTATGGGAATGAGTGGTTGAGGAATAGATTGATTTTATAACTTATATTATTTATTATTTCTTAATTTTGGAGCCACATTCATTTTGTGTGACTTCCCATTATTAAAAGTTATAGGTATTTATAAATATTCCATCCCTTTTTCAATTATAAAAGGGGATCTCCTATCATCTCATACTATCACCCCCAAGGCCTAATAAGTAAATCATAATCTCTATAAAACCCCCTCCTCAGCAGTCTTATCCACCTTAAATAGGTTTTGGTCTTCTAAAAATACAATCCAGTAATGGGTTGACCCCCTTTCCAAAGCAGATTATCAAAGAAGTGAGTTATAAATGTTTCACCAATCCTTTTTATTTCCCATTTTATAATGTGAAATAATTCTTCCTAAAATAATATTACAACATATTAAAATGATTAAATAATTATCCCGCATATATTTGAATATTTTATTATAATAGTGGTTCTATCAGTTATGATATTTTCCTTTTTTTAATTTAGAGAAACAAGAACATGAAACTAACATATGTGCAGACTATCACCTCAACAAATAAAAATTTTTCATTTTCATTCACCAACTAATTTAGATAGTATAAATTTGTAATTTAATAAATAATAATGTTATATTATTAATTTTTAAAAGTATTATATAAATTACCACATTTCTCCTTTATAATGTTCCTAAAAAAATAAAATCATATTCTATTCGTATGTGTAGACTTCTACCTCCTTGGAAGGTTAAATTTTTTCAATTACATCTTAATTGAAGTTTTTTTGTTATAATTGATGAATATATATGATAAATATGATTATTATATATGTTTAATATGACTATTTGTGGAAAAAATTATTCAATGACCAAAATAATGTAATCCTTCGATACCAATAATAACCCAAAACTATTTTTTCCTCAAATTTATTTTCATAATGTGACAATATGACCTAGGAACCACACACTAAATCCCCGAGTCGGTTGGTTATAAGACCTTAAGCACACCTCCCCATTTTCCAGAGGTTGTTCAATAGTAGCGATGGTCTAATATATCATCATGGGGTTGTTATACCCTCTTTATCAAATTAGATAAAAAATATAAATAAATGAGCACTAATCAGTAAAAAATAAACAATGAACAACATAATTCTATAACCAAAACAAACCAGTAATACACAATGAAACAGAATAAAAATACTATATCAAAAACTAAAGTAGGATATTTTTCATGATAAAATACATGTCATGTGTCAAATGGAAAACCAAAAATAAAGACACTGAAAACTCTATGGTGGGTCCCAATACCAATTCTGGTTACCATATCCATGATCCATCCCATATCATCTATCTAACATAGGTCTTGTTCCCTTATCTTGTCCTTGAAACATGAACTCTATTCGGGTACCAATCGAAAATCCCGAATAGGGTGTGTTTTCAACTCATTAGGCCACAACTAAGGGCATATTAAAAAAATATAATTGATAATAGTTTATGTAGTTTCATAAATAGTTATATATAATAAATGAGGTAAATAGTTTACATATTATCAATTATTATTTGTTTAAGCACATTGACCCCTCGGTTCCCCAAGGACACCAGAACTCTCAATACCTAGTTCATCCCATTTAGTAGTATGAACCATCTCACATAGTTAGTTCTCAAATCATTATAACACACAGGATTTCATTATATAATTCATTTTAATCCAATATCATTTCTACGTGGAACAATATCCCAATGCCAACATTTCTGGGCTTACAATACCTTTTACATCACCCCATGAGTATTTGGAGAATAATTACCTATCTAAAAACTCATTTATCTGTAAATCACATATGGGTATTTGGATCATCATTCTATTTCCCAGAGTCATATATTAGTCAATCACATATTGGAATTTCGAGTGTCAGTAATTGTTCCAAAATTGTATTTCAACCAATCACACAAATATTACATATATCACATTCAACAGTGATGATCAAAATTTACCCTCTTATCATATTTCACATAATGAATACCATTTAAATTGTAAAAAATCATGGTTCAATACTTTAATCTCATCCAATAATATGAATTATTATCCATTAAACCATTTTTTAATATTTAAATCATATAACCCATTATCCAATTGTGGTCAATTCAACCATCTAAAAACTCTATTGGAAAATTAATTCATAATCACTTTAATAAAATAATTATAAAATCCCCATAAACCATCAATTAATGAATAAAAATATTAAATTTGTTAGTTAAACAATTAATGAAAGTAATTACACTAACTCCAATTTCCCAATTTTTAACCCAAATTCCTTATCACAAAGAAATTAAATTAAATCAATTCATTTTCTAATAAAATTTCCAAATCATGGAAATTAAAATTTAATAATTACATTAATATAATTAAATTAAGACTATGAGATTTCAAATTTACACCACATACCTCAAAAATTTTCATGCACACTCAACAACTTAAATCCCAAATTTGAAGCAAAAACAACCAAGATCACGACGAATAATGATATTCAGATCCAAAACTATAAGAGGTTCAAATCCATCATCAGATATTCAATTCATGATGAATAGAGGCTGGAAGGTATTATAATCCATCCAGGAACCTCTAAAAAGAATATAAATTGGTTTAGAAAAAACCTAGTGTGTTTACAGATACTGGACATGGGGGTAGGGATATTTTTAATGAATTTTATATGCTATAATTTTCGGCACACATTGTTTCCTTATCAGGGTGCATGTTTTTTCATAACCATGAAACTAAACATGTTCTTACTCTCAAGGATTATAATGGTTATCTGTATAAGGCTGCATGATTTGAAAAACAATGCACCAGCTGTGAAAATTATCTCTGTTTTGGTTGACATGGTTGGCAAGCCTGGGTTCACAGTATGGGAAAAATGTGCCCCGACCATGAACTACCCCAAATCCTTCCAAAATTCTACAATTTCATAAAAAACTCCCCATGGTGATACACAAACAATGTATTCTCAAATAAAGGAAAAATAGTACATGTAAATGAGTCTGAGACTCTTTTAAAAAAGAACAAGATCTTACCATATTCCGACATTATAAAAGATCATCCTCAAGTTATACTCTATAGAATCTCTAATTTTCCAAGGTAAAAAATATTGGACCAATGAGTCTTCATATCGGTCTCTCTCTACCATGTTTCATCCTAAATGTGAACATGTTTCCACAATACACTAATTATCAACACAATCTTTCCTTACAACAATTTATCACTATGACCCAACACATGTATCTGATTCTCCTCAAAGGGATCATCAATTCCAAGATCAACATCATCCACATCGATCACATGAGTAGGGTGGGGGTGATGCCACTGAGGTTGTTAAACATGAAAAATTTCATGCATATCACTATACCCCTATGGAAGATCTAATTAGTATTCGACCAATTTGATTCTCACCCCAACCTCAAACGGTCCAACAAACATAGGCTCCGACATTCCTTATATTCATATCCTACAGTGACCAAATCTTAGAGAATCCTGAATGAATACACGAAAACCCTCCGAAAACTCTAGTGGTCATCGATATAATTCATTATACAACTTATGTCTACTAATAGTTGTATCCATATGATTCTGAATCATCTAAACTTTCTTCAACATCTCATTCATGGGACTCTGTCCAAATAACTATAACTCACCAGATTAAATCCAATATAGTGGTGATATTTATGGACATACATAAATATCATCAAATTGTTCCATCTAAATATATGCTTGATAACTATTCTTATAGGTGTACTCCAAAAGTTCTAGGTGATTCTCCCTAGACCCGTGTATCTGTAGAACACACGCTCACAAAGTATCCTTAAGACACTATATAGTACATTCTGCCTTCGCATTTTCTATGGGTGTGATATTGTACTCACTAAGACCTAAGAACAAAGAACCTTCAACAAGCCCCGCCAAAAGAATGAATTAATTTAGAATACATGGTCTGAAACAAGATACCACATCTCCCCATTCAGACAGACTATTTCCCAAATATATAAATCTCCCAATGTGTTTACTATGAAAGCCTCCTGTGTAGGCATGAAACTTACTAGTTTCATCACTCATTCCACAAACACCCAAAAAGTTTCATTATTCTGAGTCATCCTCAGGATGCCCACCAAAAAATCCATGGTAATTTTCTCCCATATCCATTATTTAACAGTCAAGGATTGTAGTAAACTACCAAGTTGTTAATGCTCATCCTACACCTGTTGACAGGTGTAGCATCATGTCACAAGCCTCGAAATATAATTATTCATGATCAAACACATGTATAGTTGATGTAGGTCATGTTATATTTTTCCATACCTTGATTCACTACCTACTTCAAGGCAAGAAATTCATGCATCAACACCTCCCCCATACTCATAGACACAAATAATTTTTCTGAACATTGATGATATCATCCTCATCTATAGTCCAACCTAAAGGTGTCTCACCACCTTTAGGGATTTCCCATAAGGCCAAAAATTCCATATCTTGATACTTCTTCCATTGGATCTGGCTAAAAAGTGTATACTATACTGAAATTGTTGTGAGATTCATATGTTCCTGGCCTTCCTGGACCACAACATGCAGCTCATCCAGAAATGGAATCATCTTCCATTCAACATAAGACTACAAAACTAGTTGGGTCTGATTTTTACTACTTATAGTGTCAGTAACACTGTTTCCCTTCCCTATCATATATTCCAACTCAAAATCATATGAATTCATATACTCGACCCAACATTTATCCGGGATATTAAAATCTCGTTGGGAAGATATACAATTTAACATCATGTGATCAGTATACATATTAAAATTTTCTCCTAATAGACAATAAATCTAAAACTTCAAATAATAACCCATTATAGCTAACTCGATGTTAGCTGTAGGGTAGTTCAATTCATATGGCCTCAAATTTTGAGACCCATATACCACAAATCGATCTTCATACATCACCAATACACCATGATCGACCCTAGAGGCATAAAAAAACCAGTGTACTCCTAAATTGGATTGAGTAGGATCAGGATTGGTGACATTTTCATGCACTTCTTCAAATCCTATAAGGAATTATCACATTCCCCAGCTGAGTTAAACATAACTCCCTTCTTAGTCAAACATGAACGTGGTAATTCTATTCAAGAAAATTCATGCATGAAACTCCAATAATAATCCACTAGCCCCAAAAAATTATGGATATCAAAAACATTCTTGGTATTCCCCCCTGAAACAACTTCTTTCAGCATCTCTTGGTCCACTGACACACATTCCTTCGAGATGATTTGATCCAAGAATTGTACTTTATCAATCCAGAAATGACACATAGATAGCTTGGCATAAATCTGATGTTCTTTTAATGTACTCAAGACAATGTTAAGAAGTTGGGAATGATCTTCATGAGTCTTGGAGAACACCAAGATGTCATCTACAAGATGACCACAAACTGATCTTGGTACGAGTGGATGATTCTTCTCATTAAGGCTATAAACACTACAGTTTCATTCATCAGCCTAAAAAACATAACGATGATGTCATATAGGACATACCTACTTCTGAAAGACGTCTGTGTCATATCATAGGGTAAAACACTCAACTGATGTTGCCCTAATCTCATGCCAGTTTCAAATAAAACACAAGCCCCCCTTAATTGATCAAAGAGATCCTTGATACATGGTAGTGGATATTGGTTATTCAAATTCATCTGATTTAACTTCCTGTAATGAACACAAAATTTTTATGTCATGTCAGCCTTCATAGAAAATAGGACTGGAGAACCCCGTGGTGATGTACTTAGGTACATAAACCCCTTATTAATAAACTCTGCTAACTGATTATTGATATCTTGATGCTCTGTGTGTGCCATTAGATATGGTGGAATATAAAATGGATCATCTCCATGTATGATATCAATTGTAAATTCCACATCTTTCTTTGGTAGAATCCCTAATATTTCTTATAGAAACACATATCGAAACATGTCCACTATGAGTGGAATGACAACCTTCCTTACACCTACATCATTTAGAAATATACTAGAAACCTAGGTGGTGAGCTCCCCTAGATGTTGATGAAATATCCATACATGACCCACCTAGATATATAACCCTCATAGGTGAATATCATTATCACCCAAAGGAGACATAAACTTAACTATCCTACAGAAGTAATCAATTTGGGTTATATATGATAGAAAAAATCCCATTCCGATAATTAGGATGAGGACTAGCATATCCAGTATATAGAGATCCCATAGAAAACAATACTCTACAACCTCAAGAAAACACCCCTTGTAAAAACATATGTTTTTATATCATACACCCAATGGTGTATATATCATCATAAATACACTCAGAAACTTCATCACTTGGATCAAACCATTTTAAATTTGTGAAGATATAAAATAATTATATGAATTAGTAATAGATAAGGGACTATATTTCCTAGAAGATACTATAATAATATATCAAACAGTCGACGGTGCATCTGATCTATCAAATAGTATATGTTGAAAGACAAGAAACTATCATAACCCACTTCACTATCATACAGTTTGTGTCCCCTAAACTACACCACTATGTTGATATGGGCACTCCCTCCCAGAATTTCCACATCCACTTCAATATAACTCCAACTGCTTGATTGACATGTAATTGAAGAGCCCCTTCTAAAACTCTAATTCTCTCTATATCCTCCATTATTACACATCTATCATGGATTCCTAAAGAACATTTATAGATGTACCATCCTACAACAATCACAACAAAGTTATATTGGTTGGGGGAACTATCTAAAAAAGTGACACATCTTACCACACATGTGATAGATCACTCAAGTATGATCCCATGTAACTAATCCTACCTACTATCCACTCTAATTTTGAACTCTATGGTTAACATTCTCAAAATAACTCTTACTTATTCTAGAATAAATACCTCATGACCACCAATAATAAACCACCTTCCCTCTACTAGAAACTACTTTTAGGTTCCCCTCAGAAACGAGAGCCTGAATCAACACATTCAAGACTTTTTCAGTCGAAAGATATTAGCATGGGGCATAATTTCACATATAAGTGTATCAAGATATAATTTCTGTTCCATATCCTCATATTCATCTAACACATGAGTAAAGTGCTTCATATCTATAATGATATTATCATAGTTCATAACATACATACTTCACTGATTCACCCATATAATCATATTTGATCTCTCATACCAAAGAATACCAAGGTAAAAGATCTACAAATAATTCCCCTAAAATTCCCTCCAATCAAAAATATCTTGTGGTCCATCCTAATTCTGTATGTCACACAAACACTTTTATTGACCACAAAATAGGCGGGCGGCCAATTTCAAAATCCTCCCAACATTAGTCTATATATGGTCAACTGTAGTATAGAATGGATTAATCCAGAACCCAGCTGCCTGAGGTCCACAATATTCGTTAAATTTTGAAGGGTGGTGCTACTATAACATCTATGTCAGGTAATATATACTCTTCACAACCCACACTGGGTCTTTTTTCATAAATGACATGAAATAATAAATGTTCACACATAACATCTATCTTACTTCCTCACCTGATACTATCAGTGTCTTAGGATCCATTGAGGTTGGATCATCTCATTCCATAACCACATTTCATCCTCTCTATAAGAACTGTCTCGGTGGAATATCTCTAAAATTATAAACACACCTATTAGGAAAAATTACAAAAAATTAACACATTAATATATAATATATTATAAATATTCTTCAACAAGTCATTCCCCCAAACCCTACCACATAATCAAAACCAAGGAAGTATCGCTTCCTTTAACATTACTGCATATAGGGAATGGTTAGAAAAGGGTAATCACATTACCATTATTCATGTTTCTCATTAGACAAAAATTTATTTACAATTTTCATTAATTTAAAATTTACACCTTTTATATCAAGAAAAATTATCAATTATTTAACAAGAAAAGAAAATCATTTTAATTTAACAAAATACCCAGAACCTGCTTTTCCAGTGATTTCCTAAAATATATAATGTAACATAAAAAACATAAGTGCCTAGAATTATGCATTCATACTCAAATCCCAAACTATACTGAGAAAAGATTCAAATATCAAAAAAATAGAAAATAATAATAACATTAGGAAATTAGTGCATCACCTAAGGTGGAATAGCATCCAACTATAACAACACACGTCTATAATAATAATCCCACAACATGTACTTCACTTTTACCCTCGTATATGGGTAAAATACTCCCATATATAATTTTTCAACCAAGGATTGAATCAATATATTCTCTTGTACACCATTTCTAAATAGTAATAAAAAATAAAAGAAAAAAACTTCATTAATATCACTTTGTTACTCCCCAAACTGCATGCTACAAACATGTGCATTGATCTGTTTAGTTACATGACCTCAATTGTGCCTCCCCCTACACTAGAGGTTACCAACTAGTCATGAGGGTATACTATATCAACATGGGAGAATATAACCTCTTTATCAAAGTATACCAATAATGAAAATTATTGGGAAAAAATTAATAGATAATAACCAACAATTGGAATAATGAAATAACAAAAACAGACTTGTAATACATTATGATGCAGAATATGAATGAAATATCCAAACCTAAATCATTAGATATGTCATACCCAAATAAATTTCAAGTTTCAAATAAAAATCCCAAAATAAAGGCACTAACAACTCCCATGTAGGCCCCAATACCATGTCTGGTTTCCTCATCCATGCTCCATCCCATATCAACCATGTAACATACGACTTTTTCCCTTATTGTGTCCTGTAAACATGAAGTTTCTCTAGGTACCTATCAGGAAGCCTAAGTAGGGTGTGGGTACATCTCATTAGGGAACAAAAAAATGTCTATAATAACACCTAGTCAATAATTGTGTTTATAGTTATATAATGAATAAAATACATTCAATAAATTAAACAGTTTACATATTATTAATTATTATTTATTTAACTATAAAAACTCATAGGTTCTCAATGATACTAGAATCCTCAATACCAGCTTCAATCCAATTAGTTGTTTGAACCATGTCACATATTCAATTAAAAAATCATTATAACAAATGGAATTTCAGTATCGGTTTCTATTTAATTTAATATCATAACTACTTGGAACCATAGACCAATGAAAACATTTTTGGTCCAAGAAAACCATGTCCAACACCCCATGAGTAATTTGAGCATCCATCCCTATCTCACACCTTATTTATTTTTCAATCACATAGGTATATTTAGTATGTTTCCCAAACATGTATATCATTAAACCCCATATGGGTATTTATTTTTTCAGCTCATATCCCAAACTCGTATTTCAATCAATCTAATATATATATCATATATCATATTTAACATAGGTAATAAAAATTAAATCTCTTATCAAATTTCTCATCATGGGTAAAATTTTGATTATCAAAACAATCATGGATCAATACTTTAATCACATGGAATAATATGAACGATTCAACATTAAAACTTTTTTAGTATTTTAATCATATAAGACATTATCCCATTAAGGTTGAGTCAATAATATCAAAATTCTATTTGTCAATTAATTCATAATTACATTAATTGATTAATTTCACAATATCAATATTCCATAAATTTATAAATATCAATATTCCATTAACTAATTTCCCCATTAATTAATCCAATTCCAATTTTCCTATTTTTTTGACCAATACATTTTCACATGGAAATTAAATTAAATCAATTCAGTTTATAATGCAATTTACCAATCATAGAAATTTTAATTTTATAATGAAAAACAAATAATTAAATCAAGACTCTGGGTTTTTTTATTTAGACCACCTACCATAAAATTGATAATAAATTCTCACCTACTAAAATCCCCAATTTAATCAGGAACAACCAAGATCATGATAAAGAGAAAGTTCTAGATCTGAAACCATGAGAGGTGAAGATCAATAGGTAGATATTACATTTGAAAATAATGATGGTTATAAGTCCTTGAAATCAATATGTGAGCATATAAAATGATATATTTGATTGTGGTTTAGTTAGGGTGTTTTTGGATATAATACGGGGGTTTTGTAAATTTTTAATGAATTTTCAGTAGTTTCATTTTTCATGCATATGATTTCCAGGACATGGTGTGTATATTTTTTCAAATCATGAACCTAACTATGAACCACCTCTCTAGGAGTCGCATAGTTACGACTAGAAGGGTGGATGATTTAAAAAGACATATTTTAGACATTTGAATCCCCTTTATTTAGGTTACCAGTGTTTGTTGGCCAGGGAAAATAGTTTTTTAAATCTTTATGTTGATGGTGACTTCCCCACTTCCTTCCAAAGTTACCCAATTTCAACCAAAATCACTATGGGTAATACCCAAAAAATATATAAAAAATGGAATGAATAAAGAGTACCTATAAATGATTCGACGTCATCTCATAGAAAGGACATGATCAGACACATGAAATGAAAAGAAAACTCATTAAAGGGGGTTAAAACACTATAATAAAATATAGAACATAAATTGAAGTATATTTAATTATTTATAATGATGAACAATGAGAAAATACGAAATTATGACACTCACATCACAAAATTAGTACAAACAAAAAAACCCATTCATAAAAATCAATACAAGAATTAAATTATATCAAATTCATGGAATAAATGGAAATATAAATGAATAATGTTCATAAATAAGTTTGCAATAAGTTTATCATTATGATACAAGAGGTTTAATCACTTCCTTAGGAATAAATAGTGAATGTAATGGAATTTGGTAACTCAAATATATTTATTTTAGTAATATAATTTATTTCCAACTTCGACCTACATTGATCCTTATATTCATTGATATCATTTTACACAGGAAATACCCATTTATCACTCAAGGGAAAATGAGTTCATATTTAAAATCCCCATCCTTTATTGATTTTATTTTACATAAAATTATATTTTTTTGAATAAATCCCATACTCTTATCTTTTTTTTCTCTTAAATTGATCTTCCTTTCACAAAAATGTTTTCACATATTTAAAATGTTATACTAATTTGGAAATCAAAATATCTATCAATATATGTGACTGGTATAAATTACTTTTAAAGACACTATTTGTTAATATCATTAATAATTTGGGTTTTTTTTCATCATTTTCTTAAAGGGGATAAATTTTCATTTTTTTAGGGTTTATGAGTCGCCCAATAAATTATTTTAGGAAGGTACTCTTTTAGATGATTGAATTTTTCATCAATTAGTATTGTTTATGAGGTTACCTCTGTAAAACCATTTTGTATTATAGTTTAAAACATATTCTTGATCCTATATTTCAATGATGTGATGACAAGATGTTTTCATTTGGAACACATGTATATCATCATTATTTTTCTGATGTGTGGGACTTATAATTACCTTTAATGAATTTGGGAATTTTTAACATATCTTGATATAGTGAAAATTGTAGTGATTCTCAATAAAAAAAATGAATGTGGTTGGGATGATTTTTCCACTATGGTTGACAAGTTATGATGGATGATCCACTTCTAGAAATAGGTTATGATGTCAGATCCATGATTGGAAATAGGTTGTGATGCCCAATCAAATATAGAAAACATGTGGTGATTTCTGATCCAAAACGTTGAATTTCTTTTCTTTTTTTGGTGACACACACCTTTAATATGTGATTATGATTTCATACATGGATCAATACATTGTCCCATGTTTCTCTATCATTATGCCTTCATATATGTTTAATCATATGAGATTAACTATTCTCCATTATTGGGTGTTTGTTCTCACACCTCTCTAATGATTCCATTTCCCTTGGAATTAGGATGATTTTAACTTATGATATGTTTATAAGAAGATATAGTATATTGTAATTATAGTGAAATGTTCACAAGTATTTTCAAGGTTGTTTCACATATAAGTAGTTTCCAAATACAACAATCCTCTTGATCATTGGGATGTACATTTTATTATGTATTAAAATGTTTTAATTATTTTAATGAGGTTGGATAAAGGCATTTTTAACTTGGGTAACCTCAATAGTATTATCCATCATGGTTGGATAACCTATAAATCATATTTAATGATTAATAACAAATAATTTTATTCTACTAATGAATGATTATATACATCTATTAATAAAGGGAATAAGTATTTCACATCTCACATTGATGTCTCATTACTCTTATGTATCACCCTTACCAATTCATTACATTTCAAAATTTAGTAATGAAAATTACATTTATGTATAAGAAAAGTGACTATTATACAACACCCAATGAACATTACATATTATCCTATGGATATTAGATATTAAAGCATTGTTGTATATACAATTGTTACATGTTTTCTTCACTAGATTCACATGCCTCAGTATAGTTCAAAACATTAAAATTTTCCCACACAGTCTACAAATGATAATTTTACATATCACAGTGAAGTTATAAGACATTTACAATTTAAAAATTCAATATTAAATTAATTTTCTGAATCTGGTTGATGAAACATATGTATCATAGTGTGGTCTCTCTGAAAAATTTCCATTTCACTAAGAGTGAAACATGATTACTTTATGTATAAATGTATACATCTAGTAATTTACAGACATTGTCTCTTTATAGAGTATATAAATATTACGTAATAGTCTATATTATATAAATATTTTTATGGAATTTCAGTCATGTATAAGGAAATTGTCATTTATTTGGTCCAACATTCTCAAAAATAGGAATTCTAACACATGGGGTCCTAATTTCCCTTATGCACGAGACATTACTAATTTACCAAAGACTAGTAAAACTACATAAAATAGCTATAATTACTCAAAAACTCATTCAAAATTAATTCCACACACACCACGTGATTTTATAACCTTCCTTGATGGGTTTTTTGAAACATTATTAAGAAAAAAATTGTAAAATTCGCTCTAAGTGGAATTTTTATAAAAAAAATTGATTCCATGCATTGGGTTTGAAGACCATGGGTTTAATAAGTTTTCACACCACTATTTCATGGTTATAAAAAGTTATATTAGAAATTATTTTAAAGTGGATAACATATTATTTGAGTTGAATTTTTCTTTAGTATTTCATCTTTATATTTTTGTGGATATATTCTATAGATTTTAAACATGGGTATGTGGGTGTGAGTAACCTAATTTGGAACCATAATGAGTTTCGTTTTTTGTTTTAGAGATAATATGTTTTTTTATTCTCAATGAGTCAAAGCTGTTATATATTTACTATTTATAAATAGATTTCTATTATTCCAATTTGGGAGTATTTGTTAATGTGGTATTATAACACAAGTAGGATGTCCGTCATTGAGAAATTTATCAAGAAACCTAATGAGATTTTTTCGATATGCGATACTCACATAGAGAAATATCATGTGGTGAGACTCTGGATTTTCATGGTTTTCCCTACATGGTATGTGAGTGTATGAAGGCATGATAGGGTGAAACAGAATGAAACTAAGTGTTGATTTCTTGAATTCATAGTGACTGGATTAATACTATCTAGATTAGGGTATGTATTGTAAGACATATGTGCTGAACACATAGTCATCAATTCCCATTTTACCTTTGGATGGTGTGCAATACTAGGGTAATATAGATCTGATTTGGTTCCCTTGTCTTGAAATTTAGTTGTGAGAATTTTATAGTGTCCTTGAGTGTTATGTAATGATGAGAAATCATGTTAAGGGTTTTTAAAGAGGCAGGATATACTTGCCATAATAAATATTTATGGATATCACACAATACAGATAAACATTTGTGATTGTAGTGGTCTTATTGTATCGAATGATTATGGGGGAATGGCAAGGCATAAAATATGAGTGTTGTTATATAACATATTGGGTGCTGGTAGACTAGAATTGAATAATTGATGATGGGATTAATATCTTGGGTGATAACTCATTCAATATCAAGAGTATTATATGATGAGTTTTTGATGGTCTGGTTTCCATGAATTATTCACTTTGTTACTGATTTAGTGATAAATCATTCACACTTATATGTTAAACAAGGTATGTACCTTTTAAATCATATAATATATACCCTTGTCATTGGCTATCCATATAAGTCCCTGTATTATAATGAATCCATTGTTAGATAATTTATGACATGGGTCATAGATATTTACATTACCATGATAATTTTTCTTTAAAGTTATAGATATTTATAAAAAATATTACATTATATAGGGAAGACCGATACATCATGTCCATTTTTTTTAAAAAAACAACATTTTTCAGTTTACACTCATATCTCATACATGACACATTTACTTTGTTGAATAGAAATGTCCTTTATTTGTAGATATAATTTAAAATAGTTCCTACTCACATTCACGACTAGTGAAAATTATTTTAAAATATATTATATGAAAAATAAAATAAAAATAAGTGATATAAAAATAATGGAATCTTTTAAGAAAAGTGAAACCCATGAAAGCCCATGATGAAATTTTAATTTTTCAGATAAGAAATCTTTCTCCTTTAAAATTTAACTAACTCATAAATTCAATATATTTCCTTAAAAACCCTTTTGGAAATAATAATATAGGTAAATTTGAGCATCAACTTCATAATTTTTGTTTCACTCATCTTCCAACTATTTCATATTAATCGAGGACTAGTTAAATCAACATGAGTATCCATCCTAATTTTCTCTCCTAATTTCTATATTGAAGACTACATCATTACCTAGTCTATTGGGGATCTATATTGGGCTCACCGATCATCAAGATCTATATCATTCTCACTAATCATTATATATAATTCTCAAATACCATATCATATATAATTTTTTTATGATATCATTTTTTCATCACAAAACAAAGTTCAACCCAAAAGAAAAACAATTTCATTTTTTACAGATTTATAAGGAGAAATATATTTCTTCTTGGAAAAATTGTAAAAATTAAAAATTCAAAAAACAGAAGAAAAAAGATATTTTTTGAAATACTATGTTATCTTTGAAAGGATTATTATTAATGAATAATTTCTTTGATGGTAAGTAAAACTATTCAATCATTATATATTAAACATGTTCCATTAAAATTAGTTTAAAAATTTTAAATGAACTAAACGATAAATGATAAGAAGATTCATTTTTAATTCATTCTAAAGAAATTATAAATTTTATAAATATTAACTTTGAAATTATTTGATGCATAAATAGTAAAAAACATTGATTGATTGAATAATAAGGATACGGATGGTAATATTATTTAGGGAATACATTAAAATGAAGTTTTAAAGAAATATATATAACCTTATGTCCCTTATGGATTCGTATATTATATAAATCCAAAATAATAAAATAATATATGTGTTATAATAGAAAAAAATAAAATTTTAAGGTTCATTTATTCATTATTATTCATTTTAATTAATTTATTACTTTGATTAATTATTTACTAAAATATTTAAGTTCCATTTGGATGTTTTAAGAACATTAGGTTTATAACATCAGAATAGAATCAATGTATTGGTCATGTACAATGGTATTATAGTTCTATTACCTAATTTTTTTAAATATATTATAATTATAATATTTTTAAATTCAATACACTTTTAAAACCAACCATGTAAAGTGTTAATAATAAATTTTCCATGTCAATTAATGGAGATGGCTGTATATACATAGGCATGAATGAAAAATTCATTTTTCTTACAGGTGGAAGAGAAACAAGGTAGATAAGATATTACTTTTAAATAATTTTATATATTTTATATCATTATTATTTATTCACTATATGAATCCTTATCGCCAACCATGTAATAAATTAATGAAAAATTAATCACACAACATCTTAGAGGTGTTATTTAACATGTATGCATGAGGGAAATTATCAATTTCAAATGGAAAGATAGGGTCAGAAGGAAAGAAATATATAATATTTAAAAACTAATTATTATTTAACAAATATCTAATATATTCATTTCATCCATAATTATTTCCATCCATGTAATATGGGGATGGAAAATGAAACACATATCTTTGTAGAGGTAGTAGTCTACATGTATGCACTAGAGATGATTTCATTTCCCATATAATGAAAAAAAAGATGAAAACTTGTTATAAAATAATCATAATAACATTTAAGTGCATGGGAGATAAATATTTTATTATATCAACATGGTTAAATAATATTTAAAGGAGTTAAAAGAATAAATAAGCATGAAACACATGGTTAAGATCTATACATTTACTTTGGGAACTCTTATTTGTCTTACACAGAATGCCTACAAGGTTTTGAAATTTTTATGAGACTAGGACCTATAGTATATGTGAAGGAGAAGTTATATGGATTTTGGGATAGTATTGATAGAAATCAAGTTATCAATTCTTGTGAGTAAGAGGGGAGAATAGGAACCCTTTTTATAAGAGTTTAGAGGGACACTCTTGGAATTGTTAAATATTTTAAATCAATATTAAGTCACATTCATAGTTAAGTGGAACAACAGAAACATATTTTATAATTTAATAGGAGTCATGGACAAAATACTCTCAACCTTAACAATTTAGACATTTTTTAGAGATATTTTAAACCTTATCTATTAGTTTTAGCTCCATTAATCAATTTTGACCATAATCATGATAACACAACTTTTTATCAAGATAACATAATTATATGACCAAAAATAAAAGTTTATCTCTAAAAAATATAAAAAATATGATTTCATACGTGGAAAATAATTTATTGTATTAAAATTATAAATTTAGGGAAATCACCTATAATATAAGTATAAAAAATACATGAAAAAATGTTTCAAAAAAATATCTTGTTTAAGTGTAAAAATCATTTGGGTTCAACCCAAAAAAATTATTCTGAAGAAGTGGTAACACATATAACAGATTTTTTTTAAAAAAAATTATACCTCAACCATTTTAATTCGAAATAATCCATGATGATATAATAAACCTATTATATTACATATACATATATGTTTTTATGATTAATTAATTACATAGACACTTCTCCCTCTATTGAAAGGTATATTAATTAAACAATCGTGTGTACGACGTACTATTGTCTCACGAATCGAAGATATTTATTTTCCAACACCACCTTTAATATATGTATATAATTATCGATATTACATTTATATATAACATTTATGATATTATTATACTTTTTGGTTTATTATATCACATATATCTCAATACTTTCCAACATATATTGGAATATGATAATGTACCTCATGTGTATCGCAGACTACCACCTAATGAAGAGAAGTGGTTCATTTGATCATTACATGGAAGGTAGTAAGAATGGGTTTAATAGAAATATATGATATATATGACATAAAAAATACTCTAAAATCGTAATATATAACTTCTCCTTAAGTTAGTCAATCCATCATCAAATTAGAACCAATGTTTATGTGTATGTATAGCCTACCAACTCCATGAACTATGTATTTCATTTTTTAAATCATACTTGGATGGATAAAAAACCATATAATAAATATAAATTATATTCATATTGTGTTTATAAATTTTAATATGATAGAAATATGATAAAATAAAGCATATAAAAATTACCAAAAAAACAACATGATAAACAATTCAATTATTAGCAAAACATAATATTAATGCAGAATTGTCAATAAACATTTAAAAAATGTCTCAAGTAAAACATTTATGGAATGATAAATATCATTATTTTACTATAATAAATTTACAATAAATGTATATTTATTATAAATGTGGTTCAAACCTGTATGAAGGATGTCAATACTTAAGGTAATAGATTTCTAGTCTCTCTTTTATTTCTGGGAGACATATGAAAATTCATAACTCATTTATTTTTTGTGGAGAATATACTAAGAATTTGAATTGTTATATTGTAAATCTATTTATTTTCATGATTATAATTATTCATTTTATTTTATTCTTCATTGGGTCTTATAGACCAACATATTAATATAGGGAAGTAATTTCCATCTCACCTTTATCTTATGTGTAACACATTTTGCATACATAACTTATTTATTTTATTTGGTGTATACACTTCCCATTAATATATTTTAGCATTGTTACCCAAAAAATTAATTTTATTTACATATGTATTTAATGATCTCTCTTTCATGGGGTTTGCGGTTCAAATTCTACCATAGTGGTAGTGGATTTTTTTTGTCAAATTTCCTTCTTGGTGACCTAGGTTTTGTTATGCACTTAACTTCTCTAATATGTTTTATTTATAGACCCTTTGGCATGTTATATCATAAATAACCTTATTTTCATGATTTTATAAGTTTCATTGAATGTTATTTTTTCATGGGGATTAAAATTCAAAGCTAAAAAAGGTGGTAAGAGTTTTATGTTATTATCTCATAATTTATCGATATTTTTAATGATTTTTCTTACAATGATAAAATATTTCGATATATCCATCAATAAACTCATGAATTTTATTATCCTATAATTATTTTATTATAATACATGTTTTTCCATCATTTTCCTCTTCATATGTGTTGAATTGTTCAACAGAATGTTTTCAAAAAAATCATTTTTATTTATATCTTTGTTTGGAAAATCTTTTCATTCAAAACAATATTTTCAAAAAACACATTTCAAAAATATTTTACACACTATTCAGATTATTTATTGAAGACGTTTTTTCCCGTGAATAATTTATTTGTATTTTTTTATTGGAATTTTTTCTTCATTTATAAAAATTTTCCTATAATTATTTTAAAAAAATGTGAATGAAATGTTTGTTTTAATGCGTATGGCATGAATACAATTTTTCACCATTATGCTGATTAATTTCTCTTAATATCCCTTTTTATGTTTTCATGGTTTGTTTAAAAGAAAATAATTTAAAAAATGTTTAATGTTTTAATTTATTTTAATGAAAAATGATATTTTTCACATGAAATTTTTTAAATGATTTTTAAAGTGTCCTATATAAGATTCAATGATTATTTTTATAGAAAATGATTTACTTTTTTTTGAATTCTTATTAATAAAAAGTGTTTTTCAAAAGAAAATATATTTTCTTTAGAAATGTTTTAAATTATTTTTAAAATTATTTTACACAAAATATGACATATATTGTTTTTAAATATCCCTTATATATATGTGATCTAAGGATACCATTCTTATTCTTTCTCTGAATGGTTTTTTAAGGGGTTAGGAAGTTTATGAAACCTATTTCACTTCCACTGGTTAAAACATGATAAACTTTTTATGAAAACTTCTTGTTTTCATGGGTTATGCTACATGATAAAATGATTATAAAACATGTCTATATTCTATATGGTATGATATGAAGAAATGTTTAAGAAACCCATTTCATTTTTTGGGTTATGATATGATGAATTCTTAGTTATAATTTGGTTAACAAATATGTAATTTTCTTTTTGTGATGTTCGGGACCGATATCTTCCAACAATACATTGGATAAATATTTATATCTCATGATATTGATGGTACTAAAATGGAGAGTAAACCCAATTATATATGGAAATCTATCAACTATGATAGTCTTTGGAGTGAACCTTTGAAATATTGATAGTTTTGGGAGTGAATGCATTTCCCTATGATAGCATTGGTAGTGAGACATTAATAATATGGAAATGATTTTATATGCCTATATTTTTTTCCCTAAAATATATATCTTATGACAATGTTATGCTCACATAGACCATGTTAATTCTTTACCTTATGAATCATGTATTATGAAGTTCCAGTCATTATGAAATGATTCGTGATTATGATCCTTGATATGAATGGTATAGTATTAAAAAGTCATTCTCTTGTTATCATACCCATATGCTCATATAATGGTTATGATCCTCTCTTATTTAACCTTAATGAGAATCTGAGCTCACCCTTTCTTCTGTTTCCTTTACCTAGGTTATGAATAATGGTTTTATGTAGGGAATTTATAAGAATATTACTATGTGGTAAGATTATTTTTGGGATACATTGAATATCATTCAATACATAAAAATATTTTTTATCCAATATCCAAAGAAACTAAACCAATACATTTATTAAGAATGTATTTTTCTAATGTTAAGAATGTTCATCTAAAAATATGAAATATTTATGTATGATAATCTTGGGTTATTATATTTGGTATCTGATGATAGTTTTAGTTACCCTTTTGAAACTAAAATGTGAAAACATTAGTTATCATTGAAGTGATATTTTTAAGTATATGTTTAGGTATGTCTCTAATTTTAATTCAAATGATGAGTAAATGTATAGGTAAATGAAATGGTATTTTGTTAAGGATAGAGAAAGTGGTTTAAAAGTAATAAAACCCCATTATGGATACTAAAAGTGAATATCACTCTCACATAGAGGTATATAGGGGTAATAACTTCAAAATAGCTCATTGAGATGGAATAGATTGTCACCTGGTGCTTGATAATGAGCCTTTATGCACACCTAGTTTTACACACCCATGGGAAATGATTTTGAAATTCCAAAACTCTTTACGAACCATCGTGATGGATTTGAATAATGACCTTGAATGAAATATGTTAAGCATAAGGTGTCAATGATTTTAAAAAATGTGTCATGATTTAGACATCCTATAAGTAATTTTTCATGATTATGTTGTTTCTTAATATGATTATTATTGCTAATACTATTCATTTTTCTTAGTGTCAATGGATATAACCTCATGAAATCATGTTAATAATGAATCTGATGTACAATTAGGTGACTATGAGATACCAAATCGGATGATGACTATAGATATCGATGTTTTGTTTATGCATAATCAACTATTGTGATATATGATTAACAATGTGAACATCCATGGGATTATTACATCATGAAAGAAGAAGAATATGATATTTTATAAAATTTTATATGGTAATGAACACATAGTAATGAAGATAAATCATCCAATATTTCAAGAATATAGGAAGAAGAGCCAAAAAGAAAATATCAAATAGAGGGGATAATGTTATACTAGTGGAAAACAAGGTCATAGAGTAATATATTGTCAATGAGATCAATGTATTGTATGTGGGGAACATGTTCATTATTCATCTCAATTTTATAAACAAAGGGTTATCCCATAAATAAGGAAATAACATATGATATTCAAACAATTTATGTCAAATTATTGAAGTATATATATTTAAATATAGGAATTTTTTTGGATGTACTTAAATAATGGTATTTCTATTATATTAATCAGGAAACATCTATGGATTGTGTTAATTTGAGGATAATATATGTATTAATATAAGATTAAAATAATATTCAAGGATTACATCATTGGTTTATGAGTTGAATGTTATTCATATGTTCAATATCTTTGACAGCACATTTGATGTTTTACATCATGGGATTTTATAATGATTATGTAAGCGTTAAGAGACATTTATTAAAATAAAACCCTTTGGTTATATATATATATTAGTTAAAAAATTAATTTAGGAGGAATAAAATTAAACATTGGGGAAATTTTATTAAAATTACTACTAACCTTTAGGGTTTATCTTATCATTAATGATGAGGTAATAATGGGTTGCAGTTTATCACCTTAGGAAGTCAACACACATTTTTTTTATCAAATAATATTTATCCCCAGATATCCACTCCAAAATAAATATTGAAAAAGTGGTTAGGTTCAATGGGGTTCCACAATAAATTATATATATCTTGGATCGTAATTTTACATTAGTGTTTTGATAAAATTTTCATCAATCTCTTGATAAAGAGTTGTGTTTTAGAACTGTGTATCATACCCAAACAGATGGTTACTATGGGATAACAATTTCTATCGTATAAGATATTCTAATATCTTATTTTCATAATTATAATGGTTTTAGGGATAAATAACATTGTCATGTTGATTTTTCATGAAACAAATAACGTTCACTTAAGCATTCAAATGGTTCCTTATGAATCCCTTTATAAAAATAAGTATAAAACTACAATATACTAGAATGAAGTTGAAAAAAATATATTTTTACCTGAGAAAGATGATGAGATGGAAGGGATGGTTAGATCCATTAAATAACACACAAGGAAAGAAATGTTTTTTATTTTTTCTAATTTTCAATGTGATGTAGAATTTGATTTCGGAGATAAGGTATTTTATTAATTTCTCCAAGGAAAAATGAAGGGAAAAATAATCCACAGGTATATTAGTCCCTTTCAAATACTTAGTCATATCAGGAAAGTTTATTATCATTGAGAAATTACACTAAACATCTATCAATTTCACTATTTAGACCATGTACATCTCTAAATAAGTATATACATGCTCCTTTAGAATTAATTTCCACCTAGGTTATGCCATTACAGTATGATATTTCAAATAAGGGGTAATCGATTGATATTCTAGATCATACAGAAAAATCATTATGAAAAAATTCCATAGACCCAGTAATTGTTTAAAAATAATAATATCTTGAGTAAGATTTGTGAGAACATGAGGATGTAATGAGTCACATGTGTCATTATTTTTTTGTATAAAAGTGATGAATGTCTAGGGAGAAATTAATTTGATGTGGGGTAGAATATAGGACCCTAGTATTTTATGAAATATTTTATTATTAAATAAATTGAACCTCTTCAATATTTAGGTTTACAAGAATCATTGAGTCTGAATTATGTTACACAAAACATTGATTTGATCTTGTGTTCATTCAAAACTGTGATCAGCTTGTGTTACATACAACACTGAGTTTAAAAAAATTGCATTCATTGAAGAAATTTTTATTTAATATAATTATTAAAACCTAGGTATTGTAATGGGGTTTATGTATAATATTAACTAAAATATTTAAATATATCATTAAACATGTTTGAAACATCATTTCTTTCATTGAAAAATTAATTATAATTGAAAATAAAAACTATTTGAAAATAAAGGAAACCCTTTTATAAACAACAATTTGTATGCACAAAAATGTGTTTTACATAAATAAAATAATCAAATAAATTTTCATGATTGGATTTTGTAAAAATTTTATATTATATATTTAATAAAAATTTAAATAGTATTCTTATGTTTTTTTAGAAAATAGATAAGAATAAATCTGAGTTTACGCTTAAGAACTGTATTTTCTTGAAAAAGCAGTTTTTCCGCAATTGGAACATGTATTTTAAAAATAAATTTTACAAGTTACATAAAATTAATATGAATAAGTGAAATTCATTATTGGATTCATTTTTCAAAATTATATTAGGGTAATCTTTTGAGAATTTTAAAATAAGTAAAATCTTTCGATTAATAGTGAATAATAATAGGTTTTATTGATAATTGTCATTTCCTCTAATGAATATAATGGAGTTTTTTTAATTTGGTTTTAAAGATAAATTAGTTCAATTATATATATATATTAATCTAATTTATTTCACAATAACCATTTTCGAATTTAATTTTTAGGTAAAATATTTTTTGAGTTTTCAACATTTTTTCATTAGAAAACCACAGTTTCTTCGCATCGATGAGTTTAATAATTAATTTATATTTTCCACTTCTTCTAATGACATTTGGAAAAAAGGATTACATAATTTTAATAATACTAATTTATATTATTAAATTATTAAAATATTTATTTATTACTATAATTAATTTTTAAAACTATAAAACTAATTTATCAGTGTTAAGGTAAAAATGGGTTTACCAGCATGGGGATTAACTAAAATGATAGGGGTTAAAATGAGGAAAAACATTAAAAAACCAATTTTATGGATATATTTAGTAAATTTATCTTTTTTTATAAAGATTTAGACATTTTTAATCCTCATGTCATGATAAAAATGAATATAAACCTTTTTTAAAAAATTGCAATGGTGCCTCTCACCTCACTTATAAAAGGACCCAACTTCTACTCTTCCATTCGGTAAAGTACTGGGATGGGTAGAGGAAGCATATGGATTGGGAATTAATTTTTTTTTGCATCACCAGTGTGACATAACATCATCGACCCTGGTGATCTTATCTTAGTATGGTCTGAGGATCGCACATGGTTTAAAAAGAGAAAAAAAAAACCAATGTTTACCTCATTCAGATCTAATGCATGCAATCATGTCACAAGGTGATGGAGGCAATTGCTCGAAGATTCTAATTTTGAATCCCTCTAGATCATCCCAACGTGCTTCTTGGATCTTCTCATGTGTCGTTCGTCAGAATCTGGGTTCTAGCACGGTACTCTGATTACCACTCCGACGCTACAATGATCACCGCAAGCCAACGTCTTTGATATGAGAAGTCCATACTTGAATAACATGCTTATTTGAGAGAGTCACTCACTAGGATTCATGAGTATAAAGAGGCTATCAATTATAATGAATGAATATTCTACATGGTATGAGCCTTTCTCCACCTATATAGTGAATATCTATATAACCTGGTTTGGGTTCCCGGCCCTAGGTAGTAAACATCCACTATATAAATATTATAAATAATTATTTATGAAAATTAAAACTATTACATAAATATTATTTATAATTTATCACTAAACTATACTACATATTAAATATATTATGTGGTATACTTGAGTCTTTAAATCAAATCACGTCTTCTAAAAATATTAAATAAAACTGTGATATTAATATTCATTCTAATAATATTTATCCATGTATTTACATAATGACTTTTAAGTACATGTTATAAATAAATTTAAAAAAAAAATATTTGTAACATGAATAATTAAATAATTTATTTAATTCTAGGTGATCCATAGATCTTGGATAATTCCTGGACACTTTTGTGGGTCCAAAAAGTCCTATAATCCTATTCAACAGAATATGGCTTATTCTCAAAGTGCGATTGTGTGTGAACCTCTTAGCCCTTATCTCAATAGTAGTGAATAATATTCACAGACCAAGAGAGGGTTATAACAACCCATCAAGTCCCTTATAGGGAAAAGGAAATGTCAAAGAAATCACCACAATCCTATGAACATGGTCTGTGTTATATAATATCTTTTCCATTAATATCTCAATAAAGAAGAATGCACACTAGAATCGTCATATTTTATCATGAATTATTATTTTTTAATCTAATCAGAAGGACTTTCCTTTGACTACCATGACCATGGATTTATTGAAGGTACTACCATCCTAATCAACCAGGCCTGAGATATCTCTTCCTCATCTCGGAAGCGACAAATCATATCTTTATCATTCAATCAATTTCATGTCATCAATGACATACCCAACACAAACTCCCTCACCACGACTTCATTTCCATGGTTTTCATCTTTCATCAAAATATGCAATGAAATGACATACATTGATAATGATATCAATTTTGGAGACCATTACACACATTTGTATATGGGAACAACTAGTGACACCTAAGACATGTGGTGTACCTATTAGCGGGTTTGTCCTCATAATCTCAACTACAAGAGATTACTAAGTGAGAAATTCATGAGAATAAGTTTCAATGATTATGATCCCTCAGTACCTGATAGTCGAACAACATCTCTATCCTATCAGAATGACATAACTGGACCATAGGACATTACATTAATATTAATGTCATTGTATCTCTAGGATCTCAATATATCATGGTATCTTCTATAACCCTTTGATACAACATGTAATCTAAGAAAATTACCACAATTAACATGGATAGAGAAGAATATATACTATTATGGAATGTTTAGCACATGTATAAATAAAAAACTGCAAATATGTAGTGGAAATAAAAGTATAACACAAGTTGGGTCTAGGGAACCCATGTTCAACACTCCCACTTGCACTAAAGCTCACTACTAACAAGTCTCAATCCCCTAGCCCTCACCTGAGAATCATGCTTCTACTAAGAGATAAATTTAGTCAGGTGGGTTGCAATGTTGTCTACTAGGGATACACTTCTAATTTTGATTTCACCTCGCTGAGTAAAATCCTTCTACAAATGAAACTTCTGATGTATATGCTTTGTCCTATGGTGTGACCTAAGATCCTTGGAAAGCACCACTATAGCAGTATTATCACAATAAATTGGTACAAGATATGTACTGTTAGGCAAAACACCAATGTCTGAGAAAATGCTACATATCATTACGTTTTCCTTTACTTTATAGGAACCTGTTATATACATATATTTTGTTGTAGAATTAGTGACCCCAGATGCTTCCAGCCTCTCCGGTTCACTGCACCACCATTCGAGAAATAGATGTAGTATACTGTGATTTTAGATCCTCATGATCTATCTAGAAACTTGTATCTATGTATCCCCTCACTACTTGTTCCTCACCCCCTCCATATACCAGGAGCATATCCTTTGTACGCCTCATGTATTTTAGGATAGTTTTTACAGCTTCCCAGGGTAGTACTCATAGACTAGCTTGATATCTACCAAACAATCTAAAAGAAAAGACAACACCAATCCTAGTACATATCATGGAATACATGATAGAACCCACTGCCGAAGAATAAGGAATTCTACTCACTCATAAAAATATCCTCCTGTGTTTGTGGACACATTTTCTTGGAGAGATTAATACCATGTGAAAAAGGAAGAAACCCGCTCTTGGATTGTTCCATATTTTAACATTTGAGTAGCTTTACAATATATGTACTTAGTCTTAGTTGAATAAGCCTTTGATATCTATCTCTATAGATCATGATCTCTAGAATATAGGCTACTTCACCTATGTCTTTTATAGAGAAGAATTCATTTAACCATGTCTTAAGAAACTGTAAGACTTGCACTTAATTTCCCATAATTAATATTTCATCAACATATAATAGTAAGAAAACGATGGAATCCCCGTCACCCTTCTTATAGATAAATCGATCACTTTCATTTTTGATAAGACCAAATTCTCTTATGGCCACATAAAAATGAAGTTTGAATGATCATCATGCCTACTTCAACCCGTAAATGGATCTCTCCAGCTTGGACACCTTATTGGCATTCATTGACTTGGTAAACCATTTGGGTTGAGTCATAAAAACAAATTCAACCATCTTCCCATTTAGGAACATAATTATGACATCCATTTTCCAAATCTCATAATCATAAAATGATACTATTTCAAGGAATATTCTAATGGATTTTATTATTTCTACTAGTGAGAATGTTTCATCATAGTCGATGCCTTGATGTTACCTAAAACTCTATGAAAACACTTTTTATTTATAGTTATTAACCTTACGATCCTTGCCCAGATTTTTCTTGAATACCCATTTTCACCCAATGGGGTTTACATTAGTTGGAGAGTCTACCAAAAACCATTCTTAAATTTGGTACATGGACTCCATCTCAGAATTCATGATATCTTTCTATTTAGAAGCTTAATTTCCTTCTACTACATCCTTGTAGGTTTAAGGTTCATCATCCTCAATGAGTAATGTTTCATCAGACTCGGTGACATGAAAACCAGAACACTCTTGTTCTCTAACCTCCCGAGTAGACCTACTCAGTATTTGTGTCTTCGAAACCACTTCATATTCTAATTTATCTTGTAGAGTTTATTCTCATACAAACTCTTGTGCATCTGAAGTATTAAATTTATCGAATCCAATCTGTCTCCCAATATTTCCATTTGAAATTTGTTCCCTATCTATAATTATGGAACGTCTTTCCACCAAAATTTTTCTATATAATGGGTTTTATAGGTAATATCCTTTGGTTTCCTTAGGATAACCTATAAATATGGAATTCATGCTTCTTAATGTTATTTTTTCACTTGGTAATGTCTTGAAAAAATCCACACATCCCCATACATTTATGTGTGAGATATTGGGTTTCTTTCCACACCATAACTCATATAGAATACCATATGAAGATTTAGATGGTACTAGGTTAAGTTTGTATGCCTCTATCTTCAAAGTGTAACCATAAAAGCATAATGGATGAGTTTTCTAACTCATAATTGATTTGACCATGTCAAGAAATATTTTATTCCTCATTTCACTAACACCATTCCACTATGTTTTATAAGGAAGAGTGAGTTGGAATAATATCCAAAACTTCTCCAAGTGATCATTGAATGCTTGGGTAAGATACTCTCCACCACGGTCGGAGCAGAGTGCCTTAATCTTCTTACCAAGATTTTTCTCTACTTCTTTTTGGTATTCCCTAAATATCTGAAAGGAATCAGACTTATTTCGCATCATGTAGATATATCCATATATATTATAGTATTTTTAAAAAGTAATGAAGTATGAAAACCCACCCCATGCCTCTACTAGAAATGGACCAAATACATCAGTATGTATTAATTCTAGTAATGCATTGGCTCTTTATCACTTTCTAAAGAAATGAGATTTGGTCATTTTCCCTTATAAACAATTTTGGCATACATCCAAGTGTTTTAACTATATCAAGTCTAAATACCCTTCTTGATTTAATTTTTGTAATTACTTCTCTTTTACATGACCTATCATGAAGTTCCATGGGCGGGTGAAATATGAGTCTAGCATACTAGTTTTGTCATTGATTGTCATTATGAGGAATTTGAGTTCAATTATATCTAAACCATTGTTAAGATGTGTCATACCATAACACATGTTATCCTTAAAGAAGTTACAATATTTATTTTGAAAATTGAAATGAAATCCCATGGTGTCCAAAGATGACACAAAGATTATGTTTTTGGTCACATAAGGTACATAATATAAATTACTTAAATGTAGAACCAAACCACTGGGAAAAGTAATGTGATAATATCCTATTGACAAGGTTGCCAGACTTACACCATTTATAGCTCAGAGATCCACTTCACCTCTTGCAAATCTTCTTGAATCGACTTGGTTCCTATATATGAATACATATGTGTGAGTCACATGCTGTATCCAATACCCAACTTGTTGATAAGAAAATATTTCATTCAATGACAACAATACCTTAAGTAGAAGCATCACCTTGATTCTTCTTTTTAACTCTGTAATTTTTCTTCCATGGGCCTTTCTTGCCACATCCAAAGCAGACAACCTCTGGCCGATTTCTCTGATTCTGAAACATTGGCTTCTTAGAAGGACGGTTCATCGAAGTCTTTGGCCTTGACTTGGCCTTATACCCCTTCGCCATTCCATTCGATATCTTATTCACTATAGGGACAGATGAATTGGTATTTTTGAAATCCTTATCAGTTTGAAGAAATAAATCCAATAGAACTAGGAGAGACTTTTTCATATCATTCATGTTATAATTGATAATAAAAGTAGAAAATCTTGGCCGAGAAATGGCAAGAATGAGATCAATCACTAGTTGTTTGTTCAATTTGAACCCAAGGTCTTCAAGACTCTTAATGTACCCGATCATCATGAGTATACGAGGACCGACATAGTGACCTTCTTCTAGAATGCACCCATAAATCGAACTAGAGATCGCATACCTTTCTTGTTTGTCACTCTCCTGATATAATTCATGGAGATGTGAAATCAACTTGGCAATATTTTCATCCTCATGCATTTTATGCAATTGGCTTGACATTGATGAAAACATGATGCACTGAACATCAAGTGCATCCTCTACATGCTTTTTCTGTTTATCTTTTTTCCATTACTTTTTCCCTAAGGAGTCTCATCATGAACTGAGGATTCCAGCACATATAGATTCCTTTCATGGCATAGTACTATTCACAAGCTCTTGTACCACTCCTCGAAATTATGGCTAGTCAGGATATTTTCTTTATTCAAAATAGATTGTAGTGATAATGTACTTGTGGTGTTCATGATTTTCATTTTTAATATACAACAGATAAACATTAGCCGTTAGTCAATTATATTGACTTAAATTAGACATTTATTTTTTTATTTAATTATTATATCATTTTAATGTCTCCAACTATTTTATCAAACATTAATATCTCTCACTATTAGATTCGGAATACTCGGCCGCTTGATTATTTTAGTGGAAAGGATCATTGAAAATACTCTATATAGTCTACAAGTTTTGGCTACACCACTACATGGAGAGTTTCTTAGTAATCTATAGTCTTGTCAACTGCATTAACTCATGGTTCCTTATGTTGTTTAGTAATGTCCCACCTTTTGGAATCTGAACATGATTCTCTCAACATCTTGCATCTAAAGTGATAGAAAGCGAGATTTGAAAACTTCATTGCTACTAGCTTTAGTCATGTCAACCCACCACTCTTATAGGAACTCTCCGGTAGTAGAGAGGACTCTCAAGTTTGGCTGATGAGCACTCCAAACTTTCGGTTTTACTCAAATTTGAGTAATGGAAGGCTTTAAGACTTGATTTCTCTTTGATGGATTTCTTTTATTGACAAATATATTCTAATTGTATTTTATTCGTTCAAACAAGGTTGCCGCGCTCACAACTGAACAAACAATAGAAATATATTCATCACATATTTATGCATTTTATCTTATTTATAATTTTATGTGATCAATCAATAATCATTCACTTGCATAAAAAATGATGCATAATAGAAAAGAATGAAATCTGACTGGTATTGAGCATTTCTTTATGAAAAATCCAAAAAGTCTCAATAATGACCTAGGGCTTCCATACCTGAGTTGACACTAAACTCATATTGCAACATTCCCAAGTGCAATGTATTAAGCTCTTGTCAAGATTTCCACCTCAACTTGGTGGGGTCCGCATCATGGGGCATCATCTTCTATTTTACAAATATATTCAAATGCAGGTGAGGGGGTCTCACGATAGAATGTACAACAAGTGCCTTAGATGTGCAGGCTCATAGACAAAATTTTAATTAAAAGACCAATTCAAAGACCATAATTTATCTAATTAATTATTACAACCATCTCACGCATTGAATAGTTAATTAATTAATTAAAATAAAAACATGCATAGGTCGGTGGCCAGCTCAAGACCAGCCAGAATAAAATAATGCACAGTAAAAATTAAAATGAAATAAATTCAATCAGTAGAAGGGTGTTCTAATAAATTAAATAAATTCAATCACTAGAAGGGTGTTCTAATAATTTATTTTTTGATTCCAATATTTTATTTAATTATCTAATTCAAAATTAAAGTAAACCATTAATTTAATTTAAAACTCAAATTAAATTAAAAAATTGGGATTCTTTTATTTTTTTTAAAAGAAAATTTAATTCAAAATAATTTTATTTAAAAACTAAATTGAATTTATATAATTATTTAAATTTGTTTACCTCTTGGTGGGGAAGGAGTTCGGTTTGAATGTGCACTGCAGTGAGGGTATTTCACTGGAGATGGAAAACCGCAACATGACTCCAACATGACCGCAGGGTGACCGCAACTTGACCAGGTCCAGCGCCACCCCGCTATGGTGCTTGAAGGAAAGGGGAGGTCCGGCGCTGAAAGTGGCCAGCTAGGGTTCCGTCCAGCAGCACATCGGGTCAAAAAGGGTAGCGGGGGCAGTGTCCCATGGTATGCCTCCGGGGAGGCATGACAAATCGGGATGCAGTGCAGCCTGATCGGGAATCGGGACAACAGCGAGCCCCATCCAATGACGCCAGGTCGGGACGACACGACGAACTCAGGTCGATGGTGACGTCTGTGTGGCGACCTTCACGATGGGATGACGACGACCTCTTCTGAGCAGAGACTCCAGGTTGGGACGACACGGCGAACTCTGGTGGAGGGCAGCACAAAGCCCTGTATTCCAGATCTAGGTCGAGGGCAGTGGCGGCCAATGGACAGCGTGACTCCAGACCAAGCAGGGGAGGCGACGCGGTGGGATCCGTGTGGCAAGCTCGGCTCGGTGGCAACATCCTCGTGTAGCGGCTCCGGAGAGGCTTTGGAGTGAGGGTGCATGGCTGGTCGAGGAGAGGAGTAGGGGAGACGCCTGGGTGGGTTTTTTTTTTACATCCTAAAGGCGGCACCTGGTGTGCCGCCTTTGGGGAATTTTCCGCCCAGGGCAAGGCGGCACCGGGTGTGCCGCCTTTGCCCAAAAAATAACCGCAAAGGCGGCACACCAGGTGCCGCCTTTGCCTAAATATTTTTTTTTTAAAAAAAATTATTTTTATTTTTTGTTTTGTTTTGTTATATATATATATATATATATATATAAAACAAAACTTTTCAGCAGAATTTTTCTGCTATTTAATATCCAACGGTTCTGCCATTATAGCAGTCTGGATTCTGACTGATACCCTCACCCAGGACTCCCTTTTATAAGGGGGTTTGCCCTGAAAACAATACTGCATTTCCGATGTGGGATTCTGGTTCTCCTTTTCCTGCACAGTACATTCTGCGTTTCCGATGTGTGATTCTGTTTCAAGTACGCGACTTTGAAAGACTATAAAAGTTAAACTATAAGACCAATACAAATGAAACTTTAAAAACTGATTAAACATATAAGAAATAATTGAAAACAAAAATAATTTCATAAAAAATGTTCATACAGATTAATTTATAAGCTTTCAAAACCACCTACTTGAAACTTAATCATATTTGAAGTACGTGACTTTGAAAGCTTATAAAAGATAAATTATAAGACGAATACAAATGAAACTTTAAACATTGATTAAACATATAATAAATAGTTGAAAACAAAAATAATTTCATAAAAAATGTTCACCAAAAACAATTTATAAGCTTTCAAAACCATCATTCAAGTTCCCGACTTTGAAAGACTATAAAACATAAACTATAAGACCAATATAAATGAAACATTAAACATTGATTAAACATATAAGAAATAGTTGAAAACAACAAAAACATCCTAAAAAATTTCCATAAAAATTAATTTATAATCTTTCAAAACAATCTACTTGAATAGGGAATCTGATCCATCAGTTTGAGGGATACCGGGGCTAGGTAGATAGATAATCGGATCATTGTATCTATGGATTTTTTGGGTAGGAAGATATATTAATTTCATTCATTATATCGAGGTATTTATTTTTTAAGAGAATATAGACTTTCTTATAATTATAAAATAAGGGACACCTTTATTTTTTGGTTATAGAATACGATTCTCTTAAGGTTAAAAGACATTATTCTTTTAATGGCTTTGAAAGTCATTATTTGTTTTGTATGAAATTGTATTTCTTTTTTGTAAAAAGTTTTTATATTTCCACCACACATATAATTGAATGAAAAACATCATATTAGTATTTTTATTATGATTTTATCCATATTAATATGATTTTGATAATAACAAAACTATTGAATTAATAAAATCTATCATGATTATGATTCTTATGATCCTAATAAAAATTATAGGCATAATGATACAAAATTGTGTGGTTTTCTCAAGAGAATATTCCAACTCATCTTTTAATATCCATTTATTGTATTTTATAGCTTTACCATTATCATTACTATATGAATAAATTGAAAATTTCTCAATTTGATTAATGAAACTAAATTCATATTTTTAAGAACTACTAGTTGATGAATTATCTTTTAAATAATTTCTTATCAAATTATTATGTCTATTACTAGAATGATACGTCTTCTTCATATCGTTTTTCTATTTTAGAGGATTCTCACTTTTTTTTATCAAATTATTAATTATCCATTTTCATTATAAAATTCATGGAAAAGATTCCAATGAAATTATAGATTCATCACCATAGTGGTTTATATAGTTTTAAATTCATTTACCCTATATAATCCATCTTTAAATAGGTGAATAAATTTCATTAATGTATTCATCAAATTCATCATCATCAGAATCAATTGATTCCCCAATTTCCAATTATTTGAACTTATTTTTTCTTATAGCCTCAAAGGATATATAATCTATATCTTCTTTTTGAAACTCATTTCCTTTATCATTTCATAATTTATGAGAATAAAATATAACTCCTCTAATGAAATATATTCCCTATCTTCCATGTCTAAAACCATGGCATCAAATCCTATAGGGAAATTTATCAAAAGTGTTTTCAAAATTTTTGAATCTTATATCTTCTAACCAAATCCATAGATATTACATACCATCTCATTGAACCTAATGAAATAGTCATCAATGATTTCATCATCGACCATTTTAATATTATCAAACTTTATTCTTAGGATTTTCATATTATCTATCTTAACAATAATATTTCCTTCATAAGTACTTCCTAGTTTTTCTAAAATATCCTTGGTAGTTTCAACACCCATCGCTTTAGTGTATAACATTTTTGATAAATCCATTAGGGTATAATTATGATATTTTCCATCAACTTCAAGATTTATCATTTTAGATTTAGTACAATAATAATACTTAATAATAGGTGGTAATCTAATGGTTGATACGTCATTCATTTATAAGAAAAGCGATTGAAGGAAAAGAGTATAATATTCCTCTATGTATGGTAGTTATTTCCCTAAAATTAGGTATTCCATGGTTTCTCACTAAATTATGATCCTTCATTTCTCATAATGTTTTCTTATCATGAGAGGGGATCTTTTTATGATACCATTTTATTTAACCAAGGATCAGTTGGGTTCTAATGAGGGGGGGGGGTGAATCCATAGTAAATTGTTTTAAAAATTCACTATTCTGTAATCTAAAATCTGTGACTGATTAAACTATCTATCCCTTATCTTAAATTCTGAAAATCCGCCTGAATGAAAAAATAAATTCAATGAAAAACACAGGGATTCTATTAGGTTCATTACAAAGGCCTACTCCTTACTACAACCATTTATTACACCTTGATAAAGGTTATTCACTTTTTTTAGTTGGTTACAACATGGGAAAGTTGTATTCCCATAAAAATTAAGTCCAATAGTGCTTTATATCTAGAGTCCCACTATAAATTACAAGCTCCCACCTTCACTAACAACTCTTAACTCCCATAGGTGGATCTTTATACTATATCCATGGTGATTCTAAAATCTCATAAGCCTACTCGAGAGTCCCACTGGTGACCTCTTCTACATCTGAGTCCCAAAAAAGACTTCAAAAATCCTAAGTCACACAATATATGAACTTTTTTCTAAATATATCTATCAAATTTTTATATTTCTGGTCAACCTTCATATATAGTCTTTCTCAAAAAACAAACCAAAGCACCTGATCTACCCATGTACAATATTAATGAAATTATGCAACTGTTTTTCAATGACCTTATCTTTATCACTATCCATTGAACATAAAATTTCCTAGACTAATCTCAAAAAACTCATAACATGGGTATATATCTTCTGAAACACTACCTAGATCGGTCTCAATATTTATGTATATAAAATTAATGGAATATCAATTCAATTTTATTTAAAAAACACAAATATAAAATATTCCATGATAATTTTATGTAAGTGTTATTTAATTTTCATGAAAATATTTTATAATTCATGCACACCTACAATTCCTCTTTCCTTCTCACTTTAGTGCTTCCACTGAAGTCCTTTCCTGACCGAGGCACTGGTTTTATGGCACCCAGGATATGATGTTACACTAACTCCTCCTAATCAACTCTAATTTGAACCTTTGGTTTTTTTAGGCTCTCAGTAGATTATTTTGACCACTCTAACCCGTAATATTCTTAGACCAAAGTAACAATGGATGTTATTATTCTTCCTTCGATGTGGATATCTCTTATTGTTGTGGAATCCACCATTATTCTCTACTCTCTATCTTTGAGAGTGAAAAATTCATATGCTGCTGATGGATTGGATCCTTGTTTTGATGGATTGAAATTCTAGGGATTTCTCATTGATCTACCTCAAATTTGACTCTCATTGGCATTTATCAACACATGTGATTGATTAATCGCGTGAATAATGGTTTGTGGATACACTATTTTCTTTTTTTGGAAATTCAATTTAGAGTAGATATGGGTGTGGATTTTTAGTTTTTTGGATACCCTATGTGGGGGAATATGGACATGTAAGTAACATCACCATATCCCATTTATTATATGTAGAAAGTAGCTATATGTGTTACATGGAAAGATTCCATGTTAGAATATGGAAAGATTCCATGTTGGAACATTGAAAGATTCCATGTTGGAACATGGAAGGATTCCATGTTGGAACTTGGAAAGAATAAATTTTGGTACATGGTAAGGTACCCCATTTGATATGCATGGTATGTATAAGGGAGACATTCCATATAATTCGGATGTACATGTTAGGTTGGGAAGAGTTTTATGAGAAGGTAAGGATTGAGGAGGAACATTCTATATACATGATGAACACACCATTTACTTCTTATGAATTTTAGGTGTGAGGATGAAGTGGTGATATGAGGAAATTATTGATATATTATATATTTATATTTGGTTTTTACAATGGTTTTTGGAGGACCCCTTCATGGTTTTTATTTTAGAATCCTATTAAAGGAAGTGTGGTGTGAGGTCCAAGTGGGGGCTGTAGGATTTCTTCTTGGAATGACTTAGAATTACCATGGTGTATTTTTTTATGCTCTTTTTGATTTTTTCTATAATTAAGGATAGTGTAGTATCATGGTTGTGTTTTATTAGTCAGTTTCTCAAAGTTTAGTTTTTTTATAGACATTATGATTTGGTGACCCTATGGGGATGTCAAGAACAAATGAGTTCTATTAAGTAAAGTTTTAATTAGGTCTGATGGACCTTTTAGTATATTATAATGTGTGAGGTATTGTTTGGATATAGGTTTTATTCCAAGAGGATGGATGAGGTCCTATTTATATGGTCTTGAATTAAGGTTTTTTACATGTGGTTGAGTAGAACTGTATTGGTTTTTATGTTATTTATGTTGTTCTGAAAACTATTTTGGGTGCCCTATTATTTTTACCCCTATAGGGATAGTACTAGTTTCAATTAAAATGGTGATGGGTTTTAGTTTTCTCAAATCATGTCTATGTGGCCTCTGAATTGGATTTTATTGGTCATTTCTATTCACGTTCTAGATGTGAGAGGAGTCATTTGGGATATTATTAGATTTGGCATCAATTTTGAGAATTATATAATGAAATCTTCTATTAGTTGGATAGTGTTTTTTAGGTCTGGGGAGCTTATAGTCTACCTATATTAGTGAAAAATTTCATTCTAGTTTAGTATTATATCCTATCTATGGTTTGGGGATTTATGGATTTTTTTCTTCTCTATGAACTTATATGGAAGTGGACATGTACATGAATAAAGTTCCAACCTAGTTAGGTAGAACATATTGAATATTATGATTAGATTTCCTGGTTGAATCTTCCCAACCCTGGGAACATTGATGGGTTCTCTAGTGTCATCCAATATGTTCTTCTTGCCAATTTATAGTCTTTGAAATTCGCGTACTTGAATCATTTTTATGTTTCAAGTAGAATGTTTTGAAAGATTATAAATTAATTTTTATGGACATTTTTTATGATGTTTTTGTTGTTTTCAACTATTTCTTATATGTTTAATCAATGTTTAATGTTTCATTTATATTGGTCTTATAGTTTATGTTTTATAGTCTTTCAAAGTCGGGAACTTGAATCATTTTTAAGTTTCATGTTGATGGTTTTGAAAGATTATAAATTGTTTTTGGTGAACATTTTTTATGAAATTATTTTTTGTTTTCAACTATTTATTATATTTTTAATCAATGTTTAAAGTTTCATTTGTATTCGTCTTATAATTTATCTTTTATAAGCTTTCAAAGTCACGTACTTCAAATATGTTTATGTTTCAAGTAGGTGGTTTTGAAAGCTTATAAATTAATCTGTATCAACATTTTTTATGAAATTATTTTTGTTTTCAATTATTTCTTATATGTTTAATCAGTGTTTAAAGTTTCATTTGTATTGGTCTTATAGTTTAACTTTTATAGTCTTTCAAAGTCGCGTACTTGAAACAGAATCACACATCAGAAACGCAGAATGTACTGTGCAGGAAAAGGAGAACCAGAATCCCACATCGGAAATGCAATATTATTTTCAGGGAAAACCCCCTTATAAAAGGGAGTCCTGGGTGAGGGTATCAGTCAGAATCCAGACTGCTGTAATGGCAGAACCGCTGGATATTAAATAGCAGAAAAATTCTGCTGAAAAGTTTTGTTATATATATATATATATATATAAAACAAAACAAAACAAAAAATAAAAATAAAAATTTAAAAAAAAAATATTTAGGCAAAGGCGGCACCTGGTGTGCCTCCTTTGCGGTTATTTTTTGGGCAAAGGCGGCACACCCGGTGCCGCCTTTCCCTGGGCGGAAAATTCCCCAAAGGCGGCACACCAGGTGCCGCCTTTGGGGGGTAAAAAAATAATTTTTTTTAACCTAGATGTATTTTCAAAATATTTTTTCTGAAAAAATGTATATTAAAAAAAAACTCCGCCTGGGTAGAAATAAAATTAATATTATAATATATTATAATTTAATTCTTCTTAATAGTAGGTTCCTCGGCAGAATTACTCTGGTGATCGGAATCCGAGTGATTTTTATTTCTGGGTTTTTAAAAAATAAAAATTTGGAAAAAGGGGTTAGGGTTCCGATATTTTTAAAATTGGGTCCGGGATGCGTGAACGCTATTCACGCATCCTTCGCCGCGGAAGGATGCGTCAACGCCGTTCACGCATCCCGAACCCAGGCGGTAATGCGTGAACGGCGTTCACGTGTCCTTTGCTGACCAGCTAAAGGATGCGTGAACGCCGCTCACACATCCTTGCGCGGGAAAAGATGCGTGAACGCCGTTCACGCATCTGGCCGAGATTTTCTATAAAAGAAGGGGTCCTCCCCCCCCCCCCAAAACTCATTGTTCTCTTCTGGTTTTTGTTGCGAATCTCTGCAAAAATTCTATCTCAACAAATATTTGCTGCTTTTATTGAGGTAAAATTTCTATTTAATAATTTAATTGTTTAATTGTGTTTATTTATTTCATTTGTATGTTTAATTGTGTGTATGATTTATTTATTTCATATGTTATGCATGAAATGTTTTGTATGATTTAATTTTCTTGATGTTGAATGTTTGTATGATTTAATTTTTTGAATTTCTGTTGTCTGAATATTAAATGTTTTATGTTATGTCTAAAATTTTTAATGTTTAGGAAAAGTAATTTATGTTATAGAAATTTATTTTAATGGATGGTTTTGATGTAAGTGTAAATTAAATTACTTTTATTTACTAGTAATAATATTTTTAATCAATAAAGTATAAAATATATTTACTTATATTTTGAAAAGTAGAAGAATGCCCAAAAAACATTACAATTTCATAAAATTTAAAATAACAAAAGTGTCTATTATGTAAATCTCAATTAGATCAGTTATAATAATATTTATTAAATGTTATTAATAATTATATATATATATATATATACACATGAAGTTAAATTTTTGTAAAAGAGGTGTAGTATTTAATATAGATTTTATATAATACGGATATTATAATAAATATACCAAAAAACACGGTATGAGTGATGACTGATCTTGAGATGACCGACCATGAATAATTGAAATTACATGTTTTATTTTGTGTATGTTGTTATTCAATTTGTAATAATTGCATTTTTTCCGCATTGATGACCTGCGGTTCATCTCTCAGTAAGTGTAAGGACCTGCGTGTCCGCTTAAAATAATTTATGTATTTCATACCCCTAGACCCCCTCACATGCATGTGAGTAAATTTGTAATTAAAAGACAGACGCCCTGAAGAGGTGTCGACGAAGAGGCATCCCCGAAGAGTTGTCGACGAAGATGCATTCGAGAACTCGTTCGAGAGGAGGCGTTTCTGTTTGACAGGAGATTGGCGGTTGCTGCAATATTTGATAATAGAGACAGGAGTTTACCTATATAGGTTGTGGTTAGTTTATCGGATAATGATAAACTAATCGCAAGTCTCAAGATCAAGTCATGATTATATATTCATAATTAATTAAACTTTATGAAACATTATATTAAATTTTCTTTTGTGCAAAAATCACAATCACTATACCTTAACAGTGATAAATCAATAAATAAAAAATTATCAAGATAATCAATTATTCCAAACCAAATTAAATAAATTAAAATTTTAATTAGGTAATTATGTCTGCTCAAATATATTGCAACGGTGAGGTAATTTGTATCGAGCAGGGTTTTAGCTACAGTGTGCCACCTGTCAAAGTGGTAAATCTCCATGGTTGTATGACATTGGATGCAGTTCGTAATAAGATTCATAGTCGGTTAAAACTGAGTGCAGGACAAGCAATCACTTCAATTAGATACCGACATCTTCAATATCCTGAGCGTCTGTGGCACAGCGACTACCCTATAGTCGATGATGAGGATTGGATGGAGGCTTCTCAGTTATTCAGGCAACAGTGTGTTAATGGTTTGATGGAATTATTTATTGTCATTTCTGATATTGATGTGGTGCAATCGATTACTACAGAACCATGATTTGTGACCTCTATAGAAGTCGGTCCTTCACAACAGTCTTCTCCATTGCCTCCATCTCATACGACTCCTGTGGAAGAATGTAATGAGGAAGATCATTAAAATTTGGAAGGAAATGTAGATGACATCCCTTTCTGTGCTGATATAGTGCATGAAAGTTTATCTGAGGAAGAAGAATCTGGGGAGTCAGCAGGAGATGATGTGGTTGGGAATGAACCTTCTGAGGTTCCTTTGAGAGACAGACATCCACTACATTTACAAGTTAGTGGTAATCAACCTTCAGTTTTGAGTTCCTTCATAGCAGTCTTCTACATTTTGTATGTGTATTACTGTTATCTAGACTTCTATTATATTTTTAATAAGTGTCTTACTGTTATCAAATAATCTACCAATGTATATATATATATATGTATAATAAATAATATGATTAAATTAAATGATAAATATTAATTTTATTAATTATTTCGAATTGCAATAGAAGTGGTCACAGTTATGATGAGTGTTGGTTCAGTCCAACCATGAAGAATGCATATGTTGATAAGAATAAAAGGACACAACAAGTGTAGAAGAATGGAACAATAGTTGGCAAATCTTCCATTGGGAATATGAAAAATAATGTAGTCAAGAAAATTGTGAAAGAAACTATTCCCAATAATAAATTTGTGCTAAAATCCAAGGATTATTTCATGACAAATCTTGAAATTCATATCATCTCAAGAAGTTGAAACTTAAGGTATTCCAATCACACTTTATCCATTGTTCTTAATTATATTTCTCATTTCAATTAAGGGGGAGAGCTTGACTGATGGAAAGATGGGATGAAATGGGGAGATTTATCTTTTCACTTGAACTTTTTAATATATTTGGTGAAGTATGTGCAGGATTTAGCATTTCATTGATAATTTTGATTATCTACCCTTGGTTAATAATTGATACACTCTGAGCATGATTTCACATGTATGGTTGTTTATGGACAACATTGAAAACTACAATATGAATTAGAAGTTCATTTGGCCAATTTTGAGAAGATACATATTCAGACTTTATAAAAAGAAACAATTTATACTGGTACGCAATCTAAAGAGTGAGATTATTGAGTATGCATCTCAAAACTTAGGTCATGTCCATAACATCACTTCTTCCACCTTATTTAGATAAAATGATATTTTTTTAGAGATCACATGCCTTAAAAAATATTACTCTTGGATCTATAAATGAAACTCGGAGAACTTAGCATAGTGATGATGTGATCATGGTTCACTTTTTTCATGTAACTCATTTGTTCACAAATGTACCAATATTTAATCAGGAAAACAATGAAAATGGAGTATTAGAAAGTATAAAAATTAAGTTTCCACTTTAGAATACAAATGGAACCATATGAGGATCTTTACAGAAATAGATGTTTAACTACAATATATGTTAGAGAATACTCAATACATTCTATTAATAATTATTTAATGAATATCTATTATTCATGAATATTTATTAAAAATTATTAACATTATTTCAATATTTTCTATTATTTAATTGATATTTATTAATATTTCTTAATTTTAACGTTAAGTGTATTAGTTTATAATTAATAGTTATACATTTTGAGGAGGATTTGAGTGTTCTGTGAGATGCGTGAACGCCGTTCACGCATCCCTCCTCTCGGGAGGATGCGTGAATGGCGTTCACGCATCCTTCGCTGCGGAAGGATGCGTGAACGCCGTTCACGCATCCCGTACCCAATTTCAAAAATATCGGAACCCTATCCACTTTTCCGAAATTTTTATTTTTTTAAAACCCAGAAAAAAAAAAATTTCCTTGGAATCCCATAACCAGAGACCGGATTCCAGTAATTGCCATTACATGGCCATTATGGAACGGAACCACATGTGGCCAGATCCGTGGGAACCATTTTAACACTCACAGACTTAAAATTTAATACAATTTAATTTTACATGACTCATAAAAACCACACATCCCTTCGGTACAACTATAAGGTACCGGGACAAACACTAGAAGAAGATTGGTCGGGAATTAAATTTGTTTTTGTGTCACCGGAGCGACATAACATTGTCGACTCCAATGATATTTTCCCGATACAGTCCGAGGATCATAGGTGGTTTAAACAAAGCGCCAAAAAATGAACACTTACCTCATTCAGATCTAATGCACCCAAGCCTTTAGGAAGGTACTGCATACCATTGCTCAAAGGCTCAGATGTCGAAACCCTCTAGATCATCCAAACACGCTTATTAGACCATCTCATGTGTCGTTCGTTGGAATCTAGGTGCTAACGTGGTTCTTTGACGACCACTTCGACACAACGATGATCACCACAAGCCAACATCTTCGTTCAAAGAAGTTAGAACATGAATAACTTTCTTTTTTGAGAAAGTCTCTCACTAGAATTTAGGAGGAGAGAGAGGCTCTCAATTCCAATGAATGAATAGTCTATATCGGATGATCCACTTCCCACTTATATAGTGAATATCTATAAAACCCAGTTTCGGTTCTTGGATCCCGTGTCATAAACATCCACTCTATAAATAATAGAAATAAATATTTATGATAAATAAAACTATGTCATAAATAATATGTATAATTTATCACTAAACTATAATATATATTCTATATATTACGTAATGAACTTGATTCTTTAACTTGAATCACGTCTCCTGATAATATTAAACGCACCCAGGATATTAATATCTGTTCAAATAAAATTTAAACCTCTATTTACATAATCACTTGTAAATACATGTCAGAAATAAATTCAATGAATTATTCCTAACATGAATAATTAAATAATTTATTTAAATTATTATGATCCATAGAACATGGATAATACCCAGACTCTATGGTGGGCCCACTAAGTCCTATAATCCTTTTCAACAAAATATGGTAGATTCTCAAAGAGCTATTGTTTGTGACCCTCTAGAACCATATCTAAATAGAAGTGAATAATATTCACAGACCAACAGCAGGATCCAGCAACTCGTCCAGGACCCTATAGAGATAAGGAAAAGTCAAAGTAACGACTACCTTCCTATGAACATGGTATGTGTAATATAATCTCTTCGTTATCGATATCTCAATAAAGCAGAATGCACACTAATGTCATTAACCTTTATCTTGCATTATTATTTGACGATCTAACCAAATGGACTTATCTTCAACTACCATAGCCAATGATTTAACGAAGGTACTACCATCCTAATCAACTAGTCCTGAGATATATCTTCCTTAACTCAGAAGCGACAAATCCTATTGTGATCATTCAGTCAACGTCATGTCACCAAAGACATACCCAACAGAAACTACCTCGCCATGAATTTATTTCCATGGTGTTCATCTTGCATTAAAATATGCAATCAAAAGACATACATTGGTAATGATATCATGTCAGCAGACCATTTCACATGTCTGTAGATAGGTACAACCAATGACGGATGAAACATGTGGTGTTACTATTAACGAGTCTGTACTCATAATATCAACTACTAGATATCACCATGTGTGAAAACCATGAGAATAAGTGCTAATGATTATGTCCCCATCAACTGATAGTCGCAAATCATCTGTGTCGAGTTAGAATGATGTAATTAGATGATATGACATTAATTTATGATTACTGTCATTTTTTCTCTAGGTTCTCATTATAGCCTAGAATTTCTTATAACCCTTTGATACGACATGTAATCTATGGAAATTACCATTTTTTAATGTGTATGTAGAAGAATCTATATTATTATGGAAATATAAACACACACGCATATATATATATATATATATAACAAACTGTATACATGTAGTGGTGATCAAAGTACAACACAAGTTGGGTCGATGGAACCCACATTCAAAACATTCCAAATTCCAAAATCCATTATTATGAAAACTTCCTATCCAAATCATAATTCACACATATAATCATATAATCATTTTTTTTTATAAATACAACCTAAGAATCCAGTTGGTGAAAATGAAAACATGATGTCCGAAGAAGAGGTAACACCCTTAATTGAGTGTTTTCCTTTACTTTTTACTCCATATACATAAATAATTTTTAGAAAATGAATATATAGTAACCTCATTATCTTACATATACTAATATGGTTTTATGTTGAGGGAATGAAGTAGAACCATCACCTATTCCATCAAATGTAATAAGAGATCATCATTAGTGTGTATGGCAGACTACTACCTCACAAACAGAAGATATTCGTTTTCCATCACCAACTTTCATGGTTTGATATGATGATGGATTAAATATTTATAAATTATATTTAGGATATGTTTCGCAATGAATCAGATATAGTGGACCGACGCGCCCGACTGTCGATCTCATGGAGGGTTGAGCTCCGCTCAATTGCTAAGGTCGGGTATATCGGTCTTCATTTCGAAACGCCCAACGGTTCCATATCCAACGATGCCTAGACCTACTTTCCAAAGCCAGACGTTCACTTGGTGATTTGGCCAGCGATGCTAATGAACTCACATTGGTCAAGAGGATAGGATGTCGGGCTCATTGCACCCTTTTGGGGGGGAAATTATTGCCTATTCCAGGAATCTCTTATAGATTTAAGACGTATTCATATGTTCACGAATATTTGGTTTATCCCAAGCATATTATCCACGGATTACTCCTGGTTGGAAATGGTCAGCTAAACGTAGGGATTCAGAATCATTTAGTCCTGAGATTTACCATCCCTCATTGGATTAATGTCTCCGAGGAGCTTGGACTCATTGAGACGGTAGTGGTTTGAAGCCTCATAACTAGGAACCCTGGAATTTATTTTCATCCAAGGGGGACAGATAATGACTTGAGAATTTGGATCGAACATGTGATACGGGCTTCCTACATATCCTCGTGAGAGGAATCAGAATCCACGTAGTTCGGTAGTGCTGTTTAACGTCATGCGGGACGAAGGATCAGTGCATACACTATGAGGTGACCCAATGAGATGGTGGATGAGGCTTACACTCTGAAGCAGCCCATATAGTTGGTGAACCGATGTGAAGGGGTCTGAACAACCGGGTGGTGGGCTTGAACCTCATGGAGGCTTCCTACGTACCCTTCCTTGACATTGATCAAAGTCCTCGTAGTTCAAAGGAGGTTGGGGTCGGGTTCAGTGCTTAATCTAAGCCCACGTGAGTCATGCTCGGTGTGAGAAACAAGAGGCAGCAGAGACCTGACTATCACATCGCAAAAGGTGCGTCTGTGGGAAGCGGAGTGGAGTGGGGCTTACTCATAGAGCGACCTAGAGAAATGGAGATTGAGACCTACTCCAGGATGAAGGCCTGATGGTGAAAAATCCCAGCGGGAGAGGGAAAGGGTAACGAAAACCCCTGTGTCCATCTCCCCTCTTGGTCCTTAGCACCAGGGAAGTACAGAGGTGCATTGGTGCTATCTCCTGCAAGAAAGGATAGGGGCTTACACCAAGGAGGCTGCACTATTGTTGGGATTGAACCTGAAGGAGGCGTCCTATGTACCCTGCTTAGGAGACAGGGATCAAAACCCATGTAGTTCGTTCCGAGGGGCATGATTGGGACTTATACATGGTTAGTGGCCTGTATTGGGATTGAACCTCGAGGAGGCGTGACACGTTCCTGTCGTGGGGTGTGACAAAAACAAATACAACCTAAGTTAAAATGTAGCAATGTGGGTAACCTAAGTTGTCTCCAGAGAGGAGTGCACAACAATTATGTTTGTCACTTAAATTAAAGAAATAAGAAGAGGTTCTTTTTGAAAGTTTGTTTGAGTTGAAAAATAAACAAGCAATTGAAAAGAAAGGTTGAACAATAATATGGATGAAGAGAGTGATGGGGTCAGGGTAGGATCACCTTTTTTAATGTCATCATAGTCACAAAGATCATCTCACCTCTCTTCCTTTTTAATGACAAATGAATGACTCCTCGATCGAGTCATCTATCACCCTTGATTAAAGAAGAAAATTGAACTCACTCCTATGTGCAGGGAAGTTCATAAACAATTCCTAAACAACTAAGGAAAGTCCCAATCAGGAATTGTTGCTCCCTAGAACTCTAGAAAATGTCTACTAGTTCCACACACGTGCCAACGATCGTTAGACACTCACTACCTAACACAATCTGCTCGATCGAGACAAATTCCACTAGGCAGAGGGAGATAAAAAGTCTTTAACCAAAGCTATTAAAAATGAATTAACCAAACTCAAAACACGATCGCATTAAGAGAATTGGGAAACACTAATAATATATTTCATTCATAAGAAAGATAAGGTTTTACATTTAAGCACAAAACTCCGACATTACAAAAGAGAAACTCCCCCTTCCCCGATCACTCAAAGGTTTTACCCCTCCATGTGAAGGGTATTAGAGTTAAAAGGGGAAGAAGAGAGCATAATCAAACTAAGTAAAAAGAAAATAGAAAATAAAAAGAAAATCAAGAACTCAATCCTCCAGCACAGCCCTTCTTTCACCTTCTTCAACCCCTTTGAATGGAAGTGAATACTCTTATTTATAGGCTTGTGGAGTAGAAAATTTCCCTCCAAAATTACTCCCCCGAAAGTTTGAGTCCGGTTGGCATAGTAAATGACCGATTTTGAGATTTGTGCCTTCTTGAAAGTTGTGCCCCTCCATCTCTTCTGTCGACCCACAAAATATGAGCCTGATTGGTACACGTAAGAAAGAGATATGGTCACATTACTCCGGATATTTAATTCTGTCCAGTAGACTCTTCTTCTTCCACAAATCCAACTTCCCATGACATTAATCCCTTGAAAACAGCCGATTCATACATGGCCTCTTTAATAAAAGATGTTCATTAATTCCTCTTCCAGCTTCTTGTCGAATAGCAGCTCCATTGGATCGGTCAGATTCGAGATACAAGCTCAGGATTAAAACATTCCAAATCTGCACACAGTTTTCGAGGCCTGGTTTGTGAGCACAATTTGAGCTTAGAAATGATGGATTGAGCTTTGGGTCCAGAAGGATAAAATGAAGCCCAAGATGATAGAAACCCTAAAAAAAGGAATAATAGAATTTGGATCACAAATATAAAATATATGCCCGAAATACAGAATCTCCACAAAACTGCTAAATTTCCAGAATTAACCAATTTCCACGATTAAGCCCATAATTCACCAAAAATACTAAAATGATGCAAATAAGATCAAATTGATTAATTGTAAGGGGTTAAATCATTGAAACATATATTAAAAATTATGAAAATATTATCTCTATCAATTCCCCCACACTTAGCACTTGGACTCCCGGACAAGTCAAAATCAAAATCAAATCAAACCAAATTCGAAACACATGCCATTGAGATCCACCAATTCCACACCAAGAAATAAAATTTATCATGCCTCATCCATAAACATTATTCCAAGTTCTCAAATCAGATAATTCAATATTTTTTCTCTTCATTTCTCCTCCCATGCACACAAGACACCTACCTCACATTAATTTTCTCTCATCTCAAAAATATTACTTTTCAACAAAGTTTTTCTCATCCAAACCAATGCAAGGGTCACCATAGGTTTGAAAAACTCCTACTTCTCCACCCGATGTGAGTCAAGGACATTTGTTTATCATAGGGACTTTTCAAGGTTGTTCTGTGGCTTTTGGTTGGTAGGATTTTTATGTGAAAAAGTCTGAGGCTGAATGAGGATGGCTTGGCTCTTTTTGAAGAAAAATTGCACAATTCTAATTTTCACTCAAGTATGGTATCCTCCTCACTCCACTTAGTAGAAATTTAGCTCCATCATCATGAAATATCCAGAAATGTTCAAACATCTCAGAATTTCTGCAGAAAAAATTTCAATCTTCTTAAGCATGATTTTCTTGAAAGCTCCAGAAAAGGCACAGCTTTCTTCCTCCATGTGAAGCTCCAGAAAGGCACAGCTTCTTTTATCATGAAAGCTCCAGAAAAGGCACAGCATTCAACATAATGATTTTTCATCAGCACACACATCTCTTCAGCATTTTAATTTCCACCCAAAGATTCACCAAATGAGGTAGCACAACACAAGACAGCTTCCCAAACATTTAAGTTCAACTAGATCATGCAATTTCACTTCAAGAGTAGGTTGGAAAGGGAAAATTGGCTTGTAATGTGGCTAACCTAACAGGATGTTTATGGCTTCTATGGGCTACAAGGATTAATTTACAAGGTAGGCCATAATGAAAGGGATTATCTTGAAAAGGGGGCTTTCAAACCAAAGAAACACCTCAATCATTTAAAACACATGTACCCCAAACCCTCAAGTTTAGAAAGGAATGAATCAAATTCTGGTTAAAACAAGCATGGTATGGTTCTCTCAAGAAGTGAGGTGAATGAAAAGAATACACAAATAATGGTTTAGAAGCCTCACAGGAAAATGATTTTAAAGATAATGACAGTGAGATGTGGCATGGGATTCAAAAACCTGAGTACTTTTCATGAAATTCACAAATAATTGAACTTGAAACAAAATCATTTTCAGCATTCATTTAAGCTCAGTTTCATGGAATAAATTAGTTCACTCAATGACATGGGTTTCAAAAATAGAAATGATAATCATTTCAGCTCAAAAGTTTGAAAAACACACCAAAAAAAAACTGAAAAATAAACACACACAAAATTTGAAAAATCACATTTTTTTTGAAAACAAACAACAAATGAAAATCCAAAACTAAAAAGGTTCCCTCCCCCACACTTAAATGATGCAGTGTCCTCAATGCATTTAACTGGATTTAACATGTTAGTAGATTTTAGAATGAATCACAGCAGCAAGAAAGTGTAAAGGAGAGGTACAACCTGATGGATCTTATTGATAGACAGCTTGTAGGAGCGGAATCTCCTCCCCTGGGTCTGATGGAATGGTCCCATGGAATTTCTTCAGCCTGTGCCCATTAATAGTGAATGGCTTCTGCTCTCTATCCTTCACAATCTGTACAGAACCAAAAGGATATACATGAGTAACTATAAAAGGACCCTCCCATCTGGAACGAAGTTTACCTGGCATCAGCTTGAGTCTTGAATTGAATAGCAGCACTTTATCTCCAGGATGGAATTCTTTCGGTTTGATAAGCTTGTCATGAGCCACTCTTGTTCTCTCTTTGTAAATCTTGGAATTTTCAAATGCTTCTCTTCTAATTTCCTCCAGCTCCTGTAACTGTAACCTTCTCTCTTCCCCAGCACTTTCAAGATCCAAATTCATCTTCCTCACAGCCCAATACGCCTTATGCTCCAGTTCCACAGGTAGGTGACAACTTTTTCCATAAATCAGCCTATATGGACTCATTCCAATCGGGGTTTTGTAGGCTGTTCTATAAGCCCACAATGTGTCTTCTAGCTTCTGGCTCCAATCCTTCCTGTTTGGTTTAACAGTCTTCTCCAAAATTCCTTTGATTTCCCTGTTAGACACTTCAGATTGACCATTTGTTTGTGGGTGATAGGGATTTGATGTTTTATGATGCACCTCGTACTTCTTCAGCAAAGCCTCCATTCTCCTATTGAAAAAGTGAGTCCCTTGATCACTGATTATGGCTCTAGGCACTCCAAACCTAAAAAATATGTTACTCCTGACAAAATCACAAACAACTTTAGCATCATCAGTCCTGGTGGCTTTTGCTTCCACCCATTTGGAAACATAATCAACCGCAAGCAAGATATAAGAATTTCCAAATAACATTGGGAAAGGGCCCATAAAATCTATCCCCCAAACTTCAAAAATCTCACAAAAATTAAGTGGTTCTTGGGGAATTTCGTGTCTCTTTGAGATGTTTCCAGAAAACTGACATTTTGGACACCTTTTGCAAAATTCATGAGAATCTTTAAAAATGGTTGGCCAATAAAGTCCAGATTCTAAAACCTTCCTTGCTGTTCTTTGAGGTCCAAAGTGGCCTCCGCAAGCTAATGTGTGACAAAACTCAAATACAGAACCAATTTCACTCTCTGAAAAACATCGTCTTATCACTTGGTCATTGCAAATCTTCCAAAGAAATGGCTCATCCCAAATGTAAAATCTAGATTCAGATTTCAGTTTGTGAATTTGATGAGAATTGAAATGAGATGGAACCTGATATGTTACCAGATAATTGACCATGTCAGCATACCAAGGCACTTCTCCTTTAACCAAGTACAACTGCTCTCCTGGAAGGTGATCATTCAATGGTTCTTTCTCTGGAATTTCTACTTCAGCAGTGTTAAGAAGTCTGCTTAAATGATCAGCCACTTGGTTCTCAGATCCCTTTTTGTCCTTGATTTCTATGTTGAACTCCTGTAGAAGTAACATCCATCTCACCAGCCTCGGTTTAGCTTCAGCTTTCTTCATCAAGTACCTGAGAGCTGCATGATCAGAAAATACAGTGACTTTAGTTCCAAGAAGATATGATCTAAATCTTTCCAAAGCAAAAATAACTGCTAAAAACTCCTTTTCTGTGGTTGTGTAATTGAATTGAGGTGCATCCAAGGTTCTTGAAGCATATGCCATGACTTGTGGCAGGCCCTCAATTCGCTGAGAAAGGACTGCTCCAACTGCTTGGTTGGAAGCATCACAAAGTAGCTCAAATGGTTCTTCCCAATTTGGTGGCTGCATCACCAGTGGTTCAATCAATCTCCTCTTCAGCTCATCAAAGGATTCCCTACATGCACTATTGAAATCAAAATCAGCATCTTTCAAAAGCAATCTAGAGAGAGGGAGAGAAATCTTACTGAAATCCTTGATAAACCTCCTATAGAATCCTGCATGTCCTAAAAAAGATCTAACATGCTTCACACAAGTTGGGTAAGGCAAAGAATTTATCACTTCAATTTTTGACTTATCAACTTCAATGCCCTTTTTGGAAATGACATGAACAAGAACAATACCTCTCTCAACCATGAAATGACACTTTTCAAAATTTAAAACAAGATTCTTTTCAATGCAGGTTTTTAAAACTTATTCCAGATTTTTCAAACAATGATCAAAAGAGTTTCCAAACACCGTGAAATCATCCAGGAAAACCTCCAAGCAATCTTCAATGTGATCAGAAAATATACTTACCATGCACCTCTGAAACGTACCTGGAGCATTACATAATCCGAATGGCATCCTTTTATATGCAAAAGTGCCAAAGGGACATGTAAAGGTTGTCTTCTTTTGATCCTCAGGAGCAATGGGTACCTGGAAATAACCTGAAAATCCAACCAAAAAGCAATAATGAGTTTTCCCAGCCAATCTCTCTAACATCTGATCAATGAAGGGAATGGGGAAATGATCTTTCCGAGTGACCTGATTCAACTTCCTAAAATCAATGCACACTCTCCAGCTATTTTGAATTCTCATAGGGATTAATTCATTCTTTTCATTCCTCATAGTGGTTAGGCCAGTTTTTTTTGGTACTACATGAATTGGGCTAACCCATTGTGAATCTGAGATAGGATAGATGATCCCAGCATCCAATAGCTTCTCAACCTCCTTCTTCACAACCTCCATTAAAGTGGGATTCAGCCTCCTTTGGGGTTGCCTGACAGGTTTGGAATCTCCCTCAAGAAAAATTCTATGTGAGCATATATTTGGGCTGATTCCTAGAATATCACCTAAACTCCACCCTATTGCTTGGATATTCTCTCTCAAAAGATCTATTAATGATTTCTCTTGGATTTCAGAGAGATTATTAGCGATTATCACTGGTAGTTTCTCACCCTCCCTAAGGTACACATATTTCAAATCAGTGGGGAGTGGTTTGAGTTCCAAATCAGGGGGATGCTCAAGGGATGAAATTAAATTGACATATCTCTCTTCCAAACTTTGGATATCTTGCACACAAGAAACCATATCATCTTCCTCATCAATTAATAAATCATCAAAGAAATCAGATTTTACCACTTCCTCCCACATGAATTCAGAATCTTCAGCATGTTGGCCATCCATATGTTCAATGATATTTCTGATGGAAGAAGTCTCTCCTAAGTCTAAGAATTCATAAAGCATACCTGATTCTTCAATGGGTTCTACACCAACTTCATGAGAAAGTGAAAAGAGGTAGTGATCATCTGATGGGTGCCTCATGGATTCAAAAATATTGAAGTGGATCATGCTCTCTCCAAAATCCATGGTGAGTGTCCCCTCATGGACATTGATGATGGTATTCTCTGTCTTCAAGAAAGGTCTCCCCAAAATGATGGGTGAATGTGACGGGCTCCTATCTTCTTCCATGTTGAGAACGTAGAAGTCAGCTGGGAACAAGAGATCTTTGACTTTCACAAGGACATCCTCCAAAACTCCTGCAGGGAAAACTGTGGATCTTTTTGCAAGCTGGACCACCACTCTTGTGGGCTTCAAGTCCCCCATCTGCAAAGAAGTGTATACCGAGTGAGGCAATACATTAATCGAAGCACCTAAATCACACAAAGAATTCGAGAAATTTAAAGAACCAATGGTGCATGGAATAGAAAATGTCCCTGGATCTTGACATTTTGTTGGCAATTGTGGTGTGATAAGGGCTGAGACACTTCTTCCCAAGTTGATCCTCTCATTCCCTTGAAGTCTCCTCTTCTTAGTACACAGATCCTTCAAAAATTTAGCAAACTTTGGAATTTGTTTGACTGCTTCATGTAAGGGGATATTGATTTCTACTTTCTGGAAGGTGTCCAGAATTTATTTTTGAAGTGCTTCATCCTGCAATTTCTTTGATTCAATAATCCTTGATGGAAATGGAGGGGGTAAGTCTTTCTTCTCCCTTTGTTTCCTTTGAAATGGTGTTTCTGGTCTCTTCTTCCTTGGCCTATCCTTCTCTTCCTCCTCTTTCTTCTCTTCTTCACAATGAATTTTCACAGAATTTTTAGAATTTTCAATTTAATTCTCCCTTAACTCAAGTAGTCTTGTTTTAGTTTCTTGGGATTTTGGTGGTGATATCTCTTTTCCACTTCTTGTTGTTATCATGCTGACATTCTCCATTGGGTTTGGGATTGTTTGGGAAGGAAGTTTCCTAGGATTTTTGGTTAGGAATTCCATAAGACCATCAAACTTAGTGGTCAAATATTTTACAGAGCCTTTCAGTCCCTCAATATCAGATATATGATGTTGGTTCAAAATTATGGGTTGTGCACTGGTTGATGGCTGCTCATAGGATTTTAAGAAAGTGGGTGGTTGGTGATGAGAAGGCTGGCTATAAGATTGCTTTTGTTGAAATGGTGGGGGGTTTTGGAATTGTTGCTGGAATGGGGGTCTAGCTTGATTATGCTGATTTCCAAACCCATATTGAACATGGTTTGGCTCTCTCCATCCTTGATTTTGTTGGTACTGCCTTGGTTGAATGGTTGCCGCACAAGTTTCCTTTCCCTGTATTTCAGCACATTGGTCAGTGAAATGATCAGGTGATGCGCATAAACCACATACCTTAGCTGGTGCTTGTTGGTCGCCCACTTGTTTCAAGGATATCTGTCTCACCAAACTAGTTAGCTCTTCAATCTTAGTTTCTAGTAAGGGTGATGGATGAGAAGTTCGTACCTCATGAATACCTCTTGTTCCGGTACCTCTTGTACCAAACTGCTGTGAGTTCTGAGAAATCTTCTCAATCAAACCTTTTGCTTTTTCTGGTGACTTGTCAATCAAAGCACCTCCAGATGATGCATCAAGAAGGTTCCTATCATTGTCCAGTAATCCTTGATAGAATAAGACAAGAAAGTGATGATCCTCGATGGCTTGATGTGGGCTGCTGGCACATAGCTTTTTAAATCTTTCACAGTACTCATAAAGGGTTTCTCCAGATGATTGTTTGATGGCATAGATCTTTTTTCGGATGGTTGTGCTTCTAGAGGCGGGGAAGAATCTTTGCATGAAGCATCTCACCAGGTCATTCCAATCATCCACATCTCCAGGTTGTAGACCATACAACCATTCTTTCGCAGCTCCTTCCAAGGAAAATGGGAATGCCTTCCACTTTACTTGTTCCTCAGCTACTCCGCGTGGTCTGAAGGTTGAGCAGACATGTGTGAATTCTTTAATATGCTTGTTGGGATCTTCACCTGCCAAACCATGAAACTTTGGAATCAATGGTATCATATTAGGTTTCATCTCAAAATCATTTTGTAACACTGGCATAACAAGTTGATTATTCTGATTAAGGAATTGTGGGGCACAAAGGTCTCTGAGAGTTGGGTTTTGATTTCCAGCCATTATGACAGGCTCAGAGTGAACACTTGAAGTTTCACTCGAGTCTATGAGAGAAATGTCCTCAAATTCAGATTGTAAATTGAGGTTTCTGAGCCTACTCAACAAAGTTCTTTCAATTTCAGGATCAATGGGTAAAGGTTCAGTGTTTGAGGTTCTAGTCATGCAACTTAGAATGAAATTAAGAAAAAAGAAAACAAAGAAGAAGAAGAAAAAACTGTTGGCACTACCTCCCCGGCAACGGCGCCAAGTTTTGACACGTGCCTGTCGTGGGGTGTGACAAAAACAAATAAAACCTAAGTTAAAATGTAGCAAAGTGGGTAACCTAAGTTGTCTCCAGAGAGGAGTGCACAACAATTATGTTTGTCACTTAAATTAATGAAATAAGAAGAGGTTCTTTTTGAAAGTTTGTTTGAGTTGAAAAATAAACAAGCAATTGAAAAGAAAGGTTGAACAATAATGGATGAAGAGAGTGATGGGGTCAGGGTAGGATCACATTTTGTATTGTCATCATAGTCACAAAGATCATCTCACCTCTCTTCCTTTTGAATGACAAATGAAAGACTCCTCGATCGAGTCATCTATCACCCTTGATTAAAGAAGAAAATTGAACTCACTCCTATGTGCATGGAAGTTCATAAACAATTCCTAAACAACTAAGGCAAGTCCCAATCAGGAATTGTTGCTCCCTAGAACTCTAGAAAATGTCTACTAGTTCCACACACGTGCCAACGATCGTTAGACACTCACTACCTAACACAATCTGCTCGATCGAGACAAATTGCACTAGGCAGAGGGAGATAAAAAGTATTTAACCAAAGATATTAAAAATGAATTCACCAAACTCAAAACACGATCACATTAAGATAATTGGGAAACACTGATAATATATGTCATTCAGAAGAAAGATAAGGTTTTACATTTAAGCACAAAACTCCGACATTACAAAAGAGAAACTCCCCCTTCCCCGATCACTCAAAGGTTTTACCCCTCCATGTGAAGGGTATTAGAGTTGAAAGGGGAAGAAGAGAGAATAATAAAACTAAGTAAAAAGAAAATAGAAAATACAAAGAACATCATGAACTCAATCCTCCAGCACAGCCCTTCTTTCACCTTCTTCAACCCCTTTGAATGGAAGTGAATACTCTTATTTATAGGCTTGGGGAGTAGAAAATTTCCCTCCAAAATTACTCCCCCGAAAGCATGTGTCCGGTTGGCATAGTAAATGACCGATTTTGAGAATTGTTCCTTATTGAAAGTTGTTCCCCTCCATCTCTTCTGTCGACCCACAAAATATGAGCCTGATTGGTACAAGTATGAAAGAGATATGGTCCCATTACTCCGGATATTTAATTCTGTCCAGGTGACTCTTCGTCTTCCACAACTCCAACTTCCCATGACATTAATACCTTGAAAACAGCCGATTAAGACGTGGACTCCTTAATGAAAGATGTTCATTAATTCCTCTTACAGCTTCTTGTAGAATATCAGCTCCATTGGATCTGTCAGCTTCGAGATACAAGCTCAGCACTAAAACATTCCAAATCTGCACATAGTTTTCGAGGCCTGGTTTGTGAGCTGAATTTGAGCTTCGAAATGATGGATTGAGATTTGGGTCCAGAAGGATAAAATGAAGCCCAAGATGATAGAAACCCTACAAAAAAGGAATCATACAATTTGTATCACAAATATAAAATATATGCCCGAAATACAGAAGATCCACAAAACTGCTAAATTTCCAGAATTAACCAATTTCCACGATTAAGCCCATAATTCACCAAAAATACTAAAATGATGCAAATAAGATCAAATTTATTAATTGTAAGGGGTTAAATCATTGAAACATATATTAAAAATTATGAAAATATTATCTCTATCAAGGAGTCCTACGTAACCTGCTTAGGAGACAGGGATCAAAACCCACATAGTTTGTTTAACTACTGCCATCGTGCGGATGTTGTGACCATCACTAATTTCTAAGCCCTTGTGAGTCATGCTTGATGTGAGAAACAAGAGAATGCGATAGACTTTTCAAGCCTCTCACAATCTTCCTACCGAGGAAAAGGGAGGAAGACGATGGGAGAAGGAGAAGGATGAGGCCACTGGACTCTCCTTATCCCCGATGCTAGAGGAAGGTAAGAGTCAAGAAGTGGAGTAATGAACCTTCCGTGATGAGAGGGGAAGGGCCATTGGCTCCTGACGAGGATGGTGTGGGGATTACTCTAGGGGGGATGCCCAAGAAGAATGGGGCTTACGCAAGGTAGCTTCCCGGGTGCCGCTATGGAGCGGAAATGGTGAATGGGGGTTACACAAGGAAGCTACCCGGGTGCCGCTATGGAGCACCAATGGTGAATTGGGCTGATGCAAGGAAGCTGCTCGGGTGTTTCTACGGAGTGACAATGGTGAATGGGGATCACATAAGGAAGTTGCCCCGGGTGCCGCTATGGGGCGACAATAGTGGATGGGGCTTACGCATTGAAGTTGTATGTAATGTTTTCCTCATGTCTGGCCATAAGGGCATCCCAACTCATTGGTGGGTTGAGGTATACGATTCTACACCTATGCGCTAGTGCACAAGTGGGATAACTCAAAGGGTGTTGGAATCAGTCTGAACAAAGGGAGATGAAAAGTGTGAATCACATGCCTGACATTCGGAATGCGGTAAACATGGCATGGTGATTGAGGATAACTGTTGACCATGTTCGAAACACAACATTCATATCACGTTATCCTGAAATGGGGACAAACAAATGAGGGTTGACTATTGACCGTGTTCGAAACACAGGACCTGACTCGAAGTGTTGTCCAAAGTCTTCCGAGGCGTCCCAGGATGGAAGGTGAGCTGATGCGGCATGAGACCAGGCCATTAGGGGGTCCCTTCATACATATAAGTGGATGATGATCCGAATGAAGGACATGAAAAGCGTGAGGCGGAGTGATGGAATGTTTGAACTAATTCCAATGCTCTTGAAATTACACCACAGTGATCATGGCATTAGGCATCTTATGCTTGGAGCATAAGGAATTTCTTGCTGGGAGCAAGAGGCATCCTATGTTTGGAAAATAGGGATTACTAAAGTTTAAAGTCATGTAGATAGGAAAATTGGCATATGGTGCCTGGGAATGGATGGTGATGGGTCTTACGCGAGGGCGTCCCTTTTTGGTTCAACCTGACATAGGAGCAAAGTGATTGGGTTTAGAGGAGTTACCTGAGGAATGGTTCAACTCAAGGTACTCAGGGAACTGATGATGAGAATCTCAACACATGACATGGGAATGAAACAAAGAGGAATATGTCGACTCAAGGTGTTTCATGGTGTGTTGAAGAGTATCTCAAATCATGGTTTTCCATAGGTGTAAGGTGGGTGCGCATAAGGGTGCAATGGAAAATCCTGACATTCCAACCCGAAAAGTTCATGGTGCGACTCTCCATTTTTCATGGGGGTAAGTGACGGTAGCGAAGGGACCGGGCCGGAGGGCCGGGACCACAGCCCGACAGTAACCCCGAGCGGGGGTGCGGGGGTTGTGCCCCCGCAGTATGGACCAGTGAGGGCATGGGGTTTTCCGCATTGGGCGGGCCGCGTAGGAGCTGGCCTCGGAGAGCTGACCATAGAGAGGCTGTCCGTGAGGGACTGGCCACGGTGGAGCTGGCCGCGTAGGGTGTCTGTGGAGGAGCGAACCGCGTAGGAGATGGCCTCATAGGAGATGGCCGTGTAGGAGCAGCCGCAAAGAGGCTGTCCGCGAAGGGTATCCATGGATGAGATGGCCGTGGAGGAGGAAGGCCATGTAGAAGCTGGCCGCCTAGGATGTCCACGAAGGAAATGGCCACTAAGGGATGGTCGTAGAGGATTTGGCCGCATGTGGTTCACAGTTCGGTTTCTCCTCTATGTGGAAGAGTGCATCTGCGAACGATATGGGGTCCGCGAATGGTCGTGGAACTTTAACATTTGGAGTGATTTCTCCAGCGTCTCTCCAAAGGTTTTCACCCATCCATTCATCCCTCCTTCTTGGTGCCCCTCAGTGACTATTTATAGAGTCACGAAGAGGCTATATTGATGGGCACATGTCACTTTTTGCAGAAGCCCATGAAGGAATCCCCACCCATGGACGACTCGATCAACCAAGGATTTTTGGAACCGAGATTCGCGGGATTTCTCCCACGGCATCATACTTGTCCGCCCCTATTCCTCGAGCAACGAGGTCTACAACAGTGGAACGGTCCAGCTTCATCGGCAGTCTCCCTGGTTCGCACCCACGTTGGCGTTCTGCCACCATTTAGTGAACGACAACGTATGCGGGAGGGTGGTTCACTGAACCGGCCATGTACTGTTGTTGGGAGCCGGTATGCGGACCGGTTTGGTCATTTTCCACGTTTTGGGGTATTTGTATTTCCCCTTTATGGAATTTTCACAACTTACAGGATATTATTATAATTCATGAATTATTATTTAACATATATCTTTATAAATTCCATTTCATGGGAATACGATAACATTTCCCAATTGTACAAGAGACTACCACCTCGCGAAGTGATTTTGTTCATTCACGCTATACATTGAAGGTAATGAGGAAGTAATTAATTAAAAAATTTGATATATATGACATAAAATTATTATTTAACAATAATATAATAATTACTCTCTATTATTTCAATTCTTTGAGGAATTGGAAACAATGTTCCTGCGTACATATGGTCTACCGTCTCTATGAATAGTGTGTTTCATTTTCTGTTTCTAACCCTGATAGATTACTATAAAAATTTATATAATGAATATATATGATATTTTTACTATTTTTAGAATTTTTATATTATTTTACAATGATAAATATAAGAGTTACAAACATAAAAAAGAAAAACATACATTAAAAACAAAGCAAGTATTACTCAAAACGTAATTTTAACTAGGAATTATTAATGAACATGTTATAAAAGTTCACAAGTAAATCAGATAAAGAATGATACATATTATAATGGTTCATTAAAATATCTATAAACAATATATCTTTAATAAAAAAATGTTTTTAATTTCTATGAATAATGTTGATACATAAGGTAAATAATTTCTAGACCATCTTTTATTTACGGGATATATATGAAAATTAAAAAGTAGATTATTTTTTGTGGTGTATATACGAAACATTGAAATGTTATATAATTAATATCCTTATTTTAATGATATTTATATTTTCATTTTATGAAATACTTTTCTTGGGGCTTATTATCCACAGTATTAAAAAAAGGGAAAGGGATTTTCGTCTCACTTTTCACATCTATGAGACAAATGACATATTCACCCTCTATTAAATATATGTTGTTTATATAATACCCATGGAAATATTTTATTATTATCCTCTAGAAAATTATTGTTATTTAAATATTAATTTTATGATGAATATTTCATGTTCTCTAGGGTTCAAAATTCACTGAAGCGATGACAATTTTTTGTTTCGAATTACCTTCTTGGGATCCTAAGCTATATTATAGACCTATCATCATATAAGAGGTGTATATGTTGCCCTTTTGTCATGTTATATCATGACTATCCTTATTTTAATGAAATTATAAATTTAATTTAATGTTATTCATTCATGGGGATTATGATTCAATGTTACCAAATTGGTATGTGTTTTACGTTTCCATCATATCATTTATAAGGATTATTTTTTATTACTATTCTAAAGATAAAATTTTATGATCTATACTTAAAAAACAATACATTTCATCTATAATGGTAATTTCATGATAATTCAAGTTTTCCATAAATTTTCCCCAACTTATGTACTCAGGTGTTTAAAATAATGGTTTTATGAAAAATTAATTTTTTTTCTCTCTTCAATCAAAAACCCTTTTTCATGAAAAATGATGTTCAAGAAAAAACATTTCAAAAAACATTTCTTACATTATTCCAATTATTTATTAAATAAATATTTATCCATTTATTTACCTTATTACAAATTTTATTGAATGAAATCCAAATTTCACTTTCCAAAAAATTATCCCATGACTTTTACCAAAAAATAAGAATAAAATCATTATGATAGTGCGAAACTGGAATTGAATTTCCTATTTTCATGGATATTATTTACTTTGATACTTAATTAGTTTTGATGTAAATTTAAAAAGAGAAATAATTTTGAAATTTTTTAGTTTTATAATGTTTTTTTCATATGGGAATGTATATTAACCTAATGAAATGTTCTAAATGAGTTTTAATGATTCCATTATTGGTTTTATATTCTATTTGCATTAAAATTGATTTGAAAAATGTTTTATGAATTTTTAGTCTTAAGAAGTTATTTTCAATGAAAGGTTATTTTATTTAATAATTGTTTTAAATTTTATTTCAAAATTATTTTCCTTATAAGATGACATATGTTTCAGTTACCTATGCCTTACTGGTAATATGATCTAATGATACCACTCTTATTCTTTCTCATAATGGTATTTTTTCAGAAAGAATTATATTTATAAAACTTATTTCACATGCCTGGGTTACACTATGAAGAAAATATTATGAAACCCACTTATTTTAATGTGTTATTCTATGAAGGAATGCTTAAATGGTTGTAAAATGTCACGAACCAAATCAGGTCTCCATCTAATCGACGCCGACCCGGTCCGCGACATGGCCCTAAGAGCGTTCCCGATCCCCACGAGTTGGCACAAGTGCCTAAGTATCAAAATAATACTATGAGAACAATTTACCCGATTACAAAAAACATCACAAAACAAAAAACAAAAAAATATGCCAAACTAAAAATCTCAACCAAATGGACCCTTACTTCAAACCAGGATTTTAGTTACAAGTTCAACAACAAATCCAAACAACCGCAAAACATGGTGGCCAAAAACCAACTCAAAAACCACCCCTGGCTGGAGCACACCACCATCTCACCATCTCCAAAATGACACGCCAAGGTTTCAGCTAAAAACCTGAACCACCACTTCTAAAAGCCTTACCCTTACTTGCATAAGACAAAACAAAATCTACTTGCACCCAGGGGTGTAAGTAGTGTGTGAGCTAACGCTCTATAAGATGTCACCAATAAGAGATTCCACATGTAAAGATTAACTGAAAAAACAATTGTATGTTTAATCTATGAATAAGAATAAAAGCTTAAACAATTTTAAATAAAACAATTTGAATAATGGAAACTTTAAGGGAAAATAGCTTAGAAAGAAAAACAACACTTTTATTTTTATTACACCATAAAGGTTACACCATATGTCATTGTCGTGTGATATGTAAACCAAGAGAACCAAAGTGGGAGAGGCCCTATAGGTACTAGCGCTAAAGGGACCCTAGAACATTGTGTCTCAGTGAGCCAAGGAATAACAACCATAATAACTTACACTCTCGTGCATGAGCCACTAGTAGGGAAACACATCCATAACCTAGTGGTCCCCAAACATCACCCATAGTTTTGTAAGTGTTGTAATCGTCAAACCAGCTAAGTGAAACTGGGACGAGGCCACTTCCGTATCACTAGCATACTAGTCCTAGTCCGCCCACCTAATACCCAGGCTTCCCATTTTGTGCTCAAATAAGTCAACATGACCCATTTATTGACAAAGTTACACGCGCAAAACACATAATGTTTTATCTACGTGTTGCACCAGACTTCCCATACAAAATTAATTTTTAAAACATTACGAAAACCAGTAATTTTGTTCAAAAATCAACCTACATCATCCACACAGTCAAATAACCAGTTGAACAATTTTTTTAAAGGTCATACCTAAAATAAATCAGCACTAGGAGAAAAATATATTTAGCAGTTTAAAATATATATATAAGATGCATGACTCAAGGAGTCCAACAAAACCACATAAGAACCTATTTACAACACAACACACACTGACCCACATGAAAAACACAACTATAAATCATGCACATTTTAACAAAATAACCACACCAATTTGACAGACACTCATATTTCAGAAATATGTACTACCAAAACCAAAGTGCAGCAAGTTCCAAATAAAACTGGATACACCCAATGTAAACTAATAAATAAATATGTTAAATTAATTAAATAAGAAACTCAATAAATCAATCAATCTTTAAACATGAAATCACCTTCTGGTGTGTCGTACGTTTTTCAAAATTGGTGCGCAAGGACCAACTCCTGCCAATGCAGCTCCAGAAACCTCAAATACACCCTAAAAATAACGCCCAACTCAAATGTCTCAAAATTGAATCAAACGAAAACTAAAACTTATTTCCAACATCACCAAAAATGAAAGAATTCATAATAGGTGTACTCCACACCTACTGTAAGGGTTTTTAAAGATTGGCTGGAGGATGATGGAGGCTGTCCGGAGGGGGGAAGGTGGTGTGGCTCGGCTATCCGAAGGAGGATGGAGAGGTGCATGACGTTGGCTGGCCAAGCGGGAGGAGGGATGCGCGGCTGTCCGAGAGGGAATGGGAGGTAGAGAAGGAGTTAAACCAAGCAGGTGGACAACAGGGGGTGCAACTTCAGCTGGGCAAGGCGGACGGGCCGAGCGAGATCGAGCCAATAGTGTGTAAGGTAGAGGGAGGTGCGGCCGGTGGCCTGCTGGAGGTAGTCAGGAGGGCGTCATGGGTCGGTGCAAGGCAGCGGGGAGACCAGCTGATGCTCATCCAGACAGAGGAGATTCGTGTGTGGGGTTGGGTAGTGGGGAAGGTCAGAGGGAAATAGTGGGGAGGCCAGGGCAAGTGGGATCCGACTGGGGTGGAGGTTGGCTAGTTAAGCGAGAGAGAGGGTAGAGGCGACGCTTAGGGTTAGGGAGAGCTGTAGATGAACAATGCGCCAAGGGAAGGGAGTGTGAGGAAGAGAAGGAATAAAATAGAGAGGAAAGAAAATAAAAAGAAAAAGAAAAGAAAGGATAAAAAAAAGGAAAATGGAAATAAATAAAGAAAAGAAAATAAGAGAATAAAAAGAAAAGAAAATAAGGGATAAAATAAAATAAAAATAAGGAGATGGGGAAATAAAAATAAATTAGAACCTAAAAAGAAAATATAACATACACTAATAACAATAATAATAATACTAATAATAATGAAAAAATAACTATAATTATAATAAATTTTATTTTTATTCAGTTATTTAATCATACGCGCACTGGGCAGATCGCGTGTCAAACTGGCGAAGCCATACGATTTCACCCGTGCCCTGCCCGCGCGTCGAGCAACGTCAAGCAAACACTCACTTATCAATGCCAAAATCTGAAAACTCACATTGGGTTTGGCCCACCCTTCAACTAAAAAATTCAAATAAAGGAATATAAAATTATGGGATAAAAATTAAAAATTATAAAAATACCTCAAACGAAGTCCTGGTGTTACAATTATCCCCACCATGAAAACTTTCCACCCTCGGAAAGTTAATTCGAAGCCTGATCAGAGAATAGAAATGGGTACTCCTGCTCAACCCAAGACTTCCACTCCCAGGTCTCATGCTCGTCATTCCCATGCTGCCAAAGAATACAAACCAAATGAATAGACTTCCCATGAAGCAACTTCTCCTGAGAATCCACTATCCAGACTGGCCACTCAAACACTGATAAGTCATGATCTATCTCTAACTCCTACCAATTCAACACATGTGAAAGATCGGGTTTATTCGTTTTCAGTTGGTAGACATGTAATACATCGTGAATCGACGCCAATTGTGAAGGAAATGATAACCTGTATTCCACCTTTCCAATCCGCTCAGTAATCTTGAAAGGCCCAAAATACCTCGGTGTCAGCTTCCCCTGCTTTCCCAAGCGGTGGTGACCCAAGCAAGGGGTCACCTTCAAGAACACTCTACCCCCCACTGAAAACTCAAGATCCCAACGCCTCTGATCTGCATAAGATTTGTGGAGACTCTGAGTTTTCAACAACTACGGTCTAATCAACTTCACATTCTCAAACATCTCCTGAACAAGGCTCGGTCCCAAGAGTGAGGTCTCTCCTACCTCGACCCAACACAAAGATGACCGACAAGGACGACCGTAGAGCGCCTTAAAGGGTGAAATTCTAATAGACAATTGGTAATTGTTATTATAAAAAAACTCAACCAATCCCAAATGGCTATCCCATGAAACTCCGAAATCCAACACATATGCGTGAAGCATGTCTTCCAGAATCTGATTCGCCCGCTCCGTATGGCCATACGTTTAAGGATGGTATGCCGTTCTCATCTTAACTTGTGACCCCAGAGCCTTCTGGAGGCCTCCCAAAAACCGAGATATAATGTGGGGGTCCCTTTTAGAAACAACTGCTGACGACACACCATGAAGTCTGACCACTTCTTGAACATACAAATGGCCCAGCTCCTCCACCTTCCCTGTATCTCTGATCGGGATAAATTGAGATGACTTGGTCAAATGATAAATCAATACTCAAATAGCATTCCTTCCCTAAGGTATATGAGGAAAGACAAAAATGAAGTCTATGGAGACCTCATCCCACTTCCAGATAGGAATGGGTAATGGCTGGAGCAGGCCATATGGTCTCTGATGCTCTGCTTTCACCTACTGAGAAGTGTAGAATCTCGATACAATGTCGGATATGTCCAGTATCATACCTGGCCACCAGAACTAGCGACGAACATCGTAACACATCTTGGTAGCACCAGGATGGACGACCCACTGATATTGGTGGCTATCCTGCATCACCACCTTCTACAGAGACAACGAAACCACTGCATGTCCCTTGAAGCACAAGATCCTCTCGGGAGACAAAGACCAATTAGAAGAAGTCTCCCCACCATGAAAAAAGTGCATAGATTATTGAAACAACTCATCACCAGGCTTCTCCCATGGGATAAACTCCAGAAGAGCGGGAGTCAACTAAATACTAGCCAAGAAAGTACCTCTGCTATGCTCCCTGCTCTCCAAGTGCATCTGGGCGAATATCCACATCAAAGTCCACTCATCGCTAGACTTCCTCAATGCCTGCATTGGTACCTTCCTGCTCAAAGTGTCAGCCACTACGTTACCCTTTCCCGGGGTATAGACAATATCAAATTAAAATACCTACAGATACTCGATCTAGCGGCGCTGCCCCAGATTGAGATCCTTCTAAGAGAAAATGTAGGCTATGCTCTTATGGTCAGAATAGACCAGAAATTTCTCCCTAAAGAGGTAATGACACGAAGTCTTCAGGGCGTGCATCACTATTTCCAACTCCAAGTCATGAGTTGGATAATTCTTCTCATACGACCAGAGCAGAGAGAACATTATGCCACAACATAGTTATCTTGCGTGAGTACACACCCAAGGCCCATACCTGACACATCACAATAAACCACATATCCCTTCCCAGACTCTGGTAAGATCAGCACAGGTGTGGTGGTCAACCACCGCTTCAACTCCTCAAAGGATTCCTGGCACTGTGGGATCCATTCAAACTTCACCCATTTCCGGGTGAGTGCGGTCATGTAGGAGGAAAGCTGCGAGAAATCCCCAAAAAAAAACGCCTGTAATAACCTGCCAGGCCAAGAAAAATCCTGATCTCAAACACATTCCTTGGTTGTTCCTATGACATAACTGCACTGATATTCTTGGGATCCACTGAAACCCCTTGTTTTGATATGAAATGTCCCAAAAAATTCACTTCCCTAATCCAGAATGTGAACTTAGAGAGTTTGGCATACAGGCGGTGGTCCCACAACATGCCCAAAAAAATCCACATGTGATGTTCATGCTCCTCACCAGATCTAAAATAATCCTGGATGTCATCCACAAATACCGTGAAAAAGGAGTTAAGATATTGGTGGAACACCCTATTCATGAGTTCCATGAAAAACTCAGGAGCATTTGTCAATCCGAAAGGCATGACTAGATACTCAAAGTGACCATACCTGTTTCAGAAATCCATATTCAGAATGTCTTCTTCTCTCACTCTGAGTTGGTGGTAACCCGACCACAAGACAATTTTGGAGAACCACTTTTCCCCCTTCAACTGATCGAACAAATCGTCAATCACAAGCAAAGGGTACTTATTATTAATGGTAACCTTATTCAACTTCTGGTAATCGATGCACAACTGAAGGGTTCCATCAGCCTTCTTCACGAATAAAACTGGGCCGGCCCAAGGAGAGACACTCGGGAGAATGAATCCTTTGGATTCTAAATCGTCCATTTGTATCTTTAATTACCTCAATTCAGTGGGGGCAATGCGATATGAAGGAAGAGATATAAGATGTGTTCCCGACGCCAACTCAATCAAGAACTCCACGTACTGCTCTGGGGGTAAGCATGAAAAATCATCTGGGAAGACGTATGGGAACTCATCCACTACACGAGGTAACCCGCCCTAAGAAACACCACCATCGTCCTCCAGTGTGAGCGACGACTGCTGATAAGAAATATTACCCAACTCTGGGAGTGGAGGTCCTACGCGACCCGACCGAGGATCCCATTCTCTATGAAATAACTAAGGACTCCCATCTAGTTCCATAAAGCTGACTCGGCACCGATAGCAGTCAATATGTGTTTGGAAGAGCGCCAGCCAGTCCATGCCGAGAATCACATAAAAAAGGTCCATATCTAGGACCAAGAAATACCATTCCATTTCAACTCCTGATACAGAAAGTGCGTATGATGGGAACCTAATACCCTGCTCCTTTTTCTTACCCAGTAGTGTCACTAACTCCACTGCAACATATAAAAGCTTGGTTAGATGGCTCAAAAAGTTCACAAGACGGGCATATATTAAAGAGGAAGATGCAACCATATCAAAATGGATGAAATCTAAAGAAGATGCAATAAGAATGGTACCTCGAATGTAACGCCCCGACCCCAGCTGCCCAGAGTCGGTGCATTACTTCCTAACATTGGCATGATCACAAGAAAGATCAAATCTCGAAAGACCGATTGGTTTAGTAGCCTTGGAAACACTAGATATATTCATAAGTTTTACATTACATCATAAAATGAAAAACTACTACAACAACATAATGTTTCCACAGTCCACACTATAATCCCCTCATAATATCCCTGCAGGTCATTCATAACTTACATCTTCACTTCCTGGGAAAAATAAAACATAGAAAAGGGGTGAGCTCAAATGCCCAGTAAGGATAACAATATAGCGGAAACTTTCATCAATAAGAATAAACATTTAAGGCAATGTATAACTAAAACAAAAGCCTTTTAAACATGAACTTTCAACATGGTATGGCATAAATAAAATGAAATAATGCCATTTAATTATTCACACGGATATTCTACTAATCGAATAATCACATGCAAAAATCAATAACCACATTCATAATGTTGGAATGCATAATGCCAGACTATCATAACCACATAGCCAAGGCCTCGTGCCAAGACTACAAATAAGATTTTGTCAAGGCCTTGTGCCAAGACACTAGTTTGTCTCATGAGACCTACCGATGCATCGAGGAGCTATAGCGGGCTCCACCCGTCACTTATTAAGTCCAATGCATTCCCATATGAAAAGGTTTAAACATAACATAAACATTCGTATTAAAACTAGCATACGAAATGTCAATAATTTCACCATAAACTATGAATGGTATAAAAATAGCACATCCATAGTCAAACATATCACAAAATCTTCAATACAATATAGAAGTTTTGTATCATAATAAATCAACTTCAAATAATCTTAAAATCCGTCAATGGATGTTGACATAGATGAAATCAAAATTCTTTTTAAAGAAATATCTCCTTTTATTTTGAAATCATTTAAGATCCATATAAAATAAAACATTTTCTTTGAAAATATTCTTATAAGCTTGTAAGGAAAGCTTTGAAGATTTTATAACGGCGTAAAATAACCGCACCCACCGTATAAGTTAAAAAAACATTCTTACCTCAATTCTGTCGAAAAGGTTAAAAAGGACCTTGTTTTGAAAACGACGGAAAGATTCCTTTATAAACCTCTTATAAAAAGTCAAACAAGGGTATAAATGACTTTAACCCATATTCTTGTAAATAGTAAAAATATTTTGAAATACATTTCGAAGAAACATGGATGTGGATGATAAAGAGGTCCCAGTAGATTATTACGTATAATACAACCTCGGATAATGAAGAGATTGTGAAATAACCCTTACCTTGTACTTTTCCTTGGTTGGGGTAGGTTAACCTCCTGTATAATGGTGAAATAGTTGTTATTAAATTATACAAGAATCATATATAATAATATGATATCATATATGATCTTTTAACATTGATTTGTTAATAATATCTTAGAATTATTGTCGTTTCGGGAGTTAACTTACTCATTTTCTTTTATATGTTTTGTTACATAAGCCATGGTTGTTGTACCTTATTCATATACAGAATGATATCTAGTCCTTAAACATCATTTTTAAATCATAAAATGATAATTATACTTGAATGGATACGATGGAGAATGAATCTCATCGCGTTCGTGGAGACGGTAGTCCGTACGTACGCACGAACGCTACTTCCATTTAATTTTTATTTTAAAAGAATCAAATCCAAATGATACATAGGTATATTACTATTCCAGTATAATATAATATTTTATATATGATACTTAAGTTCATTAACACCATCCTTTATATGTTCCATGTGTGGTATGAACGAGTCATATCATTTTAAGGGGGCGGTAGTCCGCACTTCCTCAAATGAAATTATCGTATGTATATACAACATGAAAAGAATAATGGTATGAAATAAAATGGAATTACAGAAGCTTATATATAAAATATATATCATTAATATCATATTTAATTATAGTGCCATCATAATGGCCACCATGAGAGGCGGTAAGATGTATTTGAACAATCATCGTTTCGTGAGGCGTTAGTTTGCCATCCACAGAAACATTATGTTCATCATCCATTAGATGGAGTTGTGTGTATGTGTAGTTTGAATACTTCTTATAACAACATCCTAGTATATTGTGGATACTGGTGTTGTTACAAAAGAAAGGAAATAAAAAGAGTTTGGGGGTTGGAGAAGCAAAATAAATGAAAATAATTTAAGAGAAATCGTTACCTTTAATCTAGGTAACTCACTTTGGTTGGAACCAAAGGACTTCTTGAAATGCTTTCTGCCTAAGGGGAAGCTTCAAGGAGGAGGAGAGGGATTTGGGGAGCTTAGTTTGGCAGAGTTTGGACGAGCCAAGTGGCTTGAGAGGTGTGAAGAAAAGAGAAGGAGGAGTGCCCTTTTATAAGAGGGGTGAGGGGCACTTTTTGGAAAAGCTAGAAATATTAATTTATAATAAATTCATATTCGGTTTCCAAAGGCTCCAAATTTGACTATTCAAAGTATGAGGTGGGGATAGGTCGAAAACAACTCATCCAATAGAATTTAGACAGGTTTGGGTACTTATATTAACCTTATCTTTAAGTATTAACTCTAAGTTAATTAGTTTCACTTTTACAATGTCTCTTTGTATTTTTATATAATATGGTTAATAAACATACTATATACATCCAAGCGACCCCCAAGTGGTCCCTTAATGATTAACCTATCATAATATAAGTCTCTTGGCCGAACCTTAGATTTTTAGGAATTTAATATCAATTAATAATATAATATTTATTTTAAGAACTCTTTTATGTCAATTTTGACACTATTCGATAGTTGATTTTTGTGAAACTCATAACAGATTTATTACTTCGAACAAAGTCAATTAAATCAATCCTAATATATCATATTATCCTAGAAAATTAGTTTAATTCATTAAAAGTTTCATATTATATTTATTTGGGTATTTATAATATCAATTATGTTAATTTTGTACTATTTTAGTAATTACTGCATCATCATTGTGTCATAAATAAAATAAATTATTTAATGTCTAAAAATTATAAATAAAACATAATTATGTAGGAAATCTTTTTATCTTTCTAATGAATATTTATAATCGAAAATCCAACAGGTATAACCCTATGTAAAAATTGTTCTTCTAAAAGATGTAAGTTTATGCCATATTTATTTTTATTTTAACTTTATTAATATAATGTGTCCCTACCACATACAAGTGGCTCAAAGGGGTCCCCAAATTGACCCAAGGATGCCCATGGTCGGGTATGTGTCCACCAATAAGGTTAGGACACGTTTTAGGGTAATTTTGTATTATTATAATATTATTTTTTAACCCTTATTTACCGGATTTACCCTTTAACCATGGTAAATAAAATATTTACCGCAGTAATTATTCAAAATGTCTAAAAATAAAAGTTACCTATTTACACAATTTGAACATCCTGATTCCAAATATGGAATCCATTTTTCTAAATTCAAAACACAGAAGTGGCAGAAATTAATTTAAAATTAATTCCCGCTGTCAAAACAAAAAGCGTGTTTTTAAGAGATAATATCTATCAAAAGATTGACACTTGTTTATGTTTTGTTTAATTGTAAAATTATGTCCAATGACCAAAATTATATTAAATGGTAAAAATATATTCTAAATATACTTTAAAACCACTCAAATTCACAATTTATCACTATTAATTATTTTGATTAAAAAAGTTGTTTTTAATTAAAATTTAGTAATTTTCACTATTCATCAAAATATGAAAGTTATCCGAAATGTACCAAAATTTCACCCTAGGCTAATTTTGATATTCCGAATCCAAAAATGAAGTCCATTTTCAAATATAAAATATATATAATTTCAAAAAGTAGGTATTAGTATTCACAACGGCTAGTTTAATTAGTTGTGGTGTGTGTTAGAACTCGAGGTTGCGTACAACACACGCTACTGTTTTATTCAAAGGAAAGCGTACCATGGAAGCTTGGGATGTTTCATTTTAAATTTTTTGATGTCTCCATTTAGTCAAAAAGTTTAAAATATTGTATTTAAAAATGTTTCACTATCAAAAGTTGATAAAAGTGCAATACTGAAAATGAATCTATTCTTGCATTATGACTAAGAAACTCATAATATGGATTCTAAAATTATAAGGATTATATAAAGTTTAAAATTTAGTTAATACTATTCATGACCTCTTTTAATGGATTTTTTCTTGGTAAGTCATGGTGCAATTGAACTCAGTGTTGCCTGTAGTGCAAGTTATTGAATTATTTTGAAGAAATAACACACTATGAAATCTTGGGGTGTTACATTCTCCCCTCCTTCAATAAATTGCGTCCTCGCAATTTGAAATTTTTCTTCAAAAATAAAAGGTTGAAAGTAGAAAATATATTTGTGGGAAAACCCACATCGGAAATTGGGTTACTAAAATTTAGTCTTAATATGAGGAAAAGAGAAATCAAAGGGTCACCACCAAATTATGATCTCGATTATGAGAACATTGGTGGAAATTAGAGACATATAATTGGAGGAAAAACGTAATTATTTATAGGCAGTGATTGAGGTCATCAATCACAAACAAGTATAAAATTGAGGTCCTTAAACTCATCAATCTATGATGATTTGAAGTACCATCGGTTCAACAAAATATAGGGTATTGGGATAACACATTTTTGATTTTTTAAAATATCTTAGTTGAAATCCCACATCGAAAAATGAATTAATGAGGCCTCTATTTAAAATAAAGAGTCGAACGTATGAAGATTACCGAAAATAACACATACTAGGGTTCCATGTAGGAAAATATGGATATGGAAGAAAAATCTAACCATCAATTATCTGATGGAGAGTGGTAGAGAACATGGCTATGAAAAGGCCAACAATCCCAAAGCCATAAATTAGTGATGATTTAAGGTAACATCTAGGAAAACATTTTTGTTCTAAGTTGCTTTTCTTAATATTGAGGAATTTATTTATGAGATTGGCTAAGATCATAAAGAGATATACTTACTTTATAATTAGAGTTTTATCCATTAATAAATTTCTACCACAAACTCATCTTCCACTCTAAAAGATAATAGAATGTAAAAAAAATTCTATTTACACTCTTCGTATAGTGTTCCAAAATAAACGAATTTATAATTCATCTACAAGATCTTTTAATAAAAACTACATTATTTAATTCAGGACATCGCGTGGGACAGTGGTAGGTGATACACCCTTGTCGCCCTTCGGTTGCGGGTTCAAGTCTCGCAGCCTTTCCGGACGCGACGGGTTGCCGCCCGACCTCCGGGTTGTCCTTTTATGGAAATCCAAAATAATCCAAACTAGAACTATCGAAAATACTTCTATCCAAATTCACAGTCCAACATTTATAAGGAAGGTAAACATAATGTAGATCCTTTTTACCCCGTAATAGCATATGAATACCTTCATCATGTATTCTTTTAATACACTGAAACATCCTAAATTACCATATTCCTTATTGATTACATTTATGCTCCCTTATTCCATATAGAATGCTGGATATACTTCATCAATCCAAAAATGTTTTAAACCCCAACAATGATGGAATATACAAATCATTAATTAGCTTCAAGGTAGTCAATAATATCCAATATAATTTATCCAAATCAATCATGTATTATTTTCAAATCACCACCTCGGTATCTGAACCATATTATGGTTTATCTTTCTCTCAACCATATATTTTCCAAACATTTAACCTGCTACTGAGTCACTTTTCTTTGTTCCACACCATCTCAAGTCCTTAATGAAATAGTACTGCAGTACAATCCTTATATACTCCATAATTATTATAACAAGTACATTGTTGATACAACACTCAATTGATATAATCAACATAATAACTCTAATCATTCCTCTTCATCTGTGGTAGTATCATAACATGATTATTATCCAATAACATCATTTGTGGCATAGTCTGATGACTGGGACATAGGTTCGCATAGTGTCCAAACTCCTTGCAAATGAAGCATTGTACATTTGAAACCATTTTCTTACCCTTGCAGTCACGTACTTTGTGCCCTTTTCCTCCACACTTATAACAAACTCCCATTCCTTTCAGGCAAGTTCCAGGGTGTTTCTTTCCACAGTTACCACATATGGGAAAATTCTTCTTTTCCCTCTTCCATTTATCCATCTTTCTCTCTTCCATCCTTTTCTTCTCTTGCTTCCCTTCAAAGCCATAGGACTCAGTAAACTCTTTACTTATCTTATCAACACATGATATTATTTCTTCATATGATGATAATACATGGGAGAATATTTCTCTTATAAATTCTAGCTTAAGACCATGAAAGATATGATCCTTCCTTCTCTTTGAATCATGTGTATTTCTGGAGTTCTCATTCCTTCTACTGGGCGCCATTTCTAAACAATGGCATAAACTAGATCAGTATATGAATCAAAATACATAATCCCATACTTATAAAACACTTAACATAAATTGAACTATTTATGGATATAATCCATAATCATAAGAATGTTTTCTTTAAGGAAGTATATACTCATAAACCCTTCATAATGATTTGTAAAGAAAATGAGAGTTATCCTAAGCATATCCCCCGGGAGTGTCGTAACCAAGAGTGCAGCAAGGCCCGTTGTCGTGCACCAGTTCCCGTTCGAGTCTAGCTCAAAGTGGTGTTTTCGGGTTTTACCCCTAGGTACATCTGTGCCAGAGCCGCCTCTACCTTCTCGTATCCAGACAGGGATGTATTTCTCGGAAAACTCACAAAATCTCTACAATACCAAAATTCTAGGAAGTTCTTCTATACTAATCCTCAAAGTTCATCTTAGGTCTACGTGCTCTAATCAGAGTTTATCTAAATCTAGCTTCCAAGGTTTGTACTAAACTTCCTCTGATACCAACTGTAACGCCCCGACCCCAGCTGCCCAGAGTCAGTGCATTACTTCCTAACATTGGCATGATCACAAGAAAGATCAAATCTCGAAAGACCGATTGGTTTAGTAGCCTTGGAAACACTAGATATATTCATAAGTTTTACATTACATCATAAAATGAAAAACTACTACAACAACATAATGTTTCCACAGTTCACACTATAATCCCCTCATAATATCCCTGCAGGTCATTCATAACTTACATCTTCACTTCCTGGGAAAAATAAAACATAGAAAAGGGGTGAGCTCAAATGCCCAGTAAGGATAACAATATAGCGGAAACTTTCATCAATAAGAATAAACATTTAAGGCAATGTATAACTAAAACAAAAGCCTATTAAACATGAACTTTCAACATGGTATGGCATAAATAAAATGAAATAATGCCATTTAATTATTCACATGGATATTCTACTAATAGAATAATCACATGCAAAAATCAATAACCACTTTCATAATGTTGGAATGCATAATGCCAGACTATCATAACCACATAGCCAAGGCCTCGTGCCAAGACTACAAATAAGATTTTGTCAAGGCCTTGTGCCAAGACACTAGTTTGTCTCATGAGACCTACCGATGCATCGAGGAGCTATAGCGGGCTCCACCCATCACTTATTATGTCCAATGCATTCCCATATGAAAAGGTTTAAACATAACATAAACATTCGTATTAAAACTAGCATACGAAATGTCAATAATTTCACCATAAACTATGAATGGTATAAAAATAGCACATCCATAGTCAAACATATCACAAAACCTTCAATACAATATAGAAGTTTTGTATCATAATAAATCAACTTCAAATAATCTTAAAATCTGTCAAAGGATGTTGACATAGATGAAATCAAAATTCTTTTTAAAGAAATATCTCCTTTTATTTTGAAATCATTTAAGATCCATATAAAATAAAACATTTTCTTTGAAAATATTCTTATAATCTTGTTAGGAAAGCGTTGAAGATTTTATAACGGCGTAAAATAACCGCACCCGCCGTATAAGTTAAAAAAACATTCTTACCTCAATTCTGTCGAAAAGGTTAAAAAGGACCTTGTTTTGAAAACGACGGAAAGATTCCTTTATAAACCTCTTATAAAAAGTCAAACAAGGGTATAAATGACTTTAACCCATATTCTTGTAAATAGTAAAAATATTTTGAAATACATTTCGAAGAAACATGGATGTGGATGATAAAGAGGTCCCAGTAGATTATTATGTATAATACAACCTCGGATAATGAAGAGATTGTGAAATAACCCTTACCTTGTACTTTTCCTTGGTTGGGGTAGGTTAACCTCCTGTATAATGGTGAAATAGTTGTTATTAAATTATACAAGAATCATATATAATAATATGATATCATATATGATCTTTTAACATTGATTTGTTAATAATATCTTAGAATTATCGTCGTTTCGGGAGTTAACTTACTCATTTTATTTTATATGTTTTGTTACATAAGCCATGGTTTTTGTACCTTATTCATATACATAATGATATCTAGTCCTTAAACATCATTTTTAAATCATCAAATGATAATTATACTTGAATGGATACGATGGATAATGAATCTTATCGCGTTCGTGGAGACGGTAGTCCGTACGTATGCACGAACGCTACTTCCATTTAATTTTTATTTTAAAAGAATCAAATCCAAATGATACATAGGTATATTACTATTCCAGTATAATATAATATTTTATATATGTTACTTAAGTTCATTAACACCATCCTTTATACGTTCCATGTGTGGTATGAACGAGTCATATCATTTTAAGGGGGCGGTAGTCCGCACTTCCTCAAATGAAATTATCGTATGTATATACAACATGAAACGAATAATGGTATGAAATAAAATGGAATTACAGAAGCTTATATATAAAATATATATCATTAATATCATATTTAATTATAGTGCCATCATAATGGCCACCATGAGAGGCGGTAAGATGTATTTGAACAATCACCGTTTCGTGAGGCGTTAGTTTGCCATCCACAGAAACATTATGTTCATCATCCATTAGATGGAGTTGTGTGTATGTGTAGTTTGAATACTTCTTATAACAACATCCTAGTATATTGTGGATACTGGTGTTGTTACAAAAGAAAGGAAATAAAAAGTGTTTGGGGGTTGGAGAAGCAAAATAAATGAAAATAATTTAAGAGAAATCGTTACCTTTAATCTAGGTAACTCACTTTGGTTGGAACCAAAGGACTTCTTGAAATGCTTTCTGCCTAAGGGGAAGCTTCAAGGAGGAGGAGAGGGATTTTGGGAGCTTAGTTGGGCAGAGTTTGGACGAGCCAAGTGGCTTGAGAGGTGTGAGGAAAAGAGAAGGAGGAGTGCCCTTTTATAAGAGGGGTGAGGGGCACTTTTGGAAAAGCTAGAAATATTAATTTATAATAAATTCATATTCGGTTTCCAAAGGCTCCAAAGTTGACTATTCAAAGTATGAGGTGGGGATAGGTCGAAAACAACTCATCCAATAGAATTTAGACAGGTTTGGGTACTTATATTAACCTTATCTTTAAGTATTAACTCTAAGTTAATTAGTTTCACTTTTACAATGTCTCTTTGTATTTTTATATAATATGGTTAATAAACTTACTATATACATCCAAGCTACCCCCAAGTGGTCCATTAATGATTAAACTATCATAATATAAGTCTCTTGGTTGAACCTTAGATTTTTAGGAATTTAATATCAATTAATAATATAATATTTGTTTTAAGAACTCTTTTATGTCAATTTTGACACTATTCGATAGTTGATTTTTGTGAAACTCATAACAGATTTATTACTTCGAACAAAGTCAATTAAATCAATCCTAATATATCATATTATCCTAGAAAATTAGTTTAATTCATTAAAAGTTTCATATTATATTTATTTGGGTATTTATAATATCAATTATGTTAATTTTTTACTATTTTAGTAATTACTGCATCATCATTGTGTCATAAATAAAATAAATTATTTAATGTCTAAAAATTATAAATAAAACATCATTATGTAGGAAATCTTTTTAGCTTTCTAATGAATATTTATAATAGAAAATCCAACAGGTATAACCCTATGTAAAAATTGTTCTTCTAAAAGATGTAAGCTTATGCCATTTTAATTTTTATTTTAACTTTATTAATATAATGTGTCCCTACCACATACAAGTGGCTCCAAGGGGTCCCCAAATTGACCCAAGGATGCCCATGGTCGGGTATGTGTCCACCAATAAAGTTAGGACACGTTTTAGGGTAATTTTGTATTATTATAATATTATTTTTTAACCCTTATTTACCGGATTTACACTTTAACCATGGTAAATAAAATATTTACCGCAGTAATTATTCAAAATGTCTAAAAGTAAAAGTTACCTATTTACACAATTTGAACATCCTGATTCCAAATATGGAATCCATTTTTCTAAATTCAAAACACAGAAGTGGCATAAATTAATTTAAAATTAATTCCCGCTGTCAAAACAAAAAGCGTGTTTTTAAGAGATAATATCTATCAAAAGATTGACACTTGTTTATGTTTGGTTTAATTGTAAAATTATGTCCAATGACCAAAATTATATTAAATGGTAAAAGTATATTATAAATATACTTTTAAACCACTCAAATTCACAATTTATCACTATTAATTATTTTGATTAAAAATGTTGTTTTTAATTAAAATTTAGTAATTTTCACTATTCATCAAAATATGAAAGTTATCCGAAATGTACCAAAATTTCACCCTAGGCTAATTTTGATATTCCGAATCCAAAAATGAAGTCCATTTTCAAATATAAAATATATATAATTTCAAAAAGTAGGTATTAGTATTCACAACGGCTAGTTTAATTAGTTGTGGTGTGTGTTAGAACTCGAGGTTGCATACAACACACGCTACTGTTTTATTCAAAGGAAAGCGTACCATGGAAGCTTGGGATGTTTCATTTTAAATTTTTTGATGTCTCCATTTAGTCAAAAAGTTTAAAATATTGTATTTAAAAAGGTTTCACTATCAAAATTTGATAAAAGTGCAATACTGAAAATGAATCTGTTCTTGCATTATGACTAAGAAACTCATAATATGGATTCTAAAATTATAAGGATTATATAAAGTTTAAAATTTAGTTAATACTATTCATGACCTCTTTTAATGGATTTTTTTTTGGTAAGTCATGGTGAAATTGAACTCAGTGTTGCCTGTAGTACAAGTTATTGAATTATTTTGAAGAAATAACACACTATGAAATCTTGGGGTGTTACATCGAACAGTCGAAGGTCTTGCATCAGATCCCACTAGTGCCTGATCCAGAGCATGCTGATGTCTGGTCCCTGCCTGAGAATGACCGCTAGACCATGTATTTACCCTGACCTAGATCTTCCCAGAGGATCATCCGGTCCTGCTTCCACGACCACCAAACTGAGTTCCCATAGTCCTGGTCGGCTCTGACTGAACTGGTACTCTCCTGGAATCCACAGACCCTACCCCACTCTTATAAAGGTGTGTCACTCTGCAAAAGCGCTGCACATGCCCCACAAATTCCGCATCGAAAGCAAGGCCTGGGTGGAGTGGGACATGCAGGTCAGACGTTCCATGCCTTCCCACACTTATGGAACACAACAGACCTCATATCAGATGTAATAGATGAGGTCTACCCGAAAGGATGGCCTGAGCTACCACCCACCTTCTTCCCATGCTCATCACGCTTCCTCTTCTTCTCGGATGAACTACAACTTCCAAACCATGAAACTGATCCAGAAAACCCTGACTTTCCTGTTTGGTCAATCTTGAACCTGCAAACATGATTGATCACCTCGTCATAAGTTCACAGTATGAACAAGAAAACTTGAGAGTAGATTTATGGTCGAAGGCCCATCTCAAACTTCCGAGCTTTCAAATATTCACTTGAAACAATCTCAGGCGCATACCACACTAGCTCAGAAAAGCGATTTTCATACTCCATCACTATTTGATCCCTTTGTGAAAGACCCATGAACTCCCAGTATCTGGCATAATTTAAAACCTTAGGACAGTAATGCTCATTGAATATGGCCTTAAAGTCCTTCCAAACCATATGCTCATGCTTCCCAACTTGAATAACAGATTCCCACCTCTTGAGACTTGAACCCTATAACTGTAATGAGGAACACTTTACCCTGACTTCTTCTGATGTGTCAGGGAACTCGAACATACGTTCTATCTTTTCAAGCCATTCCTCTACCTCTTGAGGTACTGAACTACCTCTAAATGATGGAGGTTTATTCTTCAAGAACTCCTGAGCTTTGTCCTTTTTGATACCCAAATCATCTCCTCTAGTTGGAAAAGGAGCAGAAGCAGGAGTTGCTCCTTGTCCCAAAGACTGAACAGCTCGGACCACGGCTTCTACCAATCTCTGATCAAGCGGTGAGGGAGAAATCTCTCCAGCTTCCTCCTGTGGGTGTGTGTAAGCTCTCCGGGAGGCATCATGCTGAAAAGAGAAATAATCATAAAATAACATCATCAATATGTCATATATAAAGAAAAATCAAATTTCTAGGAAGATAAGTAATCATAAGTAAAAAAACATGAAAAAGTAACATCGTGTCCAAATTCTTATTCTCTGCACGATGTCCACGTACAGTCTGCAGTCTGCACGTCACACATAGAAGAGAATTCAAACAAGCATCCTGATACCCCATGGCGACATAGGGTCTGTCACGAGGTGTGCTGGCTTGGCACCCTGCTCGCAAACAGAATTCTAAGCCCCGATAATCCTATCTCCTTTCTAACCAGACTCATCCCAAATAAAATAACCAAAGAGCTTAAACCCAACCTCCTCTGATACCATTTTGTCACGAACCAAATTGGGTCACCATCCAATCGACACCCGACCCAGTCTGCAACAAGGCCCGAGGGGCGTTCCTGATTCCCACGGGCTAGCACAAGTGCCTGAGTATCAAAATAATGCTTTGGGAACGATTTACCCGACTACGAAAAACATACACAAAACAACAAAAAAATTCCAAACTAAAAATCTCAACCAAATAGGCCCTTACCACAAACCATGATTTTAGTTACAAGTTAAACACTGAACCCAAACAACTGCAAAACATGGTGGCCAAAAACCAACTCAAAAAACCACCCTTGGCTGGAGGACACCACCCTCTCGACATCACCACAATTCCGTGCTAAGGATTTACCTAACAACCTTAACCACCGCTTCCAAAATCCTTACCCTTACCTGCATCAGACAAAACCAAATACACTTACACCCAAGGGTGTAAGTAGGGTGTGAGATAATTCTCAATAGGATGTCACCAATAAGAGAGTCCACATCTAAATATTAACTGAAAAAACAATTGCAAGTTTAATGCCAGAATTAAAATAAAATACTAACCAATTTTAAATAAAACAATTTGAAGAATAACAACTTTAAGGGAAAACAGTTTAGAAAGAAAAACAACACATTTATTTTTATTACCCCATAAAGGTTACACAATATATCATTGTTGTGTGAGATGTAAACTAAGAGTACCAAATTGGGAGAGGCCCTATAGGTACTAGCACTAAAGGGACCCTAGAACATCATGTCTCAGGGAACCAAGGAATAAAAACCACAATAACATACACTCTTGTGCACGAGCCACTAGTATAGAAACACATCCATAACCTAGTGGTCCCCAAACATCACCCATAGTTTTGTTACTGTTGTAATTGTCATACCAGATGAGTGAAACCGGGCCGAGGACACTTCCGTATCACTAGAACACCAGTCCTAGTCTACCCACCTAATACCCAGGTTTCCCATTTTGGGCTCAATTAAGTAAACATGCCACATTTCTTGAAAAAGTTACATTCGCAATACACATAGTGCATTATCTACGTGTTGTGCCACACTTCCCATACAAAATGCATTTTTAAAACATTACGAAGACTAGTAATTTTTTTCAAAACTCAACCTAAATCATCCATATAGTCAAATAACTAGTTGCACATTTTTTTTAAAGGTCATTGCTAAAATAAATCAGCACTAGAAAAAAAATCTATTTAGCAGTTTAAATAAATAAATAAATATAAATATATACAAGATGCATGACTCAAGGAGTCCAAAAAAACACATCAGAACCTATTTACAACACAACGCACACTGACCCACATCAAAAACACAACTGAAACTCTTGCACATTTTAACAAAATAACTACACCAATTTGACAGAAAATAATATTTCATAAATATGTACTACCAAAACAAATGTGTCGCAAGTTCCAAATAAAACTGACTATGCCCATTGGAAACTAAGAAATAAATATGTTAAATTAATTAAACAAGTAACTCAATAAATCAATCAATCTTTAAACATGGAATCACCTGCCGGTGTGTTGTAAGTTTCTCAAAATTGGTGTGCAAGGAACAACGCATGCCAATGCAGCTCAAGCAACCTCAAATACACCCTAAAAATAACACATAACACAAACGCATAAAAAATGAATCAAATACAAACTAAAACTTATTTTCAACATTACCAAAAATGAAATAATGAATAATTGGTGTACTATGCACGTACAACAAGGGTTTCAAAAGATTGGCCGGAGGTTGATGGAGGCTATCTGGAGGAGGGGGGGTGTGGATCGACTCTCCGAAGGAGGATGGAGAGGTGAACGACGTCGGATGGACAAGTGGGAGGAGGGATGAATGGCTGTCTAAGAGGGGAGGGGAGGTAGCGAAGGAGTTTGGGCAAGTAGGTGGATAGTAGGGGGTGCGGCTTTGGCTGGGCAAGGCAGACAGGCTGAGCAGGATCCAGCCAAGGGTGCGAGAGGTAGAGGGAGGTGCAGCCGGAGGCCTACTAGAGGTAACAGGGAGGGCATCGTGGGTTAGTGCAAGGAAGCGGGGAGACCGAAAGATGCTCAACCAGACAGAGGAGGGTCACGTGCGGGGCTGGGTAGCGGGGAAGGTCAGATGGAAATAGCAGGGCGACTGGGGCGAGTGGGATCCGACTGGGGCGGAGGCTGGCTGGTCTGGCGAGAGAGAGGGGAGAGGCGGTGCTTAGGGTTAGGAAGAGTTGCGGTTAAACAACATGCCACGGGAAGGGAGTGTGAGGGAGAGAAGTAATAAAAGAGAGGAAAATAAAATAAAAGAAAGGATAAAAAAGGAAAAAGTAAATAAAGATAAAGAAAATCAAATAAGACAATAAAAAGAAAAGAATATAAGGGATAAAATAAAATAAAAATAAGGATATGGGGAAATAAAAATAAATTAAAACCTAAAAAAATCTTACCTAAACTAATAAAAATAATAATAATACAAATAATAATGAAAAAATAACTATAATTATAATAAATTTTATTTTTATTTAATTATTTAATTATCCGCGCATCGATCAGATCGCGCGTTAAACTGGTGAAGCCACAGAGCTTAGCTCGTTCCCTTCCCGCACGTCGAGAGACGTCAAGCCAACACTCACTTATCAGCACCAAAAGAGAAAAACTCACATTGGGTTTGTCCTTCCCTTCAACCAGACAATTTAAATAAAGGAAAATATAATTATAGGACAGAAATTAAAAATTAAAAACATACCTCAAATAAAGACATGGTGTGACATGAAACCTATAAATTTTCCATAGGTTTTGATATAATAATATATATATGAAACCTATTGCATTTAATAGGTTATTATATTTTGAATATTTCATGATTATATGGAACATCTGTGTATGGTTTTAATTATGTGATTCATTGGACCTATATGGCCAAAAAAATATTTGAATGATATATATCTCATGGGATAGACAAGGCTGAATTATTGAGTGAACTCAGTTCAACAATGTTCTTTCTCCACTATGATGGTCTTGGGAGTACTCCATGACTACTATAATGGTTTAAGGAGTAAACCCATTCCACTATTATGGCCTTGTATAGGATATTTGGATACTATGTAAATGATTTTCTATTCTTATGTGTATACCACAAATATAATTCTTATTCCAATGTTATGATGTTTGGGATAATGTTATTTGATTTCCTTATGATCCGTGCATATTAAATCCCAATAATTATCCCATGACTAAAGATAATTCATTAATATACTAGTTATGGTTTTAAAATATTATGCTCACCTTATCACACCCTTATTATCATGTTATGCTTGCATATATCATTTTTTACCCTTACCATGTATTTTAGATCATTATTTTGTTAGGTTTATTTTCCCCATGTTATGAATACTGGTTTTATATATGATTTTTCTAATAAGAGTACTCTGTGGGAAGTTATTTGTGGGAAAAATTGAAGATAATTAACCAAATAAAATGATTTTGTATTTTTTCTCTAAAGGAACATTAAAAAAATGATCCTCAGGCATGTATTTTTGTAATTTAATAAATATTCATCTTAAAATATGTAATATCAAATAGGAAGAGCCTAGGTATATATACATTAAGTTTTCAATGAGATCTTGAGTATGAGGTAAAATATAATGTCTTCCTCCACATTTAAATTTGGAATAAATTCATGAGGTTTAGAATGAAGGTAAATCTTAAACCAAGATACATCTGCCCTTTTCCGATCTATGATTTCATTAAAGTGGTGTCCTACTAACTATCTCTCTCCCTTAACATATCTCAAGTACATGATGTCTTCCTTGTATCCCTCTTGAGGAGTTTCACACCAGAACCCTCCCATGAAATTGGAGTTGGTATCATTAGATAATGAACTTTCAAATGAGGTGTCGCTTTTGAAGATCTTAGATTGTAGAGAAAAAGTTCTAAGAAATAAGACCACTCACCATGTCAAAATGATATGGTGACACGAGAATTATGAGTAAGAAACATGGGAATCGAAAGTTTTGATGAAATAGAAGTACCATTAACTATTTAAACTTTATATTGTAATATTAATGATAAATGGTAAACTCCCTTATAGGGGCAAGAATTTAAATATCATATTTAAAAAAAGGGAAAACCATGTTCGATAGCATATGTGACCCACAATAATGAACCCAATAAAACCATGATTATTTTAATTTTACCATCACATCCCATGAATTAAATTAGATAGTAAGATTTTTTGAACTAGTTTAATAAATACTTATAAATTATATAGTCAATTTATAAATTCTTTTGAAATAAGTTCTCTATTTATAATAAAGGAATTTATTGTCAAAAAAATAAATTTAATTAAAAAATTATTTATTTGTGTGAGAAAATATTTATAATTAATTTTGTAAATTTTGTAAAATTTATTTCATAAAATTAAAATCATTTTTTTTAAATCACCTTACCAATATTAAATAATTTTTACCATTTGGTATTTTTTTGGAAAATAATGATATTCTTTGAATAGTTAAAAATAGATATGTTTTTGTAAAACTATTATTTATTTTTAGTAAATTAAGTAATTTTACTGTCATATTATTATTTAATATAATTTAAAATTAACATATGTATTATATTGTAATATTTTATCCAATTACATTCATTTAAATAATCATTATATTGTATTTTAGTACATGTTTGAATTTAGATTTTAAGAGACTTTTTCATGAACACTATTTTAAAGTACATATTGATTCTTCATTTTATGTATTTAAAATAAACTGTAATGAAGAATTAATTAAATGTAATTTATATTATATATATATATAAATAAAAATTTAAATTTATTTAATTATTATTACATGTCATGTAGTTATTATAATACCATCTATATGCTTGAAAAATGTATTTCTTGAAACCTTGTTGTTTTCGACACGTCTACCATTTCAATATTAAATTAAATTTTGACACTTATATAAATATAATGATCTAAAACAGATTCAATATTTTTAATAATATTACTTTATATTATATAATAACGATAATTTTATATTTGTTCATAATAAAGAACAAAAATAATAAAAAAATAGATAGTAGGGATAAAAATTAAAAGGGGAAAATAGTGTAAAAAGATATATAAAGGGGATAACATGATTAAAAAATATTTATTTTGAATGATATAGATTTATTTCATCATTATAAATAGAAAAATAATTTTTGTCAAAATATTGAAGGCACTTTGCATGAGTGACTTCCCATTGTTGAATATTTTTGGCTATTTTAAAGATTTTCACTCCTCATCCATTATAAAAGACAACCCCATTTCCTCAACATTATACAATTACAAAACCCATTGGTTTCAAACAATAAATCAAAATATAACTTTACTAATTTCCACCACTCTTCCTAAAACACTTCATCTGATCATAAATCAAATCTTGGAAGGTTTTAGGTATAACCCTAAAGAGGTGGACTGAAGAAGAGGTATCGTTCTTTAATTAAGAATTATTTTATTATTTCTTCCTCCATTTCCTTAAAATATTAATCAAACATTAAAATATAATAAATTCAGTTTCATTAATAGAATATGATTTTATAATTATTATATAATAACCTAAATCCATATCCACTTCCCTTAAATGGGAAATGAAAAATCCGATTTTGTGTACAACAGACTACTGCATCACGAATCGATGCAATTTAATTTCCATCATCACCACTCAAGGGTTTTAATAAATTGTTATTTGAAATATATATGATAATAATGACATATTAGGAATTATGGAAATATAATATATCATATAATCTCTTACCTTACCATCAATTGAAATTGATAACATCATTCATGTTTATGAAATACTACCACACACGAACCAATGTGATTCATTTATTTTATATCAGAGTAACATATATGGTATATCTATGTGTATATAATTAAATAATATGACATATAGGATATAATTTTCATCCCATAAATATAAAATAATACATACCATATTTCCATTATGATCATTGATAAATAGAAGCATTACTCAAGTGTATGTATGACCAAACATATCCATTATAGTAACATTATGAATTTTTCAAAACCATAATTCATGATTGGTTTAAAAAGTATAATATAAATATATATTACGAATAAATCATGATTATTATTCTATATATTATTAATTAATAATCTCATTGACCATTGATAACTTATCAATGTAATTTTAGACATATGATCTGAACTACATCAAAACGACCATTATGCACCTAAACAATTATGTATTCTAATATGACATAATAATGAATAATAATAACTGAATAACTATATTGAAATATTGTCATAAGAAAGTATATAATTAAAATAAATTCATTGTTTAGGAAGATAAAAAAAATCACATGAGAAATCGACCTCGAGGCAAAGGATATCTATAAACCACCCTTTCCTTGGAGTTATGGTCATTATCTCTACAACTCACATTATATATCTATTTTATGATATGTATTTATTATAAATTAAATGTGTATTTCTCTAAAATATATACTTATCTCATTCTCCCTTCAATTGATGGGATACTACATTTCTTATGACCATTTCTAAATTGTGTTATTTAAGAAGTCTTTTCTGATTATGTTTTGATATTAGATTATGAATTCCATTTATTTCCATTGAAAATTATAATGTATGTTACTTATTATTGAATTAAATATAATGAAAAATATATGAATTTACATGAAATGAATGTAATAGGTGGGCTTGAAATTATATATATATCCAATTCGTTGTGTAATGTTTTAGTGTCATGCGACCTTATGTTTGGGATTAGGGATTGGACCTAATCCATTATAGGAATTTTTCCACCGTGTACTATTTTCTTGGAAGTTATCCTTGAATTATGTATTATTTATGTTTTATACTGCTTATACATTTACTACACTTCTACGATCTTATGAAAAATATTCAATTATATTATGGTTCCATTTTATTACACTATTTCCTTTAAATTTATAATATCATGTTCTACCATTGACTCACATGTTATGCCTCTTTATCATGATTAGTACCATACTAGGATTTTTAGCTCACCACATTATTTCATGTATCCACTAGGTTATCTAATTCAGTTTTACAAGCTAGATTGTATTTAGGATCTAACAATATAGAATAAAATAAGGATTCTATTTTTTCAGTTTTATTTGATGTGATATGAACCTAGTCTTCCAAAGGCACTATGCCTCATGGTCTTTGGGGTTATACATGTCAAATATTTATTCATATAAATTGTGTAATAATATGTGTAAAAGGAATTGGTCTCTATATTAATATTTTTCATTGACTATCTAGAGTTTATATTTCATTAGGATTTATCTGTTAATAAGTAAAGAAGACACTGGATTGTTGCTTATTATGTTCACCCACCGATTCATAAAAATACTCCTGTATAAATAATTAATATATAGTTTATATTGAAATATAGTACTGTTTTGTTTCTTGTGGGTTTTTATAAATTTTTCTTAATTTATTATTTAGAATCAATGGTTCGATTATATTAGATCAACTTAGATGAATCATTATATATCTTCTTGATAACGCTAGTTCAATGATAAATCCTGATCATTTGTTATAATTATGATTTTTGAATCATGTGATATCCATTTTTTCATATCATGCTAAGGATATAATTATTAATTTTAATTAACGAACCTCATAAATTCACTTTACGCACTGTGTTTTTATATCCGGAATTGGAAGGAGAGTAAAAATAATAAACAATTAATTTATATTAACATGTTTCAATGAATATTCTATGGATGAATATAAAACATATATCACAATTAAAACCCCCAAATAGTGAATCCCTAAAAATTGATAAAACTATATTTATGTAGATATCTATTAAGAATGAAAAAACTAAATTTTATTTATATTTTATAAAGGAAAAAATAATAATGACTATTTTCTTTTTTTTTCTATTTTAAACACAAGATGTGTCAACTATCATTTGGTAAGTGGCACTAGTTATGGTATATTTTGAGCATTTTGAAAAGTAATAGAACATTAAAGGGGTTGGTTTTATCATCCTTACTATATAATACATTGGGAATGAATGAGAATAGAACCATTTTTATTATAAAGTTTAAAAAGATAAATTCTAAGGAGAAAACTATATATGAAAATTTAAATGCATATACCAAAAAAAATAAATGGGTAGATTAATGAATTTGAAATTATCCACTGAATTTATTAAAAATAGAAATAAATACATTGTCACCCACATTAACTAAAGTCACAACATCCCAAATTTTTCAGTATGCATTCCCTACAAATTCATAAACTAACCAATAATATAAAATTTCCATAAATTTTTTTATTATTTATGAAAAATAGTAATTTACAATTTTCTTGTTTAAAATTTTCATAGATTTAAATTTATTTTGAATTATATTTATCAGTACCCCTGAATTAACTCATTGTAAGAGGTATAGTGTACAAGATTCAGGGTAATACACTTCATTATATATTATTTGCATTAAATCCAAAAAGATATCATAATCCAGTATCTCTTCATCCAAGAGTTGAGAATAATATTCTAATTGAATATATTGTTAATCAAATGATTGAACAAAATATTGTAACTATCAAAACATGACTATTCTATCTTATAAATCAAAATAATAATAGAGGGTAATTCCATCTATATCTTATAAAATATTATCTTTTTGTTATCATGAATAAAATTTATTCTAAACTACTCTATGTTATGGAATAATAGGATACAAAAATACATTGTAAAATTAATTTATTTGATACAATACTGGATCCTAATAGATGATTATTGATGATATATTTTCCCTATCAATAATCTGACACACCTGGTTTCAATAAATGTTTATCAAAATAAACTTACAATACATACTGAATCTTGTCACAATATATTTAAAAATGAAATAAATAAAAAAATTAATCATGAAATTGTTTTTTGAGAAAAAAATTGATATTCATAAACACCAATGAAAAAAATTATTCAATAATCTATATATCATATACATTGTCAGAATTATTTTTTCTAATTATCAATGTAATATTTTTACTACTATATTAATATTAAAAATTTTATAGACATTTATATACTGATTACATAGTATCATCACATGTTTATAATATTTTTATTGAATTAATAAGTTTCTATATTAATATTACATAATAAAAAATGATCAACAAAATAGATATTGTAAAAAGAGAAAGGCTATTTTCTAATATGTCTAAAGTGAATTCTATAATTGATAGATATATTTTTTACCTATTATAAAGGTAAAAATATCATACTCTAATTATATTTTAAATAATTTTATTTTTTATATGAATTTATTATAAAAATTTAAATATTTATAGAACATTGTCTACCGATTCCAATAAATCCATTTAATCTAATGATATAATTTTTTGTCTAATTCATCAATATCTAAAAAAACAACCACACATGATGTCCCTTAAAAATTAATAATACACTATCCTATATATTGTATCTCCAATATTTTGAATGAATTTGGTTTTATATTTTCAATTATCTTAGTATAATTGTATGTACGGTGCAAACATATATATTGTACGAGGATATTTAACACCAATTGGAATCCCATGAAATTCCATAAACAATAATCTCTTCAATTTAAAATATTAATACAACACTATTGGGATATTTACTATAATAATTTCATTTTATTTTTCAATGATGATATTTTTTTAAAATAAATACTATGACTGTGACTACTATTTTTTTAAATATAAATAAATTTCATATTTCATCCTAGAACCAACATCCCAAAAATGGTATTTATGGTATGTGTAAATTTGTTTAATAATACCCTCTCATTTAAATTACTTATTAATGATATATATATATATATATATATTATAGTACTATTATTATAAAAATTTTAAATCACATTTAATAGTTGAGATTAATTAATCCAGAAATTAGTTTATAACATACATGGTGAAAAAATGATTTCTAACATCTTGAGGAGGTGATTTTTCTATCACATATTTACTTATTATTAATTTATAATTTTCCTTAATTTAATTATCCATTATTAAGAATATATAATATGTGTCATTTCATCTTGAATTTAAGTTTAAATTTCAAATGTCTTATATGTTCTATTAACATGTGTCAAAATATAAAATCTAAGAACACATGTTATGTTTTTCACCAAATATTTATTGAATTAACAATGGATTCAATTGTATTTACTAGTAATGTAATAGATCAGCATGACTAGAGGAAAGGAACAAGTCTCCAGTGGAGTAGGAGTTGGGTGAATTTTTATTTTATTATTAAAAGTAAATTTTTAATTATTAAATATTGAAATGATATTTATTTTTCTTTTTTTTCGAGGACTAAAATGAAATTTGGATGATTATGTGACGATGATGGATTAGTGGTGTAATTTCCAAAAATATGAACGTGTTGTTGTGTTCCTAGTGGGGATATACTGGGTACCTATTATGATATTGGTTTTTATATAATTAAATGAAGATGATACTGAGTACTCAGTGAGGCTATACTGAGTACCTGATGTGGTGTCAAGAGTTAATGTGAATTGTGAAAGACCACCAGGTACCCATTGTGGGCGTACCTTGTATAATATATGCTGAAATATCCTTCATTAAATGAGGTTTAGTACCATAATTTCTTGGTCAACACCTCTTGGGGTCAAAAAACAATGGGGATATAGGGAGGGATATTTGGACGAATCCTCCCATTATTCATATCATATTCCAGCATAGTTGAGTATGATTCTGATAGTGATTTATGCATTGTTTGGATTATATTTCCTATCCTTGTTCATATATCATTCCACTACATTGGTTTATATAAATTCATGATTTTTGAGACTAGGTATTTGAGTAATAGTATATTTCATTAATCAGGAATTGTATTTTAATAAAATGGAATTTTGGTATATATTATAGAAGATTATTTGGTGATTGAACACCCTTGGTTGAACACCATTTCAATAAATACAATTCACTATCTTAAATATTCATTGATTTTCATTAATTGGGGGATAAATTGAAAATTTTATTTAATTATAGTATTGGGATTTTTGATCAAATAATTATTGAGGGTTAAATAAATGTTAATAGATTTTTTTTCTCATGGTTTCATGAAGTGTAAATTAATATAAGAGTTTTCCTTTTTTTTCAATTGTGATTTTATTGATTAATTTATTAATATTAATTATAATTTTTTATGTGACTTATCAATTGGGTGATGTTTTTGTGATTGATGATGGAGATTGATGATGGTCAGGTGATCTTGGATAAAGTGGTTGAGCATCATTGAAGGCCATAACACCATGTTAAGGTGGTGGTCCTCATCATTCTACTTCTTTTGTATCTGTGAATGTAGAATTATTTTTATAATGGTTTGTATAAGTGTTCATTATAATATTAATAACCCCTATTTGGGGCCTTCATGGTTTGTATGAGCTATGGGTGACATCTATAATGGGTTTTGGGGAAAGGGAATCCTTATCATTACCCTAGAGTGAGGAGGTAGTGCTATGGATTCATTGGGATATAAATTTGATTTATAATTGACACTAGTATAAGAATCCATGTACATTTGTAATGGATTAGGGGACTATTATGGGATTAAACATATAGTGTGTTGTCTCTATCATAGAGGAGACGTATTTCTTGTGTGGTAATAACGTTTATTATTTATGTTAAAATTTTATGTGAGTAATGGAATATGTGTTTGGATCTCAGTATGAAATTATTATATAATGATTATTCAATGGAGATATGTGTTAAAAATTTGGAATGAAAACTATTTAATTGTTTGTAATTTGTAATGAATAAATTGGGGACCAAGGTTAAATCTAGGCTCGGGTAGTGACTCTATTACTAATGATGTGGTTGATTTCAAAGGGATAACTTTATACCAAATATTTATTGTTATATAACATGTTCTAGAATAAGTGAGGCATTTCTCTAATAATGGCTAGTAGTGTGATGTTACATTCCTCATGTGGTTTTATGTGAGGTTGAGTGTGTAGAGATGTGACCATATTGACACATGATATACATAATCATTACATGGTCGGTATTTCTATTCATTAGTTTCCTATTATTGGGCCATATACATACCCATCATTGATTGATGATGTAAAATATTATGTTTAATTTAATGTGATTTGGCTCTATTTTATTGGTTTTCCACATACTAGTTATTCTTATTTTTAATTATTTTCATTCTCAAATAATAGTAAAATTAATGACTTCCTTACATAATCTTAATTGAGTTTGAAATGTGAAATCAATGTATTTTTATGAGAGAAGTTGATTATTGTGGGTTTTAATTTATGATTATTCAAAACTTTAATATTTAAAAATATTTATGAAAATTATAATCATTATGTGAGTTGGTGATTTACATTTGGTGAGTTTGGATTTCATTGTGAGTCACTTTTCATAATGTTGTATTAATTTTAGGAATTGAGAGGAATTCATGCAGATCATGTAAGAGAAGTTAAGTTGGGATGATCTTGCACATTAGTATTTGTGGGATAAATTTAGCAATACTAAATATGGGAGGATAAAAATCTTTTTATGGATATCTATAACTGACCATATCAAGCATATCTCATAAGGATATTCTAAAATCCTACTCAATAACTTTTTATAGATGATTGTTCACGAATAAATCCAATTCTGGGATTAAATCTATACTAGATATAATCAATAATTCTCATGATATTTATAACAAGACATGAGTTTTTAAGAGGCTATTGATTTTTGGGAGATCACGGATTTTATTTTTTGATGAGGATGGAAGGTCTATATTCTCCATTATAAATCCATGTGATGAATCATATATGTGTTTTTTATTTCAGTTTGCCCGATATTTTTTAGTACCTCAGAGTATAATAATCCAATTTAGGTTTAAGGTAGATTTCATCATTATGAAAACTTCCCATGGAACAGGTTCATCCCTATTAAAATTATTTTTATAGTTTGGAAGGTATGTCACATATTTTTACACATGAATTACTTCACCAAACAAAATGGGATTCAAATGGATATAATGTGATTGTATAATTGCATCCTAATTATTAAGTCTATTGACTATCAAAATCTAGAGGTGATTTGGTGTGCTAAAAGAATCATTTATATAGTTCCTATTTGGGTATAATCATCATTCTCATTTTCATTGACCTATTGTTAAATGATTGGGTTTGGGAGGTTAGAACCTACTTCCTATGAAGGTAACACACATAATGTGTTCTTTTTTATATGTTATTGGATTTTCTAAGAAGGTCAAAACAAGATAAGACATATGACTTCTCACAGAAACTCAATTATATCAAAGTTACAAACCTTACCTTTAATAAAATATATTATTGGGTCTTGTCTAGGGAGAACAAGAAATATTACTTTTCATTAAACTATACACGTGTTTAATCACTTATATATAGTTAGGGAAGGTAATGTACTTGACCATATTATAAAATCACATAAAATTAATGTGGGTTTAAAACTCAATACTAATGGTTCCTTTAACAATTGTAACATTAGGGGATGGGGTTTCATTTGGTACATATATATATATATATATATATATAATTCCATCTTTTAGTTCTTTATATGTGGAGGGAAACTAGCTCAATACGTGATTTACATTGTGGTATCCACATCTAAAAACTTTGCAACTATTCCCCATATAGTGTGGAATGTTACATGACTATACTATTAAAAATCATTAGGTGATTCTTACTTACCCACTGGTCCATATCCAACATCATCATGGAATACAAGGAGATGATCGATAAAGATGTGTTGGTTCATCATATCTGACATGAAGGTAACTATATGGAAGATAGTATTGAATTGAATGAATATTATAATACATCACTAAAAATTTATATTACCCTATTTTCCCATCACCCTGGATATATGGGAATTATATTTTGGGATTCCATTGGGATTCACCACTGAAGACCCCATTAAAATATTTCACAGTGTTTATCACCTTCATAAAAAATTATTTTTTTCCTTTTTCTATTAGGAGTATATTAAAAGAAATTAGCACTAAAAAAGAGATAATATGTAGCATTCAATGTTTTGTGTGATATTATGTTCAGGGAATGAATCTCACATGTGATTAAAAAAATCTCCAAGATCTCATATGTGATTAAAACTATAGGTATGTTAACACCACCATTGGATGTTTAAAACGTAAATAATTAGAAGAAAAATATAGATACACGAATAAAAAATAGCTTAAATATATCTTGTGATTTAATCCCCAGAAGATAAATTATGACTTAAATTATTTTATACTCGTGTCCCTTATTTCAAAATGAACTACAAATTCACGTGGCTATAAAAGATGAATTTTCTATGAAACAAGTGCCATGAGTTTAACATGATGGACCCAAAGATGTATAAGACTAAATAGATGAAAAATAATTATTGAAGCTATGTTATAATAAAATAATGATCCATTCCTTACTCTAAAATCATTAGAGTACAATTGAAATTTTAGCATATTTAAATTTAAAAGGCTGCTAAGACTAGGATTAAAGGGATTTATCATAGAATTCTATTTTAAGGATGTTGTTATAATACTATTATTTAAAGGAATATGTTTCTTTTAGTGGGTCATTATATTATTGAGATGTCTTATATAAAAATGTTAATGAACACTGAAGGGCCATTTAATGGTTGATTCTACTAGTGATTCAAATGAGGAAGATGTGGAAATGGAATAAGTATACTGAATAAGACTTTTAATGTAGTAGTTTTATTATAACTGAATCATACTATGTATTATTGTGAGTTAATTAATGAGATATAGGTTTGAGGGTATATAAAAGTGGAAGGGGTAAATAATTTAAATAAGGTATATTAAATATTAGTCATTCAATTAGAAATTCTAATTTTTGGGATTTTGCTTTTGGAGAGGGTAACCGAACAACAATGGGGGAGGGGGTCGATCTTGATGGAAGTTAGAAAATAGGGATTGAATTTAAAGGGGGGAGGGATTTGATACCCTGGTCTTATTCACCATATGGAATGTCCATTCATCATTTAATTCATTCCCAATATTTATTTTTTTTAGAATTTGAGAAGGTTAATTTTTTATTACTTGGGTCATAACATTATTTCGAGCAAAACTTTAGTCACACCCTTACTCAAAAGAACTTCATAATTTTGTTTATTTTTAATTTATATTAATTTAAATATCATTCTAGGTATTTTATCTCAATTTTATTAAGTTATGGGTGTGCAATAATGTTTCACAGTTTAGGTTTATAGTTATCATAACCATGTGATGAATGTATAACAGGTCTGTAATTATTATATTTCTAAATAACATGTTTCCACAAGGTTTTCCAAACTACAAAGAATTAAAAAGGATACATTGTAACCTAATACAATACATAGTGTTTCCTACCTATGGCTGATCAAGGGTTTTTACAGCCATCTATCCAAACTATGAGACCTGTCTATTATATTAAAATTGATAAATTATATTTTTATCCATGCTCAAATTTAACTCTTTGGGGCCCTATTCATCCCAAAATTAAATTCCAATTGGGGTTTTCAATTCCCTAATGTATTTCTTAATTACCATGGAAAAATAATGTGATTTAATTATGTTTTGAGTTATTTTGATCATGGTAAACTCTATTTATTCTCTTACTTTCCTTCATTCCATTGTTTGTCCCCTTGGTCTTCCCAAACTATTTCTCAGTGACCTAGGGTTCATGTTCCACTGATTCTAATTTAGTATTTATTTCATTTTTGGGTTTATTTCGGTCTTTAATATATATTGTCTTTCATTAGATGTATTTCATCCATCATTCGCCAAGGAAACACTGTTTGATGTAGTAAAACTATGTATGTTAAATTAAAAAAAGTAATAAGACCACATTTTTATTTTAACATTATTTTTTTCAATATGATATGTTATAAATTTATTTTAGATAACTTTTTATCACCAAAATTGGTTCTATCATGTCATGTATTTTTTTTATATTCTTTCTCCATGAATCTCCTCTAATGAATCATGTTTTAAAGTATGTTTTTAATGGTTAAGAACACCATGTTTCTGATTTATGATATTTTTTTCATTAGATAAATATCCATTTACTAGGGTTTTTTTAGTCATTTGACTAGTTTTTCAATTTTTTATTAATTTTATGTTTGGTTTTATAATGATAAAAATTATGGTCTTTAATTTTTATAACATAGTAGTATTAATTATGCACATATAAATAAATATATATATACATGTTTGTAAAAATTCATAATTTATACATGAATATTGGAATTATGTCAATAGGTACCAATATTTTTTTAAAAGTGCATATGTGTATATGTCTAAATAATTGTTCTAGAACTATAATGATAAAGATAAAAATTCACTTTCCAAATGATTAATGATTGTTTCCAAAATGTGTGTTCCTTTTGGTACATTAAAATGTTTTCCCTAAATATTAAAACCCATTTGAATGAATTATAATTATTTTATAAAAGATGGATTCTTGTTAAAATACCTATATGAGGTTTAAACTTGGTTGGGATTTAGTATTGATTTTATTTAATGGAAAGGTACAAGAGTGAATTATTGAAGAATATATAGAGTTGAGAATGAGAGTTTATTTTTTGGTATGTAATGTTTGTTATATTTGTATTTAAAATATTAATAAATTCAACTGAATTTATATGATATTGGAATCATTAAAAAGGTAGGAGGGGGGATGATGTACACAAGATGTACAATATTAGTATTACACTATGATTAGTGGCATGAGTTTACAAGGTTGAAATTATTGATTTTATACTCAGTTTTTCTGTGTAGGGAAATTCCAAGTGATATGGTCGATTGTTATTAGTATCCATTGATAAAATTTCCTTACAATTTTTTTCATTGTCCTACATTTTTTAAAATAATTCCTAGGTTCCCATGATAGGTGTTTTAAATGCATTCTGGTTTTTATAAAAGTTTGTGAAACTATAAATAAATGGTCTACAACGACAAATTTTTTCAACTGAGGTATATACAATATCACATGATCTTCTTCTTAAATATTTTAGTATAATTTTTTTAATATATTTTTAAAATGAATGAAAAATAGTTTCCATAATTATTATTTATCTACATGTTTTGAAAATAAATAAGATCCCTATTTATATATATGTGTGTGTATTTACAACATAGCAGGGAGTGATATTATTTTTAATGGAAAAGTATAAGTAATAGTTTCTTTTATCATCCGTACTGAAAATATTTATGCCTAGCCTCATATTTATAATTTTAATTTTAGGATAAAATTTCGATTTGGGTCTCTCATTTAGCGATTTTTTGTCAAGGGTTTTATTGGCCCTCAAGGTAAAGTTGTGATATATTTAGTATTTTGTCATATTTATCCCCCTATTTTTTGTTCCAGTATCTTGATCAATACTTACTTGTAGTTATATTTATTTATTTTCGGATTTTTTTTAATCATTTTAGATTATCTGTTGTTTATGTTTATTTTATCAATTCTTCTTATATATTTTTATATGATTTGGTGTGGATTTCGGACCTAAACATAGGTTATTCTATGTTTAAATTTGGTAGTTAAGTTATTTTGAGTTCAAAATTATTCCCAATAGATTAATTATTTATTAATGACACTAATTTTTAGTATATTGTAATTAGAAATGTTCCCCAGGTGCTATTACATTTATACTCATGCGTCTGGTGGAGGGATGATCCAGGATGGTTAGTTAAATCATTGTATTAGTGGTGAGCCTTTAATATTTTGGGATTTTGGATAAGTTGGATACAATATTATTGGAATTCATGGTAAAACCATGAGTGGGGGAATCACCACCACCGTCGCATGAAATGATTAAAGTTTCTAGGTCAATCATTCTGAGTATGAAAAAAATTTAAAAATTTGTTCTCAAATGTTTTGAGATTATGAGTCTTTATTTGAGTCTTTTATTTTTTCTTCTGAGATTATGTGCATTAATTTTGGGAATATACATGGTTTGTGTAGAAATAGAGGGACACTATGGTGAAAATAGTTGTGGTGCATGGTTTGGAAAATCATGCACACCACATGTGATAATGTATTGTACATTCAGTAGGAATTGCATTATTTTCTCACATTTGACCAAGTGGTCTAGCTAAACCATGTGTAGTCATAAAATTTATATATTTTTGAATTTTAATGTTATACAATAGATTAAATTTATCTTACTATTTTTAGGATTTATTTAGGATTTAATTGAATATTTTGGATGATATTTAGGTTATGTTGGTTTGGTATTTTAAATTGAAATCTTCAAAAATTATTTTGAAAGATGTAAGTATTATTTATAATTTTATTGTGCGTACATGTAAATATGGATTTTTTTTAAAAATAATTGTTTTTGGGAAAAATTGTATTGTTTTTAAGTGAAGGGATTTTGCAGGGTTTTATTCTGTGGTTAGAATATTTGGATCTTTTGAGAGGACCAGATTGGAAACCATTTTAAAATGGAGTTTTTTTTTCTGATTGGAATTTAGTTAATTTTTTATTTAAAATGAAATAGTGTGTTTGGATACAAATCAAGATAATAAATGTATTTTTAAAAAAACCTGAAGGACTATTATATATGGAATGGTGTCTTCCATTAAATCAATTTTGAAAGTATTTTTGAGTTCTACAATATTAGTATTTCAAGAAAAAATATTCATTTTTATTTTAGTTTTGCATAATTTTTATTTGAAGGTCGTTTTAATTATGTTTCATATTTATTGTTTTTAGAGTAATCCACCAACATTTATATGGAAAAACACAAGGTATTGTTGTGTTACTCCCCATGAACATACCCTGTGGTGGAAAAAGTTTTATCCTAGATGATTAATTTATCATAATCAGATACAAAGCATAGTGGTTCTGATCCTATAGTTGAGTATGATAAGTTCATACCAATGTTTTGGTAATTAAACTATCCTCATTTTTTAGACAACTTGCACCTGAATAATTATGGAAATGGTTTGAATTTATTGGGGATATATTTATTAGGATTGATATTCAGGATCTTCTTAAGATAAATTTTATGAGTTTTATGTTAGAGGGATTGAGTTGGAAGTATTGTAAGTCTAATATTTGTAAAAAAACACCAAAGGGACTATCATAGAGATGATTTAAATATTTTTATCAACTAGAACATCCCTGAATCAATTAGGATAATAATGTCTATGGTTTTTTGTGTCCTATTATAATAAGATTAAATGGTATTGTGGTGTACCAAGTGTTTCACTTAGTTGGTGGTTTATCTTCCCAATCAAGCTTGAGAAGAATCCATGAATGCTAAATACACTGTAAATGGTCCTTGGAGAGTCCTTCTTTTAGTAGTGTGTTCATTTCACCATGAATATTATAAAGATATCAAGATGTAGTTTCTTTAGGTTATAGTTTACATGGTTGGAGAACCAAATATAGGTGACATTTTTTCAATCACTAGGAGTAGTGTTTGTAATTCCAATTCGTGGAAACAGAAGTGAGTTGGGTATAGACAATTGAGAAGCGATATCAAAAGGATACTATGGATTTTCTCACTAGATTTTTTTTGGGGGGGGGGAATATTTTGTGTGTCACTAGTGAAGTAATAAAATCATAAGTAGTTTTCATGCCAAGATGAACATGGACCTATCAGACATGTGTTCGTCTGAGACATCAATATTGACTCTATATGGGTGTTTCCAAATAGGGACATGGAGCTATATATTCTCACTAGAATTGAATTACAGTTAAATAAACATGGTGAAGATGAATGTTTTATTTAATTTTTTTATTATTTTATACATTTTTACTAGGGATAATGCATTAGATGGAGTTGTATAATTTTTTCAATTTGAGGATGATGTTTTTTATCATTCAAAATTTTTGTTTCCATTTTTTTTAAAATTTGTTTCCAATCTAGTGGATTTCATTACCATTTCCTTATATTCGGTTTTTAATACTTGTTTAATCCTTAGAGGCTTGGTGTTCTATGAGTTTCAGTATAAGAGTGGTTTTATAATGGTGGGGATACCACTATAGGATAGCCTTTTTATTTGAAGGGTGTGTTTCAGTGAGTTTTTTGTAATGCTATGGCCCTTTTTAGGTTAGTTAGTTTTATTTTTTAAAATTTTTATATCGATTAGAAGCTCATTCCCAACCCATATCTACCCATAACACAATTCATGTATTTTTCTATATTGGTGTTATCCTTTTAAGGGATTGATGCTAGATCTATTTTCTATATCATGGAATAAGATCTTTATGTTAGGTTATTCCTTGGATTTGATATAATTTTTCTTATACATTGACTTATATCTTTTAATTATATGAAAATTTTAATCAGAACTACTGCAGACTAATAGATGTTTTGGAAATAACCCTCTATGGTTTATTTTATGTTTAGGGATTTGGATAATCATAGAATAATCATAATTATAATATTTTAAGTAATAGTCAACTTTTATTTTGAATTTTTAATTCTCATCATAGTTTTTGTATTTTTTGGTTTGGTTCCATGGTTAAACCATATATTTAAAGTTTTTAGCATTATAAAGTGTAATGGTTTGGAAAATTTTCACACATTTAATAGACAATACTTTATCATTTTTATTATTTTCTAGTAATATTTTTTTCTATTTTTCTTGATTTTATATATACATTTTTCGATTTTCTAATTACAGTGTAGGTCAAATGATTTTGGTTCACATTTAGTTTTATCATGTGACAATGTTGTGATAGGCATGATATTATATCCATAAAATATGAAATTATTTCAACATATGATTTCAAATTGTGAGTACTTATCCCAGAGTCCATTTGACCTTCATCTATTAATGAGGGTGAATTACAATATTTAGAACATAGTTTTGGTAACTTTGTGACCAAACTATAGAACCCAACTAGTCTATTAAAAATATGAAATTACATTTTATCTATGCTAAAATTAATTCCATTAGGGACCTCATTACTCCCCCATTCATATTATAGCATTAATGATTCCTTTCCCTTGTATCTCCCTTATTCTCCATGGAAACATTATAACATTTCTTCAATTTTGAGAAAATTTTTTATATATAATATCTATTTTACTGCCATCTCTTTCTGTCCTTCATTTCACCTCTCTTTTATTCCTTAAAAATAACTTAGTGACCTAGGATTCATGTTATCTAAATTTTAGTTATTTTAGTTATCCTTTTTATTAATTCCCTTGGTCCTTTTCAATTATTTTTACCTGATTGAGGTGGATTTGATCCACTATTTTGGAAAGAGATAATGTATGTGGTAAGTCACCCCATGTTTAAGCCTTCAAATTTAGAATTATGAATTCATGCTGATTTCAATGTGTGTTTTCATTATATTATGAGGTAAATGTATTATAGTTTAATGTTTTAATAATATAAATTGGCTCTAATCATGTTCTTCAAAATGTTTATATGCATTTTCCATGAGTTTTTTAGGTTGAATAAAGTTTTAAATTATATAATGAATGATATGTTCAGCAAGTTCCTGATTAGTCATATAAATGGGATGGATAAAATAAAATTAAAATACCTATGTACATTTTAGTCTTATGAATATTTTTTACTAATTAATAATGGTATGTTTTGTTTTCTAAATATATTCAAAGTAGTTTTTAATTTTTCTGACATATGAATATGAATTATGCATATATACAATATATATATATATATGTTTATACATATTCAAATAAGTATGGGTGAATATGTACATTGGTTCAAGAAGTATCTATATTGTTTTAAAATGTATAAGTGAGTATGTGTAAATAATGGGTTTGGATCTAGATAGTCTTGGACTAATAATGGGGTTTAAATGATCACTTATTCATTAATTTTTTTAGCTCTAGTAGTAAATTTCAAATATTTTTTTTGGAAAGAGACAACCCTTATTAAGTCATACCCTTTTGAATTTGTTATGTGGATTCTTATAAGATATACGACATGCATTTTATGCCTAGTCAGGCTTAGTATTGTTTAAGTTCCATGGAAAAAATGGGTGGTTCATGAAAGGAGGTTGGAGGTAAGAATGTGATATGTTGCTTTTCATGAAAAATGTATGATATGTAAGTATAATGAAGTTTGATAGACCCTCATCCATTTTATTATCATGGGAAGACTTGTATAGATAAAAGGGAAGTCTAGTTACACATGTTTTACTACCTTTTATTATAATCTTACTAGTGGACAAGAGATCACCGAGATAAATTTATGGTATTTCACCTTCTTTAGGCCAGATAAGAAAAAAACCAAATAATAAGGCTAATTTGTTTAGTATCCAAAAATAATATTTTCTACTAGTTATTTTTATAACTATTCAAGATTATTACAATTAAATATTTGGTTCCTAATTTTTCTATTTTAAAGGTATTCTATTTAGAAATTATTTGGTGGCACTGTTGTAAAATGGTATATAGAAACATATTTTTCATAATAAAATATTCTCATTATCACATTAATTTATTCCAAAATGGTTTACAAAAAATATTTCATCTAAAAAATTAGTTTAATAAGAAATGTTAAATAGTTTCTAGAATTATCAATTTTTCACTTTAATGAAATGAAATTAAATCAGGGTTTATATATGTGTGTGAATTTCCAACCTATCATAAAATAGTTTTATTTTTAATGGAAAATCAAATGGAATGGTTATTTTTGGAATCCCTATTGAAAATCATGATGGTTACACATAAATTTATCATTTCAGTTTAATGAGGATTTATTTTATTTTTGTCACTCATAAAGAGAGTATCTTCTAGGGATGGTGGTGAAAATTGAACTCATATGGAGGCTTGGTTGGTTGTTTATATTCTTAATATCCTTTTTAGAATACAAACATCTAGGTCCATACTTGCATCCAATTATTGTTTTTATTTAGATTAGTTTATCTATATACCAAGATTATTTACTATATGTGTTTATTTTTACTATTATTTAAATATATACATATTTAATTTTTTATTGATGTTTAACTAATGGACTTGTAATTATTGTTTTTATTGTAGTTGTTAAATAATTTATTGAATAAATCATTCCCATTTTATTAAATCATGATACAACACACTTTTTATTATCCTTGGGAATTCAAGAATTTTCCCCATGTGTTTTCACAAGACGATTTGATCATTTTTCAGAGGGATGATATGGATTCGTTCATGCAAACTTCCATATGACCAAACATTGAGAGATCGATAGTGATTTACATTTTTTATTTAATATTAATCAATTTATATAGCTTGTTAAGGTTTTTTTAATATATTTATGAGTATAATTATTTTATATTTTCAATTAATTGTCTTGTACTATTATAACTCCTTTTTTTACAGTCAGATGTTATAATATAATCAATTGATGAATTATAGTATATTTTATGTGATCTATATATTCAAAATAGACAAGAGTGGAGTCAATAATTTACATACTTATTATATTTTTGAAATCATGATTGAGGTAGTATAGGTAATTTGTTTAAAATATAACCTTTATCTAGTGGTATATAGATCTAAAATTTATTTCTTTCGAAAAAATTACTAATATCTTAATGTAGTAACAAGATATATCTATCTATTTAAATATTAATGTTTTTGATTCATGGTCTTGATTCTTATATTGAAAATAAATTCATTTATTAGAATTATTAGGCTTACATGGAATAGTCACTGTTGTTGAACATCAGTTAATTATAAATTCTTAAATATAATATATTATATTCATAAAAACCCAAAATGAAATATATTATAGTTTTTTAGTTTTTTACATTAAAAAACCATGTTATTAATATTCCAATAAAATATGTGAGATATAAAATCCAATGTTTATTTAGAAATAATCCTTTAGAGATTGACCTAGGTTTCTCTACTAGGGTATATTATCATTAAAAAAATTGTTTGAAAGGGTTTAACGAGAAAATATTCTTCAATTTGGAACCATTTTTATGGTTCTATAATTTTAATGTCGCCTTTTTTTTAATAATATTCAGAGTAATTAAAAAACGGAAAAAATCGCATTTCTAAATATTTATTTAAAAAGTTATCTATATTATTGATTTCCCTTTTTTTAGAATCATTCATAATTTTTTTAATTTATTTTTTATTATTAAATCAGTCACTATTTATACTTTGTTTTCATATAAATAATTAATATTTAACCAATTATATTGTGAATGTATTTAAATATATTTTTTATGATAAATAATTTTATCATTATTTAAAAATTAATAAAAACAACTTTGAATCAATTAAAATCAATTAAAAATTTTATTCTATGAACTAACCTCATGTATAAAACTTTTTCCACTTCCTTGTAAACTTGAAAAACAATTTGTTTTGTGAAAAAGTTCTCAAAAAATAGAAACAAATTTTAAAACAAAATTAATTTTCAAAATGATTATTTTTTTCAATATGAATATTATGTTCAATGTTTTTAAATGATATACATTTCAAAATATATACTATTTTGAAAACTGATATGTTTTTTAGAATGATGATTATTTTCAAAAATAATTTTTTTAGAACCAAAATTTATTTGATCAATCATATAGTTAGATTTATAATTTACCAAATTTTGGAGCTGACCTATCGAGATTCTTGACCATATAATATGAAATAAATAAAATATAACATGAAAAAATAAGAAATAAATGGAATACATTACTAATATGATGAAATGAGTGAAATATCAAATTGTGGTTTGAGAAAAGAAACATCCCCAAACCAATATTTATTATGAGGGATGCTGTGAGGATTAGTTAATGGATGTATTAGATGTTGATTTTCACAAAATATGATAAACATAGGCTATCAATGAATTATTTCTTGTAAATTTTAATGTATGAAACTATGAATACTGAAATTATTAATGGGATGAATTCAATGAGAATAAAATACATTGTTATAGTCCCAAATTTGAAAATGAAAATTTATATCCCATTTTTTCCAAGGAAATAAATGAGGACACATAAGATATATTTGGGTTGAAATAAAAAACGATGAATTATTCTTAGATGTATTGTTTGTGGATTATTATAATCCAATAAAAAAATAATTGAATATTTTTTGGTCAAAATATACAATTTTATTTTCTAATAATGGTAATGTTTCTATTTCTTAAAATGATTCATAATATGTAAAAGATTTCTATATTTTATAAATTTTTTATAGAACAGTTCGTTAAAATTTTGAAATTAGTTATTTTTATGAATTTGAATTTTAATCTCACATTAAATTAAAAATAATAATTTTTAAACATTATAATTATATTAAAATGAAAATATACCTATGTTTTTTGAGATTCATATTTATTTAAAAGATGTTTATTTCTTGAGAAATGTTCACTATTCAATATAAATGATTTTGACATGTTAAATGATGCAAAAAATTAAAATTTTCAAATAAATAATTATATTAATTATTTCTTTATCATATTTAGGAAATTATAATTTGAATTACCTATTTCTGTTAATAATTAATTTCAACTATTGGATGTTGAATATGTATTGTGTCTCATTAATGACATAGGTTTTTATTGAAGACATCAAGAACAAATGTAATTTAATAATGGTACAAAATTTAAATGTATTTAGTGTTAATATTGAATAATTAAATGTATTTGTTTATTTATTTATGAATATTTATTAATTTTCTATTTTGTTTTTTAGATTAAATTAAAATTTGGACCTTCATTTTTTGAAATGAATAGAAACATTGAAACATAAAACTCTTTAATTAAATTATCTAGAATTATACTTTTTGAATATGATGTTTTTATGGCATGTTTGTGAATTATTGTTTTGGAAACCATTATATATAAATTATAATTGTTTTTTAAGTTTATCAAAATGTTTCTATATGTTTAGTTTAAAGGTAGCAGATGTTTAAGATGTGAATATTCCTTTTTTTTTCTTAAATTCCATTGATAACATGGTGGTGGTTTCATATTTTAATGAAGATATAGGTTTCTTGAATCCATTTTTACATAACATTTTTTTTCAAACAACAGTAATAATACTACGAGTATATATAAATAATAATTTTTAGGTTTGAATGTTGTTTTTCAGGTTTAAAAATTGATTTTCATTGTATTATTTTTATTATATAAGTTTTTTGAATAAAACATTCTTTCTTCTTATTATTTTACCCATATAATTTTTAATAGTAGATATATATTCCCAAATTAAAATAAATTTTAGAATATAATCAATTAAGAATATGAATTTTTTGAACTCTAAAATATTACTATCCACTTCTGAACATCATAAAATTATCTATTATGATAATGCTATTATAGACATGTTTTAAATTATAAACACTCCAATTTGTAACACTAGTTTTGTTCACTTGATATTATATCATGTAATTTTTTGTTTAATTTGACTTTATCTTGATGGCACTCTAATAAAGTAGTCATTTTAAAATTTATTAATAAAAGGGAGTGATTTCTAATTTTATATTTTAGGAATGAATGTTGGAACCACATGAGAGTATGTTATTCATTAAAAACAATTTTCATTTTTCATTAATGAATCTTTAACATTATCTAATATTTTCGATGGTCTATTAATTTTTTGGGATAAATATTTTTTATTATATTTTATGTGGTTTAAAGAATATTTTTTTTTCAAAATTCATTATAAAATTACAGATCCATATTAAGACTAAACAATGGCGAAAATGTTGAAAATATGTGGGGGTATCATTGTGTGATCTAATTTACCAAATTTTTTCCCACTATAATTATGTTTGATTTTTTTTAAAAAAAATCTCAGAATCAATATTTTGGTTATATGTTTGGTAATAATTTATACATTAAATAATTTCAAAGACTTGCATTTTTTTGTAAGATCACTTGTTGTTAATTATCTTACAAAAGAATTGTAAGTAATATTTTTACATCATACTCTAAATATTAAATTTTTTTATGAAAGAAATGTAGTAAATTTTATATTTATTAATTGAATTTGATTTTTTTGATGAAAACCAATTTTAAAAATATAATATTGGAGAAATTAATAGGATTGTACATTTAAAATTTATTTTTGTTATGTGCATTTAAAATTATAAAAATGAATATTAATTAATCCTTTATAAACCAAAAATCTACCTATTTTTATCTTTGAAAAAAATGACATTGAATATATGATTTTTCTAAAATTATTTAGAAATTTCAATGATCCTATTGAGTCCAAATATAGTATGTTGATACATTGAAACACATATGAGTGGAATAATGTATCAGTTGGGTTTGGTTAATATATTTTCTATTATCTACATTCTACTTTGTATAGATGGTGTACTCATTTAAAAATATTATAGAGGCATTTTTATTAAAGATTAATCTTGATAAAGGATTAAGGAGTGAAGTAATGTTGATAACTATGTGAATTATAGGTAGAATAATTATCAATCCACAATTGTAAAAAAAAATTAACTAAAAAATTCAAAATCATGAGATATTATTATTGGGAAAATTATTGTGTGAGTGCCCAGTCATGGTGAAAATAGGAATTTTAGTGAAATATTGGGTAGATGAAACATACTTTCAATACATATAATTTATGTTCTCTTTTATATCTATTTTAAATAAATATATTTGAGAAAAAATAGTTTTTTCATTACTAAAATGATGATTATATTTACTTGTTAAATTAAACAGTGATATCAGCATTCTAAACATTTTCCACACCTTATAATATGAATTGAATTTACCATTATATTTCACTTAATTTTAAATGTGGTTTTTCATTATTTATGGATATGTATGCTCAATTATAGAGGAATTTAATGTGGATTTATGGTATGTTTTTGAAATATTGTATTTTTTCCCATCATTATTATTTTTAGTTTGAAAATGGATGACAAATTTTAAATTTCAAAAACACTATCAATCATTGAATAAATGAAAAATTGATATTCTTTCATATGAATGTTATTTTTTTTATTTTAATTTATAATTGTTTATCAATTTAATTTTTATAATTTTTATAATTAATTTTGAACACTTTATTCCTTTACAATGACTTTTGATATATGTATGTGTATATTGATATATTTCCTCATCCTCATATGAGATATTATTTGACTCTCAAGGTATTTCAAGAGATTATATTATGGGGAAAAGTTTTAATTTTATTAAAAAAATATCCCATATCTCATATGTGATTAAAAATATGAAAAATTACTTTCATCAGTTGGACTCTATCATTGGTTACATTACTTACTAATACTTTGAAATGGAAATGATATACACTAGCTTAAAACCTTGGATATAAGATCACATGTGATTACACTACAAACAAGCGCACTTTGAAGAGCGATTTCATGCCCATGACCCTCATGTCAGAACAAACTATCAATTTGTGAGGATATGGAAGGTAAACCAGTGATTACATGAGATAAAATAGATTAGTTACTCTGACACCAAGTTATATAAGATTAAATAAAATATGAATGATGATTAATACCCGGTTCTCAAGTATGAGTTACTAAGACATTGTTAAAATTTAAACTAGAATAAATCTATGGTTCTTATTTGTAAATGAAGAAACTAGTAAATATAAGGATTAAATGAATGTATCAATAGATTCTGTTTAGATAAACCAATAAAAATCATTCAATATTAACTAATAATTTTCTTCTAGAATGACCTAATATTTATTGAATTTCATATTAGAACTTGGTTGTAGATAGTAGAAGGTTTTTTTCCCATTGTGTATGTTGGCGATTAATAAAGTAGAAGATGATGAAATGGTGGATGATTTATAAAAATATTATCATTGTTCTGGTGTTATGAAACCAAATCAAATGATGTATTAAAGGGATCCAATAATGGAGAGTTAACTTCATGTTTTTATAATTGGGGAGAGGCCATGATGATGTGATGATGGGAGATTAAATATTCTATATTAAATTATAAATTCTGACTATTGGGATGTCTATATGATAGAGGGGAACATGAGTTGGGTAGGGGAGGCATGATTTTAAAGGATTTTATAGACCAGGGCATTCAATTTCAAGTGAGAGATATAGATTCAAGACTCGTGACCCATTCATCATAAAGAAAATAATTTTCTCCTGTAATTTATCACATATATTTATTTTATTATATAATTAGTGTAGTGTAATATTTTGTTTATTATTTCATAGAATTATTTCAAGAAAAACTCAGGAAAAAAACTTTGAGTGATCAATATTTATTTCTTTTTCCTTTTTGTAATTTTACTTTATTGATTTAATTTTCAAAAATGTTCAATACATGTAGTGAAAATTGAAATTTTTTTCTTATTTTTTCCACTATTTTACACCTCTATTATATATTTTTTCCATTAAATTATTTTAATATTCATATATATATATTGGTATGAAGAATTTGGATTGTTAATTTCAACTATACAAGAATATAATCAACGTTATATAAAATACTTTATTTTATCAACTCTTAGTTGAGGTTTTGACTATAGTGTGTTCTTAATTGTACCTTTACACAGTAGTTCCAAGAAAAAATATTTTATTGTGTGAAAAGGCTTAGCCTACAATAGCTTAAATATGATATCTTTATCACTTAATGCATTAAAGTGTTCGATTCATGGTTATTATTATCCTATAAAAAATAAATTCTTTTGGAGGAACTATTTGGAATGGAAGTAAGATTCACTAGTGTTCATACTTGGTCATATTGAAATTTTTAAATCTATTCTAATTGTTTTATTAAATCCCAAAATGATTTTTTGTTATTTTTAATTACATTCCTTTCCAATCTCCAATGTTATTCATATAATATTGATGTTTCAAAGAGAAAAAATATGTTATTTAATATGTCTCTAAGAGAGATCGACCTAGTGTGTTCCACTATGATATATTTTAGTTCAAATACAATAATCTGAGAAGTTTTTATGAAAAATATTTATCAATTTGGAAAAATTTTTGAGGAAGAAAAATTATTTTAGTATACTAATATTAATAAATAGAATTTAAATTTAAAAAATAAAATAAATTGAACTTATTTGATAAATAAACTTCTGAAAATTTATTTGTGTATCTGTTTATTAGTTTTTAGAGATTCTTTCATCATTATAGATGAATTTTTCCTATAAATATCACTTATTATTTCTACATGTTTTGTTTCATTAACTCTTACTATTTCATAAATGCTTGTGTGAATTTTTGTATGGATATAATCATTGTATAAAAATAAAAAACTAAAATTTGAAACCAAAATAAAATGAATGAAATTATTATTTTTTGAAAAACCACTTTAACCACACATATTTAAATAATTCCAAAGTAACAGTGAGAAAAATGATTGTTTTCTAAATAGATTCAAAAATTAAATATCATGGAAACTCAAAAAAATTAATAATTACTTCTTTTTTGTGAAATATAAATGTATTTCAAAAAAAGTTATTTTTTAAATCAAAATATGTTTAAAAATTCAAATAAATGTGATATTTAATATTGTTTTCAAAATGAAACCTTTTTCCAAATTAGATTTATTTTCAAAACTATAATCAATGTGATCAATCATATTTTTGTACGTACAACTCAAAGTTTATGGATACTATTTAAGGGAAGTATAGACCATATAATTGGAAAAGTGAATATAAATAACATAATGAAATGAATGAAATTAGAGAATATTATTAATATCTTAGATTAAGTGATTTCTCAAATAGTTGTTGAAGAAAACAAACATTCACTAACCACTCATTCTATCATATAACCTTTTGATGAAGAGTCAATATATGAAATATACTATGATTTTAATATAAATTAGCAAAAAGGGATCATTGGAGAAGACATTCCATATAATTTATAATTAGGAAACCAAGAATCCATATATGAGTTTGTGGTAAATTCATCAAGAATGAAATTAGTTATTATATTTCAAATTATATAAATAAAAAAATATTAAAAATATTCATTACATTAATTGTATATGCTAAAAAATCTATCTTTATTTGTGCTGATGATAAATAGATAATAATATATTTAGTATTTTTCATAGATTTTTGATATTCCACATAAAATCATTTGAATATTTTTATTCAAAATCAGGACATGTTATTTCTACCAAATATATCATCTTTATTTATATAAATAATTTCAAATATGTGAATAATCATTTTTTAAAAATTCCATATGTATATTTCGATTCAGTTTCTAATATAAATTCTTTTAATATATTGGAAAATGGATTCAGCCGTTAATTTTGAACATCAAAATGGACCTACAAATTTTGAGTTACTTGTTGAAATAAAAATAATTTTATTTATTGAGTGATGGAATATATTATAAAAAAATGTTATGGAAATTTGGGATGAGATAAATATTTTTTTTATTTTAAAACTATTGATAATATGATTGATTTTACTATTATTGTAGAAAAATTAGAATTTGAATAAACCATTTTAAAAATAAAGTATTTAAAACATTGGATAATATTATATTAATGTGTTAAAATATTTACATTGGTTATAATTTTAAAATATAAAAACAAAATCCCCCTTTTAATGTGATTGAATATGAATTTATTTAGGGTTAAATAAGATGGATGCAAAACATTATTTTTTTTATCAATAAATACATGGTTAATTTTTTTCTATGTTTTTTAATTTATATAATTGTTAATAAATATTTTATAAAACTATTTTAAATATTAAAATATAAAATTCATTAATTGAAAAATAAATAGGGATAATTTTTAAAAATGATGTTTTTTATGAGAAATTTATGGTGTCTTTATGATGGACACTTTTTTGATAAAAATTATAACTACTGATTAATTTGGTAAAAAAGGTGTTATATATTTAGTTTAAATAAATATAATGTTTTAGAGTAATATATAATTGTATATATTCAATTTTCATTTGAATCTAGTGATGGTTTTATATATTTTCTAGGATAGAATCTTACTTTACCAATCCCAATTAAACATTTACTTAATCTTTAGAAGCTTACTCAAAAAGTTTCAATATGAAAAAAACAGGTTTATTCCCTAGATTATACCACCATAATTCTATAGTAGAGGATACATATGAAAATAAATTATTTCATTTTAAATCTGTTCTATTGAAAACATCATTTTTATTAACTCAAATCTATTACTCATAACTTTTTAGCATTAGAAAATTATTATTTTTAATGTTCCATTAATTTTTTTTAATGCCAAATATTTTGATTTATAAATAATGTTTTTCTCACTTAATGTTTTAATAATCTATTTATAATTAAATTTCATTTTATATAATCGGTATGTAAATTAATGTACTACTATAGAATATAATTATAAATGAGAGTTATTTACATATGAGGAATTTAGGAAACAATGTTGTGCCCATATGGGAGTATTTCATTATTTTAAAATTGTTGATCATTATATTCAAATCATGATGAACATAATCTAGTCAAATCAAGATTTTAATAATGAATTTATTGTGTTATATTTTTTTTAATTTTATTTTTTGTGTTTTTAATATGAAAACGTTATTGATATTCATATTAGAAATTTATTTTATATATACCCACATCATCAGGATTCAAAATTGGTGTAAATATTGAAATAATGTTTAGGGAGGGGATATCATTTTACCTACACAATTTTAATCCAATTTTTAATGAAAAGAACCATACTCTTTTTAAATTTATTGTATTCAATGTTATGGTTTTAAATTTCTCAATAATATAGTTTTCAAATGATTCCATAAAATATCAATTGCTCAGATGATCACTTATTTTTTATTATATCATGGAAGAACACTAAGTAACTTATCAATTTACACACATGATATTCTATTTTTTATGAATATTTAAGAGTATATTATAATAAATTAAATTTAACATCATTAATTTGAAGAAAATTAATATTTGAATGCTAATTTATTAAAAATCTAAAATAATTTACATTTGAATAATGATTTGATATGTTCATGTCAATAAAAAATAGAATGAAGTACTCATGGATAAATTAATACTATGTTAAATCATATGATTTAAAACTACTTATAAGTAATATATATGTTTTCTTAAAATTATTATAATAGTCAATAGGGCACCTGAGATAATGGGAAGTATATTCAAAACACCTTTCCCATTATTGATGTGTAAATATAGTTTAGTTTTTTCAGTAAGTTATGTATTCTTTTGCCTAAAATTGACAGTAATTTTTTTATTGAAACTACAGTTAATTGAAAATGGAATTTTTAAATATTTTGAGAGATTAAATGTGTGATTGGTTTCTCCATGATTGTTTTGGGGGGAACTCAGGTTCAATCATATGTAATGGGGTCCAATAGTAGTTCTACACATGTGAGGATTGGTGTAGAGTCAAGTATTAGGGTTTAGCTGCTCTTAGAAAAGGATATGGCAGTTTTTTATGTTTAAGTAATATTTAGGTGGGTCTCTATCTATGTTGTATCTTTCATGAATTTTTAGGATAAGATTAGTTCTACGGAGTTTGTTTTTAGGTTTTAGTGTGGGTTTTTAGAAACCCATACACTATTTCAATTTTAAAAAATATGGTAGACTCCAGTGCTTGAATAGGGTGTCTGGAAAATCCATCCCTGGTCACCCATATGTGGTAACTCATACATAAGACTAACTAATATGAGAGACTTATACCTGGTAACCAATACGGGGGTTACCCATACATGATCACCCTTCCAGGGTGAATCATTTGTGGTCACCACAACACAATGACTCGCATGTGGTCACTCCTTCATTCTGACCTATATATGGACAAACATACATAGTAATCCATATGTCAGTCACCCCTACCTAGTCACCCATACATGGGAATAACTTAAATTATGGACTCCCATATGGGTCACATATACATTGAAAACCTATACACAACCTAGGAGCTATACGTGGTGAACCATAGGTGGTAATCTATATGTGGGGAGTCTTACATCAGCTAAAATTATATGGGTGACCCCAATGTTGGACACCTTTAAATGTATTACACTTATTGAAACCCTTACGTGTAAATTTAATGATGTGTGGTGGAAGCTTTTGTGGGTTTTGTGTATAGTTTATCTGGGAATAATGAGAAGAAAAAAAAACTGACTATATAAGTAAAAAAATGAATAAAATAAAAGGTTAAAATAAATAAATGTGGATCTAAATCTAGGAAAGAGGATTACCCTATTTGAAATTTCCCAAAAGGTTTCTTATATCATGAGCTCTACACATAGATGTGATAATAACATTTATAATTTTTATATGTAAGCTCCATTAAATACAATGAGTAGTTATAAATAAATCTAAATTTCTATATTCTTTCATACATAGTCTCTCAAACAATATCATAGCCCTAAAGTGGTTATGGACATTATTTCTATATTTCATGATTTTGGTCTAGTTCTTTTATTTTTTCCATTAATTAAAACCTATCACATTTTATTATGAAATGTGATGTTTGGAAACACACACTTACTAAACACTAATATATATATTAATTAATATAATAAATGGTTATGTATTATATTAAATTATATCTAGTATAATTAATTAATATTGTTAAAATTTGAATATAAAATGCTATGGGAGGGGTGAATGTTAGATAATGATTAATGAAAAACCATGAAAGATTCTTGGTTCTTATTCCATTATAGGGATGGTATTCCCATAAGGACTAGATTCATTAATCATATTTCTCATAATGTAGTGTTTATCCCTAATGTCTACATGGCAATTTATTATTTTTTATTTGGCAAGGTCTAGCGCTTTGTCCTAAAAGAAATTTTCTTATTTCTTGATAAGGAGGGTCTTTACTATGTTCCTTGTGATGTGTTCTTATTTCCTTATAGAGAGTGTGTACCCATAGGTTCTATATGGATGATTCATAATTCATAGTTATTTTAATGTAAATCCATATGTTTCAAATGAGTATTCCCCATTTAAGAACATTTATCACTAATAAAATAAACCCGAGATGATCCATATTTTCACCATAGAAGCTGATGGTTGAACATGGTTAGTTACTTTGGTTTTATTATTTTATTATATATAACAACACATAATATTAATCTGAAGGGATGCATTTATAGACACATTTTGGGGTGGAATAATGATATTTACTCAAATACTACTCGGGTATCCTTGGGTACCTTAACATATATAAGGTTTATTGGGAATGAAAATATAAATAACCCTATAATATTTAAGTGATTTGATAGTGGGTGTGGGGAACTAGGGATGAGATTGGGCTGAGACTCAGGGTGTGGTTGGTGGATTTTTCCCCATTCTTAGTATTTTCTTCTCTATTATCGATATTATTGTATATTATATAACCATAGGGTATCTATTTAACATTTAATACTTACATGACATATTAAATAGTCATTTTAATTCTTCATAGATTTCTATGTTATTTTTTGGGACTAGATGGGAAGGAATTTCTCCTTATATATCTTGATCTATGTGATTTTGTTTTATTTCCATAGTTTTTATTACCCTTTTATGGTATAATCTCCCCTATGTTACACTTTGTAACCTCACTTCTAGCCAACAACATCTCGATTATGTGGTGGAATGCCTGAGCTCAAGTGACCATACAATATAGTTAATCTTGAGTGAGCTAGATTAGGGGATCAAACAATGGTATCACAGATTTTTTATTTTAACATTTGTGTATTATAAATAGTAAAAATGAACATGTCATAAAATTATATAAAAAATTTCTGAGTATCTAACACATGTATAATGGATGTCCATGTTACTTGGGGTGGGATTACTCTTTTATGTTTCTAATTTTACAATTTAGTAATTTCACCTATTGAGACTCAATATTTCTTGGTTTTGTTAGTTTATGAGATTTATATATTTTCTATAATATATTGAGGGTATTTAATTTCAAATCATGATAGGAAAATATGATTTAAATATACTTCTCATGGTAGGTTGTGATTGTTTAACATTATACAATAATTTGGTGTATAAAACCCCAACCCTTTTTTTGCTGTATATAATTATTTAAATTTTGGAGTAATATATTTACTTTAACAAGTATAGATTATTAAAGGGTCTGGGGGTGGTTTAGGGCCATTTTGGGAAGAATAGACAACCCTAAAATTTAGAAAATATAAAACTTATCCTTTTGTAGTGTGTAAAGTATATTCATACCCTAAAACTAGTAGTTCGTGGGACAAACCCCCCATCGATGAAAGGTCATGATGTAACAACTAATTTTTTTCATTAAAAACATATATATTAGTTTTATTGATGTTTTCACATAATATGTAATGAGTTTTGTTTCTATAACATAAGTGAAGGGTTCCTTTAAATAGTGTCAACTGAAAGAACCTCTAGTTTTTCCCTATTTATAGGAGGGAATCTTCACTAATTTGATTGAAGATTCACCTACTATCGATGAAGTTTGGGATTTTGAGGTATTTATACCAAAAATCCCGAGAGCCTGGTGAAACCTGCTCCCATAAGATTAAATAAGAAAAAGTTTAAACAGTACAAACCACTCAGGAAAGGGAAGCTTTACAAAGTCTTGTATACACAGTACCAATTCTATCATTGCACACAAGATCATTGCAATACTCAAGAAGAACAAAGGACCAACTAGAGCTCACCTCCAGAATTTACCCTTTTGAGAGCGCATCCGCCACTTGATTTGCTTCCCTGAACACATGAGATACTTCAAGGGTAAGTTGTTCAGCCATCTTCAATGAACTAGTCCAAACAGGAAGCATCCTCCATGGTACATTCCAGGACCGCTCTTTGAGGATCTGCACAACAATAGAAGAGTCTGATTCTATCCAAATCTTCCTCCAACCATAATGAGTAGCATATCTGATTGCCTTTACCATATCCTAGAGCTCCGCCTCAAGAGAATAGCTATTTCCAATGTAATGAAAGAAACATCCCTTTACAAATCCGTGAGATGTCCTGAAGATGCCTCCACATTCAGCAGGACCCAGTGTGCCAGAAGCAGCTCCATCAAATTTCACCTTTAAGTAGTCATTGATTGGAGGGATCCATATAATATATTTCATCACCTTAGACTTCCTTGCTCTCCCACTCACACCAAGAGCTCTCAACAATATAAAATCAGACATATTATTGTTCATAGAACCAGACTGTTTCACCGAAGCAAGTTTAATGCTTCGGTGAATCGCCATCATCCCCTACTTGAAGGAGGGCCTTCCACCATTGAAAAAAATATTATTCCGGGCTTTCCAAATATAATAGATGATAGAAACAGCAGCAAAAATGAGCAAGGAGTGAACCTGCTAACTGTTTTCTTTATGCATAACAGAATTGAGCAAGGATCCAACAGAGTTAAAGCCAAAGTGACAGTGAAAAATATCCATCAAATACCTCCAGAACCGAGTAGCAAATGAGTAGTTGATAAATATGTGATCAATAGATTCATCAGCATTTAGATAGAAAAAGCATACTAGGGCTAGATTAAAACCTTTTCTTTGAGGGGAAGATTGGATTGGCATCCTGTTATTCCAGATGCGCCAGATAAGAAGGGCATCAGATGGAAGGATGAAAGCCTTCCTAACCCCCACCACCCAAGCTGGAGTTGATGACACATTCCGACACTGCATGACATATGACAGCTGGCTGGAGAATAAGCCATTAATATCAGGTTCCCAAATCAGAGTGTCTTGATCCATATATTCATAAGAAGTGAATTCAATTTGCAGACTAGGAGGAAGAAATCCTTGAGACAGTGCATTTCCCTGCAGATCAGAGACAGTGATGTTTCTCAAAGATAATGGTATATTAGTTGTATTCTCAATAAGACAGGATAAACACTTTGTTTTCCAGCAATTCAATTGGGAATTGGGACAAACCATCCATTTAGAAAGTGCCATAAGATCATTATAAGTGCTCCTAATAGATGGCCAGATAGAGGATCTCAGATACATCCTCTGCCTCCTATGTAACCTATCAGTAAATTTTTCAGAAAGAAATTCTAGGGGGAAGTCAGAACCTGCAATGAGTCTCCATGTGATTTTTTTGAGCAAAGCATCATTAAAAACCCTGACATCCTTAACTCCCATTCAACCACTTGAGAGAGGCTTGATACAGTCCATCCATTTCACAGTAATCCGTTTCATTTGTTGAGTAGAGCCAGTCCAGATAAAATTTCTGATCATGCCATCTAGTTCCTTGATCAAAGCAATAGGCCACTTGTAGAGTGAAAAGGAATACACAAACATTGAGGTGATGACTGAATTCACACGCCAGATTCTACCAGCCTGGGACATTGATTTCCCTTTCCAACTATACAATTGATTGATTATTTTAAGAGAGATATATTCCAAGTGAACCCTCTTCACCCTTCCCCAAAACATGGGAAGTCCAAGCTAAGTAAAGGTTAATGCACCCATTTTAACACCAAGCCTATTACCACTCTGTTTTGTTTTACAGCTCAAGCCCCTTCACCAAAGATTAAAAAAGATTTACTCCAACTTATAACCTGACCTGAAAATTTATCATATTTATTGAAAATAGTCTTAATATAGGTGATAGTTTTCCTATCAGCTTTAGAGAAGAGAAGAATATCATCAGCATAAAAAAGGTGTGAAGGAGTGAAGCAATTCCTCCCATACATCATTCTCTGATAAATCCCAGAATTAAATAGGTCATTAATACAAATTCTCAAATAATCCTCATCCATGTAAAAAAAATAATCCAGATAACGTATCACCCTTCCTTACACCCCTAGAGCACTAAAAGAAACCCCTTGGTGATTCATTGATCAAGATGGATAATCTAGCACTTTCTAAAATGGCTTTAACCAAGGCAATAAATTTACATGAGTGACCATGCATATTAAAAAAAGTAAAGATAAAATCCCACCTAATAGTATCAAAGGCCTTTGATATATCCACCTTGAGTGCCATATTGCCATTCCTGACCTTAGTTCTCATTATATTGACACATTCTTATGCAGTGAAAAGACAATTCTGTATATTTCTGCCAGGTACAAAAACAAATTGGTTAAGGGAAATGAGAGACCTAGCAATACCACCAAGTCTTGTTGTAATGATATTGCTGATAACTTTATAGATAGAATTACCAATGGAAACTGGTCTGAAGTCTTTTATATCAAGGAAATTTTACTTCTTGGGTATCAGAGCAATAAAATTTTAATTCATTCCAAAAGGCATATGGGAGTGATAAAAGAACTACCTTACTGCTTTTTTCACTTTCTTATGTAAGATATCCCAATAGAACATGAAAAATTTATTGGAGAAACCATCTGGTCCAACCACATTATCCAGATTCAAAGAAAAGAGAGCATCATGAATTTCCTTTGTGGTAGGGATGTTAGTAAGTTTTTTATTCTGCACATCATCCAAGCTTGGTTCAATACATCTTAAAAAACTATCTGAATTATCCCCCCCAAGATTCAGAATAGAGATTTTCAAAATAGTGGGTCACAGAGTCAACAATATCATCTTCAAATGTATACAAGATATCACCAATTATTACAACCTTGAGATTCCTTCTTACTTTTTTATCCCTATGCATGCAGTAAAAAAACCGAGAATTCCTATCACCTTATTTCAGCCATCCTTCACTGAACTGATTCCTAGCCAGGTTTTCCTTAAGATTTAACAAGTTATCAAGCCTTGAGACTGCATGTACTTCTTGTTCAGATATAGTATCTTGGGACATATTGCCTTGTTTACAATCATACAGGTGTGAATCAGCCTCTTTGATATCCTGATCAAGTGTAGAGAAATATTTTTTACTCCATTACCTTATTCGAGCCTTAACAATTTTCAATTTTCTAACGAGAATATACAAAGCACTGCCTTGAACAGACTCCTTCCATGCCTCCAAAACAGTCTCTCTACATCCAGGAACCATCAACCAAGCATTGTTAAACTTAAAGGGCAGGGGTGCTGACCTTAAAGTATTCACACAAATATCAATTAAAATCGGATGGTGATCAGAATGTAATCTAGAAAAAGTGATTCCAGATACTTCTATTTCATCACCTTGCTCATCAATTTGCACCAAGAATCTATCTAGATTACTATCTTGCCTTCCATTGTGATTGTATCTATGCCAGGTATAATCAGAACCCAGAATAGGAATTTCAATCAATCTACATTGATTGATACATGTGGAGAAGTCCCTGGCTGAAGAACGACAGAAGTTACTCCCATTTTCCTCCTGTGGCCTCAAAACTGTGTTGAAATCACCAAGAATGATCCATCTTCTATTCATGTTCTCAGCAATACTCAAAAGGTTATTCCATAAACATCTTCTCCTAATATACTGGTTAAAACCATAAACAAAAGTTACACAAAATGAACCTGACTGAAAAAGGCAAGTTAGAGAAACAATTTGATGATCAGTTAGAGAGGATTCAATAGTCACAGTGTTATGCTTTAACACCCATAAAGATTCTGTATCAGAATTAGATTGATTTGCAACAATAAAAGAGTATCCTAAATTTGACCAATTGAAAGACATCCAATTGGAAAACTTCATTCTGGGCTCAGCTATGCCAATCAACATTGGTTTACTGGTCAAGATGATATGCTTCAGGGCCTTGACCGTAGGGGGATTCCCCAGACCCTGGAAGTTCCAAAAGAGGGATTTAATTGATGAAAAGTACGTTTTCTAGTTAAGGGACCGGAATAACCAGTTATTAAACGTTCCTTTGGTTCTTCCATACTATCCTCTCCTTCCTTATTTGGGGAACCTCTATCATGGGCACTGGCAATGTCATCACCAGACAATGATAAAAACCTATTATCTGATCTGATTGGGTCTATTAAGGTGGAAGGGAGATTCCTATTTGTAACCTTTAAAGATTTCACTTGGGAGAAAAGCCCAGAAGTTTCACTGGTTTCTTATATTATCATAATCTTAGTCCCATTATTACTGATTTTCCCCTGATCAGCCTGCACAATCACTTTCTCTTTAAGCACAGTTGTAGCATTATGTTCAAAGGAAGTCACATCCAGGGGCCTATCAACAGCTTGAGCAATTTCAGAGTTCCCCTCAACCCCTTTTTCCTTCTCGCAATCATCTAAACCTTTCCCTTCCCCATCATTCCTACGAGGTATTTAAAACTATCTTGTTCCAGAACAAGAGCCTCCACAGCCACTGCCACTGGTTCTTTGTGAACCTCATCTTGTTCACCATCAAGGGTCTGTATAGTAACCTCAGGCTGTTCCAGAGTAGAATCCTCCACAGTCACTGCCACTGGTTCTTTGTGAACCTGATCCTGTTCACCATCAGGGGCCTGTATAGTAACCTCAGGCATGACCATGTCAACCCATTTCCCTTTCCTTCTACATTGAAAGTCATCATGCCCCTTGATGTTGCAAGATGAACAGAATTTATTTCTGTTACACTCAGGAAGTGTGGACCAAAAATGTGACAGTTTAAACAAAATTTGGGTTTCCTTTCATATCCAATCTCTAGAGTGATACTATCATCCCTAGTAGTGAAAAAAACTTGTTCAACTAGAGTACTAGACCTGTCAACCTCTACCAGTATTCTAGCATAATGACCAAAGTTGGTATTATCAGTCTGTTTATCTAATCTAATGGGATTTCCAACAGATGAAGAAATGTCCCAAAGAATCCGAGGATGCCAGCATAACCAACTAAGCTTATGAATTCTTATCCATACCTATGCGAAGGTGTTCCTGACAGAGTTGGGATCAAATTTTCTATCCCACACATGAATCTGAAGATAACCAGGGTTCAACGAGATAGACCCCAGACTCCACGCACACCTCTTGTATTCATCAGAAGGGAAGAAGATATGACAGGACCCTTTTTCCATGGCCGTCATCTTCTAGTCACTGAATCCCCATATCTCCTCCAACCTGCCGGTCAATTCATGAAATTTCCATGGCCTAATACCTTTTGGAATAATCACACGCGCAATAATTGAGAATTTTCATAGCCTGATGCACTCCTCTACTGCAGCTTGATTTGCAGATACATGTGCAATGCGCCCTTTTTTGATGATTCTCCCAGCGCTCCCAGCATCACAACCCTTAATGTAAAAGCCCCCATTTTTCTTAAGCACCTCCGTAAATCTTTTACCCTGGTTCAAGACATCATTGCCACTCGATTTTCCAATATTCTACTTCACACAGAGTGAGAAAAGATCATGATGCCCTATTATATCCACATCATTCTCTTTGGCATCAACTTTCCCCACTTGAGCAGCATCACCCTGGCTAGGGTTTTCACCGCTCGCCTTATCACCGCTCGCCCCTTTGAGAGTAGCCATCTTCTATCTTGAGGTATTTATATTTTCTCAACTTAATATTTGCTCATATTATTTCACAATCATGTATTTTATCATCATTTATATATGTTTTCCCTATTTCTATGTTATTCTTATGGTTTTCAGTTTTCACTGGATTATCCTAAATCTATTGTAGTTATTTGAAATATGTGAATTTATGATTATTGGGTAGGTGGTTCTTAAATTCTACCCATAATCTCACCTAACATATTTCAAAGTGCATGTGTGGTTTGGTCTCTCCAGTTTATAGTGTGATTACCTTAATCTTAACTAAGGGTTTGAAATTGGGTCTTAAAGTGTAGAAATTTGGTTTCACCTAAGTCCAAATTTTCCCATTATTTTATACAAATGGAAATTTTACGATTATTTATTTTTGGAATTTGTATTTAAAATTGGAAATTTTTCAAAAATTATATTTTAAAACTTTTAACTTGAAAACGAGGATTTTGGATTGGTAAAATTATTTTGGTTTTTAAAATGAAAATATTGAAATGTTTAATTGTGTTTTCTTCTATAAATGAAAATGGTAATTTTATTGATAAAATGTTTAATAAATTTGGAATTATTATTTTGGAAATGTTAATTGGAATTATTATTTGGGATATATGAATTGGAACTAGCCATGTGGTTAGTGTGAATAAAAAATGAGAGGAATGACATGATGAGACCCCTAATTACATTTGACATATTCTACATGGGAATGATGGGATAATCACTTATATTCCTTCTAATACACTATTTGGGGAATTCTATGATGGGAACATGTATTCATGTAATTAATAACATATTATGAAGGACATGAGTTTTTCATAGACCTCATGCAACACATGATGATTGGGAATTCAATGGTGAGAGTATAGATTCCACGGGAATGGAAGGATATTCACCTAAATTTTTATAGTAACTAATGATGGAAAATTGTACTATTAGGTATAGTATTATATGGGAATTATTGAAATATTTCCCTAATTTTGTGTGATGACCGATTATATGGACATTTAGGTTGAAAACATGGCTTTCATGGGAATACCATGATGATCCCACAAATTCAAGGTGACACATCATGATACTGGGAGTGATAGGAAGAGATCCTGATTCTATTTTTTATATGCAGAGGCATAGTCATCGTGTGATGCTCATATACACCCTAGCCCTACCTGAAGCATGTATGGTTTATATAGGTCATTGAACTTAGTATTAAAAATGGTATAGTCAACATCAGGTGTCATCATGAACCTAGTATATCAATGGTTGTTAGTTATTTTATTAATTTTTATTAAATTGATAACTTATCAATGAAACCTTATGTAAGACCAGTTATTTTACAGACTCCATTAGTTTTTGACTACTTATTTTTAGTCACACCGTACTCAGACTTCCATTAGACTTGGGTACCCAAGAAGATGATAGTTGGTTGTTGGTCTAAAGAATGGAAAGCCTGATAATATATGTTTTCATTTCATCGTTTATACCATGGAATACACGGTTGTGCTAGACATTGAACCCAATAGTGAATGAAATTTTAAATCAATTTCCTTTTATTCATTTTATGTACTATTTATGTATGATCAACCCATGGTATATCTAGTAGGTTAATGAATTATTTATTATTATTTTATCTAATTATTTTGTTATTTTATAATCCCTTTCCCCGTTTTTTTGGTTATTTTAGGTGTTATATCATATTTATTTTAATTTATTAAATGTTTCCCACACTATCATGATGGTATATTCTCACCATTATAACTTTATGGGACCCCACGGTTAGTCAACAACCTTAGTGGTACATGGGATGTTAAATTATGGTATTGTATCTCTATTAGCATGACCTATTATTTGGGAATTATTAAAGTGTTAATATGATGTTGTTAAAGCATGGTAATCAGATCATACCTCAAACTTATAAGCCCACATATTTCAGGAAATAATTGTTTGCCTAGATTTTAATTGTTTTTCTAAATCTTCAAATTTTAATATTATTAATTTCAACCTCGAATGAAGTACTTGGGTGTGATTTTAGACATTCTTGATATTTTTATTTCTTTAAGGTATACAGAGATGGTGTGTGAATATAGGCATAATGGAAGGAACTTATGATATATATATATATATATATATATATATATATATATATATTTCATCTATATGTTTCAAGTGGTTGATAACTTCCTGGTAATCACATGTGGTTGAATTTTATTCAATATTGTGTTGTTTATGTGTTGTGGAAATAAATATCTGCCTACATATTCAAATAATTGAGAAGGTTTAGTGATTTAATGTGTTTTCATCCATTTTTATGGATTATTTCACGTATAAATTACAGGGACCCATACATTTCATACATAAATATTTCATTATTTTAGATGAATATTAAATTCATAACATTAGAATACATGCTAGATCCATAACACTTTAGTGTATTTGGAAACATGTATACATTAAAATGGTTCATAAAATATATTTATCATCTCCATATATATCATCACAAATATAACCCTTCATTTAAACTTCATACCCAAAACATTCCTTCATATATTATGGAAAAGAAAAAATAAAAATGTTTGAGATCATATGCTTAGTAAGGGTAAACAAGGAAGATATCAAGGATCAATTAATCCAAACAAGGGATTAAGGGGTTGAGAAGATATGTTTTACATTTGAAACTTTTACCCAACATATAATATAACACTATCTTATGTCAGGAAATAATGTATCAAATATCACAAGGTACGAATAATAAAGAAATTAAATAAAAATATCTATGAGGGAATAACATTTCTATATGATTTTTTTGGAATATATATAATCCCAAAAAATCATTTATATAGACAACATTAAATTTCACAACTATAATAGTGGATTGACTTCACTCTCCAATTCCATCCTATCCAAAATAATGTTTTACACACAAGACTATCAAAATAGAAAATATCCCTTATTGAGCACATTTCACTCCCCATTATAGTCCTTATTATCTCTATAGATATCCCTCAATACCAATTAAATTAAGGGGATATATAATTCTGGGCCCACCCATCACATAATTAAAATCATACATATTTTCACCAAAAGATCAAAAAATATTCATCATATAATAACTTGTGAAAATGATGAATTATTAATTAAAAATTAATCATCTAATCATAGCATAACCTCTGGAAAATAAAAAAGTTTGAAAATGATTTCATCATATCTGAATCAACCCATGGGAAAGAATTATGTTTCCAAGAATAATTATTATGTTAAAATCATCATAATCTATACAAAAAATTAATTTTTTTGGTGTCATATATCATATCCCTAGTAAATAATAATTAAAATCAAAGGGTTTTATTAATGACGAAATAACCATAATAGTACATGATCACTGAGAGGGTAGGGTTGAATCAAAGATCCCCTTTTATAAATTTTTCTTATTATGAATTGACCCCTTTTGCTTTAAATTCAACATATGTGGCTGGTAAAGGCCTCGATCCACTTATTAGATGATGATATGAAACAAAAGCATTTAACATTGTTCTTTACAAGGTTCTTTACAAATACCTACTCCTTTACATGTTGGTTGTTCTCTACAAAATGGATTTTTCACTTTAACAAAAGATATTTATAAACAGTATTTGGTTAAAATAGCCAATTAAATGTTGGTTAAACCCCCCAACATCACTACACCTTCTTTTTCTTCCAGGAACTGTTTATACTCCCCTACTTCAACATTTTTATTCTGACATGCTAGTATACCCATTCAAGTAGCTTCAAGAATCATTGATTGAATCTGTTGGTCTTTCTCAAAGATTCTGATCACTAGTAATTATCAGTTGTCTCAATGTAAGAAATGATCATGCTAATAATTTTTCCTTCTGATTGAAGTCCTGACCTCACATAGACATGTGCATGTGGTGCACACATCTTTTTCAAGATTATGAGTTTTCAAGAATGATCTATCCACATTGTTTTATTATTTCTCAATTTATTTTTTACACACACATCATTATCCTCAAGTGAATTGGCATGAAAAAATTCACATGTGATTATTTATGTTTTATGAAACTCTAAGTTAACTTCTATTTCCATTTACACTCACTGTGTATTTAAATCTCATCATGCACAAATCAAAGAGAGGATCACGTGTTCCATTCTTCTTCATTGTTCTGGATGTGTCGCACAAACATGGGGGGTGGAATGTACTATCCCTGTAAGGAATTAAAAAAAGATCTTAAAAAACCTACACAAGAGGGAAAATCACCTGTTGAGTGTTCTTGAGAGACTTCTCCTTCACTTAGGGTTATCATGAAGAGGTCTTCTTTCCTCATGCATGCAAGAGATGCATAGAACCTCTCTTTATGTTTCTCTGTTCTTTTGGGAATGAGATAATTCTCAATCTATTCAACACTGAATCCTTGCTCAAGGTATCTCAATTTATAGGTGAGGATCACAGTGTTTCTCTGCATTCAAATCCCTAATGATATGCCATGAAAATAAATTCTTTGAATTCCCAAGATCTCTATTTTTGAAATCTTCAAATCATAGATAACGATTTTCCAAGAAGCTCGATTTGTTTATATTCAATATAGGATCCTCATTTCATTTGAATAAATTATATTCATTACTGAGAGTCGCATGTAAATCTAAATCATGATTGCTCAAGCTCCATGACATGGACTGACACCTTCTATAGATTTTACCTTCATTTGATCTTCATGTTATGTAGCATAGATGAAAATGAAATTTAATGCATGAGTTCACATTGTCTAGATGATCATAATGCATTGGAGTTTCTCTTAAATATTTGATTAAAGTAATATCTCTGTGGTTCGGTTATAGCTCCATCGTACAGTGGCATCGGGTGGTCGAATGGATGGAGGTTGGAGACGATGAAATGGTTGATCTTCGGTCATTGGATAAACTCTGATTAAATGGTTACATCATGTTTCTACTTTTAAATTAGATCAATGTCTTAGATCATACATGATTAGATCAGACGACTGGGATTGCTTACCTGTTTTAAAATTGTTAATAGTATCCCCGACTTGGTCCCACATCGAAATGGAGATGCTGCATGTGGATCTTTTATATTACAAGTTGTGACATCAGTAGATTAGAAATATCTTCCCTCATTCTAGGTACCACCGAATAACATTTTTCTCATGAAGGTACGCTATGTGCCCACCCTTCAAAACCCTTGGCCCACACTATGCACTATCTTACCCCCATATGCTCCAACGAGCTTACACATGACCCACTCATGCTTCTTGCAGGCTGACGAGGCTGGCCTCCCTTGGGAGTGGTTGAACCTTTGTCCCACATTTGCCTTGGGTTAGGGACTCTATTCAGGTTGCATGGTTGGCCCATATTTTTACGTAAACCCATAAAAATGCATCTAATCATTAAAATCATGGACAATTAATAAATCAAACATTCATAGCCACTTAACTTCAAAATGCCTGTCCCATGCACCTTCCATTCATTTATTTTCCTTCTTCAACCATCATGCTCTAATAATATCCAATTCATGAAAATTATATGAATCCTTTTATTTTTTCATGATCACTCTTTGAATCATCAGGCCTCCTCCAACACTTATTTTTTGAACTTGAATTCCAAAGAACACTTCAATCATCCTTAATGGATGATACTTCATTGTTGTAAACCATGTGTCACTTTTGACACATGTTCTTTGAACTAAGGATCAGTGCATCAATTTTCTGATTTTTTATGGTCACTCTAAACTGAATTACATAAACAATTCACTCAGAAAGAACATATTGACAAGTCTCTGACAACAAATTCAATTATTGGGCTCAACAATCCCCCCTTTGTATTTTGTTTTCAATATCTCTTATGCACACTATGAAATAGTCAATATATGTAAAATGAAGTTTTCACCCTCTTATTGGAAATCAAATACAAAGATAAAGTGAGGTCTTTTCAAAAATATTGTCTCCATCCCTTAAATAATTCCACCATGAATAATTGAAATAGTGGGAAGATATCACATGGTACACTTAGTAAAGAACCTTTTGTTACTCAACTCTAAGTATATGTGGGACGACCCATTGTAAAAAAGAGAGAGATATGACCAAGGTTTTCAATGATATATATAAACAAACATGTATGAGAAATAATTCTCATAATGTATCAATTCATATCAAAGAAGTTTAAAATAGGCATATTCATCACTAGAATGCAAAAATCCTGCACAAACATCAACAAACTTCAACAAACAATGCTCCCCCCCTAAAGGGAACCATTCATCTCTTTAAATAACCTGAATGTTAGTACAAATTCATGTATATATTTTGGGAATAAGGAGGGATATTTTCTTATTATTCATGTTATAGGAGAAGGTTGAACATGAAATTTTAAATCTTAACAAACCTCTCCACTGGAAGTGCTTTGGTGAAAATATCTGCAACCAAATCTTTAGTAGAAACGTATTATATATTTATATCTTCACTAGCCACCATTTTATTGATAAAATGATATCTGATATCAATATTCTTGGATATTGATGGTTGTATATGATTCTTAGATATTCCAATGGTACTTTGAATATCACAAAAAATCATTAGTGGTTTCTTATTTTCAATTATCAAATATGCTTGGTGTGAATGAATCCAAATAATTTGTGTACATTCCTTTGTAGATGCCACATACTATAACTCTACTGTACTAAAAGTTACTATATTCTTCTTCTTTATATACAAAAATAAACATCCTTCTCCCAAAAAGAAGGTTCCACCGAAGGTATATCTCATGTCAGTACAATCACCATCCCAATCGCCATCTATAGACCCATAACAACTTCATGTTTGAACTGTGCTTTTATAAAATTACATCATTTAGAGTTCTTTATACATATCTCAAAAACCTTTTAGCTTCTACTAATCAAGACTCTTTTGGATTACTCTATAATCTGACTCATAGAGCCACTGTATAAGTTATATCTAGACATGATGTAGTGAGATAAACTGAACTTCTAATGATTCATCTGAAATCATTCTGGTCAACACTGTATCTATTTTCATCCTTGCATAATTTAGTTCCAAGTGAAATGGGTGTGTAAACATATTTTTCATTTTCCATTCTGAAAATTTTCACCAATTCCCCTACATACTTCTCCTATGATAGAAAATGGAATTTTGTTTTTGTTCAACCCGAAATCCTAAAAAATATTTCATCTGAACAAGCATGTAAATTTCATAGTTTCTCTTCATTTTCATGGAAATTTTTTCACATGGACATTCCTTGTCACCAGAAAAGATAATTTTATCCACATATACAATGACTACGAGAGTACAAATGACCATTTCTATGAAATAATGATTATTTTAAATTGGAACCATGAAAAACTTCATATCCCTTAGACCACCATCTAATTTGGAGTACCAGGATCTAGACTCATATTTTAAACCATATAGAGATTTTCTCAACCGGCACACCATGCTTCAATTTTTTCTAGAATAAAACTACATGGTTATTTGATGTAGACCTATTCTTTATGATATCCATTTATAAAGGCAAATTTCACATCTATTTTATAAACGTTATGCTTGTGTGATTCAACTTCTAAGTACATTCTAATGGTTTCTAGTCATTCTAATGGTGAAAAAGTTTCTTTAAAGTATATTCCTACCATTTGCGAATACCCTTCACATACAAGCATGAACTTGTTTCTTGAAACTTTCCCTTACTAATTTAGCTTATTTCTGAAACCTCATTTGGTGCTAATAACATTTTTATTTCTGGGACTTGATACAATATCCTATGTGGAATTATTTTCAATTTTATCAAGATAATTATGCATATATTGTATCTATTCTTCAAGATCAACTGCTTCAACCACTGTGTGAGGTACACCTTGAGAAAAAAGTTCAGTTCAATTATCAATGTTCTTATTGTTATTACTGAATACCATTGATTACCAATGATATTTTATATCTCATCATATTTCTTTAATTTGTTGTATCATTTAATTTTATTTTCATTAGATTCTTCTTCATCACTGGTCTGTTAAGAATTGATATCAACTTTATTTGGTTATATCTCAATAGCTTTGTCAATCTTTTGTTCCATAATCCTTCCATTTTCTACCAAATATTATGAATGAACATTATCATCAATATCTGATATGATATTGTTTTCAAAAATTCCGACATCACTGCAATCAACTTGCTTTTTTATTCTTTTAGTCCAGCATCTGTAGACTTTACTATCAGGGAAGTATGCCATGAAGATTCATTCTTCTACCTTTTCTTCAAATTTTCCTAGATTAATATTCCTAATCATTATGATGCTGGGACTTCCGAAAAATCTTAAGTATTTAATAGTTGGATTTCTTTTGTGCCACATTTAATAAGTTGTCATTTGTGTTTCTAGTCTCATAAGACTTATGTTCTATATATATATGTAAGTACATAAATCTTCTCTCTAAAAAAACTTTGAGATGTTGTGTTCATCCAACATTGTTATCTCCATTTCAACTATGCTTATATTCTTTCATTCAGTAACCCCAGTTTGTTATGGAGAATATGATGTGCTGTATTGATGCTTGATTCCATTCAATTCCATATATATTTATATTAAGACACTTTTATGGATAATGTGTGAAACCAAATAGTACAACCCAACCATTAAACACTATAGCACATAACAAAATTATTAAAAACTAGCTTGAACCCATTAGACTTAACTTCCTTAAACAATTTCCAGGAAAAATTTGTTACGTTTTTGCTGTGGTCGTCCCTGATAATGTCTTCCAAATGAGAAGCCATCTTACCCCACGATCGCAGTAACTCCTCTATAACTATTTTATTGTTGTCAAAACCTATGACTAGGATTAGGTGTTGTTTTCCAATCCACACATTTTTTTCCTTATTCGTGTCTACTTGAATCAATCTAGCTTGCATCCTTTCTACAATCTTAGCAGAAGCACGTATGGATACCACCTTCTCTACAATCTCTTCCTCGGATTGTTACAGAAACTCCCATGGATATTCCCCAATCACAGCCTCTCTTTTCATCTCCCTAGGCATCCCCTCCACTTCCACCCTAGCTGGTGAAACAAGTTCCCACTCATACACCTCTACTCCCTCTACACCAACCATACTAGTTCCATCCCCACACCACGGACCAGGGGTTACCACCAATTTTACCTCCTCTATATGCAGGTGTAGATCCTCTTGTTTCTATCCTTCCATTGAGGGTTAATTCTTTTACTTTTGAGACTTGGGGACCAGGGCTTTCTAGCCTTCCTCTCCCTCCACTGGATGGATCTCGAGCTTCTTTTGTATCCCCCCATTTCTGGCCGACCCGGTCTCCATCAGTCTTGGAAGATAAGAGTAGTCTTTACATCCCTTTAGATTTAGATTCCTAGAAACAATGCAACACCCCAGGTCCATGTTATCTTTATTCTCTTTCGCCCTTCTTTGGCTGTGCAAGCCTTTTCCCACCCCTCCCAATACATTATCCTCAAAGAGCTTCTCATCACCCTCAGACTCAGCCTCACATGGACCCTTAGAATTTCCCTCAGACTCTCCCTCATTTATCAAGCTTCCAAAATGGTTTCTAAGGTCAATACATGATAGAGTTCTCCCCTAGTAGGTGTACTTAATGGCATCCAGTGTCCTACATACCCCATGTGAAGTTTGATTCCAGTCAAGGCCTACCTTCGACTTTCTCTCACCAGGAGACACCCTTCTAGAATTCCTACTACTTCCAGTTCACACCACCATAACATACATGCATGGATCCATAACCCCAGAAGGTGGACCAGCTGCACCAATAGCTCCAACAGACTCCCCCGAGGCCTGATTAGGTGCATTGAGTGTGTCAATATTTTCATCATCCACTCCATTGGTCTGGGCCCCCCTGTCATAGTGCTGAAAGGAGGGCCATCCAGATCACTCCACAAACTCTTGAATACTTCCACTACAATAGGTCTTGGAGGGAAGGCCATAACAAGTTTTTTCACCCTTGCTCCACCCGAGAACCTGATATCCTCCGACTCTCCATTCCCTTGACTAGAAATAGCACATCCATTCACAGACCCAACACCAGTCATATCCTAATGCCGACCAACACAAGGAGAACCTCCCTAGACACATTCGACCTCTAGAATAGATCCTTATTGCCTCAACCTTCCTCTGTAGATCTCCCTATCACGTCCAAAATCTTGCACGGGGAACAATATTCACACCAGGACTCAAAGATGACAGACCTCTTAAAACAAGATTCTTCTCCCACAACAATTCAAAAAGAATAAAAAAGTTCCATCAAGATATCAACTTTGACACAAACCATTGGGGAAATCTAGTGGCACTCCGCGCATGTTCGACTATCAGTACATATGAAATTCCTAACCAAATTTCAAAGCAACCGAAGGATAGAGGGATTTTGAAATGGAAGTGGGAGTTCTGGAAGAATTACCCAAATCACCATATTTGAAGGGTCTTGTTTCATGTGAAAATCGTATGACCATTTGAAGAGGAAGAATCAAGCACCATCACAAGAGTGAGGTGCGCTTGACCAAGCATGAATTAGATCATCTTAGGAGGAAAAACAGATCATGATGTTTCTAGAGTCGGGAAGACCAACTGTGACTCGCTTCTGTAAACCCCATGATTGAAATATCTAGTGGTCTAAGGAGTTTACTGATGGATGATGTCACAAAGTTCATCCCTTTCTCCATTCAATTTAGGAAGATCTCTCACAATGTCATTCTTTAGGATTTTACAAATACTCTTTTGACCAAGGTAGCCATGTATTATTTTCCATAGGTTTTTTTCGTCCTTCGAAATAAATTAATAGGAATTAATTGAATCTCCAATTTAAAATAGATTTCCTGTTGTCCTCTTTCCCTGAGTGATAATTATTCCATACTTTAAGCTCTTAAATACACATGAATACTTTTTGACCAACACCTCATTTCCATAATCACACAATTGGATTGAATTAAGAATATTCCGTTTTAACCCTTTAACAAATAACACATCATTGGACTTTAGATTTTTGGATTCAATCATTTCTTTTCCAACTCCCTTGAATTATAGAGAATAATAATTTCCAAATATCAAAGCTCCTCTCTCATGATTTTCGATGTTGCTTAAAATTTTTATATCACCAGTCATGTGTGATGAACATCCACTATAGAGAATCCAAGACTTGGTTTAACTAATAACTTTTAAAGAAACATCATCAAAACATGAGTTTTCTTCAAGTATTTTCTGAATTCCTTTTCCATTCATGACTTTGATTGTTTTTTCAGGAACAATAATCATGAAATTTTCAGCACTATGGCCTTACTGGTCATATTTTCCACAGAATTATTATAAGAATCTAATTTTTTTCTAAGTTGGATGATTAGATCAATTTTTGAAGATTTAATTATTATTTTGTGTTTGTATTCTATTTTAACAATAGATCCCCTTGGTTCATGCCTCACTTTTTGTAAGGACCCAGCCTTAAACATGACATAATGTTGAATTAATTGAATAATTCAAATTGAGGATCTTTTCAGGTTTATAGTTTTAGAGAATTAGTTCATAACTGTTACATTACATCTAAAAAATAAAAATTAGACACTTATACACAGTTTACATTTTTTCAAAAAATAAAAAACTCATTGAAAATAATGTTTCATGTCTAGTTCCATGTTTTAGATAGTATGAATTTTCCTTGATCACATCCTTGACCCAATTAATCATTAAGTACTGTGAAAAACATTTCAAAACATGGGATGAGCATAAAAAGCTCAGTAAGGGTTATAAAATAAAGAAAGAAATAATTAGTCCATCAATACATAAAAAACATAAACTCTTATACATACCTCATGAAAACATAAGATTCACGAATAACACATAGTAATCACAAATCGTAAAGGTAACTTGTGGCATCCATAACATACATACGTTGTAGCTTTCATAGCTACATAGGGAGTCACATTTGGAATACACATCACACTATATACCCTAAATCTATTAGGAGAATCATTCATATTTACCTCTGTCATGTTACCCAATGCATCAAAGATCTATCTCAGACTCACCCGCCCTAGGTTTATCACAGAACCGCCTATATACATAACAATGCCCAAGAATGATATCTTATTCATAACACATAAAATAAATATAAAGGAAATATAACATTTCCACATTTCAATCACAATATATCATTTAAATATATTGACATAACAAATCCATTATCAAAACCATTTTCAATACCAAAATACGTAAAAGAGTATATGGTATTTATTTTCCTTTTAAAAATCTTACGGCTTGTTAAGAAAACCAAAGATCAAATAATATTCACGGTGGTAGAAAGGTTGTTGTCACCGCGTACGTTAATAGAAAAATTATTTTTTTCATTTAGTAAAACGCCTATTAAAAAAGATTCCCTCTGAATTAAATGAAATGTCAAAGGTGTTTATACACCATATAGTATAAAGTCGTGTATAAATCAAAATATTCATCAATGAAATGAGATTGAGACGAATTCTCCTACCAATATCATTTTGTAAATAAAATAGACCGATTAAGATTATTCACTATAAGTAATATAAAAGTACAAGACAAGACATAAGAAGTTATTTATTATATAATCATAGCACAACATAATTTAAAAGTAGGAGATTAACCCAAAGAAAGGAAATTGGGTAAGAAGTTCCCTTACCTCGTGTCCGACATGACTCGATCGTTCTTTAATCTCCAGAATAATAAACTAAAATTAATTTCTACTTGATTAAGAAAATTTTCAGGTTTATTATTCATTTTATATAACTTATTACCAAGTTATAATTATTACGTAATCATTTAAGTTAATAATGGTTGTTTTGTCAATATTTGGTACTTGAGTAAAAAATGAACACCTTATAATTAAAAATTGTCCATGTGGTCAATATCACATTATCTCCAGAATGATATTCATGATTTAGATATCATATATATCATATATATCCAGTATATATATGTATTTATAATAGTACATATCATTTGTAGATAAGAAATGAAATGCACCGTTCATGGAGACGGTAAGCCGTACATACACATGAACACTACATTCATTTTTATTTCATATTTTAATGGAACTAAAACATAATTATACATAGGTATATTATAATTCAAGTATAATATCATATATAATATAATCAACTCTATCCTTTATACGTCCCACATATGGCATTAATGAGTCCTATCATTTTGAGGGGGCGGTAGTCCGCACTTCCTCTAATGAAATTATCAAGTTTACCCACTATGGAAACCGTAAAGGTATGCTATAAATGAAAAATACAGAGGCATAAAGATAACATAAACTTGGTATATATCATATATAAATATAGTTCCATATTAATGGCCACCATGAGAGGCGGTAGGATATAATCGAACAATCATCGTTTCGTGAGGCGTTAGTCGGCCATCAATAGAAATAGTAAGTTCATCACCCATTAAATTGAGGAGTGTGTAAGTGTAGTTCTAATACTTCTCAAAAAAACATCTTAGTATATTGAGGAACCTTTTTTTGTTATAAAATAAAGGAATAAAAAGAGTTTAGGGGTTGGATAAGTAAAATAAAAGAAAAGAAGTTAAGAGAAACCATTACCTTTAATTTGGGTAACTCCCTTTGGTTTGAACCAAAAGGACTTCTTGAAGTGACTCATGCCTAAGGTAATTCTTCTAGGTGGAAGAGAGGGATATTGAGAGATTATATGTGTAGGGTTTGGATGATCCATGGTGTTTGAGAGGTGTGAGTAATGAGTTATAAGTGAGGGCTTTTTATAAGGGGGAGGAGGGGCTCTTTAGGAAAGTGTAAAAATATTATTTTATTATATAATGATATTCAGTTTCTAAAGGTCCAAAACTAATTGACCTCAAATATACGTTGAATAATGGTAGATATAAAATCATCCAATAAGAATTAGATAGGTTTTGGATATTTTTTTAATATTTATAATCTTCTTTTTTTAAATCATTTAATAATGAGGTAAATACTGCATCATTATTGTGTCATAAATAATTTAATTTATTTGATGTCTAAAAATTATAAAACAAATACCATGATGTAGGAAATATTTTTAGGTTTAAAATTAATATTTATAGTAAAAAATATGACTTATATAACCCCATGTAAAAATTAATTTACAAAAAGATATTTGTTTATGCCATTTTGTCATTACTTTAAATTAATTCATATAATGTGTCATTATCACTCCGAAGTGGACCCATGGGGTCCAATAATCTAATGAAGGATTATCATGGTATGATTTGTATCAACCAATAGTATTAGAACACCTAGTAGAGTAGTTTTATATTATTCTTGTAATATTTATTTACCCTTATTTACCAGATTAACCCTTTAACCATGGTAAATAAAATATTTACTGAAGTAAATATTCATAGAGTCTAAAAATTAAAGTTACATATTTAAAAAAATTAAAACTCCTAATTCTAAATATAGAATCCATTTTTCCAAATTCAGAACACAAAAGTGGAAGAAATTAATTTAAAATTATTTCCCGCTGTAAAAATAAAAGGCGTGTTTTTAAGAAATAATAACTATAAAAATATTTACACTTATTTATGTCTAATTTCAAAGTGAAATTAATTGAAATAACCAACGTTCGATTAAATGGTAAAAATATAATCTAATTACAATTTAAAACTAATTTAAAAGATAATATAATCAAATAAATAAATTATATTAAAAGTTAGTTTTGAATAAAAATACATCATTTTTCACTTTTCATTTAAAATTAAATTTTATCAGAAAAATACTAAACATTTACCCAAAGTAAATGTTGATGTCCCTATTCTAAAGAACAATTTTATTTGGTCAAATATAACATATAAAATTGAGTAAAAATATATTTAAATAGGGTTCACCATTAAAAGGTGGTAAATCAACTTTTTAAAGTAAATTATGATTAAAATTAGATTCATTAACATTTTAAGCCTCTAAATTTTATTGGATAAATGTTAATTTTTTTAACAAACATGTATAATAATATTTTAGTTAGTTCAGTTCATTCCCGCCAATATAATGTCTAGCCGTTATCTACCATTTAAATAATAATATTATATTATTATTATGAAATATAAGATTTCAAAGAAACCTTTTCTTACGTATCGGCTACGCCATCGAACATAGAAACCCATTTAAAGTAAAATTAATATTTAATTTACAAATATTAATAAAAATAAAAATTTATTATTTATTTATTTACCTGGGATGTTACATCGTTCCCTCCTTTTGGAAATTGCATCCTTTCAATTTTATTAACTTATCAAATAAGTGGGGGTATTTATCCCTCATTGAATTTTAAGATTCCCACGTTGCCTCTTCAACCATATGGTTTTTCTAAAAAAACTTTACCTGGTGAATTACCTTATTATGCAACGCTTTCTCTCTACGGTCAAAAACCTAGACTGGTTATTCCTCATAAGAGATATTCTCTTCCAACTAAACTACCAATAGGCTCAAAACCTGAGATGGATCGGGCATAAAGTTTCACAACATTGAAACATGAAAAACATTTGGTACCTGGGTTAAACATGGAGGTAATTCCACTCTATATGCAACTGATCCAATTTTCTCCAGGATTTCATAAGGTCCAATGATCCTCAGACTCAACTTTCATTTCTTACAAAAACTCATCACACTTTTCCATGGAAAAACTTTGAGAAAGAAATGATCACCTACCTCGAAAGATAGATCCTTCCCCCAGTTATCCTCAAAACGTTTCTGATTGCTCTGAGCTGTTATCATGTTCTTCTAAATCAACTGAACTTTTTCTACCATCTCTTCTACCAATTATGGTTCCATCAGCTTCTTTTCACGTACTTCATCCCAAAAAGCTGGATTTCTACACCGCTTCACATATAATGCCTCAAATGGAGCCATCTGTATACTGGAATGAAAACTATTATTATAATAAAATTCAACCAAAGTAAGATATTGGTCCCTACTCCCCTAGTAATCCAATGAACAAGCACATAGCATATCCTCCAAGGTTTGAATTTTTTGTTCTGACTACCCATATGATTGAGGATGAAAAGCTATACTAAAATTTTATTCAGTACCCAACGAATTCTGAAGGCATTTACAAATGTTAGAAGTAAACATGGAATCATGATTAAATACAATGGAGAGGGGAACACCATGAAACCTGAATATCCCATTAACATACAACCGAGAAAGATGATCTAGAGACAAAGTATCTTGAATAGGAAGGAAATGAGTATATTTAGTCAATCGATCAAAAATAACCCAGATTTAATTGCTAAATCGGGATTTATTTGGTAATCCCACAACGAAGTCCATGGATATATTTGACCATTTGCACTCTGGCACCGGTAAAGACTAAAGCATCCCTTTTGGTAACTTCTGCTCTGATTTAACCTGATGACAAGTCAAACACTTCATAGTAAAATAAAAAATATATCATTTCATTCTATCCCACCAGTAATACTCTCGAAGATCTCTATACATATTAGTACAGCGAGGATGAAATGAAAATGGGGAACTATGATCTTTACATAACAAATCATACTTCAATTGTGAATCAAAATGCACACATAATATTTTCCGAAACCTCAAAACACAATCATTATCAACATTAAAATCAGGAAACATAACCTTCTGAACTAACTCTACCTATTTCTGTAACCCACTGTCTTCCTTCTGCGGTTTCTTAATTCTGTCTGATAGAGATGATTTCATTAACACCCAAAACAAAATAGAAGAATTTCCTACACCAACAACTTCTATGACAAAGTTCATCAAATCAAAACCCATAGGATCTCATTCCAAACGTAACATGGTTAATGTAGCATTACTTTTCCGACTCAAAGCATCTTCCACATTATTTGCTTTTCCCAGATGGTAATGGATCGTGAAATCATAATCTTTGATTAATTCCAACCATCTCCTTCATCTCATGTTCAATTATTTATGACTAAATATATACTTAAAACTTTTGTGGTCAATATATATTTCAAATTTTACTCCATACAAATGATGCCTCCAAATTTTTAAAGCAAAAATAACAGTAGCTAATTCCAAATCATGTGTAGAGTAATTTAACTCATGAGGATTCAACTGAAGTGATGCATAATCAATTACCTGGCCATTCTTCATAAAGACACAACCAAGTACTTTCAATGAAGTAAAAATTTAAATAAAAAACTCACTATTTATTGAAGGTAATGCCCAAACTGGAGCATTCACCAATCTTCTTTTCAATTCATGAAAACAATCATCACATTATTTTGTCCAAATAAACTTCACACCTTTTCGAGTTAACTTAGTTAATGGTCTAGCTAACTGTGAAACAGTTTCAACAAACCTCTGGTAATAACCTTCCAAACCAAGAAAAATACGAATCTCGGTTATATTTGTGGGTCTTGGACATTATTCAACAACTTTTGTTTTATCATGACCAACTATTATAACATTTTTTGAAACAATGTGACCAAGGAAAGATATTTTCTATAACCAAAACTCACACTTTCTGAATTTCCCATATGGTTTATTTTCATTAAATATTTTCAAGAGAACCCTAAAATAACTTTCATGATCCTATTTACCATTAGAATATACCACAATATCATCAATATACACAAACACCATTTATCACATGATTCAATTGAGCCATCACTACAACAAACTATTCAATTCTGATTCTGACCATCTAACGATGCTGATTTGGAAGGTTTTCTTCCCCTTGTTGTCGTCCCAACATAGCTGCCCTGTTTCCTCTTTGGAAAACCATTCTGAACATAGAAATATCTTAGGTGAAGCAACATGGTGATCTGTAAATGCTATATCATTTTAATAATAACATCAACTAAAAATAATTTATGGATATTAATTTAACTATATTTTAACTCCTAATGTTGTCTTAACTGACCTATAATACCAACTATAAGGACCCGAACTTAAACTTTACATAATATTGAATTAAATGAATAATTTACATTGAGGATATTTTCAGGTTTAGAGTTTTAGAGAATTAGGACATAACTATTACATTACATCTCAAAAATACAAAGTAGACACATCTACCCAGTTTCCATTTTTTTTTCACAAAGTAAAAATTGTTTGAAAAAAAGTGTCATGTCTAGTTCTACGGTTTAGACTACATGACTTTTCCTTGATCACATCCTTGACCCTATTCATCTCTAAGTATAGTGAAAAACATTTCAATACTTTGGATGAGCATAAAAATATCAGTAAGGGTTATAAAATAAAGAAAGAAATCATTAGTCCATCAATATATAAAAACATAAACTCTTTTACATACCTCATGAAAACATAAGATTTATGAATTACACATAGTAATCACAAATCACAATGGTAACTTGTGGCATCCATAACATACTTATGTTGTAGATTTCATAGCTACATAGGGAGTTACAATTGGAATGTCCATCACAGTATATTCCCTAAATATCATAGGATAAACAGTCACGTTTTCCTCTGTCATGTTAGCCGATGCATTGGAGAGCTATCTTGGGCTCACCCACCCTAGGTTTATCATGGAACCACCCATATACGTAACAATTCCCAAGAAAGATAACATATTCATAACAGAAAATAAAATATAAAGGAAAGATAACATTTCCACATTTCAATCACAATATATCATTGAAATATATTAACATAAAAAATCCATTATCAAAACGATTTTCAATACCAAAATACATAAAATGTATATGGTATTTATTTTCTTTTTAAAAACATTACATCTTGTTAAGGAAGCCAAAGATCAAATAATATTCACGGTGGCGGAAAGGTCATTCTCACCACGTACATTAAAAGAAGCATTATTTTTTTTGTTTAGTAAAACACCTCGTAGAAAAAGATTCCCTTTGAATGAAATTAAAATTCAAAGGTGTTTATACACCATATAAAATAAAGTCATGTATAAATCAAAATATGCTTCAATGAAAGTAGATTAAGACGAAGTCCCTTACCAAGATCATTTTGTAAATAAAATAGACCGATTATGAGTATTAAATATAAGTACACATAAGTAATGTCAAAGTACAAGATAATACATAAAATGTTATTTCATACATAATCAAAGCACAACATAATTTAAAAGTTGGAGATTAACCCAAAGAAAGGAAATTGGGATAAGAAGTTCCCTTACCCCGTGTCCGACTTGACTCGATCATTCTTTAATCTCATGAATAATAAACTAAAGTTAATTTGTAATTTATTAAGAACCTTTTTCAAGTTTATTATTCCTTTTATATCACTTATTACCATGTTATAAACATTATTTAATCATTTATGTTAATAATGGGTGTTTTGTCGATATTTTGTATTTGAGTAAAAAATGAACACCTTATAATTACAAGTTGTCCATGTGGTCAATAGTCCATTATCCCTAGAATGATATTCATGATTTAGATATCATATATATCATATATATATAGTATATATAAGTATTTATAATAGTACATATCATTTAGAGATAATAAATGAAATGCACCGTTCATGGAGATGGTATGCCGAACGTACGCATGACCGCAACCATCATTTATATTTCATATTTTAATTGAATTAAAACATAATGATACATAGGTGTATTATAATTACAGTATTATATAATATATAATATCATTAAATCTACCCTTTATATGTCCCACGTATGTCATTAACAAGTCATATCAATTTGAGGGGGCAGTAGTCCACACTTGCTCTAATGAAATTATCACGTTTAACCACTATAGAAACCATAAAAATATGATGTAAATGAAACATAAAGAAGAATAAAGATAACATAAACTTATTATATATCATATATAAATACAGTTCCATTTTAATGGACACCATTAGAGGATGTAGGAGATAATCGAACAATCATCGTTTCGTGAGGCGTTAGTTTTCCATCCATAGAAACAGTATGTTCTTCACCATTAGATTGAGGTGTGTGTTAGGGTAGTTATAATACTTCTCATAAAAACATCCTATTATATTTAGGATACTGTTTTTTTTATAAAATAAATGAATAAAAAGAGTTTAGGGTATAGAGAAGTAAAATAAAAGAAAATAAGTTAAGAGAAATCGTTACCTTTAATTTGGGTAACTCCCTTTGGTTTCAACCATAAAGACTTCTTGAAGTGACTTATGCCTAAGGTAAGGATTCTAGGTGGAAGAGATGGATATTGAGAGATTATTTGGGTAGGGTTTGGATGAGACAAGGGGCTTGAGAGGTGTGAGAAATGAGTTAGAAGTGAAGGCTTTTTATAAGGGGGAGGAGGGGCTCTTTGGGAAAGTGTGACAATATTATTTTATTATATAATGATATTAGGATTATAAAGTAACAAAACTAATTAAAGTAAAATATATGATGTGTAATGGTAGAAATAAAATCATCCAATAATAATTGGATAGGTTATGGATATATTTTTAATATTTATAATCTTATTTATTTAAATCATTTATTAATGAAGTAAATACTTCATCATTAAAGTGTCATAAATAATTTAATATATTTGATGTCTAAAAATTATAAAAAAAATACCATGATATAGGAAATAATTTTATCTTTCCAATTAATATTTATACTTGAAAATATGATTTATATAACCCCGTGTAAAAATTAATTTACAAAAAAGTATTTTTTATGTCATTTTTGTCATTACATTAAATTAATTAATATAAAGTGTCATTATCACTTCCATGTGGCCCCATGGGGTCCCAAAAACTACCCAAGGATTATAATTGTCGGATGTGCATCAACCAATAGGATTAGGACACATGTTAGGGTAATTTTATATTATTATAGTAATATTTCTTTACCCTTATTTACCTAATTTACCCTTTAACCATGGTAAATAAAATATTTACTGAAGTAAATATTCATAATGTCTAAAAATTAAAGTTACCTATTTAAAAAATTTGGACCTCATGATCCCAAATATGGAATCCATTTTTCCAAATTCAAAACACAGAAGTGGCATAAATTAATTTAAATTAATTTCTAATGTCAAAATAAAAGGCGTTTTTAAGAAATAATAACTATAAACAAATTGACACTTGTTTATGTCCCATTTAAAAGTAAAATTAATTCCAATAACCAAAATTAGATTAAATGGTAAAAATATAATCTAATTACACTTTAAAACCAATTAAAAGGATAATCTAACCATATAAATAAATTAAATTAAAATGTAGTTTTGAATTAAAATACATCATTTTTCACTTTTCATTAAAAATTAAATTTTATCAGAAAAATACTAAAAATTTACCCAAAGTAAATTTTGATGTCCCGATTATAAAGAATAATTTTATATGGTCTAACAGAACATATAAGAGTTACCAAAACTAGATTTAAAGAGGGTTCTCCATTAAAAGGTGTAAAATCAACCTTTTAAAGAAAATTATGCTTAAAATTAGATTCATTAACATTTTAAGCCTCTATATTTTATTAGATAAATGTAAAAAACATTAACAAAATTGTATAATAATATTGTAGTTAGTTCAGTTCATTATTGACAATAAAACGGCTAGCCGTTAACTACCATTTAAAATAATAATATTATATTATTATTGTGCAATGTAAGATTTCAAAGAAACCCGTTGTTGCGTATCAGGTATGCTATCGAACATAGCAACCACTTTAAAGTAAAATTAATATTTAATTTATAAATATTAAGAAGAATGAAAATGTATTATTTCTTTATTTACCTAGGATGTTACATCCTTCCAAATTTTTGAAATTGCATCCTCGCAATTTTATTCACTTATAAAATAAGTGGGGGTATTTATCTCTCCTATAATTTTAAGATTCACACATTGCCTCTTCAACCCTATGGTTTTTACACAAAACCTTTACATGGTGAATTACCTTATTCCGTAACACTTTCTCTCTATGGTCAAGAATATGGACTGGTTGTTCCTCATAAGAGAGATTCTATTCAAATTGAACTACCTCTAGGCTCAAAACATGATATGCATCTAGCATATACATTCTCAACATTAAAACATGAAAAAAATTGTGTACCTGGGATAAACATGGAGGTAAATCCACTCTGTATGCAACTAATCCAATTTTCTCCATAATTTCATAATGTCCAATGAATCTCAGACTCAACTCTCCTTTCTTACTAAAACACACCACACTTTTCCATAGATAAAATTTGAGAAATAAATGATCACCTACCTCGAAAGATAAATCCTTCCTCCGATTATCTGCATAACTTTTCTGCCTTCTCAGAGCTGTTCTCATGTTCTTTTGAATCAAATGAACTTTTTATACCATCTCTTCTACCATTTATGATTCCATCAGCTTCATTTCATCTACTTCGTCCCAAAAAGCTGGAGTTTGACACCACTTCTCATATAATGCCTCAAATGGAGCCATATTTATACTGGAATGAAAACTATTATTCTAAAAAAATTCAACCAAATAAAGATGTTGGTCCCAACATCCCTGGTAATCCTGTGAACAAGCATGTAAAATATCCTCCAAGTTCTGAATTGTTCGTTCTAAATACCCATCTGATTGAGGATAAAAAGCTGTACTAAAATTTAATTCAGTACCCAACGACTTCTGAAGGCCTTTCAAAAAGTTATAAGTTATCATGAGATCATGATCCGATACAATTTAGATGGTAACACCATGCAACATGACTATCTCATTAACATACAACCAAGAAATCTGATCTAGAGACCAAGTATCTCGAACAGGAAGGAAATGAGTAGATTTCGTCAATCGATCAACAATAACCCAGATTGCATTATTACATCAAGATGTCTTTTGTAATCCCACAATGAAGTCCATGGATATATTTTCCCATTTGCACTCTGGCACCGGTAAAGGCTGAAGCATCCCTTTTGGTAACTTCCACTCCGCTTTAACCTGATGAAAATTCAAACACTTCATAATAAAATAATCAATATCTATTTTTATTCTATCCCACCAGTAATAATCTCAAAGATCTATGTACATCATAGTACTTCCAGGATGAACTGAAAATGGGGAACTATGATTTTCACATAACAACTCATTTTCAACTGTGAATCAGAAGGAACACATAATATTTTCCCAAACCTCAAAACAGAATCATTATCAACATTAAAATAAGGAAACATACCATTCTGAACCAACTCTACCTTTTTTTGTAACTCACTATTTTCCTTCTATGCTTGCTTAATTCTGTCTGATAGAGATGATTTCATTGAAAACTAAAACAAAACATAAGAATTTCCTGCACCAACAACTTCTATGATAAATTTTATCAAATCAAAATCCAAAGGATCTCGTTCCAAATGTAACATGATTAATGTAGCATTACTTTTCCAACTCAAAGCACCAACCAATTTATTTGATTTTCCGGGATGGTAATGGATCGTGAAATCATAATCCTTGATTAATTCCAACCATATACTCTATCTCATGTTCAATTATTTATGAGTGAATATATACTTCAAATTTTTTTGGTCAGTATATATTTCACATTTTACTCCATACAAATGATGCCTCCAAATTTTTTAAAAAAAAACAGTAGCTAATTCCAAATCATGTGTAGAGTAATTTAACTTATGAGGTTTCAACTAACATGATGCATAAGAAATTACCTAATCATTCTTCATAAGGACACAGTCAAGTCCTTTGAACAAAGTATCATTGGAAATAAAAAACTCACCATTTCTGGAAGGTAATGCCGAAACTGGAGCATTCACCAATCTTCATTTCAATTCCTAAAAACAATAATCACATTCTATTTTCCAAATGAACTTAACACCTTTTTGAGTTAACTTAGTTAATGGGATAGATAACTGTGAAAAATTTTCAACAAACCTCCGGTAATAACCTAAAAAACCAAGAAAACTACAAATCATAGTTATATTTGTGGGTCTTGGCCATTCATCAATAAATTTTGTTTTCGCCGGATGAATTATTATGCCATTTTTTGTAACAATGTGACCAAGGAAAGAAATTTTCTGTAACCAAAACTCACACTTGCTGAATTTACCATACAGTTTATTTTCCTTTAATGTTTGAAAGGGAACCCTCAAATGTCTTTCATGATCCTCTTTACGATTATAATATACCAAAATATCATCAATAAACACAACCACCATTTACCACCTGAGTCAACTGATCCATCACTATAACAAACCATTCAATTCTGATTCTGACCATCTCTAGATGCTGATTTGGAAGGTTTTCTTCCTCCTGATGTCGTCCCAACAATGCTTCTCTGTTTCCTCTGCAAAAACCCATTCTGAACAAAGATTTATATTAGGTGAAGCAACATGGTAATCTGTAAATTCTATATCATTTCAATCATAACATAAAAAAATAATTTATAGATATTAATTTAACTATATTATAACTCCTAAAGTTGTCTAAACCGACCTCTGATACCATCTATAAGGACCTGACCTTAAAAATTACATAATATTTAATTAAATGAATAATTCACATTGAGGATCTTTTCAGGTTTAGAGTTTTAGATAATTAGGCCATAACTATTACATTACATCTCAAAAATACAAAGTAGACACTTCAACTTAGATTACATTTTTTTCAAAAAATAAAAACTCTTTGAAAAAAGAGTTTTATGTCTAGTTCCACATTTTAGACAGCATGACTTTCCCTTGATCACATCTTTGACCCTATTCATCTTTAAGTAATGTGAAAAACATTTCAATACTTGGGATGATCATAAAAAGCTCAGTAAGGTTTATAAAATAAAGAAATAAATAATTAGTCCATCAATACATAAAAAACATAAACTCTTTTACATACCTCACAAAAACATAAGATTTATGAATAACACATAGTAATCACAAATCATAAAGGTAACCTGTGGCATCCATAACATACTTACATTGTAGCTTTCATAGCTACATAGACAGTCACATTTGGAATACCCATCACAGAATATTCCCTAAATCTCTTAGGATAAACATTCATGTTTACCTCCATCACGTTAACCAATGCATTGGAGAGCTATCTCGGGCCCACCCACCATAGGTTTATCACATAACCACTCGTATACGTAACAATGCCCAAGAACGATAACATATTAATAACACATAAAAAAATATAAAGGAATGATAACATTTCAACATTTGAATTAGCATATATCATTTAAATATATTGACATAACATACCAATTATCAAAACCATTTCCAATACCAAAATACGTAAAAAAGTATATGGTATTTATTTTCCTTTTAAAAACATTACATCTTGTTAATGAAGCCAAATATCAAATAATATTCACGATGGCGGAAAGGTCATTGTCACCATGTAGGTTAAAAGAAACATTATTGTTTGTTATTTAATAAAACACCTCGTAGAAAGAGATTCCATTTGAATGAAATGAAAAGTCAAAGGTGTTTATACACCATATAAAATTAAGTCGTGTATAAATCAAAATATTTCTCAATGAAAAGAGATTGAGACGAAGTCCCTTACCAAGATCATTTTGTAAATAAAATAGACCGATTATGAGTATTCAATATAGGTACAAATAATTAATGTTAAAGTAAATGATTGGGCATAAAAATTTATTTCTTACATAATCATAGCACAACATAATTGAAAAGTAGGAGATTAACCCAATGAAAGGAAATTGGGTTAAGAAGTTCCCTTACCTCGTGTCCGACATGACTCGATCATTCTTTAATATGCTAAATAATAAACTAAAGTTAATTTATACTTGATTAAGAACCTTTTTTAAGTTTATTATTCATTTTATATCACTTATTACCAAGTTATAAACATTATGTAATCATTTATGTTAATAATGGTTGTTTTGTCGATATTTGGTACTTGAGTAAAAAATGAACACCTTATAATTACAAGTTGTCCATGTGGTCAATAGTCCATTATCTCCAGAGTGATAGTACTAATTTAGATATCATATATATCATATATATCCAGTATATATAAGAATTTATAACAGTACATATCATTTGGAGATAAGAAATGAAATGCACCATTCATGGAGACGGTAAGCCGTATGTACGCATGAACGCTACTTTCATTAATATTTCATATTTTAATGGAATTTAAACATAATGATACATAGGTATATTATAATTCTAGTATTATATCATATGTAATATCATTAAATATATCCTTTATATGTCCCACATATAGCATTGGCGATTTATATCACTTTGAGGGGGCGGTAGTCCGCACTTCCCCAAATGAAATTATCGCATTTACGCACTATGGAAACCATAAAGGTATGCTATAAATGAAAAATAAAGAAGCATAAAGATAACATAAACATATTATATATTATATATAAATAAATGTCAATCATAATGGACACCATGATAGGCGGTAGGAGATAATCGAACAATCAACGTTTTGTGAGGTGTTAGTTTGCCATCCACAGAAACCGAATGTTTTTCACCCATTAGATGGAGGTGTGTGTAAGTTTCATTCGAATCCTTCCCATAAATTCATCCTAGTATATTTAGGATACTGAGGTTGTTATAAAATAAAGGCATAAAAATATATTAGGGTTGGAGAAGTAAAATAAAAGAAAAGAAGTTAAGAGAAACTATTACCTTTAATTTGGGTAACTCCCTTTGGTTTGAACCGAAAGGACTTTTGAAGTGACTTATTCCTAAGGTAAGGCTTATAATAGGAATATAGGTATCTTTATATTTTATTTGGGTAGGGGTTGGTCAATAAAAGTGGCTTGAGAGGTGTGATACATGAGTTATAAGTGAAGGCTTTTTATAAGGGGGAGGAGGGGATCTTTAGAAATGTGTGAAAATATTATTTAATTATATAATGATATTCGGTTTCTAAAGGTAAAAAACTAATTAAAGACGGAGATACAATGACTAATGGTTGAAATAAAATCATCCAATAATAATTGGATAGGTTTTGTATATTGTTTTAATATTTATAATGTTATTTATTTAAATCATTTATTAATGAGTAAATACCGCATCATTAAGGTGTCATAAATAATTTGATTTATTCGATGTCTAAAAATTATAAAAAAATACCATGATGTAGGAAATAATTTTATATTTCCAATGAAAATGTATAGTAAAAAATATGACTTATATAACCTCATTTAAAAATTAATTTACAAAAAGCTATTTGTTTATGTCATTTTTGTCATTAATTTAAATTAATTAATATAAAGTGTCATTATCACTCCAAAGTGGCCCCATGGGGTCCCAAAATCTACCCAAGGTTGATAATGGTCTTATTGTTATCAACCAATAGGATTAGGACACATGTTAGGGTAATTTTATATTATTATAGTAATATTTTCTTACCATTATTTATTAGATTTATCCTTTAACCATGGTAAATAAAATATTTACTGAAGTAAATATTCATAATATCTAAAAATTAAAGTTACCTATTTACACAATTTGGGCCTCATTATTAAAAATATATAATCCATTTTTCCAAATTCAAAACATAGAAGTGGCAGAAATTATTTTAAAATTAATTACCACTATCAAAATAAAAGGCGCGTTTTTATGAAATAATAACTATAAAAAATATCACACCTGTTTATATCCAATTTAAAATTGAAATTAATTAAAATAGCCAAAATTAGATTAAATGGTAAAAATATAATCTAATTAAACTTTAATGCTAATTTAAAAGATAATCTAACTACAAAATTAAATTATATTTAAAGGCGGTTTTGAATTAAAATACAACATTTTTAACTTTTCATTAAAAATTGAATTTTATTAGAAAAATACTAAAATTTTACCCAAAGAAAATTTTGATATCAAAATTATAAAGAAGAATTTTTTTGGTCAAATATAACATATAAAAATGAGAAAAACTAGATTTAACGAGGGTTCTCCATTAAAAGGCGGTAAATCAACCTTTTAAAGTAAATTATGATTAAAATTAAATTTATTAACATTTTAAGCCTCTAAATTTTATTGGATTGATGTAAAAACATTTAAAAAACATGTATAATAATATTTTAGTTAATTGTGTTCATTCCCTCCAATATAAGACTAGCCGTTAACTACCATTTAAAATAATAATATTATATTATTATTGTGCAATATAAGATTTTAAAGAAACCATTTGTTGGGTATCAGATACTCCATCGAACGTAGAAAACCCTTTAAAGTAAAATTAATATTTAATATAAAAATATTAATAAAAATTAAAATGTATTATTTCATTATTTACCTAGATTGTTACATCCTTCCCCCCTTTTGGAAATTGTATCCTCACAATTTTATTCACTTATCAAATAAGTGGGGGGGTATTTATCCATCATAAAATTTTATGATTCCCATGTTGCCTCTTCAACCATATGGTTTTTCCACAAAAACATTACCTGGTGAATTACCTTATTCCACAACACTTTCTCTCTACGGTCAAGAATCTTGATTGGTTGTTCCTTGTAAGAGAGATTCTATTCCAACTGAACAACCTCAAGGCTCAAAACATGAGATGGATCTGGCATATACTTTCACAACTTTGAAACATGAAAAAAATTTTGTACTTGGTATAGACATGGAGGTAAAGACACTCTGTACACAACTGATCCAATCTTGTCAAGGATTTCATATGGTCCAATGATCCACAGACTCAAATTTATTTTCTTACCAAAACACATCACACTTTTCCATGGGGAAACCTTGAGAATGAAATGATCACCTACCTCGAAAGATAGATCCTTCCCCCAGTTATCCGCATAACCTTTCTGCCTACTCGGATCTATTCTCATGTTCTTCTGAATCAACTGAACTTTTTCTACCATCTCTTCTACCAATTCGGGTTTTATTAGCTTCCTTTCACATACTTCATCCCAAAACGTTGGATTTCGACACCGCTTCCCATATAATGCCTTAAATGGATCCATCTGTATACTGGAATGAAAACTGTTATTATAAGAAAATTCATCCAAAGAAAGATGTCGGTCCCAACTCCCCTGGTAATCCAGTGAACAAGCATGTAGCATATCCTTCAAGGTTTGAATTGTTCATTCTGACTGCCCATATGATTGAGGATGAAAAGCTGTACTAAAATTTAATTCAGTACCCAACGACTTCTGAAGGCCTTTCCAAAAGTTAGAAGTAAACCTGGGATCACTATCAGATACAATAGAGAGGGGAACACCATGAAACCTGACTATCTCATTAACATAAAACTGAGAAAGCTGATCTAGAGACAAATTATCTTGAATAGGAAGGAAATGAGTAGATTTAGTCAATCGATCAAAAATAACCCAGATTGAGTTGTTACCTCGAGATGTCGTTGGTAATCCCAAACCGAAGTCCATGGATATATTTTTCCATTTACACTATGGCATCGGTAAAGGTTGAAGCATCCCTTTTGGTAACTTCTGCTCTTCTTTAACCTGATGACAAGTCAAACACTTTACAGTAAAATCAGCAATATCTCTTTTCATTCTATCACACCAATAATACTCCCGAAGATCTTTTTACATCTTAGTACTGAAAGGATGAACTGAAAATGAGGAACTATGAGCTTCACATAACAACTCATTCTTCAACTGTGAATCACAAGACACACATAATCTTTTCCCAAACCTCAAAACAAAATCATTATCAACATTAAAATCAGGAAACATACCCTTCTGAACCAACACTTCCTTTTTCTATAACTCACTGTATTCCTTCTGTTCTTTCTTAATTCTATCTGATAGAGATGATTTCAATGAAACCTGATACACAATAGAAGAATTTCTGGCACCAAAAAATTCAATTCCAAAGTTCATCATATCAAAATCCATAGGATTTAATTCCAACCTTAACATGGTTAATGTAGCATTACTTTTCTAAATGAAAGCATCATCCACATTATTTACTTTTCCCAGATGGTAATGGATCATGAAATAATAATCCTTGATTAATTCCCACCATCTCATATTTCTCATGTTCAATTATTTAGGAGTGAATATATACTTCAAACATTTTTGGTCAGTATATATTTCAAATTATACTCCATACAAATGATGCCTCCAAATTTTTAAAGAAAAAACAACAACATCTAATTCCAAATCATGTGTAGAGTATTTTAACTCATGAGGCTTCAAATGATGTGAGGCATATGAAATTACCTAATCATTCTGCATAAGGACACAATCAATCCCTTTCAACAAAGTATCATTGTAAATAACAAACTCACCATTTCTGGATGGTAGTGCCAAAATTGGACCATTCACCAATATCGGTTCAATTCCTAAAAAAATTAACACATTCTTTTGTCCAAATGAAATTAACACCTTTATAAGTTAACTTAGTTAATGGGATATATAACCATGAAAATTTTAATCAAACCTCTGGTAATAACCTACAAATCCAAGAAAACTACAAATCTCAGTTATATTTGTGGGTCTTGGCCATTCTTCAACAACTTTTGTTTTAGCAAGATCAACTATTATGCCATTTTTTGAAACAATGTGACCAAGGAAAGAAATTTTCTATAACAAAAACTCACACTTACTAAATTTCCCATTAAGTTTATTTTCCTTTAATGTTTTCAAGAGAACCCTCAAATGACTTTCATGATCTTATTTACAATTATAATATACCAAAATATCATCAATAAAAACAACCACCATTTATCACCTGAATCAACTGAGCCATCACTGCAACAAACTATTAAATTATGATTCTTACCATCTAAGGATACTGATTTGTAAGGTTGTGTTCCTCTTGATGTCTTCCCAACAAAGATGCCCTATTTCATCTACAGAAAACCATTATGAACAGAGAAATATCTTAAGCGAATCAACATGGTAATATGTAAATTCTATATCATTTCAATCATAACCTAAACTAATAATAATTTATAGATATTAATTTTACTATATTATAACTCCTAAAGTTGTCTAAAATGACATATGATACCATCTATAAAGACCAGACCTTAAACATTACAAAATATTGAATTAAATAAATTATTCTCATTGAGGATATTTTCAGGTTTAGAGAGTTAGATAATTAGGTCATAACTATTACATTACATCTCAAAAATACAAAGTAGACACTTCTACTAAGTTTCCATTTTTTCACAAGATAAAAACTCTTTGAAAAAAGTGTATCATGTCTAGTTCCACGTTTTAGACAACATGACTTTTCCTTGATCACATACTTGACCCTATTCATCTTTATGTCCCATGAAAAACATTTCAAAACTTTGGATGAGCATAAAAATCTCAGTAGGGGTTATAAAATAAATAAAGAAATCATTAGTCCATCAATACATAAAAAACATAAACTCTTTTACATACCACATGAAAACATAAGATTTATGAATAACACATAGTAATTACAAATCATAAAGGTAACTTGTGGTATCCATAACATACTTACATTGTAACTTTCACAGCTACATAGGGAGTCACATTTGGAATACCCATCACAGTATATTCCATAAATCTCTTAGGAGAAACATTCACGTTTACCTCCGTCACATTAACAAATGCATTGGAGAGCTATCTCGGGCTCACCCGACCTAGGTTTATCACGGAACCTCCCGTATACGTAACAATTCCCAAGAAAGATAACATATTCATAACACATAAAACAAATATAAAGGAAAGATAAAATTTCCACATTTCAATCAAAATATATCATTTAAATATATTGATATAACAAATCCATTATCAAAACCATTTTCAATACAAAAATACATAAAAAAGTATATGGTATTTTTTTCCTTTTAAAAATAATACAACTTGTTAAGGAATCCAATGATCAAATAATATTCGCGGTGGTGGAAAGGTCGTTGTCACTGCATACATTAAAAGAAGCATTATTATTGGCCGTTTAATAAAAAAACTCATAGAAAAAGATTACCTTTGAATGAAATGAAAATTGAAAGGTGTTTATACACCATATAATATAAATTCATGTATAAATCAAAATATTCCTCAGTGAAATGAGATTGCGATGAAGTCCCTTACCAAGATCATTTTGTAAATAAAATAGACTGATTATGAGTATTCACTATAGGTAAACATAAGTAATGTAAACGTACAAGATAGGACAGAAAAAGTTATTTCTTACATAATCATATCACAACATAATTTAAAAGTATGAGATTAACCCAAAGAATGGAAATTGGGTTGAGAAGTTCCCTTACCTCGTGTCCGACTTGACTCAATCATTCTTTAATCTCATGAATAATAAACTGAAGTTAATTTATTATTACATAAGAAACTTTTTCAAGTTTATTATTTTCTTTTTATATCACTTATTTCCATGTTATAAACATTATGTAATCATTTATGTTAATAATTGTTGTTTCGTCGATATTTGGTACTTGAGTAAAAAATAAACACCTTATAATTACAAGTTGTCCATGTGGTCAACAGTCCTTTATCTCCAGAATGGTATTCATGATTTAGATATCATATATATCATATATATCAATTATATATAAGTATTTATAACAGTACATATCATTTGGATATAAGAAATGAAATGCACCGTTCATGGAGACGGTAAGCCGTACGTACGCATGAACGCTACTTTCATTTCTATTTAAAATTTTAATGGAATTAAAACATAATGATACATAGTTATATTAAAATTACAGTATTATATCATATATAATATCATTAAATCTATCCTTTATACATCCCACATATGGCATTAACGAGTCATATCACTTTGAGGGGGCGGTAGACCGCACTTTCTCAAATGAAATTATCGCGTTTACCCACTATGGAAACCATAAAGGTATGATATAAATGAAAAATACAGAAGCATAAAGATAACATAATAATATTATATATCATATATAAATACATTTCCATATTAATGTCCACCATGGGATGCGGTAGGAGATAATCAAACTATCATCGTTTCATGAGGCGTTAGTTTTCCATCCATAGAAACAATATGTTCTTCACCAATTAGATAGAGGTCTGTGTAAGTGTAGTTCAAATACTTCTCCTAAAAACATCCTAGTATGTTTAGGATACTTTTTTTGTTATAAAATAAAGGAATAAAAAGAGTTATAGGGGTTGGAGAAGTAAAATAAAATAAATGATGTTAAGAGAAACCGCTACCTTTAATTTGGGTAACTACCTTTGATATGAACCAAAAGGACTTTTTGAAGAGACTTATGCCTATGTTAAGGCTTCTAGGTGGAAGATAGAGATTTTATATATTATTTCGGTAGGTGTTGGATGAGAAAAGGGTCTCTAGATGTGTGATAAAGGAGTTAGAAGTGAAGGATGTCTATAAGGGGGAGGAGGGGCTCTTTAGGAAAGTGTGAAAATATTATTTTATTATATAATGATATTCGGTTTAAAATGGTACAAAACAAGTTAAAGTCAAAAATAAGATGACTAATGGTCCAAAATAAACCATCCAATAATAATTGGATAGGTTTTGGATATTGTTTTAATATTTATAATCTTATTTATTTAAATCATTTATTAATGAGGAAAATACTACACCATTAAGGTGCCATATATAATTTCATTTATTTGATGTCTAAAAATTATAAAAAAAATGATGATTTAGGAAATATTTTTATCTTTCCATTGAATATTTATAGTCAATAAGATGACTTATATAACCCCATGTAAAAATTAAATTTACAAAAAGCTATTTGTTTATGTCATTTTTGTCATTACTTTAAATTAATTAATATAAAGTGTCATTATCACTCCCATGTGGCCCCATGGGGTCCCAAAATCAGACCAATGATGATAATGGTCGGATTTGTATCATGAAATAGGATTAGGACATCTTTTAGGGTAATTTTATATTATTATAGTAATATTTTTTTACCCTTATTTACAAGATTTACCCTTTTAACATGGTAAATAAAATATTTACTGAAGTAAATATTCATAATATATAAAAATTAACGTTACATATTTACACAATTTGAACCTCCTAATTCCAAATATTGAATCCATTTTTCCAAATTCCAAACAAATAAGTGGCATAAATTAATTTAAAATTAATTACCACTTTCAAAATAAAAGGCGTGTTTTTAAGAAATAATAACTATAAAAAAATTGACACTTTTTTATGTAATGTTTCAAAGTGAAATTAATTTCAATAAAAAAATTATATTAAATGGTAAAAATATTATCTAATTACACTTTAAACCCAATTAAAAATATAATATGACCATAAAAATATATTAGATTAAAAGGCAGTTTTGAATTAAAATACAACATTTTTCAGTATTCATTAAAAATTGATTTTTATCAGAAAAATATTAAATATTTACAAAAAGTAAATTTTGATGTCCTCATTCTAAAGAATGATTTTATTTGGTCTTATAGATCATATAAAAGTGACCAAAACTATATTTAAATAGGGTTCTCCATTAAAAGGTGGTAAATCAACCTTTTAAATTAAATAATGCTTAAAATTAGATTCATTAACATTTTAAGCCTCTAAATTTTGTTGAATAAATGTAAAAACATCTAAAACAACATGTATAATCATATTGTAGTTAGTTCAGTTCATTCCAACCAATTCAACGGCTAGCCGTTAACTACCATTTAAAATAATAATATAATATTTTTATTGTGCAATGTAAGGTTTCAAAGAAATGCGTTGTTGCATATCAGGTACGCCATAGAACATAGTAACTATTTTAAAGTAAAATTAATATTTAATTTATAAATATTAATAAAAATTAAAATGATTTATTTATTTATTTACATGGGATGTTACATCCTTCCCCCTTTTGGAAATTGTGTCCTCACAATTTTATTCATTTATCAAATAAGTGGGGGTATTTATCCCTCATAGCATTATTAGATTCCCATGTTGCCTCATCAACCATATGGTTTTTCTAAAAAACCTTTACCTGGTGAATTACCTTATTTTGAAACACTTTCTCTCTATAATCAAAAATCTGGACCGGTTGTTTTTCATAAGAGAGATTCTCTTCCAACTAAACTACCTCTGGGATCAAAACATGAGATGCATCTGGAATATACTTTCTCAACATTGAAACAAGAAAAACATTGTGTACCTGGGATAAACATACAGGTAAAGCCACTCTGTATGAAACTGATTTAATTTTCTCTAGGATTTCATAAGCTCTAATGAACCTCAGACTCAACTTTAATTTCTTACCAAAACACATCACACTTTTCCCTGGAGAAACTTTTAGAAATAAATGGTCACCTACCTCGAAAGATAGATCCTTCCTCCGATTATCCGCATAACTTTTCTACCTGGTCTGAGCTGTTCTCATGTTCTTCTAAATCAACTGAACTTTTTCTACCATCTCTTCTACCAATTATGGTTCCATCAGTTTCATTTCACTTACTTCATCCCAAAACTGGAGTTCGACACAGCTTCCCATATAGTACCTCAAATGGAGCCATCTGTATACTGGATGAAAACTGTTATTATAAGAAAAATTCAACCAAAGCAAGGTGTTGGTCCCAACGTCCCTGGTAATCCAATGAACAAGCACGTATCATATCCTCCATGTTATAAATTTTTTGTTCTGACTGCCCATCTGATGAGGATAAAAAGATGTACTAAAATTTAATTCAGTACCCAACGACATCTGAAGGCATTTTAAAAAGTTTGAAGTAAACCTGGGATCACAATCAGATACAATGGAGAGAGGAACACCATGAAACCTGACTATCTCATTAACATACAACCGAGAAAGCTGATCTAGAGAAAAAGTATCTTGAATAGGAATTAAATGAGTAGATTTAGTCAATCTATCAATAATAACCCAGATTTCATTATTACCTCGAGTTGTCTTTAGAAATACCACAACGAAGTCCATGGATATATTTTCCGATTTCCACTCTGGTACTAGTAAAGGCTAAAGCATCCCTTTTGGTAACTTCCACTCTACTTTAACCTGATGAAAAGTCAAACACTTCATAGTAAAATCATCAATATCTCTTTTCAGTCTATCCCACCAGTAATACTCCCAATGATCTCTGTACATCTTAGTACTTCCAGGATGAACAGAAAACAGGGAGTTATTAGCTTCAAATAACAACTCATTATTCAACTGTGAATCACAAGGAACACATAATCTTTTCCCAAACCTCAAAACTCAATCATTATCAACATTAAAATCAGGAAACATACCCTTCTGAACCAACTCTACATTTTTCTGTAACTCACTGTCTTCCTTCTATGCTTTCTTAATTCTGTCTGATAGAGATGATTTCATTGACACCTAAAACAAAAAAGAATAATTTCTTGCACCAAAAACATATATGCCAATTTTTATCAAATCAAAATCCAAAGAATCTTGTTTCAAATGTAACATAGTTAATGTAGAAATACTTTTCTGACTCAATGAATCTGCCACTTTATTTGCTTTTCCCAGATGTAATGGATCTTGCAATCATAATCCTTGATGAATTCCAACCATCTCCTTTGTCTCAAGTTCAATTCTTTATGAGTGAATATAAACTTTAAACTTTTTTGGTCAGTATATATTTCACATTTACTCCATACATATAATGCCTCTAAATTTTTAAAGTAATAACAATAGCATCTAATTACAAATCATATGTAGAGTAATTTAACTCATGAGGTTTCAACTGACGCGAAGCATAAGAAATTACCTGATCATTTAGCATAAAGACACAATCATGTCCTTTCAACGAAGTATCACTATAAATAACAAACTGACTATTTCTAGAAGGTAATTCCAAAACTGGAGAATTCACCATTCTTCTTTTCAATTCCTAAAAAATCATCACATTCTTTTGTCAAAATAAACTTAACACCTTTATGAGTTAACTAAGTTAATGGGATTGATAACCGTGAAAAATTTTCAACAAACCTCCGGTAATAACCGGCCAAACCAAGAAAACTACGAATCTCTGTTATATTTCTAGGTCTTGGCCATTCTTCAACAACTTTGTTTTAGTAAGATAAACTATTATGCCATTTTTAGTAATAATGTGACCAAGGAAATAAATTTACTATTACCAAAACTAACACTTTATGAATTTCCCATACAGTTTATTTTCATTTAATGTTTGCAAGATAACCCTCAAATAACTTTCATGATCCTCTTTAACATTAGAATATACCAAAATATCATCAATAAACACAACCACCATTTATCACCTGAGTCAGCTGAGCCATCACTAAAACAAACTATTAAATTATTATTATGACCTTCTAAGGATGATGATTTTGAAGGTTGTATTCCTCTTGATGTCATCCCACCAAAGATGCCATGTTTCCTCTGCAGAAAACCATTCTGAACACAGAAATATCTTAGGCGAAGCAACATGGTAATATGTAAATGCTATGTCATTTCAATCATAAATTAAACTAAAAATAATATATGGATATTAATTTAACTATATTATAACTACTAATGTTTTCTAAATAGACCTATGATACCATATATAAGGACTCGACCTTAAAAATTGCATAATATTGAATTAAATGAATAATTCACATTGAGGATATTTTTGGGTTTAGTGTTTTAAAGAATTAGGCCATAAATATAACATTACATCTCAAAAATAAAAAGTATACAGTGGAACTCAGTCTCAATGTTTTTCAAAAAATAAAAACTCTTTGAAAAAAGAGTGTCATGTATAGTTCCACATTTTAGACAACATGACTTTTCCTTGATCACATCCTTGTCCCTATTCATCTTTAAGTCCTGTGAAAAACATTTCAAAAGATGGGATGAGCATAAAAATCTCAGTAAGGGTTATAAACTAAAGAAATAAATCATTAGTCCATCAATACATAAAAAACATAAACTATTTTACATACCACATGAAAACATATGATTCATTAATAACACATAGTAATCACAAATCATAAGGGTAACTTGTGGCATCCACAACATACTTATGTTGTAGCTTTCATAGCTACATAGGGATTAACTTTTGGAATACCCATCATAGTATATTCCATAAATCTCTAAGGATAAACATTCACGTTTACCTCCGTCACGTTAACCAATGCATTGGAGAGCAATCTCGGGATCACCCGCCCTAGGTTTATCACAGAACCACCCATATACGCAACAATGCCCAAGAACGATAACATATTCATAACACATAAAACAAATATACAGGAAAGATAACATTTCCACATTTCAATCACAATATATCATTTAAATATATTGACATAAAAAATCCATTATCAAAACCATTTCAATACCAAAATATGTAAAAAAGTATATGGTATTTATTTTCCTTTTAAAAACATTACATCTTATTAAGGATCCCAAAGATCAAATAATATTTGCGGCGATGGAAAGGTCGTTGTCACCACGTACATTAAAAGAAAAATTATTGTTTGTTGTTTAGTTAAACCCCTGTTATAAATATATTCCCTTTGAATGGAATAAAAAGTCAAAGGTGTTTATACACCATATAAAATAAAGTCATGTATAAATAAAAATATGACTCAATAAAAGGATATTGAGACGAAGTCCCTTACCAATATCTTTTTGTAAATAAAATAGACCGATTATGAGTATTCACTATTGGTACACATAAGTAATTTAAAATTACAATATATGACATCAAAATTTATTTCTTACATAATCATATCACAACATAATTTAAAAGTATGCGATTAATCTAATGAAAGGAAATTAGGTTAAAAAGTTCCCTTACATCCTGTCTGACTTGAATCGATCGTTCTTTAATCTCCTGAATAATAACCTAAAGCTAATTTCTACTTTCTTAAGAACCTTTTTCAAGTTTATTATTCCTTTTATATCACTTATTACCATGTTATAAACATTATGTCATCATTTATGTTAATAATGGTTGTTTTGTCGATATTTGGTACTTGAGTAAAAATGAACACCTTATAATTAGAATTTGTCCATGTGTTCAATAGTCCATTATCTCCATAATGATATTCATAATTTATGTATCATATATATCATATATATTTAGTATATATAAGTATTTATAATAGTACATATCATTTGGATATAATAAATTAAATGCACCGTTCATAGAGATGTTAAGTCGTGCGTACGGATGAACGCTACTTTCATTTCTATTTCATATTTTAATGGAATTAAAACAAAATGATATATAGGGATATTATAATTCTAGTATAATATCTTATATAATGTGATTACCTATATCCTTTATACATCACAGATATGGCATTAACAAGTCATATCACTTTGAGGGGGCGGTAGTCCGCACTTCCTCAAATGAAATTATCGCGTTTACTCACTATGGAAACCATAAAGGTATGATATAAATAAAAAATATAGAAGCATAAAGATAACCTAAAAATTTTATATATCATATATAAATACAGTGCCGTCTTAATGGCCATCATGACAGGTTGTAGAAGATAATCAAACAATCATCGTTTCATGAGGCGTTAGTTTTCCATCCACAAAAACTGTTTGTTCTTCACCCATTAGATGGAGCAGTGTGTAAGTGTAGTTAGTATCCTTCTCATAAAAACATCTTTGTATATTGAGGATACTGGTGTTGTTATAATATAAAGGAATAAAAAGAGTTTCTAGGAAGGATAATTAAAATAAAATAAAATAAGTTAAGAGAAACTGTTACATTTAATTTGGGTAACTCTCTTTGGTTTGAACCAAAAGGACTTCTTGAAGTGACTTCTGCCTAATTTAAGGTTTCTATGTGGAATTGAGGGATCTTGAAAGATTATTTGGGTAGGGGTTGGATGAGACAAGGGGCTTGAGAGGTGTGAGGAATGAGTTAGAAGTGAGGGATTTTTATAAGGGGGAGGGGCTCTTTAGGAAAGTGTGAAAATATTATTTTATTATATAATGATATTAGGGTTATAAAGGTCCAAAACTAATTACAGTTGAATATACGATGACTAATGGTCAAAATAAAACCATCCAATAATAATTGGACATGTTTTTTATATTTTTTTAATATTTATAATCTTATTTATTTAAATCCTTTATTAATGAGGTAAATATTGCATCATTATTGTGTCATACATAATTTAATTTATGTGACGTCTCAAAATTATAAAAAATACCATGATGTAGGAAGTATTTTATATTTAAAATTAATATTTATAGTCGAAAAGGTGACTTATATAACCCCATGCAAAAATTACTTTACAAGAAGAAATTTGTTTATGTCATTTTTGTCATCACTATTATTTAATTAATATGAAGTGTCATTATCACTCCTAAGTGGCCCCACGGGGTCGCAAAATCTACCCAAGGATTCTAATGGTTGGATGTGTATCAACCAATAGGATTAGGACACCTTTTTGGGTAATTTTATATTATAATATTAATATTTTTTTACCTTATTACCAATTTTACCCTTTAACCATGGTAAACAAAATATTTACTGAAGTAAATATTCAGAATGTCATAAAATTAAAGTTACATATTTACACAATTTATAATTCCTGATTCCAATTATGGAATCCATTTTTTCAAAATTCAAAACACCGAAGTGGTAGAAGTTAATTTAAAATTACTTCCTGCTGTCAAAAAAGGCATGTTTTTAAGAAACAATAACTATCAAAAAATTGAAACTTGTTTATGTCCAATTTCAAAGTGAAATAAATTCCAATAAAAAAAATTCGATTAAATGGTAAAAATATAATATAATTAAACTTGAAACCTAATTAAAAATATAATATATCCATATAAATAAATTATATTAATAGGCAGTTTTGAATTAAAATAGAACATTTTTCACTTTTTGTTAAAAATTGAGTTTTATCAGAAAAATTTTAAAAATTTATCCGAAGTAAATTTTGATGTTATGATTTTAAAGAAGAATTTTATATGGTCAAATAGAACATATAAAAGTGACCTAAAATATATTTAAAGAGGGTTCTCTGTTAAAAGGTAGTAAATCAATCTTTTAATGTAAATTATGCTTAAAATTAGGTTCATTATCATTTTAAGCCTCTATATTTTATTAGATAAATGTAAAAACATTTAACAAACATGTATACTCATATTGTAGTTAGTTTAGTTCATTCCCTCCAATACAATGACTAGCCGTTAACTACCATTTAAAATAACAATATTATATTATTTTTGTGCAGTTTAAGATTTCAAAGAAACCCATTGCTGAGTATCAGGTACGCCATCAAACATAGAAACCCCTTTAAAGTAAAATTAATATTTAATTTACAAATATTAATTAAAATGAAAATGTATTATTTATTTATTTACCCGGGATTTTACACTTCTAGTAGGGACATCTTATACCAACACAAATATTCTTTATTCCCAAACATTCCACAAATCGTGCAGTATCCTCTAAACCTTGATCTTTTCCACTGATAAAAGCCTTATCATGAATATTTTTATTATTTTCATTCCAGATCCTGAGATTGTCTTTGTTTTAGGGAAATAAATCTTTTTGGAGAATTTCCTTCTTACTTTAGATTAGAATAATATTTATCACTATCCTTTGTGCTCGAAACTTATCTTAAATTTTCTTTTGGACATTTATTATTATAGCGAAAAAATGTATTTTTAGATTTGATGATTTTTGAATTGACAAACTTCTTTGATCCCATCATTTCACTAGTGTGTGATGATTAACCCTTAACCTCAACATCCTTGTTGAAATATTTTTCTATGTTGTTCCTGCTATTCTATGCTTCAAGGACTTTATATTGATTAATTGATTGTTTTTCATCATTGAGGTGGTTCTTTTCCTCAAGGTCATTTTCCATCATTTCCATTTCACTTGTATTGAGTTTGTGACTTTTGATTTTTTAAAAATAATGGATTATTTCATTGTAAATTCTTCCTTTTCCTCATTTAACTTTTCTATTTCTTTCAATAACAATCTATTATATTTCTTGAGAATTTTTTTTTCTCAATACAAGATTCTAATACATTTTTCAATATGTGTTCTAGATCTGTCCATTCACTTTCATTATCTTCACTACAGGAAGTATCAAACCCTTTTTCCACATCAGCCATGGCATTAGTTTTATCTTCTATTTGACTACATGATGTAGAGTCTACATCTTATTCTTTTCTCACATAGCTTCTTATTTCACCTAGAAATAACATTTATTTATTCTAAGAAATTGGACAAAATCTTTTGAGATTCTTCCCCATTTATTTTTTTGTGGTTTTTCTTTATCGGTATTAGGTGCCTAAAACAATTTCTTAGGAAAATATATAGCAATGTTCCCAATGTCATTATAGTTGTAACATATTTATGGAGACTTTCCTTTACCATTAAACATTTATTTTATTAATCTCATTGATATAAGAGAAATGATTCTATTATATTCTTCATATTTATCTTCACCATCAAATTCACTTGATTCTGATGCTTCATCATCTCTGATTTGGAGTTTTCTCATGGCCTCAAAATCCATCTCATCTTTGATCTTCTTCTTGAAAACTAGGATCATACACATTTTATATGAAATGATAATGTTATGTAATTCATCAATAGAAAGATAATACCTATCTTCTAAAGATGATAGTTTGAGATCAAATCTATTAGTAAAACTTCTCATTAGTTTTGTTGATGATAGTTGAGTCATCAAATGTTTCTATAATTCCACAAATATTATTGACAATTTCACTGATTCTTTTAAAATAATCATCAATTTTTTCTTATTAATCCATCTTGATATCTTTGATTTTACTCCTCCAAATTTGAAATTTGGATTCCTTTCCTTTCATGTTTCCTTCATTGTTGATTTCTAATTTGTCGCAAATTTCTTTTTCATTTTTAGTCACATTCCCATTGTGTGTACCTTTTTTGAAAGAGTCATTAAAATAGAACATTGATATTTTCCATTGACTTCTATATTTATTTTCTAAGTGAAATTCAAAGAAGTTTCATTAATAGTAGGAGGGAATCCCAAAGTAGATGTATCTCTATCATCAAGGCCAATAGATAAAATATAGGGTACTATCCAATTCTTACAAATATGATAATTCTTTCCCTAAAAAGTATGAACTCCCCTAATATTGAAAAAATCTGGATTATCCATCTTCTCAAAGTAGTAGATCCTTACAAATGGTTCCTGGATCTAATAAAAATTAAAATACTCAAAATAGTGAAAGACAACAGAGAGGGGACAGGTGAATCAATGAATCATTTTGATTAATTTTTATTTTTATCAATTCCCCCCCATTTTGTTTTCAATTCAACCTCTGTGACTGGTTAAGTCCTAGATCCAATATTCAGATGATGCTATAAAATAAAATAACAGAATACATGGATTCACAAGGTTCAGTATAATGATTTACTCCTTTCCATTTTCATTATTCTCCATAATAAGGATTCTTCACCTTATCAGAGGATGATTAAGAACAATAATTTGTTATAATCCATAATTAAATGTTATTTAAACCCCCCAACATCACTATTACTTCTTCTTCTTCAAAGAACTGGTTATACTCCCTAGCTTTGACATATTTCTTCTGATTTTCTTATGTACCCCTTCAAGTAGCTTCAATAAACTCTTATTGAATATATTGGTCTTTCTTAAAGATTTTGATCACCATTAATGATCAATTTTCTCAATGTAAAAAATGATCATGCTATTAATTTATCATTCAAATTAATGTCCTAGCCTCTATTACACATCTGAATGCGGTGCATGCATTTTATTTAAGATTATGAGTATACAAGAATGATCTTTCCACATAGTTTTCTTCTTTCTCAATTCAATTTACCCACACACATCTTTCTATGTGTGTTCATGGGTATGAATATATTCATATGTGTTTAGTTATGTTTTATGCAACCTAAAGTTCACTTCTCTTTCCCTTTTTTCTGAAATTTATTTAATGCTTCTCATGCAAAAAATTGAAGAGAGGGTCATGTGTTCCCATCTCTTTCTTGCACACAAACCCTAAGGGGTAGAACCTGGATTTCGGTTCTTCTTCTTCTATCTCAAGGTATCTCAAACAAAACACAAAAAAGGAGGCTTTGTGGTTCTAGATGTTTCACAAAAATAAATTAGGTGAAACACACTATCCCTATAAGTAATTACCAATAGGATATTCATAAACCAACTGAATATTGAAAAGAACTTATTCAGTGTTTGTGGGAGCCTTGTCTTTTATGTAGGGTTATCACAATGAGTCCTTCCTTCCTCATGTAAGCACGAGCTATGTAGATCCTCTCTACATTTTGATCTATTATTTTAGGAGTGAGAGATTTTTAAATCTTTTCAACACTGAACCCTCGGTCAAGGGATCTCTTTTTATAGTTGAGGATCACAACATTTATCTACGTTCAAATCCTGTAGGATATTCCAAGAAGATGAATTTTTGAATTCTCAAGATATATAGTTTCGAAATCTTTAAACTGTAGATAATGATCTACTAAGAATCTTGGTTTGTTTCTACTTAATGTGGGATCCTCATTTCATGTGAGTACATCATATGAATTTACTGAGAGTCACTTGAAAATATCAATCAAAAACACCTACGCTCCATGACGTGGCCCCATAACATCGATTTGTTCGTCCTTTGTTCGATCTTCATGTATTTTTGTATGTATGAAAATAATATTTCATGCATGAGTTCACATTTTCTAGACAATAATAATGTGGTGGAGTTTCACTACAATAATGGATGGAAGTGAGATCTCGGTGGTTTGGTGGCAACTCCAGCATACAACAGCATCGGGTGGTCGAATGGCTGAAGTTTGAAGACGACGACATGGTTGATCTTTGGTAATTGGATCGGCTATGATAGAATGGTTATGAAATGTTAGTGTTTTTAAACAAATCAATGGTTTAGATCCTACGTGATCAGATCAGAAGGATTGGATTTCTTCTTTATTTTTAAACAGTGAACAGTATCCACGACCTTGTCCCACATTAAAATGAATATGTGGTATTTGTATCCTTTATATTATAAAACTTGACATTAGTAGATAAAAAATCTCTTACCCCCTTCTTGGCACCACACAGTACTAGTGTTCTCTTATGGGTGTGCTCTACGCCCACCCTTTGTGGTCCTTGGCCCACACAATGCACTGGATTACCCCTATGTGCACCAATGGTCTTACACAAGGCCCACAATGCCTCTTATAGGCAGACTCGACTGGCCTCCCTTGATCGCGACAAACCCAGTGTCCTGCATATGCCTTGCGATGAGGCCACTATTCAGATTTCTTGGTTGGACCATATTTTTATGTAACCCCATAAAATGTTTTCTAAGCATAAAATGAGTTACCACTTAGTAATTCAAACACAGATGGACACATCACGTCAAAATTCCAATCCCATGCACCTTCCCTTCCCTTATTCTTCTTCAACCAGCATTCTATAATCTTTTCCACTCAATGAAAATTATATGAATCCATTATAATTGTAATATAACTAATAGAATATTCAAGCCTCCTCCGCTATTGCATATTGTAACGTGAATTATGAATAAAACATCAATCATTCTCAATGGATGATATTTAATTATTGTAAACCATCCGTCACTTTTGACACAAGTTATTTGAACTATGGATCAGTGCATCAATCATCTAATATTTTATGGACACTAAAACCAGAATTACATCAACCATTCACTAATAAAGCACATATTTTCAGGACATTGAAAACAAATGCAATCACAGGGCTCAACAAGTGAAAAAAATTCCTTCAAAAGATCATTGAAACATTTTATAAAGAAGAAGACATTTTTATTTCGAAATCACATTTAAAATTAAAATATTTTTAAAATATTAATGGTAAAATTTTATTTTAAAAGAAACATAGAAACATTTAAAAGAAGTGTCAATTTTATTTAGCTCTCATGATGATGGGAAATTTAAATCATGCCTTGTACGTTAAAATTATGATTCTTCTAAAAACATTAGTAAAAGAAAAAAACAATATGTTCAGAAAATTAAAAATATATTCATGTAATATTTTTTAAAAAATTAATAATTTGTGAAAATTAATTTATATAATAATATAATTTTATTAAAAACAATCTTTTGGACATTTTTAGAAATCATAGAATATGAAGAAAAACCATTTTTGACTGAAGATAGATATAAATTCGATTTTCCATATAAAGATTCATACAGTATATTGATTTACTAATTAGAAGAAAATGAAAGGAATTTCTTTTGAAGAAATATTCAATGATACAAAATTTCATGATATAATTTTGAGGTATATTATACAATTCCATCATCTAAAACTTAATTATAAAAAATCATAATTGACATGGAGATTGTAACATAAATTTCGTACCACTTTTGTAACATTCAAATAAAAACCTCATGGAAGTGAGAAACATAGATCGATTCATATATCCAAATAATAGTAATCAGATAAATAAAAAAATGTGTTCATAGTGAGTACATAGAACACATAAATGAAAAAAGTGGTGAATATGAAATGTGATGCATAGAAATAAAAGTGATACAAAAATCTATTTCATGGAGTTATAATTTCAAAGATAGTGATTCAGCCTCTCATATAATAAAATGGAATCTATTAAAATATATAAAAGATTAATTGAAATACATATAATATCATACATGATCCCATTATAACATTTATTCCCAAAATCATTTAATAATTTCTTCTTAAAATACTCATTTATGGGTGTGGATAATTTCATTTTTTATGATAATTTCAATTCAATAGTTCTGGTAATTGTACATTATCATTATTTAATCATTTACATAACATTAATAATGAAATAAATATCTTATATATTAATTATACACATATATAAAGTTATCCATGAAATATAAAGATAGAAAAACAAATTACAAAGTTATTGGAGATAGTTTGTTATACTTATGCAGGAATGTTGTTTACACTTTTCGAAGGGTATAATAAAATATTTGTAAATTACAATTAACCTTTATATAATATTTATTATATAATAATTATTATATAATAATGTGATATATTTTCATTAAATAATCTTTTATTACCAAATAAAAAATTTAGAATTGGAAAACTAATCACATCATTTCATGGATGAGGTCACCCACACATATATAAGTGTGACATTATCATTTTAAAAATGATTGAATGGTAAGAATTTAGAATTAATATATTAGCTATAGAGGAAAAAATATTTCATAATTTTAATATATTAAATTTAACACATTATAATAACTGTCCTGGAATGATGGTGATGGAAAATTAATTGTATCACTATGTGGAAGTGGTAGTCTACACATACGTACAATAGGTTCTTTCACTTCTAATTTCAAGGAGTATAAGATAGATATTGGCGGGTACATAATCATATCGAAATTTCTATAAATTTATGATAATGATGGTACTATTTTATGATGAATACCTTATACCTATAAGAGGTAGAACAACAAATAAATTGAAATTTGTCTGATAAGACTATGTTGACTTGTTCATTTTCCCTCCTTTAAATCCTTTTATAAGGACCCTTGGAATGATACTTTAAGAATAAAATATCTAATAACTTGTGAAAAGAATATTTTTTAGAGAATTTCTCAATGCTTGGATGATATTGATGTCTGAAAGTTGTGTAAATAAAAGAGAGAATGGGTGTCCTCTTATATGGGATAAAATCAATACACATGTAATTACTAAAAGGATTAAAATATAATTATTTCATTCTCAAGAAAAATTATTCCCATTAGAAAATTATTTTATTAAAAATATTATATGGTATATATATCATCATAAAATTTATTTTACATAGGTTTTTATTTCACCTTAAACATTATCATTTGGTTTAACCCCGTTGTTAACTGATTTTAACCTTAAATGACATAACAAGTTTTTTAATAATAAATGGTTATAATTTTCATATAAATTAATAAATATGTAATAAATGGAAATGGGATGACATTTAAGAAAATTTAAAATTTTAATTTTCCCCTTATGTGAATTTTTAAATTTTCAAATAATGTAATAATATATATTTTTTTCTTAAAATTTCATTAATATAATTTTTGACACTATTCATTGACTCTGACATTAAAGTAATCAAGATAGCCATGGAATATGAATATATATTTTTTAGACAACCATAAAATATTATATTAATATAAAATATTCATGGAAAATTATAATTCACACAAATTGTATTACTTTTAATAAATTTTAAATCATTTATTCTTTTAATTAAATTGAAAAATACTTTGTTGGTGTTGTATACACAGTTAATGTAATTATTCAATCACTAAAAAAATTAAAAAATAAGTCATTAAGAGAAAAATTAATTCCTTTTTAAATTAAATATTTACAATCAGTATTATCCTGGTTTTATCTTTATGAATAAATTTTTTGGGTAATTAAAGTCAGGATAGTGCATTTTTGAATTTCCATTACACAAAATAATAAAAAATTCACTACCATTGGAATAAGGAACCAATATTTAATATATAATGATTTAGGATATATATGGTTAAATTTATTCAATAAAATTTAGTCAATTCATGTTATTCATTGTTTTTGATTCCCTATTGTATGATTTAAACCTTATTTTACCCATTTTATCAATACCAATGTGGAAAATATTTACCACTGTTACCTTTAACAATGAACAAAAATAAAATAGAGATAATTATAAAATTTGATCCTCACGATGAAAAATATAGTACCTATTTTTAAATATTCAATATATATATTTTTCTAAAATCAATTTTAATATAAACATGTAAAATTCAATAAAAACAATTTTTAGAAAGAAACATTTTTGTGTATTAAAATTAACTCATAATAAAATAATGTATATTTTTCATTTCGTTGGAATTAATTATTTATTATTTTAAATTTGAAGGATCATATGAAACATTAAGATGAAATTAAAAATATAATATTACTTTTAAATTTAATTATTTAATTAAATGAAATTATAATATTTGGAAAAATATAATTCTATTCCATTCACTGAAAAAACAATCATTTCTAAAATATCTAAAAAGTAAACATAATTTAATTATGATATTTTAATTTAGAAATAATTTTTATATCATATAATAAAATTTATAATATTATCATACATTAATTTTAATGTCTAATAAAAAATGCAAAAGAATATATTTTGGAATAATATGCCCCCTTGAGAAAAATAAATTTACTAAAAATTGAGTTCTAAGATTCTATGAATTAATAAATAAATTTCAACTCAATAGGAATGTTAAAAATCTACATTATAATGTGGTTACTCATATTAATACCAAAAATTAAATGACTATGTTATAAACATCATATTTAAATAACAAAATTTTTATAACATATCTCAATTCCCTTAAAGATATGGGTAGCATGTTATGAAATTTTTTAAGCATATTAGAATTCAGGAATAAATATTGTGGGTTTTAAATTATCACCCCTAAATTAAATTACCCGCTTTAAATTTAATCTAAGTAATTAAAGATTAAGTATTATAAAATACCTTAATTGAAAACCCACATAGTACATATTAATAATAAAAATTATTTTAAAAATATAAAATGGGTAACATAATAGTTGCCTAAAATATTACATAAGTGCATTCCTAGTTAAGTAAAAAATTTGTGGTAACTTAAATTATAAATATGGTGGAGAAAATTACCATTCAATGACTAATAGACAGTGATTGAGAATATAGTAAAGATAATGTTAATAATAAAAAAACTATATACCTGTGATGAGTGAAAAAACCACAGATTCAAGAAGAATGAATGTAATAATATAAAATTATTTGTTTCAAGATCCATTTTCTATATTTTTCTAATTCACATACCATATAGATTAATATAATTTGTAAATATACACTATTAACTTATATAATTTCATTTTTTTTATCAATTTCCACAATAATCTCATCCTTTTCCCTAAACCATTTAAATTCACAATGACTTATTTCATGCCTGAAGTACATAAATAAAATACATAATAAATAATCCATATATTTCTATTTATCCTATATTTAAATATTAAAAATAAATGAATTTGTTTCAAATGGTAAGAAAACATCCAGATTGTATAAACCTTCATATGATGAAATAATATAGTTAATTATAGTATTCTAAAAAATAACAAAAGATCAACTTTAGTAATTAACCATATAAACACATATCTGATTTTAACTCAATAACCACTACACCAAAAAATGTTTTAACCTCAAATGTGATCTCATACATTTTATCATACACACCTAAGAATTTAATTTCATTATCAATAAATAATATTCCATGTTAAATCATATGTTAAACCTAATACTGACATATACCACATCTATTGAATAATATCCTAAAATACCATTAATCATAATGATAATTCATTGTATAATCATATACCATATTGATTTTCATAAAAACACAATGAATAAAATGTATATACTTAAATGAAAGGAAATACTTATCTTGAGCATGAATGTATCTGAAAATATAATCATTTCAATTAATTACTTTTCAACTATCAATATTATATATACCCCAATATCAAATGGACCATAATTAACTTATCATAAAATCTTATAAAAAGCAAATGTGTTATTTAGACATCAAAAGGTTATTCTTATTAAAACCTTGTAAAATGATCAAATCAACTCAATATACTAGCTCTTAAAACCTAACAGGGGTATATCTTCCTTTATAGTTTGGGTTGAACTTAAAATTATAAACCCTTGATGGTATAAGTAACTCATAATTTAACCCGACATGAAAACATTTATGCTTTAAAAAATTGACACAATATGTACACCTAAAATAAAATAACACATTATTTAATATATTCTATAAATAAATAAATATGAAACACATCATAAAATAAGACATAAGAACTTTGTTATCAAATGAATTACCAATTAAAAGGTTACCAATACTATCCCATTTAATTTATCAACATAAAGAATCTCTTTAACCAAAATAAACATTTTTAACTCATCAATAGGATCATAACAATGGTTATCTTTCCTTTAATCTTGTTTTCTTAAAAAATACAACCTTACTACTAAAACATTTTTGATGGTTATCATTTTATTTCAAAAACTGTTTTGAAATCCTTAAAGAAAAAATATTTCTTGAGAATATCGAAATGTGTCCCGAACCTTATAACAATAATATCATTGTTATAATACATTAATTACATGATTATTCAGTCCCAATACATACACACTTCAATCATTTCAGATAGATTATTTTGATACCTTATTTTATTATTTGTTCTAGGAGTTAACCCTTTAAAGAAGGCATTGACATATATAATTATAATTTTCTCCACACATAATACATTAAATCCCTAGACAATTCATTATTATATGACCTTTATTTCCACATTTAAAACATCTTACCAATCCATTGAGACATTATCCTAGGTGAACATTCCCACATTGTTTAAATATTGATAATTGAACAATTATTTCTCTATGGTGATTTCAACATGAACATTCATAAAATTTTATATTCCTCTAATTTGATGTGCTAGGAAACTCATGAAATTTTACTTTGTTAACTCTATATCATGATAACTGATTAAAAATAATCATAGGGTTTTTCCTCCTAGTTCATATTTCATTTAGTTTCTTATCAGGGTAATCTTTACATTTTCCGTCACATTAAACTTTAACGTTAATCCTCATGGTTCCTTACATTGTTTAAAACATGAAACCATATTTTTAGAAGTAATAATAATAGTGAGATATCATGAAAAATAATTTATTGAATGTCTAAATCATAAAAACTTCTTTAAAATCTATGAAACCTTATGTTTACCCTCGGAAATACTTTGTTATCATCAATTATAATCATTCATAGTGTTCTATAAAGAATTTTTTGATTAATAAAAGATTATCCCTAGTAGTTTAAAACTAGGTTCATAGTAATGGTTAATTAACCAAGCACCATAATTTTGGCTGTAATATATATGAGAAATTTTTTTGGGGGTTATTACCCCTAAATAAATCTATTCCAAAACTATGTACACCTATTTTATACAGACATGGATTTATTCCTATGAAAATCATGAATTTTTTACCACACCAAAACAATAGGATTTTATCCAATACATATACTTAACCTAATGGTTTCTAAATAGTTCCTTTAATCATAATATCCAAATATTCTATAAATCCCACTCTGATACCAACTATAATAATACATAATATTCATACATAAATATCACATAATTAAAATGAATATTCATTTCAAACAATATGATACATATAAGATCCACAACAGTTTAGTGTATTTGTAAACATAGATACATAAAATACTATCTCATAAAATTTCTACATCATCCACATTTAGGACTTCATAACTATAACAATTCTTAGAAATTTCATAATTAAATTATTTCTTAATATCATTAGGAATATATAAATAAATAATGGGTGATATCATATGCTCAATATGTTTAAAAAGGGGGATATTAATGATCACAAAAACATAACATGATAATAAGTTTATGGGAATATGATCTTAGCATTTGAAAACCATAACCACCATATCATAGATTGTAATATTGATCCATGAAATAAGTTTTATTATTTCACAAAATATAATAATTAGGGAATTAAGGAACCTGATCCATGGGATGATAAAATTGGAAAAAGACAATAGTTCTGAGAATACACATACGAATCGAAAATCATTTCCTTAACCGATGAACACTGCCAACACTATCATACTTGATTAGGTTAACTCCCCAATTATACAATATCCTTAGTAAATGTTCTCTCCCAAAACTGTGATAAGGTTAAATGTTCAATACTAAACTTGGTTCACTCCCCATTCATTTTATTTTTATTTCAAAACATATCCATATTTATGAAATTCATTAGAGGGATATACAATTTTTGGAATACCAATCACCCAACGAAGAAAATATATGTTTGTTAAAAAATATCAGACATAATTTATCATAGAATAACCAATGGAATGGAAATGGGTTTTATAATCAATTAATCATTTCATAATAATATATCCCAGCTATAAGTAATGGGTTTTATAAAGGTCTCACCATAACATAACTATCCTATGTGAATGAAATGAGTTTTTAAAATCATCATTAAATCATAATTATCCTAATTTACCAAAAAAATGAAATTGGATCTTATTATTAGATCTTATCCATAGTAAATCATATATAATATAAAAGAATTTTATAATAGATGAAAAATTCATTTAAAACAATACAGAAACATTTCTTTAAGAAAATACCCATTTCACTTCGATTTCACTTGTTTAAAAGCCACAAATTTCCCAACATATCAAGAAAATAATTTTGTACTAAAATGACCTTTGTGAAATGTGATGTAATCTTCAAATTATTGAGTGGTCAGGATTTTGGGAAATTCTCTTCATGTTTTGTATGTCTAAATAAATATCCCATTCACATTTATTGTAAAAATTGATAAGTATAATATTCCTAAAAAGATAAGTGATTATATTTAAACCATTTTTTATAAAGTTGAAATTTTATTAAAATGGATTTAAAAAATCATATGATAATAGTAAAACATTCATTAATTTTTTTACTAACATGGACATGAAATAAGTTCATTTGACAGAATAGTGAAATATAGTCGATCATTATTAAACAAATTATTTTGATAACTTGAGTTATTAAAGGTAAAAAAAAATAAAGTAATAATATTTATTCTCAAGAAATTAACATAGGAGAGTAAATTTAATAATTTTATTTATAGTTATATCATAAAAGTCCATCATCAAAACCCTAATCATAAATAATCCTGTTAAATAATGAGATTGTAGCAAAATCCATTAAAACATGGGTAATTGTTGATTCCAAACCTCAATAAAGTGATAAACATATATGGATATGAATATCATAACAATTTTCAATAAAATAATAATATAATAAATTCATTTGAAGTATATAAACCACATAAAAGAAAAGATTGGTCAAAATAAAATTTGTCTCATAAAATTAAAGTGAGATGAAAATCCATTATCTTATGTTTTAATTACTTTACGCGTGTAATAAATTGTTGTATAAAAAATTAGATTTGTTTTAAATATATAATATCATAATTTTTAGACTAATAATATGGTTTTTATCCCCTTATAACATTTCAACACCCATTTATTAATAACTTCATATTAAAGTCCTCATTTTCAGGTGTTATCTATTTGTTTAATGAGAATTTTGATTCGGTAGTCAAAGTCCTCATACATTGATCATGCTTGCATAATATAGAGGATTTGTGTCCTGATATAAATTTCATAAACATTTACTATATTTATATTTAGTTAAATCCATAATATATTGACACATAAAAATGAATTACATAGTTCATGGAGAGGGTACACCTTACGTACACAAGAAAAATATTTTAACAATTTAACAGATGTAAAGAAATAATTATAAGTAATAATAAAACATTATAGAATAATTATTATATCATATATATCGTATATATTATATAAATATATCATTATTATCATAAATGTAAACCAGTATCAAAAAATGAATCACACTGTTTTGTGGAGGGAATAATTCACATGTATGCATGATTTTTGTAATAACATTCCAAAATATTGGAGGGTAAAAAGGTATATATTATATTATAATTTCCTAAAGATGATTATTTAATAAATTCCATATATAAATTTTATCAAATCATAAAAACCATCTATGAAATATTTTGATGGGAGACAAATTGTATTGCTACATGGAGGTGGTTGACAATACGTATGCACGTGAAAAAAATTCACTTAACATTCGATGGAATAAAGGTTTGATATTAATCATTACATAATCATAATAAAATTTAATTTTATCTAGGATGATTTTGATATTATTTTATGATTAAAACAACACATTTAGTGGTGGTATATGTCCAAATAATTTTAAAGAGTCCAGGAAAAATGACTACATATTTTTCAGTATGCCTCCTTCATATCCTTTCTTAATTAAATTTGTAGTGGTGTATTTAGAAAACCAGAATTTAGAATTCCTGGATGAATAAGTTGGGATATTAATTAATCCATGTTAGGTTTATTTATAAGGCTCAATGTGGAGTGATGAAAAGAGAGAGTGGGTGTCCTATTATAAGAAGGGGAAATGAAACACAAAGAATTACCAAAAAAATATAAAAATATAATTAATTAATTATCATGAAAAATGATTCCAGATGTCATGAGTTTATAGGTAAAATTGGATAAGGTATAAATAACTATTTCTAATGAATTTTATCTTGGTTTTTATGTAATTGTAAACATTATCATTTGGTTAAACCCCTTTGTTAGCTGATTTAATCCAAAATTATGGTAACAAATTTCTTAATCCTAAATGATTGTAATTTTACTTATAAGTTATCATATTGATCAAAAAAGGAAAATGATTTCAAATTTCACAGAACAAAATAGAAGGTAATTTTATATATCATGATAATTTTATGATATACCCTCTTTAAAAATTCATCTATGACCAAACTAAAAGAATTAGTACTCCTGTCGAAACTTAATATACCTCAGATCATGATGAATAATGGAAAAAGGTTTGTCATAAGTCATTAAGAGGTATGATAGGATGTTTACCATACTTAACACTGATTCATACAAATTTAATGTTTTATGTATTCTTTTTTGGTTGATATCAGGCCAATCCTAAATTTTCCCTTATTAAATAAATTAAATGATTTTTATTACCTTAAGGGAACTATGGATTAAGTATTATTATATTCCTATTGAACTAATTTAGTATTATTTTTTAATAAATAATGACTCTAATGGATGTTGAATGGATGAAAAAATTAAATCCAAAATGTGTCCTTTCATATAAGAAACATCAGTTTTTTGTTCATGTATGTAACAAAACTCAGTATAACTTTTCATTGATAAAGCCTAATATTTAATAGATAGAAGATTTGGTTATCAAGTGTTGTAGATGAAACACACAATCATTGACTATGGAATTATTTTTACCGAAAAACAAATTCTATCTGATAACACAAGTTCCATTTACCTTTGTAAACACCCAATACATCAGTAATACAAAATACTATAGTGATTAGACATGATATCCTTTGAGATAACACATATAATAGATATAATTCTATAACTCATTGGAACACAAGAACAAATTTGTTATATTTTTATAAAACCTATTATTTCATATAAATTCGAATACATTAAATAGAAGATAATAATGATCAATATTAAGTGGTTATTCAAATATAATTCTTATTTACCAATATTCTGACATTAATGAACTCCTTCTCAAATACGGAGTACATATGTGTATATATCTCTAAAACTTGTAGTCTTTTCAAAAAACATAACTTTATAAAATTCATTATTTTTCAAAAAAAAATTATTATTTAATAAATTATTAATAATAAGAAATTTTATGGACTAAAAATTTTTTATAAAAAATTATCAGATTTAGTTTATATTATAAAATAGTCTGAATGAAAAATATTTAATAAAAAATATTCAGAATTAAAATATATTAAAAAATTTTCTAGACTCAAAATCATTTTGCAAAATATTCTAGACAATTATTTTCCTCTAAAAATGATTTATGAACTAAAAATTCTCCAAACTCAAAATATTTTACCAAACATTTGAGAAAATATTTTTTAATAAACTATATCATAATCCGTTTCCATTATAAAAACAAATAAAAATTGATACCCATAATGATGAAAATATTCATACTCTGAAAGTTATTCTACATTTTGTTTTTTCACATATTAATTAATTTGGATTATAATTGTTTTTTATATGTTATTTGAGTTTTTTTAAAACAATACAATCTTAAAAGTTTTCTAATTGGATTGTTACTCACTCCAATACACGTTTTTCTTGAAAAACTCAAGGGTTCAAAATTTTATTTAAACTATTTCGTTGATTAAATGTAGATCAATGGTTTAAAAAGAGATTCAATCCGATCCATTGAATATTACTTGAAAATGAAAATATAATTATCATGACTATATAATTGTGGGACACCCCAATTCCCACATCCGTTTTTAGAAGTTTCAATAATGACTCTCACTACCCTTTTATGTTCCCCTCCAATTTTTGGGAATTTGTCCAATCACTTGTACAAGTCTGGGGAAGATGGAAACTAAAAAATATTTCACTAAGAGTGATGTCTTTTGAAAATGAGATTAAGAGATATCTTTTTATGACGTTTATTATTATATTCTTGAAAATATAATTTCTTTTAAAGGTGGGGAGAAATTTTATTTGGAGAAACCAAATTAGGATTTAGATTTACATTAACATGAAATCATAAGAGAATTATTTTTATCAGTTATTTTTATATAAAATAAGTATAAAGAATAAGTGGAATTTAATTTGTTTTCTATAATGTATAAAAATTAATATGAACAATTTTCCAACATATTGGGTATTCCTTCGGAGGGTGAATCTTATATACATACACATAAATTTCTTGAAAACATAAATCTTCTATTAATTCAAGGGCTAATGATTATTTTTTTCAATATTATAAGAATGTTAGAATGGTTTAACACCATTCACTAGATGAAAGGGTTTTCATGCTACGATTGAAAGGATAACTCATACCGAGGAATGGTGATAGAGAAACCTTAATTGCCTTAGATATCATTTATTGGATTATTTGATGAAATTTAGTAATCTAATCCTAGTGATGTTTCTATTCATTACATTGGAATCCATTAATATTACCACATTGAATTTATTGATTTTAATATTTCCCTATGATATAAATACATTTCTTGTAAATTGAATGGAACAATTGAATATTGAGAATAAGTCTTATTTTATGAGATAAAATATATCATTAATTGGTGAGAAGTAATTTCACAGATGCAGTTATTATTTGACTAAAAGTCAAAAAACATTTGAGGACAAGGTAGATGGAGCTGCATATGAGGCTCTATAATCAAAGAAGGATTATTTTTTAAGGAAAAATAATAAAGGATCAATCCTCTATTATGAAAAATAATAAGAAAATAAAATAGAATCACTAATAAATAAGTCAAATAATATAAGGAAAATAAGAAAAAATAAACCTGAGTATCCAAAAGTTAGGCTTGATATGGATGAGGCCAAATCCCTAATATTTTGAAAAGATGATTTTATAAAAGGCTAATATGGATAGAAAAAACTGAAAACAGATTAGAGGAGATATATTTTTAAATTTTTTAATGAAAGGTGGATAAATGGATCATGAGAATCCAATATTATCATTTTCATAACTTTTAGCTATACAACAAACTCTATAGATTTGAAAATATCCTCACAATAATCCTATCATTATATATTTTATTCTAGAGTTTGTTGAAACCTCAATTATTTCTTCTATAGTTCAATTATTGGATGATAAAGGTAATGGTAAATTGGCTATTCAATAAGTCATATAAATTTTCTCAGAAAAGAAATTTCTACCAAAATGAATGGTTATAACAATGTTTAATCATATAAATAAGTTTATATTGTAAAAGTATACAGAGGAAAATAAATTCTCATTTAGGAAAATACCATTTGGAGAAGAATAAAAATCTTGAATCTTTTTATTTAAGACCAAATTCTACTGATGTTTAATTAGGATAATAGGATTTAGAAGCTACAATTTGTCAAAAAATATATTATTAAATATAAAAAAACATGATATGGTTATGTGATTCAGTTATACATCATCGTAACATTGAGGGAAGCAGTAAACTATTCAGAATAATTTTCATAAAAAAGAGAAGTTTATGAATGTACTGATTAAAAAATTTGTTAACATTGAGTTAGATTTAAAATGTTTCAAATAAAAGAACAAGGTACCCAAAATATATTAGAATAAAACAGTTACAGTGTCAGACCATGTTTAAAGTAATCTCATAAATAACGATGATCAATTCATAGATATCATGAAACATTATTTACAAAAAGATAAATCCATTAAAAATTATCTAATGATTTTTTGGACCATGTGATGTTTTTAATGAATTATGAGATACAAATTATTAATGTAATGAGGAAGTGAAGGTTTTCAATGAAAAAGGTATAGTTTTTTTAGTTGGATAATAGTATAATTAGAACTTGTGTAGTCAAAAGTTTCCTTATGAAGAAGGAAAATAAACATATTTCAGAGGAATTTGAAAGACTAAACTCATATTTTCAAAATAAGAGAGTGAAGGATGACTAGATCATGAAGTATCATAAATTGGTCTCAAAATCCTAAAATTATTTTAATGAGTTGCATAAAATTAAAGAAGCAGTGAAAATGTTATTGAAGATAGAATGAACATTTTCTTTTTAACACTTAACGCAATATTTTTAAACATTTATAAAGAATTATTGATTATGAGTGATTTTTTATCCAAATAATTATATCTAAATGTCTTCTAATACGTATGGGAATATAGTATTTATTTTATATATTTTATTATTAGTTCATACATATAAAATTGTTTTGAATGTTATATATTCCTAACATTTTAGGTGATCTACTTTATGTATCCTTATTGAAAATCACAATGCCCGTGAAATTTACAAATGGAGAGAAATATATAAAGGGATATTTTTAGATGTATAAAGGGAAAATATTATCGGGATAAAGTTTTGGAGAAGTTTTAGGAGATACGTTTTAGGGGAAATTTCTAAAAGGAAAAGAAATGGCTAGTAACTACTTTTACTAAGGGGAAAATCCAAAGATTCAATACTTTACATTTGGTTATACTAATGTCACATAGTCGGGGGGGATAAGATTTAAATAATATCCTTTTTATATCTAAAAGAATAAGGGGATGTATGGTTTTCCAATTTATTTATTTAATTTATGTATTGTGTATTTTTACATTGTGAAAAGGGGGATATTGATGAGTCTAAAGTGTTAGTTTATACTTTTCCATTACTGTAGTTTTGGAAGAAACATAGTCCTTATAAATATGTCTTCTAAATTGATATTTCCCAATGTTTTTTAGTATGTTTTTATAGAATATTACTTTTTAACATACATATAAATTGTTCAAATTTTAAAAAATATAAAATTTTATCATTCAATATGATCTATATTACTGAAGGATTATCTTATTAATTAGACTCAATTTTTTTCCAACCTTTAGTTAGATATATGTTTTGTCTATACGGGTGAGAAAATTTATTACCATTGGAATGAAAATGGTACTAATCAACCATACTAAATATTATTTAGTTTACAAGATTGACTATCAATAATGAAGTCCATCAAACTAACCAATGTTTATAATTATAGTATATAAACATATTTCTATTAGACAGAATAAAAAATATAATTTTAATGGTGATAAATTAAATAACGTTGGACATTCAGTTAATGTTTAGCTATCAAGATCAAAATCCATATCCGTATGAGCTGTCAAGTGCAATCTGCTCGAGGCCATTTAAACTATCTCTAAAATTTGATTATTATATAATAAAATAGAAAATAAAGGTTATTTAAACATATCAGAGATTATAACTTCACAATTCAATTCATCTAATGTTTTCCCTATCTGAGAATCTCATTTCTAGTAATTAATGTTCAAAATATAGTCGAATTTTTATTGAATACTTGTTAGAATTTTAATTTAATTAGAACAATTTTAATGTTTTGAATTAGGTTTGTGATCATGGTACGAATCAATAGAATCTTGTGATTGGAATATTGGGAATCCAATCAATTAGATCAATGGATTATAGGGATAGGTATAATGCGACTAATAATCATATTGGGGGATTTCTTGGTAATTAAATAAAAAGTTGACGATGACCATCGTATTGAGGGATTCGAATGTTTTGGAAGGCATTACTGGTACCGATCTATTAGATAGAGGGATTTCTAGGCACTAAATGAATGACCTTACAATAGGTATAAAATGGGGATATCTATAGTTATGATTTCTAACTACATTAACTATTAAGTTTATATAGTGAAATAATACACAAGATTGTAAGTCATTATATTTATTATAATCTTTTTATTTCTTGTTTGTGAATGATCTATTTTCCTCTCTAAATATATTATAAAGTAATTTTTTCTTCTCATATATATAATTTATTATTTTTTATTTTATTAATATTGATAAACATACTTTCATATAATTATATAGTATCTAGTTATGAATTTATTACTCTGATAATCCGACGAAGTCTAAGTCCAATCACTTTACATAAATAGTAATTGTGTTTTTTAGTTATAATATTAAAACTAGAAATCATCCCCATATTGTAGCCATTGTAAAATCATTCAATCAAATACCAATTTCCTTTTTTTTCATAAAAATACTTTAGAATAGTCCCTAATAATCGTTATTCCTATTGAAAATATATGAAAGAATTATAAGAGGTAAAATTTTTAGTAAGGGATATAAATATAATGGAATCCCTTTAGTCTAGTAAAAAACATGACAACCCATTATGGAATTTATAATTTTCTCTGTATTTAAGAACATAAATATTACACTTATATATGATAAAAAATCTTATTACTCAATGAAATCATATTAAACCCATTTTAAATCATACTAAAAACCATTATGGTATCCTGAGCTATTTGGGAACTCATGAAAACATTCCATTAAAATAAAATCCTTTTTAACTTTAAACATTAATTAACTTAGGACATAATGAGATTTCCATGAATTTTTTTTTGTTTGAATAATAAAGGAAACTTGTAGAATCATATTTCTAATCCATACTCACTCATATTTATCCCATTTCAAAATAACCAAATACTAATTAATTCCATATGAGTAATTATCCATGTTATCTTCCTTATTTTTACTAAATTTGAATAATTTAATTAGCCGATGTATTAGAGAGCTATAGTGGGATCACCAATTTCTAGAAGATAAATTAAGTTCACCCATTATCATATATAATTTTGATGTATTATATCAATAAGAAATTTTATAATCATCCCTTTTTTCATCAGAAAAACACTTTTGAACTCATTAAAAACACTATCTATTTTCATATTATCACATAAAAAAATTATTTTTATTTAAAAGCTCCTAGAAATGAAAAAAATACAAGATAATGAATAAAATAATTTTTGAAAAATTAAATTAAATTATATAAGACTCTTGATAATGAATAATTACTATCATGGTGGGAAAAATTAATCAACCCATATACCTAAATTTTTTTCACTAGGGTAAAAAAGTAAAAATAACATGTATAGAAAATGATAAAAAGATTATTTTCTAGTCATTGCAAAATAAATTCAAAATTATCCAAAAATATCCCTTAACTATTATATTTTTGTATATAACAACATACTTCTATTATTTTTAGGGACATGTATATGGAGGAAAATAATTTTATAGAAATACTTTAAAATAATGTTTTAAAGAAAAATACCATAAGTTGTGTACCGTCACACATTGAACATTATGTAAAACCTAAATAATAACAATGTATTAGATTTATAATTAATTATTAGTTTTATCAAGATCATTTCACTATTTTTATTCCTTTTATTTCTTCAATTACCATGATTTATTTAGTTATAAAAAATGGTTAACATCGCATTAGTCCATATGACGATGTTCAATTTATAACATCCAAATAAAATTGGTGTGATGTTCATTACGAAATGGGTTATGGTTAAATTAATTTTAAAATATTTAAACAAGTTAGAATTATCATATTTATAAATTAAAAAATCTATTGAAACCATTTATGTTGGGTTGTCACAAAAAATGAATCATGTTTCTTCATATATGTGATATTCTATATGGACACAAGAACAATATCTTAAAATTTAAAACTATTAAAAAGAAATAAAGTGGAAAATATTTTATAATTTAAAATAATAAATATTTTATATATTTCATATTCATTCATTATTCACATCACTATGACTAACCATGTGAGGAAATTACTAAAAATTAATCACATAGCTTCATGGAGGTGGTATTACACACATACACACAAGTGAAGTTATCAATTTACAATGGATGGAAAGGGTTAGATGATAAGTAATATATTATATGTTTATAAAATTAATGACTTCATAATTATAATTTATATTCATTTCATCCATTATTTTAACCTGGCATAATATTTGGTGAAAAAATTAAACACATCTCATCAATGATCTCATAGTGCACACCTATTCACAAGTCATGTTTTCATTCCCATAGAATGGAAAATGAGAAGAATAAGGTTTGTAACATGATAATAATAACAAAATTTAAGTATTTTTAATATACTAATGTTATTATTTAATCATGGTTAATTAATGTTTTAATTAGTAAAAGGATGAAATGAACATGAAAAACTCAGTTAAAAGTGATACCTTTTTTGGGGATCCCCCATTGGTTAAAAACATAAACCTTAATGGATAGGTATTTTTGTGATACCAAGATGTATAGGATGTGGTTAGAATACTTGGTTTTGAATTTTATGAAATAGTGTTCTCAATATTTTTTAGGAAGTTAGAAATGTTTTCCCCTTTTATAAGTGAGGGGAGGGACGCTCTTATAATTATTCAAAGTTTTAAATTAATATTAAGAAATATTCATAGTCACATGGAACAAAATAAAAACATTTTATAATATAATATTTGATAGGGTCTAAATAATATCAAAAAACCACATTTAGACAAGTTTTAGAAATATTTTAATTATTATCTGATAAATTAATCCCCTTTAATCAACTTTATCAATTAATCTAATATTTTAATATTTTTACCATGATAACATTATTGTTTGAAAAAAATGAAACCTATAAGCAAATATATAAATTAGGATTCAAAATATTTTATCTATTTAATCAAATTAAAATTCGTTAGGTAGTAAAAAATACATTTGAAATATTCTTTAGAAATTAATGAAATTCAGTTTTCATAAAAATACCATATTATTGTGTAAAAATAATTTCACCTTGAAATTAAGTAAGAAGTTGATTTACCCAATTTTTATGTTAACTAATAAAACAATTCTTGTCTTTATAAATTTTTATCATGCCAAAAAAATTTAAACTTATATCCATTCTATAAAATATATAGAACCAAAAATAGTGTTAAATTTGAATTTAATATCATTTATGTTCATAAAAGTCAATAATTTCATCCCAAATTAATAATGGTCTTTTAAAATACATTATTTAACATCATTAAATTATATTTTCTTTAAAAATGGTTTCATAATTTATTAATTCATTCTTACATAATAATAATGTTGTAAAGGTGATAGTATTTGGTAAATCATTATATACACTTTTCTCTTAAAAACCAACTATTTCAGGAAAATATAAAAAAATAACTTTATCCCAAATTGTAAATTATGAATCCAAAAATAAGTTTCACTTTTTAAAGTTATATTTATAAAATTAAAAAATTCATCTTTTAAATAATACAATGTAATTCATGGAAGAAAATTTAGTTATATATAACTATTCCTTTTTTAATGGAAAATATTTTTAAAATTATTCATAAAACTATGATGGATATAAATATATAAAAAGAATACCTAAAAATAATTTTAAATATTTATTAATATAATTAATTAGGTTGTAAAAATCAACCCTTATTATATAATTACTAATTTTCCTTTATCTTGTTTGGTATGTGCTCGTAGATCATCCACATTAGATAATGATGTTATTAATATATCATTTACTATTGGTAATGCGATCATGATTTATCCTTAACCATTAATATAATATAGTGATATCTAATTATTTGGGTTATTGAGTGGGGATATATATTATTAACCTAGATTTATATATATTTTATTTTGTAATTCATCAATGATACATCATTCTTCCTAGTGGAGTACGCTGATATCTCATTAACTAGATAACATACCATTCCCCTAGGTAGGGTTCTGGTGATGCATTTTTCACTGGGAAATAAATCATTGTCTATGTTTCTGGTAATAAATCATCACCCAGTGATTCATAATTTTCCAATTTTATTATGCAGTGATGTATTATTCAAGATGACATAAATGATAAAAATATGTAGTTATAATGATAATATAATATTTACTTGAGGATACATCATTACAACTTGTAATTATATGGAGATACATTTTATGCCATGATATAAATCATATCATCTGTTTATAGTGGTGATATATCATTCACCTTGAGATTAATTAATCACCTTTGACGTTTTGGGGTGATACATTATTCCCCATGTGATATGTCTTTCACATTATGGTCATAAAATGATGTATAGTTCAATTGGGAATATTTTATTCTATAATTATTCTAGTGTAGTGATATTATCTCATAATGTAAATTATTTAATAAAATTTGATAAATTTTTCAATATCATTTTCTTTTATCCATGAGAGCACCATCCCATTCCTACAATAGCTAGTGAAGCAATTAGACAAATGTCCATGTGGTATCTTCATTACTCACTATAAAAAAGGTGTATAGATTTAGACTTTTGGTAGTCTATTCAACTCATTATATTCATTCATATATATATATATATATGGGTTTTTATAAGGTAATAAATTGTTGGTGGCTTACTATGTTTTATTATAACTCTATATACATGCTCCTTGGAATAAGTAAAGGTGTTTTGGATGACATAAAGGTTTGGATGATCACCCCATTACAAGTTGATGAGCTCAGGGAGATCAGGGGGGGACTTAGAGGCTTTTCTAAGGTGATGTTAGGTATTGTTATTGGGAATATTTTTTTATTTATTTATATTTTCAATATATATTAATTGAGATCATACTAATGAGTGATATTATTCTGATGTATGATTTTATATGCTACTTGTGATTAATTTATATATAAAATTGAACCTGTTTTTTTATTTACAAGGTATAATTTTAACTATAAATAATAATTATACTCAGATGTTAATATTTGTTTCAGTGATATATTATTATTATTTAAATGATACTATGAGTAGATTATACCAAAATGATATTATCATACCCTCACTACTATTCAGTTGCCTTTTCAATTCGGGTATTTTCCCCTAAGGCCATAAGGGATATATGAGTCCTTCAATGAATAGATGATATTTAATGAGGAATTATATCACAATTTATGTAAAATTTATATATTTATTAAACACTAAATTGGGCTATGTTACAATTTCCATAAAGTAAAAGTTAGTTTTTGAAGTTATTGTTGGTAATCATTTGGTAACCAAAGAAGTTTCACCATGTGATAAAGTATCACATCAGGATATATATTATAACTCTATAAGTAATATATTTATACCGTTAATGGTGATAAAATTAATTTATTAATGTATTTTATGATTTTACTACAATGATATCTCATAGGCTACCCCAACCATATTCATCTCATCAGAAAACACCTTAATGGGGACTCCAATATCTGGTTTAATCTAATGCATTGAATTAAAGTAATATTAGTCGATATCAAGTGTGTAATTTGGAATTTGGTGTTGAAAATAAAATCATTATTTAATTTAAATGTATTTAATTGTGTTATACTATATAAAAGAGTAGAGAGATTATATTTCTTTTGAATTTGGTAGTGTTTAAAATAGTAAATAGAAGAAGAAGATACCATAGAGAAAGTGAAATTATTGAAGATCATAATAAAAACATATAAAGAAGTTAAAATAAATAAATTTGAATATTATGGATACTCAAAAAGTGTATTAATTATATATTTATTTATTTATTGATTTTATGAGGTTAATATTAAAACCGAATTTTTAAAGGGAAAGCGGGGATCGATAGAGTATGTGATACGCATAACTGAACCCAAATGAACTGTAATTATTTAAATATAAAAATTATAATTGATCCATTAAATCAGTGTATATGAATAGGATTAAAATAGTATGAAATATATAATATATTTCACTCAATCTATATATTCTTAGTAAATAATAAACCAACTTATAAGAAATTCATTTATTCATCAAAAATATAAATTTCTTAAAAAATGATTTCTATTTTTTAAGAAAATATTACAATTAATTATTGGAACAATAAGAAATTTTATTTCATAAAATTACCATAATTGTTTAAATTATAATATTAATATTAAATAAGATTTAAATTTTTTACCTCTTAGAAATTATTTATTTTTTCAGTAAATAATTAAAAAATTCGATTTTCTTAGTAAAACTATCATTCATTTTTAATAAAATATGTAATTTAAAGGTACCATTATTATTTTATCTGATTTAAAATCTATATAAAAACTATTTATTTAGTTTTTAACCTATTAATTAAATATAAATAAACTTTTTACAATAATTTAATATAATTTTATTTTTGGATTTAAAAAACTTTTTTATGGAAACTTTTTTAAAATACATAATTTTTCTACCTTTTATCTAATTAAAATAAACACTAATATAGAATTTTTAAATTAAATGTATCAAATATATATGTATATATATATATAAATTTAATTAAAAAGAATTTATTTATGATTAAATATGTTATAGTTATTATTAGATTGTCTTTACGATAGAGAAATATGTTAAAAAAACAATATGTTTACGACATGTCTATGAGTTTAATTTTAAATCAATTACCACAACTTAAATATAAATAATTTGATAAAATTGATTAAATATATAAAATCATGATAATTTATATTATATAATAATTTCAATATTATTTTTGGCCATAATTTATTGTAAAAACTATAAAAAAGTGGTATTGTTGTAAAAATTCAAAAGTGTAAAAGTGAACAATTTTAGAAGAAAAATGTATAGAATTTTAAAATCAGGGATATTTTAAATTTTATATGTATATATCAGCCTTAAATATCCTTCAATACTTTATTTTCAAATTTTCTAGTCCCTTTCCATGACATTGACATTCCAATATCAAATAGTTTTTAGAATTTAAAAGAATGTCACTCCTCCAACATTATTAAAGGGAACCCACACTCCTCTCATTTATAGACATAAAAAAACCTTTTTTTAGGAAAATATCTCCATAAAATAAATAAATTAATTCAATCCCCTAATAATAGATTTATTTTTAGATTAGAATTCAGTTTTAGGAAGGATTAAGTTATAATCTTAAAGAGGTGGTCTGAAGAAGAGGCATCATTCACAACTAAGCATCCATGTATTATTTCTTATTAAATATACTTATAATCATTAAAAATAATTATATAATAATAACATAATTATATAAAATATAATAGTGATTTATTATGATAATTTCATTACATAAATCTATCTCCACTTCTATAAAATGGGAGAAAAACATTCCATTTTGTGTACGACAAATCACTGCCTCATGAATTGATGTAATTAATTTTATATCATGGACTCTAAAATCATTTCTTAATTATTTTTTTTGATGTTTTTATATAATAAAATTATATATAAATAGTTCTATAAGTTTAATTTATCATATAATTTCCTACCTTACCATCCACTAAAAAAGATAATATTGCTCGTGTATAAAGAGGACTACCATCCTACAAAGTGATGTGATTCATTTATTTTATTACCACATCACATGGATGGTATATTTAAATTTATATAATGAAATAATATTTAATTTATAATATATTTATAATTATGAAAATATAAAACAACACTTACCTTATTTACATCGTGATTATTGAGAAATGTAAATGTTACTCATGCATACCGACGACCCACAATCTCAATGATGGTAACATAGTTCAATTTTCAACACCAGCATCCATGATTGGATTTAGAAGTATAATTTATGTATAAAATGTGAATTATATCATTATAATAATTCTGAATATTATTATTTAATAATCTATTTGACTTTAGTCAATATACCAAAGTAATTATGGGCACATGAGCTCAATATCATCAAAACATCCAACATAAAACTAAGAAATTATGTAATAAAATATGACATGGTAAGGAATAAAATAAAAGGAATAATAATCATTGAATTTTTTTTAATAAATTAAATATTTACCATAATAATATTATTTATGGATATATGGAATTCACATGATGAATGAGGCTTGAGGGACGAGATCTTCATAAACCACCATTTCTTTTGGGTTGTGGAAATTATATCTCTAACAAACTTTATCTCTATCTTTAATGATATAGAATTTATATAAATTATTTTTATGTATTTCATATATATGAATATGATTGTCACATTATTTAATGGGGTAATACATTTCTTATAAAAATTTCTAAAATTAATTCTTTAATAGACATCTTTTAATAATTTTAGCGGAAAAATTTATGCAACCCATTTCTTTTTATGGGTAATTATTATTTTTATGATTAATGATTTACTTACATATGTGGAACACATATGACTATACATGAAATGAATGGGATAGGTGGGACTAAATTTATATATCACTCTAATGCATTGGGTAAGGTCTTAGTCTCTTGAGATGACATGTATGCGATTAGGGACTATACCTAATCCATTACATGACTCTATCCAACATATGATGTTGTGGTGGAAGATAGTATTGATATATATTTAATTCATGTTTTGTGTATATAAAAAATTTTCTATTCTTTTTTGATCTTATGAAAATATGTTCCTTCGATCATGTTTCCATTTTATTACCCATGCACCTTGTCTTTCATTATATCATGTTATACCGTTGACTCACATGTTTTTCCTCCTTAACATGTTTTTTCTTTACATGATATTTTATCACCCATTTATTTAATTTATTACTTATGTAATACAATGTAGTTTTAGGAGCATTAATATATTTTTGAGTAAAATAAATACTCCATGTTTTGAGTTTCATTTTATATAACATAAACCTAGTCTTCTAAAGGAATAAAAACTAATGATATTTAGGGTTTTAATTTTTTGATATTTATGATTAAAAATAATTTAAATATATTTTTAAAAAGCTTGAGTCACAATAATTAGTATCAGGGAAATGGTTTTGATAACCATTGGAAACTAGGAAGAGAAATCTAAATAAATAACCCTAGGGATAAGTATAAGGATATTTTTAAGGTCAATACAATGTATTGTAAAATATACTATAATATTTGTGAAGTAATATTTTATTGGTTTTGAGAAATTAAATCTTGATTGGGATACAATAAGTATTCATAGTTATAGAAAAGATGTACCTAGGAGGAATAAATCTAATAAAGGTATGTTGGGCTTGACTCAAGATTTACCTAGTACGTGGTAATGAGACCTACTATGTACTTGGATTGACACTCTCACGAGATAAGTTTTGGAAATTCATAGACTCATTAAGAACCATTTTAAAGGGAAAAAAATTCCCATGGTATTTTATATTATGAAATTGATAGTGGATAATATACATTGAAACCTATAAATATATATGATAATAAATAAATATCAATTATGATTTTTCCCTTTAATGTTCACAGTTTCCCAAATATGTGTTTAATTGTTCAAAAATAACCATCCTTAAATTTTCTATTTTTTAGTCAATTTCATAAAATTGGAGAAACCGAGTCAACAACCCTTGTGAAGGGAATTATGATGATTTACAAAATTTTATTCCCAACATGATGGAATCAAGATGTGTGATCTTTATGAAAACACATCGCAGTTCACTCATGTTTTGAACTGAAACATGAATTATGATGAATTACCGAATCCCCCTAAGAGAGAGAGGATGTTTTAATTAAGACCATTATCTCATAAATTCCTTCAACATTTATCTAAACTTCTAATCCATTAATTTAATAATAATAGATAAACTCAATCAAAAAAATCTTCTCCACCATTTAAATATCTATGTAAAAGAAAGTTTTGATCGTTGTTTATCACATGGAGGGAAAAACCTATCAATGATGTCCATTGATATAAAATTCAAATCCCAAGTAAGATATCAAAGATATGGAGGGGGAATGAATTCCATAAATTTTTTTCCTACAATGATTTTCTAGTAATATATGACATAAAATGGAGAGGGATTTCATTATCCTCAATAAAATGATGATGCATCCATCATAATATATGAAGAAAACATCCCTATTCTTGCATGATATGAAATTTTTTTAGCTCCCCCAAATGTAATGTTGATCACTTCTACAGTGGGATAAGTCCAAGTGTGTGAAATGATTTAGATATTTTAGACTTCAATATTTATAAGGAAATTTTTTGACGTTCTTTCAATTTTTAAATAGAGATTATAAAATCTAAATGTTCTAATGGGGAAAAGAATAATAAAATTGAGTTTAAACCAGGATGTATGATATAGAAATGTAATGGTATAATTAAATTCAAACATTCCACATGTCAAAAGTGTGGGATAAATCATGTTATAAATTTTTTGAGGGGGACTAGAATGTTATTTAAGTATGGGAAAAACTTAAACCTAGATTGTGTTTGTCGAAAGAAGAATCCCACCAATAAAATGGGAAAATGGTTTGATCCAACCAACCCTTGGCCTATTCTTCAATGTTTCAACTAATAGGATCTAGGAAACATGGTGAACCAATGCACAAATCCAAGGGTTTTGAATGAAAACCGATGACAAAAACCTCAAAAGCCTATTGAGAATATGTGGTATTATGTAATCAAAACAATGTGGTTGGATCTAAAAATGAAGTTGTAACATATATGATAAATATTTATTCATGAACAGAAAATGTAATGTTTGATTATCGTTATTTACATTATTTAATTTAATATAGGGTTAGTTGAACTATTCAAGAACCACATGCAAACATTGAAGATGAATTATTATTCATGGTGGTGACAGATTCAATTATTTCATCCCATGGAGCCTACTCTTTGGGTCTGGAAAAGAAAAAAATTCCTAGTATAATTCTCCATAAGGGTTTATATGCTCATGTTGATGCCAATCCTACTGCATTTTTTGAACGATTGAAAATTGGAAAAAATTCACTGATTTCACATATTGTTCTACCTAAAGGTTCTTATCCTTGGAATATTGATGACAGGATTCGGAGAACATCAATTTTTTGGGGATTTTCTGTCTGGAAAAGCGTATCACTTGTCGGAAGTTTCATTCATTGTCTATTCCCATCTAATGACATGAAGCTTCGTGCATGGAGCAATGGGAGCATGTTTTTGAAACATGGGTTTATCTATTTACATGAATGGTCTTTATAATTTAATTTATTTCATGAAATAAATGCCTTTTCCCAGGTATGGGTTCATCTTCATGGGCTCAACTAGGTCTTTTGGGATCAGAATAGTTTGCACGACATTGTAACGACAATTGTGACTTGTAACGACCCAAACTTTCATTAATGAAAATTCCTCTTGATCTAATTAAATTTCAAATAATGTAAAATGTTTATATAAAATGTTAATTTCTTTGGTTTTATGTTTTTTAATTTTTAAAATACCGTTAAGAATTGTGACAGTTGCTAATATAGCCTTTGAATAATGATCACATGATTAGTGTAAATATATGGCTTTAAAAATCCAATTTACATATGAAAAGGAACCGATGGCCTTATACAGTAGACTTTACCCATATGAATCCCATTTTTTTAGAGCTCGGAGAGGAGGTGGCATCATTGGGCTTCACTCTTGACCAAGCCCAAGCTGAGATTCAACATGTTATTCTTGAACAGAACCACCTATGAGAGAAGTTGATGTTGATAGAGATTACCACCTGAGCAATGTTATCCGAGCCACCCTAAGAGTCTTTCACCATCGCATACCTTACTCTTCAGTATTATGTGAGTGTTATACGGGTTTATGTAACAAGAACTTAGCACTATTATTATGTGCATTATTATTGTATATAGTAATGAATATACATACATTTTATTATTGTTACTTTGTAAATAGTTTTTAAAGCGCAAATAGTATTTTTAGTTAATATTCAACTAAGAAATATATTTTGATGAATTAATGGATTTTTGAATTAAAAAATATTTTAATAAAATATTATTATTATTATTAAATTACTTTTTATTAAATATAAATGATCGTATAATTTTATGAACGCAATTGTAATCTTTATTAAGGTTTGGAAGTCGTTTTTGTTAAAACCCATGAATTTTAGATAAATGTTGGTTTTTATTTTAAAAGGAAAAATTCACATATTAAGAAAATTATTTATATAAAATTAATATTATTTTTGGAATCAGGACGTCGAAATTATCTAACCGTGGATTTTCAATAATTTTCTGAGATAGTCGAATTTTCGGGTAAACATTAAATACTATTTAAATATATAATGTGTTTTATGACATAACAATGACCCAAGAGTGATTTAATAAATAATATAAATGATATGTTCGGCCAATATATGATTTACCATTAATATAATGTGATTTTAGGTTTGTTTGATTTATTTTACAATACTTTAGTGGACCCTCCAAGAGTTAAAAAACATTTTCACTTTTTAAATGAATATCCTTGAGAGTGTGACTCACCTCCACATAAGCAACAATATTATTTTAAAAATTTAGACCATTTCCATTATAAAATATTGTTTTTCACTCCCCTTTATAAAAAACCATGGGCAAAAACCATGGGATAGTTTTTGGTATTGATTAGTTTAATGTGTGGTGACCCAAACCAAAATAATAGAGAATTCCCTCTCATTTACAATATAAACCCACCCAAAATCCCACTTCCTCTTCACTCAAAGACTTTGAATTTCATCCAAAATATTCCCTACTTTATCTATAATCCTCCTAAGGTTCCACAAGCTCCCAATAAGGCTCTCTCAAGCCTCTCCCAAGCCATTGGGATTACACTTCCAAGTAAGGGATTTCTTCCATCATCTCTTTATTCCTGTTTCTTAATATTGTTATGCCCTTTTATTTTATATTATAAATTTTGGGGTATGATTTCACACCTCCAAAATAATTCCCCATTTATGTTTTAATTATTAGAGACCCATTTTCTCTCTCATTAATTCCCCCCATATACACTCGTTACCGTGCTGAAATTATAAAAGGAATTTATCCGTCCTCATTTACATTCAAGCAATTATTTTATATTATGAATCCAAATTGCATTACTTATTTTGGGACATATATCTACATGAACCCCTTACTATAAATTTCATGTAAATATTAAGATACACCACTTTCTATCTCATAAACCATTTTTATGAATTCTTATGTCACGCTGTTATGCTGCAGAAATTGCACCACGATTTTCCAAGCCAATGTCATTGTGGAGTGAATACCATGCCCATTTCTCTATCAAGGGTATTCACCTTTATGCCCATTTACTTTTTTTATAAATCTTCATTTATGTATTCCACATCCCTTTATCATGGAATAAATGATGGTGAATGATTCCATGTTGTATGATCCATTTGGCACAATTATGCATGAAATGAAATGTTTAAGAAGGGTGCGCCCTGATAGAGATCCAATGCATTGGGTAAAGATTAGAATCATGATACATCAAGTGAAATGAAGGATCAATAATTCTAATTCAATTGTGATGAGGGTTTAATCATACTCCATGTGCAATGATCCTAGGATCATGCTAAAATCATGTTAAATGTTCTTACCACATTTCCATGTTATGTTAATCATTTTTTATCATGCATTTTATGTTCATGTCTCTCTTAGGATCCATTGGTATGCTTATTTCCTAACATGTATTGTATACTTCATGTTATACCTTTTTCAATCCCTTACCGGGCTTTATAGCTCACCCTTTTTTATGCATGTCCCGAGGTTATCCCATGCAATGCTAAGTACAAGTTAATGTAGTGGTCATGTAAGGGATGTTTTCAATAAATATGTTTTGTTTTATGTTTAAGTAAATATGTAATATTCCTAATCCTCAAATACACTAGACATTTATGGCTTATATATTGTATCAAATGAATTTTTCTATGTAATAAATCATGTTTAAGTGTGTAATAAAGAGCATGGTTTATATAGTTGGTATCAAAGGATACATTTTTTTTATTTTTACGATTAGGATTAGAAAACCCTAGTAATTATTTAGATACATGACTAAGTATAATAAAAGAATCCTTAAATTTTGGTGAGTATTGAGTAAGTTGTTTATAAAGAAAATACATCCCTGTCTGGATATGAGCAGGTAGAGGTAGCTCTGGGACATATGTACCTAGGAGTGAAAACTCTGACAAGGAGTTTTGAGCTTAACCTAGGGTATCATGGTACACAAAAATGACCCTTAATGCACTATGGGTTAAAACACTTCCAAGGGATATGCTTTGGTAAATTTACCAGCATAGTATTAACCATTGTTATGGGAATAAAAAAATACCCTAATATTTTATATTGGGAATTAGATCATGGAAAACATAGATTGATGCCTATAGATTCATAAGTTATGTTATTTATAAGTTATCCATTTTTTATTGGATTTATCTTTTTGTGTTAATACATTAAGATACTCATCCCTATGTATATATCAGATAGATTGGAACTAGAATAAAAAAGTGAAAGGTATGGTTCTCTTCCACAGTTCTACGCATTCTTTTATATCATAATATTTAGTAGAACAATCCCAGCACCAACACAAATCATGGAATTAAAGATGTTGGTGAGTATGAAAAATGGGGAAATCATTGCATCCCATGAATATAAAACCCCCTATCATAATCCATGGACTGAAATTCCAGGAAAACCTCGTCATACTCCCTCTGGTGGAATTTGATTTCATTCTTGGCATGTACTGGCTTTCTTTATATAGAGCCAATATAAATTTCCATGAGAGGGAAACCAATATCCATAGAGAGAATCAACCCCCAATTCTGTACAAGTGCAAAGAGGAGGTTGAATCTTATTTAGCACCATAATCTCAAGCTTGGATATTACTGGCCTATGAGAACGCGTATCTGGCTCAGATGATTGTGTCTAAGGAGTCAACCACTGTAACACCCCAGGTAAATAAAGAATATGAAATTTTTATATTTATCCATATTTGTGAATAAAATGTTAATATTAATTTAAAGGGAACGCTATGCTCGATGGCGTACCCAATACGCAACAACTAGTTTCTTAGAAATCTTATGTTGTACTCTAATAATATATTAATATTATTTCAAATGGTAGTTAACACATGGCCATTGTATTAGTGGGAATTAATAGAAATATCTATAATATGATTATATAGGTTTGTTAAATGTTTTTACATTTTAAGAAATGAATTCAATTTTAAGCAAAAATACTCTAATATTCACTAAAAGGTCAATTTATCTCCTTTTGATCGTGAAACCTCATTAAAAATAGTTTTGGTCACTTTTATACATTATATTGGACCAAATATAATCTTTATTTAGAATTGGGACATCAAAATTTACATTGTATATGTTTTTGTTATTTTGTTTTTGATAAATTTCATTTTTAATGAATTAGTGAAAAATGTTGTATTTTAATTCAAAACATCTTTTTAATATAATTTATTTATATGATTAGATCATCTTTTGAATTGTTTTTAAAGTTCAATTAGAATATATTTCTACCATTTAACCCAATTGTGGTCATTGGAGTTAATTTCAATCTGAAATTGGAGTTAAACTACTGTCAATCTTTTAATAGATATTGTTTTTTTAAAAACACGCTATTTGTTTTGACAGCGAGAATTAATTATTAAATTAATTATTGAAACTTATATATTTTTAATTTTTTAAAATAGAAATCATTTTTGAATTTGTAATATCAAATATATCTTAGGGTGAATTTTTGGTATTTTTCGGAAAAACTTCAATTTTTGATGAATAGTGAAACCACTAAGTGGTAGTTAAAAAACTCATTTTTCGTTTAAACAAAACTTTACCAGTTATGTGATTTGAATTTCAAAAATCCGACATACATGGTTGTAATTAGGATGTAAAATTTTGTTCAACGGGATTAAATTTTTTTTGGTGAATAGTAACTTTTGAGTTTTGTTAACCGCGATTAGATGAAATTAGTGTAATTTAAGATAAAAATGATATTATAAAAATATAAAAATACCATGACACATGTACTAACCTTATTGGTTGAGTCGTGGTCGACCAATACAAACTATGGGTCAATTTGTGGGACCCCATGGATCCACTTAGGGTGATAATGACATTAATACCTTTTATTTAAAGTAAAAATAAAAATATCACAAACATGTATTGTTTTACTAAAAAAATTTTACATGGGGTTATATATGTTATATTTTTCACTATAAATACTAATTTTAAAGATAAGATGATTTCATGAAACATGGTAATTTTTCTATATTTTTTTAGACATCCAAAAAATAAAAGTATTAATGACACAATGATGATGTAGTGTTTACGTCATTAATGAATGATTTAAATAAATAGGAAGATAATGTTTAAAATAATATCCAAAACTTGTCCAATTATTATTGGATTATTTTATTTCAAACATGAACCACCTTATCTTCTACTTTAATTAATTTTGTATCTTTAGAAACCGAATTTCATTTTATAATAAAATAATAATTTCAAGATTTCCAAAAGAGCCCCTCCCCTCCCTTATAAAAAGACCCCACTTCCTACCCATCTCTCACACTTCTCAAGCCATTTGGATCGTCCAAACTCTACTAAAATAAGATCCCAATTTTCCTCTCTTTATCCTAGAAGACTCACTTTGGGCATAATCCTTTCCAAGGAAGCCTTTGGTCTTAAATCAAAAAGAGTTACCCGATTTAAATGTAATGTCCTCTCTTATGTTATTTTGTTTTATTTTGCTTCTCCAACACCCTATAATCATTTCATTCCTTTATTTTGTAAAAAAACCAGTATATTCAATATACTAGGATGTTGTTACAAGAAGTATTAGAGCTACACTTACACACACCTACGTCTAATGGTTAAAGAACATACTATTTCCATGGATGGTGAATTTCTGCCTCACGAAACGATGATTGTTCAATATTCTTTTAACACCTTAAAAGGTGTCCATTAAGATGTCAATATATTTATATATGATATTTAATATGTTTATGTTTTCCTTAAGATTCTTTATTTTTCATTTATGAAATACCTTTATGGTTTCCTTTATAGGTACACGTGATATCTTCATTTTAGGATGTGCGGACTACCGCCCCCTCAAAGTGATTTGATTCGTTAATGCCATATGTGGGATGTGTAAAGTATGGAGTTAATAATATTACATATGATATTATACTGTAATTATAATATACCTTTATATCATTGTAATTTAATTCCATTAAATACAAAATATAAATGAAAGTAGCGTTCATGCGTACGTACGACTTACCGTCTCCATGAATGGTGCATTTCATTTCTTACCTCTAAATGTTATGTAATATTATAAATGCATTTATATACTAGATATATATAATATATATGATATCTAAATCATGAATATAATTCTGGATATAATGGATATTTTACCACATGAACAACTTGTAATTATAAGGATTTTATTTTTGACTCAAGTACCAATGATCGACAAAACGACCGTTATTAAATTCAATAATTACAAAGTGTTCATAACATGGTAATAAGTGATATAAAAGGAATAATGAACATGAAAAAGTTTCTTTAGCAATTAGAAATTAACTCATGTTTATTATTCAGGAGATTAAAGAATGATCGAGTCAAGTCGGACACGAGGTAAGGGATCCTACCTCTCTCTTTCTTTTTAAGTACTCTCTTTTATGTCATTTCTTTTGAAGATTCTCTTTCTTATGTTGGGGGATGTTCTTTTATATTCCTCTTACTGTATATTTTATGTTAATATGATGAGATACCCTATTTTATCTCATCAATCCATTTTTTTGGATGTTTTAAGTGGTGTCGTTAGGTTGCCGAGTTTTCGTAAGGGATTTTTATCTCACTTGGTGTTCCCGTGAGATTCATGCTACATTTTCCACTATTTCCTTTTGTGTGGTGTATTTACTTCCCATAATTGTATTCATTGTGTGATATACATTAATTTATGGGTATTTACATCTTCACTGTATGACCCTTATTTCATGGGGTGTACGTTTCGAATGTTACCCAAATCAGTAAGGGAACCTTTCACCCTCCTCTTTTTAAAAGACTTATTTCGTTATGTATTTTAATTTACACCTTATTATGTTGGGATATGTTCTTATTTATCCTTATTGATTTAAATTTTATGTCCAAGTGATGAGATACCATTTTCTCTCTCATCAAATCATTTTCTAAATTTTAAAGTGATGCCGTTAGGCTGTCGAATTTTTGCAAGGGAACTTCTTAACTCAATTTCAATTATTTGGGATAAATGAGTACTCCTTGAATATGTCATTATATGAATATGTGTGAATGAATATGGATGTTTTACACTTAATATACACTTATATTGGGTGTATCTTTATTTTTCACATATAAGTATGTAATTGATTTATCCTTAATCTAAGGATACCGTCTTTATATGGGATTTCATCTCAATCTCATTTTATTATGGATTCCTTTGATTTATACACAAATATATTTTATACAGTGTATAAAACCCTTTTGACTTTTTATTTAATTCAAAGGGAATCTTTTCTCTATGAAGAATTTTACTAAATGACAAGAAGTATGTTTCTTTTTTACATACGCGGTGACAACGACCTTTCTGCTGGCTTACTTAACAAGCCGTAATGTTTTTAAAAAAAGAATAAAAAAATAAATACCATATACTCTTTTATGTATCTTTTTCTATAAAATGGTTTTGATAATGTTTGGATTATATCAATGTGTTGTATTGATATCTTGTGATTGAAATGTGGAAATGTTATGTTTCCTTTATACATGTTTTATGTGATATGATTATGTTATGGTTCTTGGGCATTGTTTATGAATTCGGGTGGTTCCGTGATAAACTAAGGGTGGGTGAGCCCGAGATAGCTCTCCAATGCATTGGGTAACGTGATATAGGTAAATTTTAATGCTTCTCCTAATAGACTATGATGGGTATTCCAAATGTGACTCCCTATGTAGCTGTGATAGCTACAATGTATGTATGTTATGTATGCCTCAAGTTACCTTCATGTCTTATGATTTATATGAGTTATTCATAAATCTTATGATTTCACAAGGAATGTTAAATTGATTAGGTTTTATGAGTAAAGTGTGTTTTCATTGATTCATATGTACACATGGACTAATGTTTCCTTACCGTATTTTTATATCCCTTGCTGAGCTTTTTGTGCTAATCCCAAGTTTTTGAAATGTTTCTCCACAGTACTTAAAGTGGAATACAGTCAATGATGGGATCAAGGAAATGTCATGATGTCTAAAAAATGGAACTAGAAATGAATCTTTTGTTCAAGATTTTATATTTTTTGAAAAAAATGGAGACTGAGTAGATGTGTCTAACTTGTAATATTTGAGATGTAATAGTTATGTATTAATTATCTAAAACTCTAAACCCGAAAAGATCCTCAATGTGAATTATTCATTTAATTCAATATTATGCAATGTTTTAAGGCTGGGTACTTATAGTTGGTATCAAAGGTCGGTTTAGATATCTTTAGAGGTTAGAGTGTTGTTTAAGCATAAGTGACAAGTTGTGTATAACCACAATGGTTATTTTATTAGATAGAGTAATTTTTATTTATGAAAGTTGGAATGAGTTTGAGATAACATGGATAAATATATCTTAGTGTTTATCTTCCTCTTTAGTAAATGATGATTTTGTTGATATACTCACACTGACCTTTTTTATTCTAGTAAATGGATGTATCTAGTAGGAACCAAATTGATAATGGGTTTGAAGGAAAATATGGTGGTTCTCTGATTATGAGACTGGATGAAATGGGGGATTCAATGAGAAATCTCGTGGTTATTCTAAACCAACTATTAGGAGTCATGATTAACCACTTGAACCTTGGTGAGTTATCTAATGCATCATGTACAAGAGAACCAACTCAATGTGGAAGTTCAGGTATTAATTATAAAGGTAAACATTAGGGTTTATATGATCCTTACTTTTGAGGTAATTATGGGTTACTATATGTTATGATGGAATATGAACGACATGAGATAAACATGAGGTTAAATTATGTTATAGTAATTTTTCAAGATTTTATGACGTTTTGGGGAATTTTATAAGAATTATGTAGTTTTGGAAAAAGGACAACAGGAAGACCGTGTGACAAACCGTCGCATCAGACAAAGCTACGAGAATCGAACCCACAACCAAAGTGTGACTGGTCTTTATCGCCAACCACTGGACTACGTGAAGTCCCTGGTTGGTTTGACTAATTATTTTTAGTTATATGATTCTATGAATCAAGAGTAAGTTTATTTTGGGTTATATATGGATATTATTGACCTATCATGAAGGATATATGATTAGGTTAATTTCTTTTCAATACAAGACTTTAAGAGAAGATGATGTTATTTAGAGATAAATGTTAAGATTTACCTCAAAAGACTATGTGATTAAATCCTTTAGAGATTTGGGTTTCAATATTAGTTTTTTTTACTTTGAATAATTTTATGGATATATGTTTATTGAATGGTCTTTGTTGAACTTTGGGTACTGTTTGACAAATTTTGGAGATTAGGAGTAATTTTTATTTTTGTAAAACAATTATCCATTTTGGGGATTATATAATCTTGTACTAACCTTTTTGGTTTTGGTTTTGGTTAATGTATAAATACATGGGAAATTTATAGTTCTCTTTTGTGGATTAGGTGATTCTCAAGAAGTTGATTATAGTACTCTTAATGTGAACAAGTCTTCCTAAATAGTAGTTTTTTTTAGAAAATATGAGTTTCTGTAAGAAATCTAGCAAAAGTTGAAAGTCAAAATGAAAAGTAAGTATGTTTTATTATTTTTTATTTAATCCCATAAATAAATTCCTCAATTAAAAGTAACTTTAAACAAAAACATTTTCTGTTTATTTTTCCTACCGGGGAATCAAATCCCGTTTAACCCATCACAAGTTTGTGATTTTCTAGTGGTTAACTTTCTCCTGGACATGTTTTCTATCACTATCCATCAGAACATGATTATTTTTTTTCTCTTCCATATCAATGTTTTAATGTAATCCTCATATGGGTTAACTTTGGTGAGCTTTGTACTTCTCTCTGTTTATTTTAAAGTGATAGTTTTACCGACTGTTGTTCCGACGTGGGACTTTCAATGAAGTTTCCGAGCCCAATTTTAGTGTTGCGAGGATGAAATTCCCAAAAGTGGGGAAGGATGTAACACACTAGGTAAATAAAGAATATGAAATTTTTATATTTATCCATATTTTTGAATAAAATGTTAACATTAATTTAAAGCGAACGCTATGCTCGATGGCATACCCAATACGCAACAACGAGGTTCTGGGAAATCTTACGTTGCAATCTAATAATATATTAATATTATTTCAAATGGTAGTTGAAAAATAGCTATTTTATTGGTGGTAATGAAGATAAATAACTATAATATGATTATATTGGTTTGTTAAATGTTTTTAAATTTTAAGAAAAGAATTCAATTTTAAGCATAAATACTCTAATATTCACTAAAAGGTCAATTTATCACCATTTGATGGATAAACCTCATCAAAAATAGTTTTGGTCACTCTTATAAATTATATTGGACCAAATAAAATCTTTCTTTAGAATTGGGACATCAAAAATTACTTTTTTTATGTTTTTGTTATTTTTTTTTGATAAAGTTCATTTTTAATGAATAAGTGAAAAATGTTGTATTTTAATTCAAAAACAATTTTTAATCTAATTTATTTATATGATTATATCATCTTTTGAATTGGTTTTATAGTGAAATTAGAATATATTTGTACCATTTAATCCAATGGCGGTCATTGGAGTTAATTTCAATTTGAAATTGGACTTAAACTAGTGTCAATCTTTTAATAGATATTGTTTCTTAAAAACACGCTATTTGTTTTGACAGCGGGAATTGATTACTAAATTAATTAATTCATCTTATATGTTTTTAATTTTATAAAATATACATCATTTTTAAATTTGGAATATCAAATATATCTTAGGGTGAATTTTTGGTATTTTTCTGAAAAACTTCAATTTTTGATGAATAGTGAAACCACTAAGTGGTAGTTAAAAAACTGATTTTTCATTTAAACGAAACTTTACAGTTATGTGATTTGAATTTAAAAAATCATACATACATGGTTTTCATTAGGATGTAAAATGTGGTTTAATGGGATTAAATTTTTTTGGTGAATAGTATCTTTTGAGTTTTGTTAACCGCGATTAGAGGTAATTAGTATATTTAAGATAAAAATGATATTATAAAAATATAAAAATATATTGATACATATACTAACCTTATTGGTCGAGTCATTCACGACCAATACATAACATGGGTCAATTTTTGGGACCCCTTGGAGCCACTTGGGGTGATAATGACATTAATACCTTTTATTTAAAGTAAAAATGAAAATATCACAAACATGTATAGTTTTACTAAAACAATTTTTACATGGAGTTATATATGTTATATTTTTGACTATAAATACTCATTAAAAATATAAAAATACTTTATAAAACATGGTAATTTTTTTATATTTTTTTAGACATCAAATAAAATAAAATTATTTATGACACAATGATGATGCAGTGTTTACATAATTAATGAATGATTTAAATAAATAAGAAGATAATGGTTAAAATAATATCCAACACATATCTAATTCCTATTGGATTATTTTATTTCTAACATGGACCACCTTATCTTTGACGTTAATGAATTTTGGATCTTTAGAAACCGAATTTCATTTTATAATAAAATAATAATTTCAAGATTTCCAAAAGAACCCCTCCTCTCCCTTATAAAAACATCCTACTTCCTACCCATCTCTAGCACTTCTCAAGCACTTTGTCTCATAAAAAATATACTCAAATAAGCTCCCAATATCCCTCTCTTAATCATAGAAGCCTCACTTTTGGCAGAAGCCTTTCCAAGGAAGCCTTTGGGCTCAAATAAAAAAGAGTTACCTGATTTAAAGGTTTGTCCTCTCTTATGTTCTTTTGTTTTATTTTGCTTATCCAACCCAAAAAACTCTTTTTATTCCTTTGTTTTGTAACAAAACCAGTATATTAAATATAATATGATGTTGTTATAATAAGGATTCGAGCTAGACTTACACACACCTACGTCTAATGGTTAAAGAACATACTATTTCCGTGGATGGAGAATTTCTGCCTCACAAAACAATGATTATTAAATATTCTTTTAACACCTTAAAAGGTGGACATTAAGATGTCAATATATTTAAATGTGATATATAATATGTTTATGTTTTCCTTAAGCTTCTGTATTTTTCATTTATGAAATATCTTTATGTTTTCTATTATGGGTAAATGCGATATCTTCATTTTAGGAAGTGCGGACTACCGCCCCCTCAAAGTTATTTGATTCGTTAATGCCATCTATGGGATGTGTAAAGTATGGAGTTAATAATATTAAATATGATATTATACTGGAATTATAATATACCTTTATATCATTATGATTTCATTCTATTAAATACGAAATAGAAATGAAAGTAGCGTTCATGCGTACGTACGGCTTACCGTCTCCATGAACGGTGCATTTAATTTCTTACCTCTAAATGTTATGTAATATTATAAATGCATGTATATACTGGATATATATAATATATATGATATCTACATCATTAATATAATTCTGGATATAATGGATATTTTACCACATGAACAAATGGTAATTATAAGGAGTTTATTTTTGACTCAAGTACCAATGATTGACAAAATGACCGTTATTAACTTAAATAATTAAAAAGTGTTCATAACATGGTAATAAGTGATATAAAAGGAATAATGAACTTGAAAAAGGTTCTTAAGAAAGTATAAATTAACTCATGTTTATTATTTAGGAGATTAAAGAACGATCGAGTCAAGTCGGACACGAGGTAAGAGATCCTACCTCTCCCTTTCTTTTTTAAGTACTCTCTTTTATGTAATTTCTTTTAAAGATCCTCTTTATTATGTTGGGGGATGTTATTTTATATTCTTCTTACTGTATATTTTATGTGCATATGATTAGATACCCTATTTTATCTCATCAATCCATTTTTTTGGACGTTTTTTGTGGGGCCGTTAGGTTTCTGAGTTTTCATAAGGGATTTTTATCTCACTTTGTGTTCCCGTGAGATTCATGATAAATTTGACACTATTTCCTTTTGTGTGGTGTATGTGCTTCCCATAATTGTATTCATTGTGTGATATACATTAATTTATGGGTATTTACATCTTCACTGTATGACCCTTCTTTCATGGGGTGTAGGTTTCGAAAGTTACCCAAATCGGTAAGGGAACCTTTCACCCTCATCTTTTTAAAAGACTTATTTTGTTATGTCTTTTAATTTACACCTTATTATGTTGTGATATATTATTATATATCCTTATTGATGTAAATATTATTTCCAAGTGAAGAAATACCATTTTCTCTCTCATCAAATCATTTTCTGAATTTTAAAGTGACGCCGTTAGGCTGTCGAATTTTTGCAAGGTAACTTCTTAACTCAATTTAAATTCTTTGGGTTAAACTAGTACTCCTTGAATATGTCATTATATGAATATGTGTGAATGAATCTGGTTGTTTTACACTTAATATCCACTTATATTGGGTGTATATTTATTTTTCACACATAAGTATATAATTCATTTATCCTTATTCCAAGGATACAGTCTTTATAAGGGACATCGTCTCAATCTCCTTTTATTAAGGATTCCTTTGATTTATACAAGACTCTGTTTTATACGGTGTATAAAACCCTCTTGACTTCTCATTTCATTCAAAGGGAATCTTTTCTCTATGAAGAATTTTACTAAACGAAATGAAGTATGTTTCTTTTTTACGTACGCGATGACAACGAACTTTCCGCCGCGAGTATTATATAATCTTTTGCTTCCTTAAAAAGCCGTAATGTTTTTAAAAAAAAAGAAGAAAAAAATAATTACAATATACTCTTTTATGTATTTTGGTATTTAAAATGGTTTTGATAATGTTTGGATTATATCAATGTGTTGTATTGATATCTTGTGATTGAAATGTGGAAATGTTATGTTTTCATTATACATGTTTTATGTGATACGATTATGTTATGGTTTTTGGGCATTGTTTATGAATTTGGGTGGTTCCATGATAAACTAAGGGCAGGTGAGCACGAGGTATCTCTCCAATGCATTGGGTAATGTGACAGAGGTAAACGTTAATGTTTCTCCTAAGAAATTTAGGGAATATACTGTGATGGGTATTCCAAATGTGACTCCCTATGTAGTTTTGATAGCTACAATGTATGTATGTTATGTATGCCTCAAGTTACCTTAATGTCTTATGATTTCTATGAGTTATTCGTAAATATTATGATTTCATGAGGTATGTTAAATTGCTTATCTTTTATGAGTAAAGTGTGTTTTCATTGATTCTTATGTATACACAGACTAATGTTTCCTTCCCGTATTTTTATATCCCTTACTGAGCTTTTTATGCTAATCCCAAGTTTTTGAAATGTTTCTCTACCGGACTTAAAGTGGAATACGTTCAAGGTTGGGATCAAGTAAATTTCATGATGTCTAAAACATGGAACTATACATGAATCTTTGGTTCAAGAGTTTATATTTTGTGAAAAAATGGAGACAGAGTAGATGTGTCTACCTTGTAATCTTTGAGATGTAATAGTTATGTCCGAATTATCTAAAACTCTAAACCAGAAAAGATCCTCAATGTGAATTATTCATTTAATTCAATATTATGTAATGTTTTAATGCTGGGTCCTTATAGTTGGTATCAAAGGTCGGTTTAGATAACTTTAGAGGTTAGAGTGTTGTTTAAGAATATGTGACAAGTTGTGTATAACCACAATGGTTATTTTATTAGATAGAGTCATTGTTATTTATGAAAGTTAGAATGAGTTTGAGATAACTTGGCTAAATATGTCTTAGTGTTTATATTCCCCTTTAGTACATGAGGATTTTGTTGATATACTCACACTGACCTTTTTGGTTTTAGTAAATGGATGGATCTAGTAGGAACCAAAGTGACAATGGGTTTGAAGGAAACTATGGTGGTTCTCTGATTAAGAGATTGGATGAAATGGGGGATTCAATGAGAAGTGTCGGGGTTATTCTAAACCAACTATCAGGAGTCATGATTAACCACATGAACCTTGGTGAGTTCTCTAATGCATCATGTACTGGAGAACCAAATCGATGTGGAAGTTTAGGTAATAATTATAGAGGTAAAAATTAGGGTTTATATGATCCTTACTTTTGAGGTAATTATGGGTTACTATATGTTATGATGGAATATGAATGACAGGAGATAAACTTGAGGTTAAATTATGATATGGTTATTTTTTATGATTTTATCACTTTTTAGGGAATGTTATCAGAATTATGTAGTTTTGGAAAAAGGACAACACACAAACCATGTGACAACCCGTCGCATCAGACAAAGCTGCGGGAATCGAACCCACAACCAAAGTGCGACTAGTCTTTATCGCCTACCACTGGACTACGTGAAGTCCCTGGTTGGTTTGACTAATTCTTTTTAGTTATATGATTTTATGAATCAAGAGTAAGTTTATTTTGGGTTATCTATGGAAGTTATTGACCTATCATGAAGGATATATTATTATGTTAATTTCTTTTCAATACAAGACTTTAAGAGAAGCTGATGTTATTTGGAGATAAATGTTAAGATTTACCTCAGAAGACTATGTGATTAAATCCTTTAGATATTTGGGTTTCAATTTTATTTTTTTTTTACTTTGAAGAATTTTATGGATAGATGTTTATTGAATGGTATTTGTTGAACTTTGGGTACTGTTTGACAAATTTTGGAGATTAGGAGTAGTTTTTCTTTTTGTAAAAAAATTATTCATTTTGGGGATTATCTAATCTTGTACTAACCTTTTTCGTTTTTTGGTTAAGGTCTAAAGACATGGTAAATGTATAGTTCTCTTTTTTGTATTAGGTGATTCTCAAGAAGTTGATTATAGTACTCTTAATGTGAACAAGTCTTCCTAAATACTCGTCTTTTTGGAGAAAATATGAGTTTCTGTAAGAAATCTACAAAATTTGAAAGTAAACATGATAATTAAGTATGTTTTCTTATGTTTTAGTTAAGCCCATAAATAAATTTCTCAATGAAAAGTAACTTTAAACAAAAACTTTGTCTGTTTCCTTTTCCTAATGGGGAATCAAATACCATTTAACCCATCACAAGTTTGTGATTTTATGGTGGTTAACTTTATCCTAAACATGTTTTCTATCACTCTCCATTAGAAAATGATGGTTTTTTTCTACTCTATATCCATGTTTTCATGTAATCCTAGTATGGTTTAACTCAGGTGACCTTTGTACTTCTCTCTCTTTATTTTAAAGTGATAGTTTTACCGACTCTTGTGCCGATGTGGGACTTTCAATGATGTTTCTGAGCCAAATTTTAAAATTTCGAGGATGCAATTCCCAAAAGGGGGGAAGGATGTAACACCCTAGTTAAATAAAGAATATGACATTTTTATAATTATCCATATTTTTTAATAAAATATTAATATTAATTTAAAGGTAACGCTATGCTCGATGGCGTACCCAATACGCAACAACGAGTTTCTTGGAAATCTTATGTTGCACTCTAATAATATATTAATATTATTTTAAATGGTAGTTAACACGTTGCCAATGTATTGGTGGGAATGAATAGAAATAACTATAATATGATTATATAGGTTTGTTAAATGTTTTTACATTTTAAGAAAATAATTCAATTTTAAGCATAAATACTCTAATATTCACTAAAAGGTCGATTTATTGCCTTTTGATAGATAAACCTCGTTAAAAATAGTTTTGGTCACTCTTATACATTATATTGGACCAAATAAAATCTTTCTTTAGAATCGGGACATCAAAATTTACTTTTTGTATGTTTTTGTTATTTTTTTTCTCGATAAAGTTCATTTTTAATGAATAAGTGAAAAATGTTGTATTTTAATTCAAAACCTCCTTTTAATATAATTTATTTATATGATTAGATCATATTTTGAATTGTTTTTAAATTTCAATTATAATATATTTCTACCATTTAATCCTATAGTGGTCATTGGAGTTAATTTCACTTTGAAATTGGACTTAAACTAGTGTCAATCTTTTAATAGATACTGTTTCTTAAAAACACGCTATTTGTTTTGACTGTGGGAATTAATTATTAAATTAATTAATGAAACTTATATATTTTGAATTTTTTAAAATAGACATCATTTTTGATTTCAAAATATCAAATATATCTTAGGGTGAATTTTTGGTATTTTTCTGAAAAACTTCAATTTTTGATGAATAATGAAACCACTAAGTGGTAGTTAAAAAACTGATTTTTCATTTAAATGAAACATTACCAGTTATGTGATTTGAATTTCAAAAATCCAACATACATGGTTGTGATTAGGATGTAAAATTTTGTTCAATGGGATTAAAATGTTTTGGTGAATAGTAACTTTTGATTTTTGTTAACCGCGATTAGAGGTAATTAGTGTAATTTAAGATAAAAATGATATTATAAAAATATAAAAATATCTTTACACATGTCCTAAACTTATATTTTGAGTCATGGAAGACCAATAAAAACCATGGGTCAATTTTTGGGACCCCATTGAGCCACTTGGGGTGATAATGACATTAATACCATTTATTTAAAGTAAAAATAAAAATATCACAAACATGTATTCTTTTACTAAAACAATTTTTAAATGGGGTTATATATGTTATATTTTTGACTATAAATACTCATTAGAAAGAAAAGAAGATTTCCTACAACATGGTAATTTTTTTATATTTTTTTAGACATCAAAAAAATAAAATTATTTATGACACAATGATGATGCAGTGTTTACATCATTAATGAATGATTTAAATAAATAAGAATATAATGTTTACAATTATATCCAAAACTTGTCCAATTATTATTGGATTATTTTATTTAGAACATGGAACACCTTATCTTAGAATTTAATGAATTTTGGAGCTTTAGAAACCAAATTTAATTTTATAATAAAATAATAATTTCAAGATTTCCAAAAGAGCCCCTCCTCTCCCATATCAAAAGACCCCACTTCCTACCCATCTCTCACACTTCTCAAGCCCTTTGGATCGTCCAAAATATACTAAAATAATCTTTAAATATCCCTCTCTTCATCCTAGAAGCCTCAATTTGGGCATAATTCTTTCCAAGGAAGCCTTTGGGCTCAAATAAAAAAGAGTTACCCAATTTAAAGGTAATGCCCTCTCTTATATTCTTTTGTTTTATTTTGCTTCTCCAACCCCAAAAACTATTTTTATTCCTTTGCTTTGTAAAAACACCAGTATAATAAATATACTAGGATGTTGTTATAATAAGTATTCGAGCTACATTTACACACACCTACGTCTAATGGTTAAAGAACATACTGTTTCCTTGGATGGCAAATTTCTGCCTCACGAAACAATGATTGTTCAATATTCTTTTAACACCTTCAAAGGTGGACATTAAGATGACACTATATTTATATATGATATATAATATTTTTAAGTTTCCCTTAAGCTTCTGTATTTGTTATTTATGAAATACCTTTATGGTTTCCATTATGGGTAAACGCGATATCTTCATTTTAGGATGTGTGGACTACCACTCCCTCAAAGTGATTTGATTCGTTAAGGCCATATGTGGGATGTGTAAAGTATGAAGATAATAATATTAAATATTATATTATACTGGAATTATAATATACCTTTATATAATTATGATTTCATTCCATTAAATACGAAATATAAATGAATGTAGCGTTCATGCGTACGTATGGTTTACCGTCTCCATGAACGGTGCATTTCATTTCTTACCTCTAAATGTTATGTAATATTATAAATGAATGAATATACTGGATATATATAATATATATGATATCTATATCATGAATATAATTCTGGTTATAATGGATATTTTACCACATGAACAACTTGTAATAATAAGGAGTTTATTTTTGACTCAAGTACCATTGATCGACAAAACGACTGTTATTAACTTAAATAATTAAAAAGTGTTCATAACATGGTAATAAGTGATATAAAAGGAATAATGAACTTGAAAAAGGTTCTTAATCAATTAGAAATTAACTCATGTTTATTATTCAGGAGATTAAAGAAAGATCGAGTCAAGTCGGACACGAGGTAAGGGATCCTACCTCTCTTTTTCTTTTTAAGTACTCTCTTTTATGTCATTTCTTTTAAAGCTCCTATTTCTTATGTTGGGGGATGTTCTTTTATATTAATATTATTGTATATTTTATGTTCATATTATGAGATACCCAATTTGATCTCATAAATCCATTTTTTTGGAAGTTTTAAGTGGCACCGTTAGGTTGCCGAGTTTTCGTAAGGAATTTTTATCTCACTTTGTGTTCCTGTGAGATTTATGCTATATTTTCCACTATTTCCTTATTTGTGGCATATGTACTTCCCATAATTGTATTCATTGTGTGATATACATTAATTTATGGGTATTTACATCTTCACTTTATGACCCTTCTTTCCTGGGGTGTACGTTTTGAAAGTTACCCCAATCGGTAAGGGAACCTTTCACCCTCATCTTTTTAAAAGACTTATTTTGTTATGTATTTTAATTTACACCTTATTATATTGGGATATGTTATTATATATCCTTATTGATGTAAATTTTTTGTCCATGTGATGAGATACCATTTTCTCTCTCATTAAATCATTTTTTGAATTTTAAAGTGACGCCGTTAGGTTGTCGAATTTTTTCAAGGGAACTTCTTAACTCATTTTCAATTATTTGGGTTAAACTAGTACTCCTTGAATATGTCATTATATGAATATCTGTGAATGAATATGGTTGTTTTACACTTAATATACACTTATATTTGGTGTATCTTTATTTGTCACACATAAGTATCAAATTGATTTTTCTTTAATCTAAGGATACCATCTTTATAAAGGACTTTGTCTCAATATCCTTTTATTAAGGATTCCTTTGATTTATACACAACTCTCTTTTATACAGTGTATAAAACCCTTTTGAATTTTCATTGCATTCAAAGGGAATCTTTTCTCTACGAAGAATTTTACTAAACGACAAGAAGTATGTTTCTTTTTTACATACGCGGTGACAACGACCTTTGCTCCGCGAGTATTATTTAATCTTTGGATTACTTAACAATCTGTAATGTTTTTTAAAAAAAGAAGAAAAAAATTAATACCATATACACTTTTATGTATTTTTGTATTTAAAATGGTTTTGATAATTTTTATATTATATCAATATGTTGTATTGATATCTTGTGATTGAAATGTGGAAATGTTATATTTCCTTTATACATGTTTTATGTGATACGATTATGTTATGGTTCTTGGGAATTGTTTATGAATTCGGGTGGTTCCATGATAAACTAAGGGTGGGTGAGCCCAAGATAGCTCTCCAATGCATTGGGTAACATGACGGAGGTAAACGTTAATGTTTCTACTAATATATTTAGGGAATATACTGTGATGGGTATTCCAAATGTGACTTCCTATGTAGTTGTGATAGCTACAATGTATGTATGTTATGTATGCCTCAAGATACCTTCATGTCTTATGATTTCTATGAGTTATTCATAAATCTTTTGATTTCATGAGGTATGTTAAATTGCTTATGTTTTATTAGTAAAGTGTGTTTTCATTGATTATTATGTATACATGGACTAATGTTTCCTTCCCGTATTGTTATATCCCTTACTGAGCTTTTTGTGCTCATCCCATGTTTTTGAAATGTTTCTCCACATGACTTAATGTGGAATACGGTCAAGTATGGGATCAAGGAAATGTCATGATGTCTAAAACATGGAACTAGACATGACTCTTTTGTTCAAGAGTTTATAATTTGTGAAAAAATGGAGACTGAGTAGATGTGTCTAACTTGTAATATTTGAGATGTAATAGTTATGTATTAATTATCTAAAACTCTAAACCCAAAAAGATCCTCAATGTGAATTATTCATTTAATTCAATATTATGTAATGTTTTAAGGTAGGGTCCTTATAACCATCCTTAAAGACATTCCCATTGTGAGGAAATTTGCAGAAGTGTTTCCTGAGGAATTTCCTGGTATTCCTCTTAGAAGAGATGTTGAATTCTCAATTGATCTTATAACTGTAGAATTTCCAATATCCATGACCATGTATTGAATGAAAGTGGTGGATCTTGAGGAGCTGATGAAACAACTATAGGAGAATTTGGATAAAGGGTTTATATGCACAAGTTCTTCACCATGGGGTTCAACAGTGCACTTCGTCAAGAATAAATATGGGAAAATGCACCTTTGCAGCGATTATCGCAAGATTAACAAAATCAAGATAACGAAAAAGTATCCTATCCCATGAATTGATTACATTTTCGATCAGCTATGTGGAGCACAATACTTTTCCAAGGTAGATTTCCAGTCAGGATATTATCAAGTAAGGGTGAAGAAGGAAGATAAACCCATGACTTCTTTTCTTACAAGATACAGACACTATGAATTCATATTAATGCCTTTAGGACTCACTAATTCTCCAAAAATTTTCATGGACTTAATGAATAGAGTCTTAGAGATTACCTCGACAAAATTGTGGTTGTCATTATAGATGATATTCTAATATACATCTAAACCAAGGAGGATCATGAGGAACATATATGAACTATACTAGAGACCTTCCAGAAGGATAATCTCTATGCAAAGTACAACAAGTGTGAGTTATGGTTGAAGGATGATTCATTCTTGGGCCACATCATCACAAGCAATGAGATATATGTGGATCCCTCCAAGACAGCTGCAATTGAGGTATGGCCGGAGCCAAAATCAGTAAAGGATATCCATATCTTATTGGGGTTAGTAAGATATTACAGAAAATTTGTGAGAAATTTCTCACGATTTTCCAAACCTCTTACCAAGATTACTGAGAAGGGAGTAATGTTTGATTGAAGTGATGACTGTGAAGAAAACTTCAAGGAGTTGAAAAGGAGGCTTATCACTGTGCATGTGATCACTTTACTCATAAGTGGAGAACATTTTGTGGTATTCAGTGATGCTTCAAAGAAGGGCCTGTGATGTGTGTTGATTGAAAATGAAAAAGTCATTGCCTATGCTTTAGGGCAATTGAAAATCCATGAGAAGAATTATCCAACACATGATATTGAGTTGGCTGCGGTGATCTTCATTTTAAAAATTTGGCGACATTATCTCTTTCGGGAGAATTATGAAATATATACAGACCACAAAAGCCTCAAGTATATATTCACACAGAAGGAGTTGAACATACACCAATGAAGATGGGTAGAGCTGAAAAAAATCCTGATTTCTCAATCCAATACCACCATGGGAAAGCGAACAAGGGGAAAAAAATCTATGTAGAAAATATCTTGCATCTCTATCATTTATAAGAATTGAAAAGGATCCAATATTTTTAATTTTTCAAAGGATGAACATGGGAATCATTAAGTGAGGAAAATCATCAATCCATTCTCAAATGATTACTCAACCATACCTTGTAGAGAAAATAAAGGATTCTCAAAGAAGTGATGTGGAAATTCTGAAAAGGGTAGAAGATATTATAAATGGGAAACCCTCAGAGTTCGTGGTTGAAAAGGATGGAATCGTGAGATTTGGGTAATGATTATGTGTACCATCCGATCCAGAGATAAAGAAGGAGCTTCTGGATGACTCACATAGCTCAACCTTCTCTATTCACCCAGGGAGCACAAAGATGTATCGAGATCTGTGAGAGAAATTTTGGTGGGACAATATGGAAAGGGAGATAGCTGAATACATATCAAAGTGCCTGGTTTGTCAGTAATTGAAGGCTGAGAGGAAAAAGTCTAAGGGAATGTGTTAGGTCCAGAAGGCTGAATACCCTAAGAGGGGGGTGAATTAGGGTATGAAAAATTTAAAATTAAAGCTTATTCTGATCTTGTTTCACTGTTAAGAAAAAAAATCTTCTCTCTCTTTATCATTACACAATATAAATAGAAATTAAATAATGCTCATGACACAATATTTTTTACTTGGTTCACCCTCACTGGGCTACATCCAAGGAGCATACACCAACAATGTGCCGATGTACCAAATCCACTAGAAGCGCACTGCTGTTTACAAGGTTCAGGATAGATCATTTCTATTCCAAGGCTCACTTCCTTTACAAAGTTTAGGGTCAGCTCACTGCATTACCAAGGGTCACTCCTTGTTTATCTTTCTCTGGATCACTATTGGTGTAGTAGATCACCTTCTTCCTCTTCCTTTGCACACTGATCTGGAAAGGATCCACTCACAGTTTATTGACCTGTAGGTCTCTTCATTATCACTAATGAATGAATCCTCCATTGTATATAGATGCTCTGTTGAAGTTTACCTTTCACCCATAGATTAATCTCACTTTGCACTAAAGGTATCGGGAAATCTTCCAACTTCCACGCATCCCTGAATCACTTCTGGGAATCAACCTTACTTGGTTCCCTTTTCTATGCCGGCACGTAAGTCTCAGCGCGCAAGTCAAAACTGGCGCACAGGTCCACCTCAACCACTTGCACGACACAACCTTCTTCAACTCCAAACCTACACGACTCTCTTCCTTCCTCACCCAGACCACCTTGGGCATGCAACTATCAACGGGCGCACAACCTCCACTTGCGCGAACACACACCACTTGCGTGACCACCACACCTGCACGATGGGAGCTCTGATTTTTCTAAGTGTTGAAATCACTTGAAAATGAGGAGGGGTGGTCCTGTATTTATAGGAATTTGGAAACTCTGCGCGGCGATGTGCAAGTATCCCCTCAGCACGCATGTCTCGGCGTGTAGGTCACTTCACCTGTAAGTCACTTGCGTGACCAAATTCCAAACTTGGGAGACCATATCCCTTTTCCATGTTTTCATGCTCTGGTCTTGAAGAACAATAGGCGCACAAATTCCCAAGCCTCCTAGGCATTGGCACACATGTCTCTTCACGTCGCACAGGTCATTTGCGAGACCAAACCAATACTTGCGCGACCCTCTTTCCTTTACCTCATTTTGATGTTATAATCTTGAAAAACATTAGGCGTGCATGTTTCCAAGCCTCCAAGTACACTGTGTGCAAGTCCCTTTTCCAAAAACCAATTTTCATCATTTTTTGATTTTCAGGCCCAAAAATTTGGCAAACACTAGAAAACGGTGCCACCTTGTATCTGTTCTTTTTGTACCTCCTCCAGATCATCCATTTTCTTTGTCAACATTCATGAATCAAACAAGGATCGTTAACCACAACTCTTTAACTTGACATTCCACCATGAAATCCCCTTTTTCAACAAATTTTTATGTCATGGTTTTCTTTGTCAACAATCACAACATAGATGACCACTTTTTCAACAAACACAATCACCAAAAAAATGCTTCAATGATGCCTTGAGGGATTTTTCCCCAACAATCCCCCCTTTGGGTTTGTTGAAAAATCTTCCACAAAAAGATACATCGTTATTTCTTCAGCCACCATTTGCCTATTACGATTCTGATAGCGATCAAGGTTTTAATCAACACATACTCTAAGCCCACATGAGCAGTGCTCGACGTGAGAAACAAGAGTAAATGAAAAGTTCATCAATGAATCACTTCAACTCTGACACCCACTGTTGACACCAAACTAACACCAATTTTTTGGAAATATCCTTACCGCATTCCAACACCACTCGTCTACTTTTATTATGATCCTCTACTATCATGATATCTGTTCTTTGATCGATCACTTCTAGCATCGTCAGATTTAATAATCCTCCTATCTGCTCACAACTTCAACTCTCCCTATCTGGCTGCTCCATCTATTAGCTTCTCCCCCTATCTGTCATGATTTCTCAAATAGACACACTATCTCCCCCTTGAACAATCACTATTTTCTCCCCCTTTTTCAACGAACCCAAATGTCACTCCTTTGCAGTCTGTAACAGAGTAGAGAACACATATCAACACATTGAAAAAAACATCATACCTTGGGGAGGGGGGGGGGTCCACATCCACACTCTTTTAAGTGTGGGGAGTCGACTGAACTCCGAGAGTTAGTCTGTGCATTTCAAACTCTTCCTTGGGTAAGGCCTTTGTCAGAATGTCTGCAACCTATAGTTCTATGGGCACATACTACAATTTCACAACTCCCTGCTCAACCTTCTCCTTGATGAAATGATATTTTATCTCAATGTTCTTTTTCCTTGAGTGATGGATGGGATTTTTTCTGAGATTTATAGCACTTGAGTTATCACACTAGATTCCGATCGGAGACTTCACTTCAAATCCCATATCTTCAAGCTGCTGCTTCATCCATAATAACAGTGTGCACACTTGAGTGTCCGCAAAATACTCAGATTCCTCGGTGCTTAATGAAATGCAATCTTTCTTCTTGCTTAGCCAATAAATACACAATCCACCAAGATAGAATTCACCTCTTGATGATGATTTTATATCATCTTCTGATTCGTCCCAATCTGAATCTGTGTAACCCAATAACACTGATTGAGATGTGTCATTATACATCAGACTGAAGTCCACCATGCCTTTGATAAACCAAAGTATTCTTTTCACTACAAGCTTATGGGTTTCCTTGGGATTACCCAGATATCTCGCTGCTTGGCATGTGGTGAAAACAATATCAGGCCTTGTTGCGGTCAAGTACAAAAAACATCCAATAATTTGCCTGTATTCTATGATATTAACTACCTTGCCATCCACATATTTTGATAATTTCAGCCAGGTAGATACCAGAGTCTTCATTTCCTTGGAATTATCAATTCTAAACCTTCTTAGAACCTCCTTGGTGTATTTGTATTGATAAATGAAAGTGCCATTACTTCCTTGTGTCACCTGTAAACCAAGGAAAAATGTTATCTCTCCAATCATTGACATTTCAAACTCAATTTTCATGAATTCGAAAAACTGTCTTCATTGAGCTTCATCTAGTCCATGAAATATTATGTCATCGACATAAACCAACACCATCATCCTTTGATTACTATCGTTGCTGAAATAGAGACTGTATTCAACTCCCCCATGCTGGAAACCAAGCTTCTTCAAGTACTGATAATGCCTTGAGTACCATGATCTTGGTTCTTGTTTCAGCCCATACAACACCTTCTTCAACCTGAAAACTTTGTTCTCATTATCATGAATGAGAAAACCATCTGGCTGCTAAATATACACCTCATCTTCTAGATCTGCATTCAAGAATGCAGATTTTACATTCATCTGGAACACTTTGAACTTTCTTTGCATTACTATGGAAAAAAATAATCTGATTTTCTCCAGCCTTACAACTGGTGAAAATGTATCATCAACATCTATTCCCTCTATATGGGAGTATCTCTTGCACACTTGTCATGATTTGTTCCGAATCACTGTGCCATCTTCATTCATCTTGTTGCGATAGACCCATTTAGTCCCGATGACATTCTTATCTACTGGCCTCGAAAAAATCTCCCTTGTATGGTTCTTGTCAATCAAATCAAGCTCTTAATTCATAGCCTAAACCCAGTTTTCAGCTTCAGCTGCATCGGAAAAACATTTTAAATCCACCTGAGATAAAAACGATGTTTGCTGTAAAGATTTCATTATTTGAGTCTGAACTGGAGCTGTATGATCACCATTGATATTCTGCCTATCAATTTCAGCTCGACTCTTTGGATTCCTTGCAGACACAGACTTGAAAATTTCTTGTTCATCATCATTATCTTTTTCTAAGTTAGACTCTGTCACTTCTGCTCCCTTCATATTGCTTACCTCATCATCGCTTTCATCCAGAAACTATTCAATGGGTCATTGAGTATCCTGTTCATTTTCAACTACAGTGACATCATTACTCTCAACAATTTTTCCCAGCCTTTTGTTGAAACATTTATATGATTTTCTTTTCCCTGATTAACCAAGGAATATCCCCTCATCTCCTTGTGACTCAAACTTCCTGTGATTTTCTTTGTTGAGAATGAAACACTTACTTCCAAAGATTTGAAAGTATTTCAACGTTGGTTTCTTTCCGTACCATATTTCATACGGAGTCTTCCCTTCCTTTGGACACAACAGAGACCTGTTCGAGATATAGACCGATGTCAAGACTGATTCCTTCCAAAATTTCTCTGGTAGGTCCTTTTCAATAAACATTGTTCTGGTCATGTTGTTGATGATCTGATTTCTCCTTTCAACCACTCCATTATTTTGGGGAGTTCTCACTGATGAAACTTGATGCCTTATCCCGTGTTTCTTGAGATAGTCTTCAACTTTACTGTTTGTGAATTCTGTACTGTTATCTGTACGAAACATAAGAATTTTCTACCCAAGCATCCTTTCTAATTCCCTCCTATACTGCTTTATGGAACTGAACACCTCTATCTTATGGGTAATGACAAATACCCATGCCATTCTGCTATAATCATCAATGAAAAGGACATAGTACCTTTTCCCATTTATACCTCGTGGTGAGATAGGTCCACATACATCAGCATACACCAATTCGAGCACTCTAGTTGATTTTTTTCCTTTTTTCTGTATGTCTTTCAGATGATTTTACCTTGTTTGAAAGCATCACACGTATTAGTGCGATCACGTGATAGTTTGGGAAGGTCTCTAGAAGCATCAGACATTACCAGATCTTCCATGGATGGTTGGCATAGATGACCAAGTCACTTATGCCACAACTAGTTTTCTTCCTCTCTGGATAAAAGGCACGTATCTTCTTCCCCACTTACATGGTAATGATTTCCCTTTGTCATTTTTCCTTGTAGAACAATTGCTCCACCTTTTCCTCTCACAACACACATCTTCTTGTTAAATTGGATAGAGATCCCCGAGTCACATAGTTGTCTGACACTGAGAAATTTATGACTAAGACCCTCTACTATCAAGACATCAACACATCTCATTTCTTTACCCCCAAATTTAGCCTTTCGGGAACCAACAATCTTCAGACCTTCATCATTCCCAAACTTGACAACTCCTTCTTTGTCATATTTTATGCCTATAATTAGATCCTTGTTCCCTATCATATGGGATGTGCAACCACTGTCAAGGATCCATATTCCTAAATGATCTGAAGCTTTAAGGGCAGTTTACGCAACTATTGCCTTCTAATCCTTTTTATTTTTGATCCATGTCTTCGACTTCACACTCGGTGTGGTTTGGAGAACTTGATCTTCCTTAGAGTGTGATGAACCAAATTCATCGTATAATGCTGCAAACCAATTTTGTGTTTTCATCTCACTTGTTGATTCCTTAATTTGTTTCTTACGACCGCTCGAGATTTGTTTTGGCACACTCCTATGTATGATTGATGTGCAATATCTAGCCTTGTTCCCAAATCCTCCACACCAAAAATAGTGAACTTCAACGGATGTTCTGGAAAACCATTATCTATTTGACTTCCACATTTTTTTCTTGTTCCCTTTGATATCTCTTGGCTATGGAACACACATACTGTGAATGTGTCATCTTTCCACAACAATAAAACCTAATATAAGGTGCATTCCTTCACGTTATTTCAGCACTGTGAGTTTCCCCTTGGGATCTCTGAATATTCTGATTTTTCTTTGTGCCCAAATCAACCTTCAATCATGGGACGGGTACTTGTGGTCTGACTTCAATTGCCACAAATTTTTTCTTCTGATCAAGCCCTAATCTATCCTTGACGTCTAAGCTCAATTGCTTCTTCTTTCCTGCTGAACTACCAGGCTCCTCTTTCATCTTTTCAGTCTTCAAAATGATCTGCTTTCCCAAGAATGTGTTGGGAATCAAGGGTTTTCCTAGTATTTAACTTTTCTCCACAGAATGAAAACTTATTCTTCAAGCTCTTTGATACGTTTTACCTTCTCCCTTCCAGTATTAGTCAAATAATCGATTTAATGGTTTTGTTCTTCAATTTTAAGCTTATAATTAACAATATATTTTCAGCTCTCTGGTGTTGAAGATTTTAGTTTTTCAATTTCCTCTAACAGTTCAGACTTTTCATCATCCTGTTGTTTCATATAGAGTTTGGCATCATGAACCACTTTATTTGATTTCTTCATTTTGGCTCTCCAAACGTCTATCTCCTCAAGAGATTCTTCCAATTCGGCTTCCATATCAAATCTTCCTTCAACTTCTTCCTCTTCTTCTCCAGCATTAGTTTCTTCTCTTTCTTGAGAACTACCAATGACTGCCCCCATGGAAATTCTCCCCAGATCTTTTCAGTTTTCAATCTCCTTATTCTCTTCATCCTCAGACTCATCTAAACATTCAAATTCTTGAAAAAGAAGATTCTTCCTCTTGAAGAAATTTCTCTTGAATTGTTTCTTCCATTTCACAAATGCTGAAGCCTTCTTCTTGGGAATTTCATCTTCTTCATCATCATTATCATTATCTTGAAACTTTTTGGGGAACCTTTCCACAAGATGGCCAACCTTTCCACATCGAAAGCATGATAGTGGAAGTTTCCCTTTAAACTTTCATTTTCCTCTTTGTAAATTTGAAGAAATGAATGAAATCACCCCATCTGTCTCTTCTTCCTCTTGAGAATATTTAATGGTGAGCTTCTTCATGGACTTAAATGCGACCTCTTTGGATTCAAACTTTTACACAACGTCGTTATCATCATTTATCATTTAATATGCAATAAGAGTGCTGTGTAGGTTATCCAATGTCATATCTTTCGGTTCTTTATCTTCCAAAACAGAAACTTTTGGATTGAACCGAGGTGGATGTTTTCTCAAGATGCACTTCACAATTTTTATGTCTTCGATAATTTCACCAAGACCTCACATGTACTCTACCATTGCATTTACCCTATCAAAGAATGCATCAACAGACTCATTCGGGTTCATTCTCAGATCTTTATACTAGTTCCAAAACACTTGAAGGTTTGCCTCTCTGACCTTTGTATCCCCTTAATATATATTCAAAATCTTTTCCCACATGGAATGTGACATTTTTCATGACATATCCTTTGTATAGATGGTATTAGAAAGGGATCCCCCTAAGGAATTGATTTATTTGGCATCAGCATCCAACTATCTATGCTCAACTTTTGATAATGCACCACTATTAATATCAGCTGTGATACCATGCAGAGCTGCGGAAAACACATACATTCCAAAAGATCCGAAATAGTGTTTCATTCGATTCTTCCATATTTGAAAATTACATCCATCGAAGATCGGAATCCCTTTATGATTAGTGACTTCCATTGAGAGAAGAACTAATATCTGTAAGGGTTAGTGTCCTGAGAACCAACTGTTTTGTACTTTGATTACATGAATGTTCACTTATTATATATTTTTCATTGTTTTGCATGACTATATTATAATAATTTCCTGGAATATATGTTTCATTGATAAGGTGATGGAAGATCCCCGCTATGATGAGAACCTTGAAATGCTATAACAATATTCTTAAATAAAGTTCTACGGTTGGATGGCGTACTATGATAGGGCACATGGTATACAGACCATCATGTGTGAGTACTCGTAAAAAGACGAGACTCTCTATCATGGAGTTCACACATGGTAATCTCTAAGATGGGAGATTATGAGAACAGACCCGCCAGTAGCAATTCTGCATGTGTTGGTGTCATCGGAAATTGCTATCTACGAGCGTGTGTAATGGTCCTTAGACTAGAATATTATAATTAACTCATGTCATGACTCGCGCACTTAGATTTACTAACGAAAACCATCATGCAGACAGTTGGCAGGAAGTAGGGTACATTGGGTGCGTCACGAGTGACATATTGTTAATGGATAAGTCGAGGAAGGATTTGTCCATTCCATTTATGGAAGTTGATATCTCAGCCCTTTTATTGAAATAGAATTGTCGCATTAAATTCCATGGCCATGGTGTTAATGAAGAGTTTATTTCAGGTATTCAAAGAACAATAGATCAAGAAAATAGGTTTATGACACTGCCATGAAACCTGCTTGATGAAATATTGAGACAAATGGATTAAATTACACAGTGAACGTTCGTATGTGGTGATACATCAATGAGGCGTTAACTTCTTTCTCTTGGGTGCCTTGACCCGTTGCTAGACATAATCTTGGACTTTAGGCAAGCCCTCCTAATGCCAACGAGAAAGAGGCCTAGAGGGTTACACACTATGTGTATTAAAGCATCTCATGTAGAATAAATATTATTCACTTATGTTGTTTAATAATTATTCAAGTAAGACTAAATCGTTTTAATGTTGGATGAAGAATATAATAAAAAAACAAGTACACTCCGTGTATTAATTATTACACACCGTTTAGTTTTTATTTTTAAAAGGAAATGAATAAATGAAAAAAATATATACACGCTGTGTACATTTAATGTGCACGCCATGTAGTTTTCAATGAAAAACAAGTACATGCCGTGTATTTATTATTACACATCGTGTAGTTTTTCCAGTAGGGATTTTGAGGATAGAATATATTTTTATTAAATTATATTTATTATAATCAGTATGAGTGCATGTCAAGGAATTAATTATTCGACATGAGGTTTTTCAATAAGAGTTAATGAAATAAATGAAACGCATAACGCGTTTATTTATTGTCATAACTCTACAACCTCAAACCTGATTATAAATATCCTCACAACCCCAAATCTTTTCCTACACACAATAAAATCGTTGTGCACAACAATTATGGAGAATTCTTTCAAGGCCGAAAGAACCTATTCCTCTAAGAAATCTCTCAAGACCGACAGAGTTCCTCTTCCATTGGATCAAGATGATCTAAGGCGGACAACACAAGCAAAGGATTCTCCATGCTTGCACCCAGAGAATCCTTTGGCGACATCCAGAGATATGAGGTACACATGTGGATCACTGCTAGAGGGAGTCTACACTTGGATTCTATGACGTAATGACAGATCACATCGACAACATGATCAAGAACATCAATGAAGAAAGAACACCCAAAAGTTATTTCTTTATAATTAACTAAATTAATTATAATCAACCTGTAACGATCCTTGTTTGTGGTTTCGGTACAAACCTTCTTCTTTGTCTTTTTCTGTGATTTGATCCGTGGAGACTGGCGTTTATCGTCGTATTGATCCCAGATTGATCATTGCTAATGAAAAAAAGCCAAGTGGGAACATCCACCCATGTGCTTCTGCTGCACCCAGAACCTTCAAATGGTATCAGAGGGAGGTTACAATGTTTCTTATAGTTATTTAATTTTCGTTGATAATTTACGCATTTATATTTGATTCAATTCGAAATATATCGTTCTATTAATCTAAATAAACGAGATCTGTTATTCCTTCTTCGTTTCTCGATTCATATCACAGAAAAAACCTTTTAATTTTAATTTAGATTAAAATAAAAATGAGGAACTCATCCGGAGGAGCCGCTCTTTCTGTCTGTACAACACGGGATTACACGACCTGTAATTAAAACTACACGCCATGATCTTAGGTTCAATGAACCGACACTGGTCCGCCAAACCACACCATGTAAATTCAATATGCCTGAGTATTAATCATGCCGTGTTGACCAGAATTGAACGGCACGTGGAACCGGAATACACGGCGTGTATATTGGAGCAACACGCCGTGTAGTCCGTTCCGGCCCAATTGAAACCGTGTACAAAGATAAGCCGCGTACTTCGTACACGGGATCGACAGGCCGGTTATTGCATAACAAGGAAGTACACGCCGTGTATGATTCATCTACACGCCGTGTACTCCAAAATTTCCAAAGTACAGTGAACATGCCAAAGCCCCCGGCATGCACTTTGGATAAAAGGTGAAAAGAAATACACGCCGTGTAAATATAAACTACACACTGTGTACTTTCCAGAAATTTCCCCAGGTTTCCTCCAAAAGTACAAAGACCTATACAAGGAATATGGATGAGAAGAATCTCAAGGAAATTCAGAAATGAATTTAAGATAAAGAATTGATTAATTATATTATCATAATTAATTGAATTCGAGCGTGACTTATCTTAAATGAAAGAACGATTAAAAGAATTTGAATTCTAAATTTGCGTAAATGTCGTTGCATGCCATGGATGATCATTAGCTAGACCAAATACCCTTTGTATGTGTATGGTTTCATGTAAATTTATTTAATTTAAATTTTTTTTCCGGAGAGCCTTCTTCCAATAAAATGTAGGGCCTATGTGCCCATGGTTTATTTAATGTAAACCCATGTAATGGAGGATCTCCCAACCCAGAGGAGAAGGTTTAAATCCTGAAGCCGAGGCGAAACCGACACAAGAAGATACAAAGGTGGATAGGTGGGAGATGCAACTGTTTTTCACTAGGCCAGGGTTAGCTTATCAAACTGTTAGATAAACTAACCAACAGAAGCTCATGATCATACCATCTTATTTTATTTATTTCTGATTGCATGGTTTATTTATTATGTAGGTTTTGTCGCCATCACATAATTAATGAAATAAACAAGAATGAAAAGATGGAATAAAATAAAAACCGGACTATGCGTAAGCATTATCGGAACATGGTTAATCACTTAAGAAATAATCACTTAATATTAACAAGCATGTGATAATGCGAAACTACACATAAAGATTAAAATCCCTCAATACCATATTAAGTCAGAACAATCCTTCCGTTACTTGATTAAGGGAAAGACTCAATAAAACTTTGTGTTTGACCAACCCTTGTTGGGACACTTACTTTTATAAAGGAAGCCCTTATGAAAGGTTTCAGGTAGACTTAACCATATTACATCAAGAGGAGTAGCCCTTACTAGACTTTGTGAAATATTGGGGGAAAGAGTTGAGGAAATTCAAGTTAGGATTTTAGGATTGGGGAGTCCACTCAACAGATCAAGGAACTGTAATCTCACAGTTGGAAAAGACCTGCCTACCTAAATACCTTCAAATAGCTTGACCAACCCTTGTTGGGGTTATTGGAAGGGGAATATGGATCCTTGACACTATAATGTCAAAGCAAATGGACATTCTTAGTTCAATGGTGAGGTCCATTGGGACTTGATAAAATTGTGGGAGAATTAATAAATTCATTATTTCTCAATAAAATGAAATCAAGAAAGTAATTATAAATATTCTCTTTTAATTCGTAGAATAGAAATGAAAAACTCATCAACCACATTTTCTCTGCGATCAATTTTGGATAAAGACAATATCCTCACCATCAGTAACTTTCAAGAATGGTGTAGGCACCTTCTGGTTATCCTACTCCATGAACGAAAGTTTTACGGGCTGGATTCCACACTTCCTGATTCTCCTGCCCCAGGGGAGAGTGATGAAGATTTCCTAGTCTATGATCAACATTTTAACGATTCTATCGACGTTCAATGTTTTATGATATCATCGATGTCTAGTGAGCTCATGAAGACTCATGAAGAAATGGATGCTTATAGCATGCTCGAGCACCTCCGTGTTCTATACCAGGAGAGAGCAAGACAGGAAAGGATTGAGATCTCCAAGGCTCTATTTCAGAGCAATCTTGGAGAGGGTTCCCCAGCTGGGTCTCATGTAGTCAGGCTCATTGGCTACATTGAGCGCATGGAGGTTCTAGGTTTTAAACTCCCCAAAGAACTGGGTACCGATCTCATTCTCGCATCACTCCCCCAGAGCTTCTCAAACTTTGTTGTGAAATTAAACATGAACAACATTGAGAAGTCTCTATCTTATCTTATTAACCTTATTCGCTAAGTGTACAATGACATGAAGCGTGAAAAGCCTTCTGTCCTCATGGTGAATAAAAGGAAAGGGAAGGCGAAGAGCTTTAAGCCCAAAGATTCTTCAAGGACTTCCATGAAAAGGAAGATCAAAGGGGAGGAAATGGAACAAGATTCGGTTTGTTTCACATGTGGAATGAAGGGCCACTGGAAGAAAAACTACACCAATCAAAGGAAGCAAGGGGAAGCTTCAGGTGCGTTTGTTATCGAATGCAATCTATCCGTTTCTACTAATTGGGTATTAGATACTGCTTTTGGTGCTCACATCTGTATCCAAATACATGAACCAAGTAGATTCAGAGAGATTGACCGAGGTGAGGTGGATCTACGAGCATCCAAATAAGCTAGACTCACTGCTGTAGCTGTCAGAGACTACCACCTCACATTGCCTACTGGGATGATCTTGGTGTTAAAGGGTTGTTATTATGTGCCTTCTATTACAAAAAAAATTATTTCAGTATCCAGATCAAATACTGATGGATTCGTATTCAAGTTTGGAAATGAATGTTGCTACTCTTATAAAGATAACATTTGTTTTGGTAGGGCACATTTATATAAAGACCATTATGTGTTAGACTACAAAAACCAAGTAATGGAAATAGATGACAAATTAAATTCACATGACTCATACCACACCCAACTTTGGCATCACCGGCTAGTTCATGTCAATGAGAAGAGTTTGACAAAATTGCATCAAGATGGGTATTTAGATTCTTTTGAACTAAAACCACTTGGTGTATGTCATGCGTGTATACAAGGAAGAATGACCAAATCCCCATTTAGTGGAAAGGGGGAAGGGATAAAGACATTCTAGAATTACTTCACACAGATGTGTGTGGACCATTTCCAGTTGAAGTAAGGGGTGGGATCTCGTACTTCATAAATTTTACTGATGATTTTAGTAGATATGGATATATCTACTTAATGAGGTATAAGTCAGATTCTTTTGAACGGTTCAAAGAATACAAGAATGAAGTTGAGAACTAGATTGGTAAGAAGATTAAGAAACTCCACTCAGACAGATGAGGAGAATATCTTAATCAAGACTTCATTAATTTCTTATGGGAGTTTGGGATTTTATCTCAACTCACTCCTCTATACACGCCCCAGTGGAATTGTGTAAGTGGAAGGAGGAACCACACCCTGTTGGACATTGTTAGATCAATGCTGAGTCATGCGAGTCTTCCATTATCCTTTTGGGGATATGCATTACAAATATCATCACACATACTAAACCAAGTACCAACTAAATCGATAAATGGTATTCCATATGAGTTATGGAGTGGACGCAAAGCCATGTTATCGAATTTACATGTGTGGGGTAGAAAAGAATTTGTTAAGGCCTCTTCAGGTAACAAACTCACGCCCCGAGGCACAAAGTGTATCTTTATAGGATATCCCAAGGAAACAAGGGGTATTACTTATACAAGCCATCAGAAAAAAGGTTACAGTGGCAAGACACGCCATATTCCTTGAGAGGGAGCACATCTCCAAAAGAGATAGTGGGATTGAGATAGACTTTGATGAAGTCGAGGCTCAAGATACACATGAGTTGGTACAAGAACAGATTCCACAAAACCCCGTGGAAGAAAAATCTGTTCCCGAGACACAGGAACTGCGTAGGAGAATGAGAGAGGTGAGAGAACCATAATGATATGGTTTTCTTGTCACCGAGGATGGTGACTCATTATTGGTTGACAATGATGATCTTCTTACCTAAAAGGGAGCAGTTGAAGGCACAGATGTTGCCAAGTGGAATGAAGCCACGAATTCTGAAATGTATTCCATGTACCAAAACCAAGTCTGGATTTTGGTAGATCCTCTAGTTGATGTAAAGACTATTGGTAATAAATGTGTATTCAAGAAGAAACTGGACATGGAGGGGAAAGTCAGCACCTATAAGGCAGGACTGGTTGCAAAAGGTTTTAGACAATGTCAAGGAATTGACTATGATGAAACCTTTTCACCGGTTGCGATGCTTAAATCCATCAGAATCCTATTGTCCATTGTTGCTTACCATGACTATGAAATTTGGAAAATGGATGTCTAAACAGCTTTCCTTAACGGGAACATCCAGGAAGATGTCTACATGACACAACCTGAAGGGTTTGTGACTCCAAAGGATGCCGACAAGGTATACAAGTTGCAGAAATCCATTTATTGATTAAAGAAAGCATCAAGGGTGTGGAAAATTTGTTTTGATGAAGCTGTAACAGAATTTGTCTTTGTTAAGAATGAATGTGAGCCTTGAGTCTACAAGAGGATTAGTGGAAGTGCAGTCGTTTTCCTAATTGTATATGTTGACGACATATTACTAATTGGAAAAGAAGTACATGTCTTACAGTCAGTTGATGAATGGTTGCATAAATGCTTCTACATGAAAGACTTGGGTGAGGAAACATATATTCTTGGGATCAAGATCCATCGTGATATATCCAAGAGAATTCTGGGCCTGATTCAAAGTACATACATTGACAAGATACTGAAGAGATTCAGTATGGAACAGTCCAAGAGGGGATTGTTTCTAGTGTCACATGGAATTCATCTTTCCTAGAAAATGTGTCCTCAAACACATGAGGGAAGAAAGAGAATGTCAAGGATCCCTTATGCTTCCGCGATTGGGTCAATAATGTATGCTATGCTATGTACGAGGCTAGATGTTGCTTATGCATCAAGTGCGGTAGGCAGATATCAAGCTGATCCAGGAGACCGCCATTGGATGGAAGGCAAGACTATCCTTATGTATCTGAGGCGTACTATGGATATGTTCCTGGTTTATGGAGGAGATGAGGAACTAGTCATCATAGGACATGTAGATGCTAGTTTCCATACTGATCAAGATGACATGAAGTTGCATACTGGATACATCTTTAGTTTGAATGGAGATGCAATGAGCTGGAAGAGCTCAATGAAAAGTGTGGTGGCAGATTCTACAGCGGATTCCAAGTATATCGCAGCTTCTGAGGCATCTAAATAAGCAGTATGGATGCGAAGCTTCATCCAAGAGTTGGATGTTGTATCGAGCAGTAAAGATCCTATCACACTCTATTGTGATAATACTGCAGCGGTGACACTTGAAAAAGAGCCAAGGTCACATCAGCGGACAAAGCAGATTCTTCAGAAGTATCATCTCTTGAGGGATTTTTCTCATAGAGGTGAATTTTCAGTGAGGAGTATTTCAACAAAAGACAATGTGGAGGACCCCTTAACTAAAGCCTTGAATCAGCAGAAACAAGATCATCATGTGAGGTATAGTGGACTAAAAGTCAGAGGCAGTTGTCTCTAGTCCAAGTGGGAGTTTGTAAGGGTTTGTGTCCTGAGAACCAAATGTTTTGTACTTTGATTAAATGAATTTTCACTTATTATATATTGTTCATTGTTCTGCATGACTATAATATAATAATATCCTGGAATATATGTTGCATTGATAAGGTCATGATAGATCCCCACTATGATGAGAAAATTGAAATGCTATAACAATATTCTTAAATAATGTTCTACGGTTTGATGACGTACAATGATAGGATACATGGTATATAGACCTTCATGTGCGAGTACTCGTAAGAATACGAGACTCTCTCTAATGGAGTTTTCACTTGGTAATCTCCAAGATGGAAGATTATGAGAACTGACCCACCAGTAGCAATTCTGCATGTCTTGGTGTCATCAGAAATTGCTATATACGAGTGTGTGTAATGGTCCTTAGACTGGAAGATTATCATTAACTCATGTCATGACTCGCGCACATAAATTTACTGACGAAAACCGTCACGAAGACAGTTGGCAGGAATTAGAGTATATTGGGTGCGTCATGAGTGACATGTTGTTAATGGATAAGTCGAGGAAGGCTTTGTCCCTTCCATTTATGGAAGTTGATATCTCGACCCTTTGATTGAAATAGAACTGTCGCATTAAATTCCATGGCCATGGTGTGAATGACGATTTTATTTCAGGTAGTCAAAGAATGACAGATCAAGCATATAGGTTTTTGACACTTCCATGAAACCTGCTTGATGAAATATTGAGACAAAGGGATTAAATTACATAGTAAACGTTCGTATGTGGTGATACGTCAATGTGGCGTCAACTTCATTCTCTTGGGTGCCTTGACCCGTTGCTAGACAGTAATCTTGGAATTTAGGTAAGCCCGCCTAATGCCAACGAGAAAGAGGCCTAGAGGGTCACACACTAAGTGTATTCAAGTATCTCAAGTATAATAAAAATTATTCCCGTATGTGGTTTGATAATTATTCAAGGAATCCTAAATTTTTTTAATGTTGGAGGAAGAATAAAATGAAAAACAAGTACATGCCATGTAGTTTTTATTTTGAAAAGGAAATGAATAAATGAAAACAATATATACACACCATGTACATTTAATATACACGCTGTGTAGTTTTCAATGAAAAACAAGTACACGCCATGTATTTATTATTACACGCCATGTTGTTTTTCCAGTCGGGATTTTGAGGATATAATATTGCTTTATTAAATGATATTTATTATAATCAGCATGAGCGCATGTCAAGGAATTAATTATTCGACATGGGGGTTTTCCATAAGAGTTAATGAAATAAATGAAACACATAACACATTTATTTATTGTCATAACTCTACAACCTCAAACATGATTATAAATATCCTCACAACCCCAACTCTTTTCCTACACACAAGAAAATATTTGTGCACAACAATTCTGGATAATTCTTTCAAGGCCGAAATAACCTCTTCCCCCAAGAACGCTCTCAAGACTGAGAGGGATCCTATTCCATTAGATCAAGATGATCTAAGGTGGACAACGCAAGCAAAGGCTTCTCCACACTAACACCCATAGAATCCTTTGGCGGTGTCTAGAGATACGAGGTAAACGTGTGGATCACCGCTAGAGGGAGTCTACACTTGGCTTCTGCGACGCAACGATGGATCACATCGACAACGTGATCAAGAACATCAACGAAGAAAGAACACCCAATAGGTATTTCTTTATAATTAATTAAATTAATTATAATCAACCTATAACGATCCCTGTTTGTGGTTCCGGGAAAAACCTTCTTCTTTGTCTTTTTCTGTGATTTGATCCGTGGAGACTGGCATTTATTGTCGTATTGATCCCAGATTGATCATTGCTAATGAAAAAAAGCCAAGTGGGCACATCCACCCACGTGCTTCTTCTGCGCCCGGAACCTTCAATATCAACCTTTCCCTCTGATACCAATTGTTAGGTCCACAAGGATGAATACCCTGATAGGGGGGGTGATTCAGTGTATGAAAAATTTAAAATTAAAGCCTGTTATGATGTTTTTTCGTAGTTAAGTAAAAAAATATTCTCTCTCTTTCTCATTGCACAACAGAAACATAAAGTAAATCATGCACATGACACAACAATTTTTAATTGTTTCACCCTCACTGGGCTACGTCTAAGGAGCGTACACGGGCAATGTGCCGATGTACCAAATCCACTAGAAGTGCACTACTGTTTACATGTTTCGGGATAGATCACTTCTATTCCCAGGCTCACTGCCTTTACAAAGATTTGGGTTAGCTCACTGCTTTCCCAAGGGTCACTCCCTATTTCTCTCTCTCTGGCTCACTACCGGTGGAGAGGATCACCTTCTTCCTCTTCTCTTGTGCACTGCTCTGGAAAGGATCCACTCACAGTTTATAGAATTGTAGGTATCTTTATATGTAGATGCTATGTTGAAGTCTAACTTTAACCCATATATGAATCTCACATTTCACCGAAGGTATCGGGAAATCTTTCAGCTTGCACGCAGCCCTAAATCACTATTGGGAATCAACCTTACTTGGCATCCTTTTCTAAGCCGGCGCGCAAGTCTCAGTGCGCAAGTCAAAACTGGCATGCAGGTCCACCTCAACCACTTGCGCAACATAACCTTATTCAACTCCAAACCTGCACGACTCTCTTCCTTCCTCGCCCATACCACCTTGGGCACCCAACTATCAACTGGCACACAACTCCACATGCACAACCACACACCACTTGCATGACCACCACACCTGTGCGACGAGAGCTCTGATTTTTCTATGTATTGAAATCTCTTGAAAATGAGGAGGGGTGATCCTGTATTTATAGGCATTTGGACACTATGCGTGGAGGCACGCAAGTCTCCCCTCGGTGTACAGGTCTCTTCCCCTGTAATTCACTTACACGACCCACTTCCAAACATGGGCTCCCTTCTCCCTTTTCCATGTTTTCATGCTCTGGTCTTGAAGAACAACAGGTGCGCAAGTTCTGAAGTCTCCAAGGCATTGGCGCACAAGTCTCTTCACGGAGCGCTTGTCACTTGTGCAACCAAACCAATACCTGTGTGACCCTCTTTCCTTTGCCTCATTTTGATGTTCTAATCTTGAAAAACATTAGGCGCGCAAGTTTCTAAGCCTCCAAGTACACAGCGTGCAAGTATCTTTTCCAAAAACCACTTTTCTTCATTTGTCGATTTTCAGGCCCAAAAATTTCGCAAACACTGGAAAACAACGCCACCTTGTATCTGTTCTTTTTTGTACCTCCTCCAGATCATCCATTCCTTTGTCGACGTTCATGAATCAAACAAGGATCATTAACCACAACTATTGAACTCGACATGCCACCATGATATCCCCTTTGTCAACAAATTTGTATGTCATGGTTTGCTCTGTCAACAACCACAACGCAGTTGTCCACTTTGTCAAAAAACACAATCACCTCAAAAATGCTTCAATGACGCATTGATGGATTTTTTCCCAACAGGATTATGAAACCACTACCATACCAACATTGAAGTGGTAAAACATTACCATGGAATTTTTCACTACACTTCCAAGGATATCCAAATGAAACAATGCTATATGGGTCATTGTGGATCTTCTTTCCAAGATAGCTCACTTTATCGCGATTCGAGAGGACATCCCACTGGATCCACTTGCACATATTTATATCAAAGAAGTGGTAAGGCTACATGGAGTAACACTATCTATTATATATGATCGAGATCTAAGATTCTCCTCAATGTTTTGGAAGAGTCTTTTATATGATCTGGATACTGAACTGAACTTCAGTACGGGCTATCATCCTCAAACTGAAGGCCAATCCGAGTGGAATATCCAAACACTTGAGGAAATGTTGAGATCTTTTTCAATGGACTTCAAAGGAGGATGGGACCAATATCTTCCCATGGTAGAATTATCCTATAATAACAGTTTCCACTCGAGCAACAACATGGCACCTTATGAAGCCCTTTATGGGAAAAGGTGCAGAGCACCAGTGTGTAGGGATGAAGTCGGTGAGCGTAAGTTGTTAGGACCAAAAATGGTTGATGAAATGGTGGAGAAGGTGAAATTCATTTAGCAGCATATCAAGGCAGCCCAGAGTCGACAGAAGATTTATGTAGATAACCATCGATGTGTCATTGAGTTTAAAGTTGGAGACATGGTATTTTAACACATATTTTTGTAAAATAAGGTCATGAGGTTTTGGAAATAAATGGAAGTAAAGTCCTTGGTACATCGGCCCCTTCGAGATTCTTGATCGTGTCGGTGCTGTGGCCTATCGACTAGCACATCCACCAACCATGGCCAAAGTACATGATGTATTTCATGTATCCCTCTAAAGGGAGTACATACTAGACCCTTCATAGGTACTCTCTTCAGAGGTGGTACAGTTAGAGGATGATAGTTCTTATGATAAGTAACCAGTGAAGATCTTAGATCATAGAGAAAAAGTTCTATAACATAAGACAATGCACCTTGTCAAGGTGTTATGGAGAAACCAAAAGTTTGAAGAAGCGACGTGGGAATTAGAGGAAATGAGGAAGAAAAGTTATCCACATTTTTTGTGTGGAAAATGAAAATTTTAGGGAAAAATTTCTTAAGGGGGGAAGATTGTAATGAACTAAACATTCATTAATGAAAATTCCTCTTGATCTAATTAAATGTCTCATTATGTAAAATGATTATATAAAATGTGAAATTCTTTGGTTTTATGTTTTTGGTTTTTTAAAATACTATTAATAATTGTTACAATTTATAATATAGCAATTGAATATTGATTACATTATTAGTATAAATATAGGGCTTTAACAAATCCAATTTACTCAGACAAAGGAATTGATGGCCTCATCTAGTAAACTTTCCCCATATAAAGCCCATTTTTCAGTGCTCAAAAAGAAGGTGGTGTAATTGGGATTCTCTCTTGAACAAGCTCAAGCCAAGCTTCAATATTTTATGCTCAAATGGAACCACCTACGAGAGAAGTGAAAGTTGATAGAGACTAACACCCGAGAAATGTTATCCGAGCCACCCCGAGAGTCTGTCACCATCATATACCTTACTCTTTGGTCTTATGTGGGTGTTATAAGGGGTTATGTAACAAGACCTAAACACTATGAGTATGTACATTATTAATTTATATAATAATTAATATGCATACATTTTATTATTGTTACTTTTTAAATAGTTTTTAAAGCAGAAATAGTATTTTTAGTTAATATTTAACTAAGAATTTTTTTTGATGAATTAATGGCTTCATGAATTAAATAATATTTTAATAATTTATTATTATTATTAATATTAAATTAGTTTTTATTAAATATAAATGATCGTATAATTTAATGAATACAATTGTGATTTTTATTAAGATTTGAAATCCGTTTTTGTCAAAACCCATGAATTTTCGATAAATGTTAGTTTTTTATTTTAATAGTAAAAATTCACATATTTAAAAATTATTTCGAAAAAATGAATATTATTATTAGAATCAAGATGTATAAATTATCCAATGGTGAATTTTTCATAATTTTCTGAGACAATTGAATTTTTGGGTAAAAATTAAATACGGTTTAAATATATAATGTGTTTTATGACATCATAATGACCCAATAGTGATTTAATAAATACTATAAATGATATGGTCGTCCAATATATGTTTTACCATTAAAATAATTTAATTTTAGGTTTTTTTATTTATTTTACAATCTTTAGTGTACCCTCCAAGAGTTAAAAAACATTTTCTCTTTTTAAATGAATTTCTTTAAGAGTATGACTCATCTCCACATAAGCGACCATATTATTTTAAGTTGTTTGGAAATTTTCCTTATAAAATATTGTTTTTAAATCCCCTTTTGAAAACACCATGGGCAACAAACATTGTCTTCTTTTTGGTATTGATTAGTTTAATGTGTGCTGACCCAATCCTAAATAATAAAGAATTACCTCACCTTTCCTATATAAACCCACCCAATCTCCCACTTCCTCTTCACTAAAATCCATTTGAGTTCGTCCAACCTCTAAAATCCTCTATCTAGAATCCTCCCAAGCCCCCCAAGATCCCAAGAGTCCTTTATCAAGCCTCTCCCAAGCCTTTGGGATCACATTTTCAAGTAAAGGATTTTGTCTTTCCTCTCTTTATCCAAGTTTATTAATATAGTTATTACCTTTTATTTTAAATTATAAATGTCAGGGTATGACTTAAAACCTCCCCCATACATTCCTATTTATGTTTTAATTATGAGATAACCCTTTTCTCTCTCATTAATGCCTCCCACATACACCCGTTACCATGCTGAAATTCAGTAAGGAATTTTGTCTCTCCTCATTTACATTCAAGAAATTATTTTGTATTGTGAATCCAAATTACATTAATTATGTTGGGAAGTGTATATATATGGCCCCCTTACTTTCCATTTCATGTAAATATTATTATACACCACTTTCTCTCTCATTCACCATTTTTATGAGTTCTTATGTCACGCTGTTATGCTGCTGAAATTGCACCGTGATTTTCCAAGCCAATGTCATTGTGTAGTGATTACCATGCCAATTTTTCTATAAAGGGTATTAAACTTTATGAAAATTTACTTATTGATTATAAATATTTAGGTATGAATTCCACATCCCTTTATCATGGAGTAAATGATGATGAATGATTCCATGTTGTATGATCCATGTGTCACACTTATGCATGAAATGAAATGTTTAAGGGTGCACCCGGATATCGCTCCAATGCATTGGGTAAAGATTAGTATCGTGATAGATCAAGTGAAATGAGAGTTTAATCATGATCATTCAAGTAAAATTAGGGTTTAATCATGCTTCAGGTGCAATGAGCCTTGGATCAGGCTAAAATCATGTTAAATGTTCTTGCCACATTTCCATGTTATGTTAATCATGCTATATCACGACTTTTTTTTTTCATGTTTCTCTTATGATCCATTGATATGCCTATTTCCTCACATGTATTTTATCTTTCATGTTATACCCTTTTCACTCCCTTACTGGGATTTATATCTCACCATTTTTTTAAGCATGCCCTCAGGTTATCCCATGTGATGCTAAGTACGAGGGAATGTATTGGTCAATTAAAGGATGTTTTCAATAGAGATGTTATATTTTATGTCTATGTTATTATGTAATGTTCCTAAGCCACAAATACACTAGAAATACGGATATTCTATGTTGTATCAAGTGATTTTTTCTATGTAATAAGTTATGTTTAAGTGTGTAATAAAGAGAAGGGTTGTTATAGTTGGTATCAGAGGATAGGTTTAGTTATTTTTGGGATTAGGATTAGAAAACCCTAGTAAAGCCTTAGAGACAAGAAGATGTATAATAAAAACATCCCTAAATTTTGGTGAGTATGGAGTAAGTGGTTTATCAATAAAATACATCCCTCTCTGGATATGAGTAGGTGGATGCGACTCTGACATAGATGTACCTAGGAGTGAAAACTCCGACAAGGAGTTTCGAGCTTGACCCAGGGTATCCTGGTACAAGACAACGAGCCTTTCTATACTCTTGGTTATGACACTCCCTTGGGATATGCTTTGTTAAATATAAAAGATTAGTATGAAACATTGTTATGGAAATAAAAAAATCCCCTTAGAATATATGTTGGGAAGTAGATCATGGAAAACATAGATTAAAGCCTATAGATTCAAAATTTATGTTATTTAGAAGTTATCCCTATTGTCTTGGGATTTCCATTTATGTATTAATACATTATGATACTCATACCTATGTATATATCAGATATAGTAGAACAAGAATAAAAAAGATAAAGGTAGGGTTCTCTTCCATAGTTCTACACATTCTTTTATATCCCGAATGTTTGGTAGAACAATCCTAGCACCCCCAAAAATCATGGAAGTAAAGATGTCGGTGAGTACACCAAATGAGCAAATCATAGCATCCCATGAGTATAAATCCTCGCCTATCGTATTATGTGGACTGAACTTCCTAGAGAACCTTGTCATACTCCTTCTAGAGGAATTTGATGTAATTCTTGGAATGTATTGGCTTTCCTTATATAGAGCCAATATAAGTTTCCATGAGAGGGAAACCACTCTCTATATAGAGAATCAACCCACAATTCTGTACAAGTGAAAGGAGGAGGATGAATCTTAATTAGCACCATCATCTCAAGCATGGATATTAATTCCCTATGAGAATAGGTATCTAGATCATATGATTGATCCTATGGAGGAAACCATCCTTAAATACATGCCTATTGAAAGGGAATTTTCTGAAGTGTTTCCTGGGGAATTTCCCAGTCTTTCTCTTAGAAGAGATGCTGAATTCTAAATTGATCTTATAACTGGGGCATTTCCAATATCCACGACCCCGTATAAAATGGAAGTGGTGGATCTTGAGAAGCTGAAGAAACAACTATAGGAGAATCTAGATAAATGGTTTATATTCCCAAGTGATTCACCATGGGGTGGAGCAGTCCTCTTCGTCAAGAAGAAAGATGGGTCAATGAACCTGTTCATCGATTATTGCGATCCTAAAAAAATCATGACAAAGAAAAAGTTTCCTCTCTAACGAATTGATGAATTTTTTGATTTGATGCATGGATCACAATAATTCTCCAAGGTGGATTTGCGGTCGGGATATTAGAATGTAAGGGTGAAGGAGGATGATATCCCCAAGACTGCTTTTCGTACAAGATACGTGCACTATGAATTCATAGTAATGACTTTAGGACTCACCAATGCTCCATGAATCTTCATGGACTTTATTAATAGACTCTTTAGATATTACCTCGACAAAATTGTGGTAGTCTTTATAGATGATATTCTAATATACACAAAACAAAGGGGGATCCTGAGGATCATCTACAAACTATACTAGAGGCCTTAAGGAAGGCGAATCTCTAGGAAAAGTACAGTAAGTGTGAGTTATGGTTGAAGGAGGTCTCATTATTGGGCCATATCATCACAAGCAATGAGATATATGTGGATCCCTCCAAAACAGCTGCAATTGAGGTATGGTCGGGGCCAAAATTGGTAACGTATATCCATAGCTTCTTGGGGTTATCTGGATATTATCGAAGATTTCTGAGAAATTTTCTCACAATTGTCTAACCCTCTTACCATGCTTACTCAGAAAGGATTAAAATTTTATTGGAGTCATGAATGCGAAGAAATCTTGAAAAAGTTGAAAACGAGGCTTTTCAATATGCTTGTGATCACTTTACCCACAAGTGGAGAACTTTTTGTGGTATTTAGTAATGCTTCAAAGAAGGGCATGGGATGTGTATTGATGAAAAATGAAAAATTCATTGCCTTTGCTTCAAGGTAATTGAAAGTTCGTGAGTAGAATTATACAACACATGATATGGAGTTGGATGTAGTGATCTTCGCTTTAAAAATTCGGCGGTATTATATCTTTGGGGAGAAGTGTGAAATATATACGGACCACAAAAGCCTCAAGTATATATTCACACAGAAGTATTTGAACATGCACCAATGATGATGGTTAGAGCTGATAAAAGACTATGATTGCTCAATCCAATACCACCCTGGGAAATTGAACATCGTGGGAGATGCTATAAGAAGAAAGTATCATGCATCTCTATCATTGATGAGAATTGAAAAAGATTTAATCTTCTTAGATTTTAAAAGGATGTACATTGGAATCATTAAATAAGGAACATAATAAATAATTTATCAAATGATTTCTCAACCATCCCTCGTAGAGAAAATAATGTATTCTTAAAGAAGTCTTCTGGAAATTCTGAAAAGGGTGGAAGCTATCAGAAATTGGAAACCCTCAGACTTTGTAGTTGAAAAGGATGGAATTGTGAGATTTGGGTCACGATTATGTGAACCATCCGATCCCGAGATAATGAAGGAGCTTCTAGATGACTAACATAGATAAACATCCTCTATTCACCTAGGGATCACGAAGATGTATCGAGATCTGTAAGAGAACTTTTTGTGGGAAAATATGAAAAAGGGAGATTGTTGAATATAAATCAAAGTTCTTGGTATGTCAGCATGTGAAGGTTGAGAGGAAAATGTCTAAGGGTATGATGCAACCACTACCCATACCAACATGGAAGTGATAAAAAATTACATTGGACTTTGTCACTAGACTTCGAAGGACATCCATAGGAAACAATTCTATATGGATCATTGTGGACCATCTTTCCAAGATATCTCACATTATCGTGATTTGAGAGGACTTCTCACTAGATCAACTTGCACGAGGTTACATAAATGAAGTGGTAAGGATTCATAGATTACCACTATCTATTATATCTGATCGATATCCACGATTCACTACTATTATTTGGAAGAGTCTGAAACATGCTCTGGATACTGAACTGAACATCAGTACGGCCTATCATCCTCAAACTGATGGCCAGTCTGAGCATACTATCCATACACTCAAGGACATGCTGACAGCTTTCTCAATGGACTTCAAAGGAGTATGGAAACAACATTTTCCACTGGTAGACTTCTCCTACAATAAAAATTTCCACTCGAGCATCCAAATGGCATCATATGAATCCATTTATGGAAAAAGGTTCAGAGCACTGGCATGATGGGATTGATATTGTGATTGTAAGGTGCTAGGACCATAAATGGATGAAGAAATGGTGGAGAATTTTAAAACCATTCAGCTGCATATCAATTCATCCTAGAAGAGTTATTCCGATAATTGTCGATGAGACCTTGAGTTTAAAGTTGAAGACATGGTATTTCTACGCAAATCTTTATGGTAGATGGTCATGAGGTTTAGAAATAAAGTGAATTTAAGTCCTAGGTACATCAGCCCCTTCAATATTATTGATTGTGTTGGGGTTGTGGCCAATCTACTTGAACTTTCAACTACCATGGCCAAAGTACTTGATGTCTTTTATGAATCTCTCTTAAAGAAGTACATACCAAAACCTTCACATGTACTCTCTTCAGAGATGGTATGGTTAGAGGATGATCTTTCTTATGAGTACCAACCAGTGAATATCTTAGATCGTAGAGAAAAAGTTCTATGAAATAAGACGATGCCCCTCATCAAGGTGTTATGGCAAAACCAAAATTTTGAAGAAGCGACATGATAATTGAAGGAAATAATGAAACATAGTTACCCACATCTTTTTTAGTGTGGAAAAAGAAATTTTGAGGGAGAAATTTCTTAATGGGGAAAGATTGTAACGACCCAAACATTCATTAATGATAAATTCTTCTTGATCTAATTAAATGTATCATTATGTAAAATGTTTATATAAAATGTGAAATTCTTTGGTATTATGTTTTTGGTTTTTTAAAACACTATTTTGAATTTTGACCATTTCTAATATAGCCATTGAATAGTGATCAAATGATTAGAATAAAAATAGGGCTTTAAAAATACAATTTACTCAAACAAAGGAAGTGATGGCCTCATGTAGTAGACTTTCCCCATATGAATCCCATTTTTCGGAGCTCGAAAAGGAGGTAGCATCATTGGGATTCAATCTTGACCAAGCCCAAGAAGAGATTCAACATGTTAAGCTCAAATAGAACTACACACGAGAGATGTGGAAGTTGATAGAGATTACCACCCAAGCAATGTTTTCCGAGCAACCCCTAGAGTCTGTCACCATCGCAAACCTTACACTTGGGTCTTATGAGGGTGTTATAAGGGGTTATGTAATAAGACCTTTAGACTATTATTATGTTTATTATTATTTTATATAATAATGAATATACATATATTTTATTATTGTTACTTTGTAAATAGTTTTTAAAGAGGAAATAGTTTTTTTAGTTAATATTCAACTAAGAAATCTATTTTGATGAATTAATGGATTTTTGAATTAAAAAATATTTTAAACAATTATTAATAATATTATTATTAAATTAATTTTATTAAATATAATTTATCAAATAATTTTATGAATGAAATTTTAATTTTTATTGAGGTTTGAATGATGTTTTTTTCAAAACCCATGAATTATCGATAAATGTCAGTTTTTATTTTAAAAGTAAAAATTCACATATTTAAAAAATTATTTAGATAAAATGAATATTATTTTTGGAATCAAGATGTTGAAATTACCCAACATTTAACTATTCATAATTTTCTGAGAGTCTAATTTTGAGTAAAAATTAAATACCTTTAAAATATATAATGTGTTTTATGACCTCATAATGACCCAATAGTGATGTAATAAATACAATAAATGATATTTTCGGCCAATATATGTTTTACCATTAATATAATGTGATTTTAGGTTTTTTTGATTTATTTTACAAAACATTAGTGGACCCTCCAAGGGTTATAAAACATTTTCTCTTTTTAAATGAATTTCTTTGAGAGTGTGACGCACCTCCACATAAGCAACCCTATTGTTTTAAGATGTTCAGCCATTGGACTTATAAAATATTGTTTTGCACTCAACATTGGAAAAAACAATATGCAAAAACCATGGTCTGTTTTAATGTATTGATTATTTTAATGTGTGGTGATGAAAACCTAAATAATAAATAATTCCCTCTCCTTTCATATATAAACCCACCCAAACTCCCACTCCCACTTCACTCAAAGACTTTGTAGTTTATCCAAATTCTGAAATACTCTCTCTATAATCCTACCAAGGATCACCATGATCTAAATAATCCTCTCAAAATCCTCTCCCAGGCCTTTTGGATCACACTTCCAAGTAAGGGATTTATTTCTTCCTCTATTTATCTAAGTTTTTTTAATATTGTTATGTCCTTTTATTTTCAATTATAAATGTTGGGGTTTTTTTCAATACTATCCCATAATTCCCTATTTATGTTTTAATTATGAGAGACCCCTTTTCTATCCCATTAATCCCTCCCACATACATTCGTTATCATGGTGAAATTCCGTAAACAATTTCTCCCTTCTCATTTACATCCAAGCAATTTTTTGTATTATGAATCCAAATTACATTACATATGTTGGGACATGTACATATTTGATCCCCTTACTTTCCATTTCATGTACATATTATGAGACACCCCTTTTTCTCTCATCAACTATTTTTATGAATTTTTATGTCACACCGCTATGTTGCCGAAATTGCACCGCGATTTTCCAAGCTAATGTCATTTTGTAGTGAATACCATGCCCATTTATCTATCAAGGGTTTTCACCTTTATGAACATTTACTTATTGATTATAAATATTCATGTATGTATTCCACATCCCTTTATCATGGAATAAATGATGATGAATGATTCCATGTTGTAAGATCCATGTGGCACACTTATGCATGAAATGAAATGTTTAAGAAGGGTGCGCCAGAATAGCACTCCAATGCATTGGGTAAAGATTAGTATAATGATATGTAAAGTTCAATGAGGGTTTAATCATGATAATTAAAGTTAAATGTGGGTTTACTCATGTTCCATGTGCAATGAGCCTTGGATCTTTCTAAAATCAATTTAAATTTTCTTTCCACATTTCCATGTTATGTTAATCATGTTATATCATACCTTTATATTCTTGTTTCTCTTATGCTCCATTGATATACCTATTGAAAAACATGTATTTTATCTTTCATGTTATGAATTTTCACTCCCTTAATGGGATTTATATCTCACCCTTTTTTATGCATGTCCTCAGGTTATCCCATGCAATGATAAGTACGAGAGAATGTATTGGTCATGTAAAAGAAGTTTTCAATAAATATGTTGTGTTTTATATCTATGATTTTATGTAATGTTCCTAATCCACCAAGACACAAGATCTTTAGATCTTATATGTTGTATCAAGTGAATTTTTCTATGTGATAAATCATGTTTATGTGTGTAATAAAGAGCCTGGTTGTTATATGAATCCTATTTGTCTTGATAAGGAGACTGAAGATATTCGATTTGGCCACTTTTCCAGGATGTTAGAGGAGATTGAAATCATATACAATTTGATTGAAAAGGAAAAACTTTATACTCCATATTATAACAATAAAATTTCTGTTGAGTATGTAAGGATGCATCTTTTATGTAATGAATGTATAGCTATTGGGAACTCTTCGATGAAATGTTGGAGGAATGCCTCATGAGATGAATGTGGGAATAGAGGTCACCCGAATAATCTTTTTCGAAAGAAATCATAGTTGACTGGTCTTTCTTTCTGAAAGTCCACTAATCATGATGGTATTCCTAAATATCCATCTCCCATTGTGGGCGATGCTTTTATTTTTGGTAACTCTGATTCTCAAGTGTCCCACCTTGAAGGCAAAGATCCGTTGATGGATGTATCTCTAGATATTTCTCATAGTAGTCCTCATAATACCTGTGTGGAATTGGTTAAAAATGTTAAATTAGTTAAGAATATGATCCCTAGGTCCTATCAAGATTATGTTTCCAATAAGAATGACGAGAAACAACCTATTGACTGTCATCAAGAGATCCATAATCTTTTTCAATCAACTAAAATATCAAAGGAATGGGGGAACATGTCTGAAGATGAAAGATGTAATGTTGGTACCCCTATATGGGTTCCGGAAAGTGGTGCGCATACATCTTATAAGGATGAAATATTAAGTGGATAGATGATGATGAATGATATTGAGGGTTTCACCTATATTCCCTAAAAGTGGATTCCATGAAAGGATTACTCTAATATTCATAGGAATGTATCTACCAGATCAACCTCCAAGGTATCAAGGAAGGTGGATGCTAATATCCTTAATATTCTAAATCGGGACAAGTCTCAATCTGAGTGATAGTCTTCTGGTGACTCTGACTATTTAAATGATATGTAGTCATATGATATGTAGTTTTGTTTTTTGGTGGATGAAAGCATTTATGCTTCTTTGACCCCATTCCTCGCTTTTATGTATGTTTTCATTATTTTTAATAAATAGTCAAAAGTGTTGTTTCTAGCTGGACTTCTTGAGTATAACTCATCCCCATCCATTTTTTCAAGATATACTTCCCCGAAAACCCCATGATACATCATTTATGGGAATTTAATGCAACCATAGGAATGGATTTGAATTAATTTTATAAGAAAACTAAAAACACCAACAAAAGTATATCTCCCTCCAAATCATGGATTTTTGTCAAATTATTTACAATTTCATAGAGGATGATGATTATTATCTATTGTCAACATCTAATGTATCGAGATTATTACCTTATGATAATGAATATCTAACACAAATGTGTGAGGAAATGAATAGATTCTTTTGAAAAACATATCTATTATGATGAACTATACTGATATATACCATAAAGTGTTTCTAAGTCTTCCTATTCACTAATATGTAGTGTTTCGAATCAAAATTATACTCAAATATCTTATGATTTAGTATAACCCTTACATAATGGCCACCTTTGAGTTGTAGGATCTTAAGAATTTTTTACGTGAGTATTTTTAATAGGGTTTATAAATCCTAGTGATTCACCATTGGGTTAACCAATCCTATTTATCAAGATGATGTACGGGTCAAAATTACTTTATATTGATTATCATGAACTTGAGAAAATAATAATAAAGAAAAATTACCCCTACTATAGATATAAGACTTGTTAAATCAACTCTTTCGAGCCCATTGTTTGTCTAAGATTGATATTTCGTTGGGAAAGAACTAATTAAGGGTGACATAGGATGATATTACCAATACTGCATTTTAAATAAGGAATGAACAAAATGTGCTCATAGTGATGGCTTTCATACTCACTAATTCCCCCAAAAATATTTATGGACATAATGAATATAATCTTTAGAAATTACCTTGATAATATTATGATAGTATATATAGATGATATTATGATATACTCAAAATGAAAGGATGGGAATGAGGAGAATTTGAATAATTTGCTAAAGTATTTTAGAATACTCATGCAATATGCTATGTACCAAAAATTTGAGACGAATGAAGTATCATTTTAAATTCATATTATCACCATAACATTGATATATATTGAATATTAAAAGAAATAATAAATTGATAAATAACTAAGACTATTGTCTTTAACATAGATTCGTAGATTCCTTGGACTTTATGCGTATTACCGATGAGTTGTGACGCAATTCATGGATTATAAAACCCATTAACCTAGCTAACATAAATGGGAGTAAATTTTTTCCATACTAGTGATGGTTAATACAGATTCAAGGATATGAAAATGAGTCTTATCACCACACTAGTTCTGATGTTGACCTTAGGGAGGGATTTTTTTGGTATATAAAGATTCATAAAACAATGGTTTGGGTTGTCTACTAATACAGAATGGTATTATGTGATAGCATAGGACTAAAGGCCATTGAATATTAATGAACATAACAACCCACCACATTACCTTGTGTGGGATATATTGTTCTTGAGCTAAAGATATGAAAAAATTATCTCTATGGGGAGAAGTGTAAAATATATAAGGGTCATAAGAGCCTCAAATATATATTCAGAAAAAAGGAGAATAACCTTAGATGCAGATGATAGTTAGAGTAGATTAAAGACTATTACTACTAAATCCATCACCATATAAGAAAAAAAATAATGTTATAGATTATCTGAGTAGAAAGGATTTTACATTTTTATAAATTATTTGAATTGGCAAGGATACCATATTTTAGATGGGAAAACGAAGGATATGGGAATAATAGTGGTATATAAATCCTACCAATGAAAAATTTCTACTGAACCATCAATTATTGATAGGACCAAGGAGGCCCAAAAAGTCTATGGGTTCATATATAGAAAGGTAACATAATTCTACAATTCACCACTGATGAAGAGGGAGTTTGAAATTTTGGAATGTGGATATGTGTCACATTATAACTAGAGTTGATGTGGGTGATTCTAAATGATACATATAGCTCATCCATCTCTATTCAACATGGATGAGTAATTATGTATAGATATTTGAAGAAAAATTTATGGTGGGATAAAATGAAGATGATGATTATGGAATTCATATATTGATGCATGGAATTTCAACATTTCAAATGAAGAATGGAAGTATTCTAAGGGTATGATGATACCATTTCCCCCATCAATATGTAGATGGAAAAACATAACCATGGATTCTATTATAGGTCTCCACAAGACATCTAAAGGAAGTAAAAAAAATATGGTTGGTATTTATTCTCCTTAAAAAGTCGGTATATTTCATTATTGTCAGGGAATATTTTTATCTTGACCATATCTCTATGATATACATAATAGATGTGGTAATATTTCATTTATTGAAAATATCTATTATATATAATCAAGATCCAAGGGTTACCTAAGCATTATATATAAGTCTTCATCAATCCATGGATATATAACTTGAATTAGTAATGTATATCACCCTAAAATGTATAGTCAATATGATAGAATAATCTAAACTCTATAGTATATGATAATACCTTGTTCAATGGGTTTCCAATGATGTTGGGATCAACACCTTCCACTAGTAGAGTTATAACATAACAACAGATTCTATTATTGAGTTCAAATGGAACCTTATGAGGATCTATATAGGATGTGAAGTGTAAATAAGAAATGTTGGGATAAATCATGTTATAAGAAGATGATGTGACTTGATCATTCTCATGAAATGGAAGGTACAGTTCAAAACATTTAGTGTGACATAAAATCCTCAAAAAGTTAACAGAATTTATATCCATACTGTAACATTTTGAGACCCAGTGAAACATTATTTTTTAAATATATTTAATATTTTTGATATTTTATGATACAAGAAACACTATAGTTATATTGAGTTACATGAAAAATTGAATTTATCTTATGTTATATGTAACAATAAGTACCACTTGTGTTATATGCAACAGAGGGATTAAAATTTAATACATGAAACACCATGTTTAAATGAAATGTGACATACTATTATTAAATTATAATATAAAATTTTGGTTATCACATAGAAATTGGAATGGAGGGTATGTATAAGATTAAATAATTATTAAAATTTATTCTTTACACATGTATAAAAGATCAATTATTTGGTGACTAATTATTTATAAATGATAAAAAAAACAATTTGAAAATAAAGAACATATTTCGATAAAAAACATTCATGAAAAAACATTCTTTGCCTCAATAAATTAAAAAATTAACCTTTAGTGAATTATTTAATAAAATTTATAAATTATATACTTAGTCAAATTTATAACAATCTTCTTATGTGTTTCTATAAAAAATATGAATAAATCCAATTTCACACAAAAAAAATATTTTTCTAAAAATAAAATTTTTGTACACTTTAAATAATTATATTCATATTATTTTTTTCCAATTTGAAATACAATATTAAAAAATGTAAATTCAATTTTGAATTCATAATGTAATAATTGTCATAGGGTAAATTTTTAATAATTTTCTATGAAGGTAAATTTTTTATAAATAGTAAAAAATATTGGTTTATATTGAAAATTGACATTTCTTTTAGAGCATAAAAAATAACTATTTTTTATAAGGGTTTAAAGGTAAAATTAATTAATTAATATAAATTTTAAACTAATTTATTTCATATTGATAATTTTAATATTTATGTTTTATATAAAATCTTTTAAAACATTTTAGCATTTTCTCATTGCAAGACAGCTTTAACGTGGAATCTGTGGGTTCAATATTTAATAACAAATCTCTAGCTATGTGATTGGATATTAAAAAAATGGATTGAATATTTGAAATTATAATAAATAATATAATATTAAAATGTGAATATTTTTCCCATAATTAAAAATAAAAAAATAGAAAATTTTATTAACGACTTTTAATGTTAAAATTGTTTTACTAGGTGGTGGGGGTTAATATAAAAAGATAAGTGTTTAAAATGACCTAATACTTATCTAAAATATGTTTTATGTAAATTTTTTGACCTTATCACTGTGATTATTTAGAATGGTCCATTTGGTAGCCTTTTTTAATGATATAAATGTGGGTACACCTTTTTCTTTTAAATGATTACAAATGTGCTACTCACCTCACTTATAAATGGCCACAATTATCCTCTTCTCTCCATACCTCAAAATCCCATTGTATTAGAAAATACCTACCAAAATAAAATTTTAAATTCTATAGTACCATACTAGTACAAATAGTTTTTCAAAAAATCCATCGTTATAAGCCTTTTGGTGACAACCAAAATAATTTTTCCAAAGAAGAGGAAATTACCATAACTGATCATTTTATTTTATTTCTTCATCCACCTTATTAAATTATTAATAATGTATCATGATATAATTAAATAAATATATTCTATATACCTAAATGTTTTTATGTTACAACAATGACCAAAATATATCTCTTATTCCAACATATGGTATATATAATCACAATTCATGTGTAAGGCTGACTACCGCCTTGCAGACCAAAGTTATTCATTTTCAATCACCACCACTCCCAACCTAATATAATTATGAATTTAATGTTTATATATGTAATTTATTATATATTTATACATCTAAAATCATTATAATATATATATATATATATATCAATACTTTCCATTCTGTGGGAATAAAATAACATATCTCATGTGTATGGTGGACTACCGTCTCGTTAAGCGATGTGATTCATTCACGCATTACATGGAAGGTAATAATGATAGGTTTAATTTAAATATGTGATATATATTGAATAAAAAATATTTTATAATTTTAATATGTTACATACCTTTATTTCATTCATTCCATCAACAAAAAAGAAAAAATTTATTTAAAATAATGCAGTGATAACCCGAAATGTAATTTTAATAAGAAATTATTAAAACATTTGTAATAAATGGTCATAATTAAATAATAAATCTTTTGATAATATGATTATAATTTTTTAATAAATTTATAATAAACATATATTTATTATAAATCAGGATCTTACATGTATAACGTATGTCAAGACTTATGTTAAATAATTTAGTCTCTATTTTATTTCTAGGATACATATAAACATTCACAACTTGTTTCTTTTTTTAAATATATATATGGATAAATTTTCATGTTATATCAATAATATGCTAATTTAAATGATATTTGATGTTTAATTTGATTTTATTATTTATTTAGTCTTTTATCCAATAGATTACTAGGGGAAAGGGACATCTTTCTCACTTTTTTTACTTCTGTGAGACCAATTCCATATTCACAAAATATTTATTTCATGTGGATTATATACATCACAAAATTATATTTTATGAATATTCCCATTAAAATTATTTGTATTTACATATCTATTTAAGTATTTATCTTTTCATGGTTTTGTTGTTCAAAAGGTACCATTATGGTAAGGGATTTTTGTCTCAAATTTATTTCATGGGGACCTAAGTTATGTTATTCAATTATAATTTTCTATATTGTGTATTTATAAACCCTTTTAAATATTATATCATGAATATAATTATTTTCCTTATTTTATATGTTTAATTAAATTTTATTATTTCATGGTGATTATAGTTCAATGTTACCAATGTGGTAGGAATTTTATGTTACAATCCCATAATTCAACAATATTGATTACGATTATTATTCCAATGATAAAATTATATGATAAATTTCTAATGAAACACATGAATTTTATTCTCCTCTAGTTTTTATAATAAGAGTACTTGTTTTAATTTCATTTTTCTCTCCTTGTATATTTATGCATTTTAAATAATTTTTTAATAAAAATCCACATTATTTCTCTCTTTAGTCAAAACAATTTTTTCCTTCAAAACAACTTTTTCAAAAAACAATTTCACATTTTTTTAACAATATTTAGATGAATTATTTCAGGCATTTTTACCAATTTTTAAACCTTCTATATATTTTTTTAATGTAATTTTAAATTCATTTTCCAAACAATTCCTATTTTGATTTTACAAAAAATGGGAACAAAATATTTATTTTAATGTGCATGAAAAAAAATAAATTTCCTTCCCCAAAAACCATTATTTTCATTGAATATTATTTTATACATTTTCAAAATTATTTTAAAAGAAACATTTTTTAAAAATATAATATGTTTTTAAATTTTTTTTCAATTTAAAAAGGATATTTTCCTCAAGAATCTATTAAATTATTTTCAATCATCTATTAAATAATTCAATGTATATTTTCAATGAAATGGATTTCCAATATGTTTTTTGAATTTTTATATTTAAAAATTGATTGATAATGAAAATATAATTTCATTAAGAAGCATTTTAATTGATTTTTCAAAATAATTATACATATAATATTACATTCATTGATGATACATATACCTTATTAGAGATATTATCAATGTATAACATTATTATTCTTTCTCTGAATGGTTTTTTTAAAAGGCCGTGATGTTTATCAAACCTATTTCTCTTACACTAGTTACACCTTTAGATCATTCTTTTGAATCATACATATTTTCATAGGTTATGCTATTATGGAATGATAGAATGATTATAATACCTATCTATTTTGAAAATATACAATTTAATGAAATTTATATAAATCCCATCTCATTACATTTTTATAATAGGATTAATGTTTTATTGTCTTGTGTAAAATTAAAACATGATTTTCATTATGGTATTGGTGGGAACTATATCTCCCTTAAGTGGATTGGGTGACTATTTATATCTAATGAGATATATAGGACTAAAATAGTGAGTTAACATAATTTAGCAAGGGGCTCTTAATAATATTATGGTATCGGGAGTGAACATTTTCTACTATGATTGTTTGGGGAGTAAACACATTACAATATGATAGTCATGGTAGAAATCCGTGACTACTATGGAAATTATTTTATATTCTTATTTGAGTTCCAAAAATATATGGCTTATGCCAATGTTATGATCTCATATTTATTTTTCTTTTATTTCCTTATGATTGATGTCTTATAAAATTCCAATCACTATGACATTACTCAAGATTATGATCTTTGAATTGAATGGTATAGTTGTCAAATGTTATCTCATGTTTCCAACCCCTTATTGTCATGTTATTCTTATAGTTATCTATTTTTACCCTTAATGAGCATATAAGAACACCGTTTCTACATTTCCTTTCCCCTGTTTACGAAAAAAGGTTTTATGTTGGCTATGTCTAAAAAGAATACTATGTTGTTGGATCTTTGTGGGTTACATTGAATATCCTTAAATAAATAAAAATATTTTATATCTAGTATCCAAAGACACTAAACCCATATGTTTATTAAGATTTTGGTTTTTAATGTAATGAATACTAATATAAAATGTTTAATATTAATGTAAGAGAATCCATGGAATTTAATGTTTTTATCAGATGATAGGTTTAGTTAACCATTGGTATATAGTACCAGAACACATTAGAGATATACCTAGGGATATTTCTAAGGATATATCTTGGTATGTATCTATTGAGAATTCAAAGCACATGAAAATGGATTGGATTATTTAAAAGGATATAGAATGAGATTTAAAATTAATAACATTCCCATTTGAATACTATATGTTAATATGAATCTAAATCAGAGGTACCTAGGGGTAATAACTTCAAAAAGGGTGAATTGAGCTGGAATCAATCATCACCTAGTGTGTGATGAAGAGAATTTCTGTACAGATGGTTTGAAACTCCCTTGTTATATGATAATTAAATTAATAAAATATTTACAAAAAATAATGAATGATTTGAATAATGGACTTTAATGACCTTTGATAGGACTATAGTTTAATATATTTTAAAAAACATCAGATGATTTAGACACCCAATAAGTGATTTTTCATGATAATGTTGATTCCCACTATGATTATTATTTCTCATACTTTTTGGTTAGTGTTAGTGGATGAAACATGAAGAAAACATGTTAACAGTGATGTGGAGAGACAATTATGTAAGCATGAGATAACAAATAGGATAATTATCAGAGTGATATATATTATGATTATGCCTAATAATCTATCATGATATATTATTAACAATGTAAAATTCCAGAAACCATGGAATGAAATATTCCATTCTAACCAATGAAGTGAAATTATTGAAGTGTATAAGTTTTTGTATTTGTGAATTATGTTATGGAAGTATTTCAATAATGGTATTTTAGTTAAAAGAATCATGAAATGTCTAAGTATTAAATTAATTTTTTATGAATATAAGACTCCAAGAACGATTTAAATTTTTTTTATAGATTCCGTCATTGGTTTAGGTGTTAATGGTTTTTCATTTGTTCAATTTCATTGACACCCCTTTTGAGGAATTATGTGATGGGATTTTGTCATGATTAAAGATGGTTTAATAGAAAATTTATGTAAATAAAACACTTTTGTTTTGTATATGTATTACACAGAAATTAATTTGAGGTGGAATTTATTTAAAAATTGTTGAAGTATAATTAAAAGTAACAGTAAACTTTATGGTTTATCATATCTTGGATTTTGATGTAATTATGTGTTGTTGTTTATCACCTTAAAATTTCAACACACCTAATTGATGTAAAAGAAGATTTCTCTTTGGAACTTTTCCCCGAATATATATAAAATAAGTGGTAAGGTTACATGGGTATTTTTTTAAATTATATCTAATCGAGTTTTTAAGTTCACCTTAGTGTTTGGATGAAGTCTTAAATATGTTCTTAATAAAATTCTGTGTTTTAGAACTAAATATCATCCTCATAAAATGGTTATTTTGAGATAAAATTCAAACCATAGAGGATTTTTAATATCTTATTCTATGTAAATGAATGGTTTTTGGGAAAAAACCCATCCTCAAATTGAGTTTTATTATAATACTATCTTTCAATCAAGAATCAAAGTGGCTCCTTATGAAACCCCTTATTGAAAAAAGTGTAGAACATCAATTTATGTGAATGATTTTTAAAAAAAACTATTGGGACATAATAAGTAAGATCAAATATAATAGATGGATAGATCCATTAAAAATAAAATAAGGGAGATAAAATTGGACAAAAAAATGTTATTTTGTTAATCACCAAAGAGATATGGAATTGCAATTTTGTGAGTAGGTATTTCAATGAATTTATCTATGGATGAAAGAAGGTAAAACTAAGACATAGGTATATTGGTCCCTTTGGAAATACATTGTAATATCATTAAGATAGATTATAATTTAAAAATTATTTTAAAAATATATCATGTTCATGATGTGTTCTATGTACATCACCGAATGAAGTACATACCTAATCTTTTACATATACTAAACTTATATGTTGTACCAATGAAGCATGATCTTTCTTATAAGGAACAATCAGTTAATATTATGGGTCATATATAGAATTTGATATGATATAAGAACAATCATATAGTAAATGATTTTTTGTTAAAACCACTAGTTTGAGAAAGATTTCTTGGAACCTAAGACTATAATGAGGCATAATTATCATCATTTTTGGGTAAAAACTTATTAGTTTTCATAAAGAAATTCATTTTTTTGGTGGTAGAATGTAACACCATAATATTTTTTGAATTATTTTATTTTCATATAAATTTATCATTTTTGGTATTTGGTATTAACATGAAATATATAGTCTACCCTAATTTACACAGAACACTGAGTTAATATTGTGTTATACTCAACAATGATTTTAGGTTGCATTATAAGTAACCCTCTGTTTAAAGGAAATGGGTGTTTCTGTACTCAATTTTTTATTTAATATAATAGTTATCTCCTAGAAATTATAATATAGGTTATGAATATGATTTACTAGAATATACAAATATATGGTTAAATATTTAAATAAAATAAATTCATTGGTGGTTAAATAATTATAAATTAATCTAATTTTTTTTTGAAATAAAGCAAATATTTTTCTAAAAAACTTTATTTATGAACACATATTCATTTTACATAAATATAATTAACAAATAAATTTACATGAATTATTTTAATTATACTTATATATAATTTATTAAATAAAAATTGAAAAATTAAAATTCGTTTTTTTTCAAGACAATAGATAATAATAAATCCAATTTTATGATTATGAACTATATTTTTTATGAAATATTTGTTTTGTCACCTTTTCACAGTTATTTGAAAAAAACTATATTTAAATGTTACAATGCATATTCAAAAAATGATATTTATTTTTTAAGTATCATTTTAAAATTATCTCAGGTTAATGTTTTCTTAATTTTTCATGAAGATAAATATTTTTGATGGATTGTAAAAAATCGCGACTTTTACTAAGAATTTCCATTTCATTTAAATAATTTTTTAAAAAATTATTTTAATAAGTTTTTAATTTTAAAATTAGTTAAATTATATATTTAATAACACTATTTAGTTCTTTGTTATCATTTTAATATTCTATTTTGAAATAATAGCTCTTTAAAATTGTGAACATTTCTTCTTTAGAAAATTAATTTCCTTCACATTTATGGGTTTAATATTAAATTAATAATTTCCCCTTCTATCAATGAAATTTGGAAAAAAAGATTCCATATTTTCTATAAATATAAGTTATATTCCCTAATATGGTTGAATTAATTCTAGACTATAATTAGTAGTAAAATTATTAAAAAACAACATGGTGTTTAAGGTGAAATGAGTTTAGCAGCACGTGGGGGGGGGAGGTAAAACATAAATAAAAATGGTAAAAAATGAACCAAACATTAAAACACAAAATTGTATTGATATATTAAGATATTATATCCTTTTGGATAAATAATGTCCCATTTCTTATCATTGTGGACCGATAAAAAAGATGGTACAACTTTTTAAAAAAAAATTACAATTGTGCCTCAAACCTCAATTATAAAAGGCCACCCTCCTCATATACAATTTATACTTCTAAAAAAATTATTTTCGAATATAAATACAATAATAATTTACATACTTCCATCATAACATTATATAATCCTTTGTTTGTTCATTAATCCAACCTAAGAATCATTTGGGCGAAAACCAAAAGATTTTTTTGAAGAAGTAGTAAGATCCTTAAATGATTATTTTATAATATTTCATCTTTCACATAGATGAATTATTTTTTAATTTTTATTAAATAATAACCATAGTATATTCCATATAATTATATGTTTTTATGTGAAGGTAATGAGATAAAACCACCTCATATTCCATCAAATGAGATATGAAATGACTATTTGTGCCTATGGAGGACTACCTCCAGACAAATCGAAGTGATGTGATTCATTCATAGTATACATGGATGTTCGTAAGGATTGATTTAATGAAAATAAGTGATATGTATGAAATAAAAATTACAATTGAATTTTAATATATTAAATACCTTTCTTTCTTTCATTCTATTGAGAAATTGGAAACAATTTACATGTATACATGAATCCTTCAATCTCCATTAATAATGTCTTTAATTTTAAATCTTTAACATATATATTACTATAAAAAATATATATAAAAAATATATATTATATTTATATAATTTAAAAAAATTATTATTTAATAATGATAAAATTATAATGGAAAAAATAAAAAATAAAAAATATACATGAAAAACAAAGTATTTATTACCCAAAACATAATTTTAACTAGGAATTATGAATAAAATATTTATAAAAGGTCACAAGAAAATAAAATATGGAATGAAACATATTAGTATGTTTCTAAAATATATGTATAAAATTCATATATTTATTATACATGAGGTTTGAATGTGTATGAATAATATCGAGACATATGGGAAGATATTTCCATTATTTCTTTAATTTGAGAGAGATATATGGAAATTATGAACTCATTTATTTTGGGTGGTGTATATACTAAAAATTTGAAATTATATATCACTAATATATTTATTTTTGAAATATTTATATTTTAATTTTATTTTATACATTTCATGGGTATTACGATACAAAATATTACTAAAATGGTAAGTGATTTTCTTATTGTGATCCTATGGTATATTATTGCATATCATCCTTTATAAGGATTATATATTTCCTATTTGAAATGTAATATCATGAATATTATTTTTTAATGATATTATATATTTCATTTAATTTTATTTTTTTTATGGGGATTATGATTCAAAGTTACCAAATTGGTAAGATTTATATATTATAATCTTATAGTCTTTGGGGATTTTTTTTATGATTATGATTCTAATAATGAAATCACATCATCTATATATAATGAAACTCATGATGGTTTATCTCAAATGGCTATATCAAAATAATACATGTTTTCCATTTTCTTATCCTTTATAACTCAATGGTTAAAAATATTATTTTTATGAAAAATAATATTTATATGTCTCTTTCGTCAAAAAAATTTATTTTTCCAAAACCATGTTCTATAAAAAAATTACAATTTTTTTATTATTAAAATAATTTATTAAATAAATTATAACCAATTTTTTATCTTATTACAAAATTATTTGACATAATTTTTCATTTATTTTTAAACAATGCACGATTGTTGTTTACTGAAAATGTGAAAAAATCTTTGTTTTAATATGTACGATAAGAAATGGATTTTATCTTGTCATTAACATTACATAAATTGATGGTAAATTTATATAGTTTCATATAAATTTTCAAATAAAATTATGTTTTATTATTTTTTTATGTTTTATAATATTTTATTTCATAGATGAATGGATATTTTCTTTAGGAAATGTGTTAAATGGTTTTTAAAGATTCCTTTATATGTTGAAATTTTTTTCCATGAAAATTTTTTCCAACATATTTTATGAATTATTAATTTTAAAAACACATTTTCAAATAAAATTTATTCCAATTAATAAATTTATCAAATTTTATTTCCAAAATATTTTTCTATATAAGATTACATCGAATAATGATATTTGTTGATTTAATGAGGATATGATCCAATAATACCATTCTCAATATTTCTCTAAATGGTCTCTATTTGTGATAGCATGATAACTATGAAAATTATTTCTATTACATGGGTTACACCATAATGAAACTATTTTGATACCCACTTATTTTAATGGGTCATCCTACGATGGAATGATTAATTAGTTATAGACCATTTTTTTATTTCCCATGGTTTATGATATGATGAAATATTTATGAAACCTATTTCATTTTATGTGTTATCATATTCTAATTTATTTCTGATCTTGTGGCACATATATTCATGATATTATTAATATGATGGGTGGGACCTATATCTCCCACCAATGCATTGGATAATTATTTATATCTCATGATATAAACACTATGTGTGTGGGGAGTGAACACGGTTCAAGAACATGATTTTTTGATATCCTAATATTTGGAGTAAACCGTGACTACTAAGATGGTTTGGGGAGTGAACCCAATACACTATTATAACCTTGGAAGCAACCCATTGGAACTAGGAAAATTATTTTATATTTTTATGTGTATGTAAAAAATCCATGTCTTATGTCAATGTTATGATCTTGGGGCTCATGTCCTTTGATATTCCTATGATTCATTTCTTATAAACTTCAATTATTTATTCTATGCCTCTATAATATGATATTCTATATACAGGATGTTGTTTTAAAATAATATTATCATGTTCTCATACCCTTAATCTCGTTTTATGCTTTCATATCTTCCGTGTTTACCCTTATTGAGTATCTGAGCACACTCTTTCTTATGTTTACCTTTATCATGTTATGAAGAATGATTTTATGTATGGTTTCTCTAATAAAAGTGATATGTGGGAATATATTTGTTGGATAAAATTGAAATATTCTATAAAAAAGGATTTTTTATCTAGTCTCCAATTGCAAAGAACACATTTGATCATTAGGCTAGTATTTTTGAAATGTAATTAATATTAATCCAAAAAGATATAATTACTATATATGAATATAATGAGACTCTATACACAAAATTGTCAATGAGATATTGATTTTTTGGTCACATATTAGGTGTTTCTTCATATTTAACAATGTAATAAAGTCATGTGTTTTTGGAAGAAATAAAATATTAACAGTAGATAAATTGACCCCTTTGAGATCATTGATCACATCATAGTGGTTGCTTACCGGATAGCTCTCCCACCCAACCTATCTCAAGTACATGATGTGTTCCAATTACCCTCTTGAAAAAGTTCATACCAAAAAAATCACATGACATGAACCTAGATTTTGTATCATTATAGAGTTACATTTAATTAAATGTGTACCCAGTGAAGGCCTTAGATCGTAGAGATTATGTTTTAATAAACAAGATAGCTCAACTGGTCAAATATTTTTGGCCAATCCACAATTTTAAGGAATCAACATGTCAACTGAAAGAGGTAATGAAATTGGATTAACTTCACCAATATTAACATTATTTTTTAATATAAAATTTCAATGGTGAAATTATTTATGGTGGGAGAATTGTAAAACACCAATTTTTTGAGAAGCGAAACCGATGTTCAATATCATATAAAACACACAACAATGACCCCAAAAAAACATGATTATTTTAATTTTGGACATTAAAACCTAGAAATTCAATTAATGTGAATAAATCGAAATAACTAAATTATGAAATAGATATAAATGTTTTAATCAATTTATAAATTCCTAAGAAATATATGATCAATTTTTAATAGACATTTATTCGTAAAAAAATAAGATTATTCAAAACAATTTTATATTGATTTTTGTAAGAAAATATTATAATTAAACATTTTTAATTTTATAAATTTTATTTTATAAAAATAATATTTTTTGAAATAATCATATAATTATTAACTAATACTGATCATTTTTTATATTTAAAAAATAATTATTTAAAGTGATTAGTGAAAATTTTGAATTTTGTAAAACTGTAATTTATTTTTAATAAATTAAGTAATTTAAATATCCCATGAATATTTAATATGATTTAAATGCAACATATTTATAATATAGTATGAATTTATTTAGGTAAATTAATTTAAATCAACCATATAATGGATTTTAATATAAGTTTATTTTTAGGCTTGCAAACACTTTTTAATGAATACTATTTCAAATTGTATAATGTTTCTCCAATTTATCTAATTAAAATGACCCATAATAAAAAATTAATGAAATTAAATATATATATATATATGATATATCTATAAATATTAATTTCATTTCATTTTACTTTTATTATATGACATGTAGCAATTATAAGATCATTTATATGCATGAAAATACATTTTCGGAAAAGCTGTTTGTTTGACATTTAAATGATTTTAATTTTTTAAGTTAAGTTTTGAATCTTCTAAAAAATAATTTTGATAAAATAAAATCCATATTTTTAATCATAAAAATTTATATTATAAAATAATTTATGCTTAATTTCTTGTTATAATGAAAAGAAAAAATATTAAAAAATCGTTATCATAGTTAAAAATTGAAATGGTAAAAGTGATTAACCTTAGAGGTAAAGATAATAAAATGTTTAAAAAAGTTTATTTTTAGTTTTTTAGGTGGTTTTAGGCATTAAATATTACCAAATAAGTTTTTTAAATTTTAGCATGACTTGGAATGAGAGTGTTCCCTCATTATTGAATAGTTTTGGGTGTTAAAAATAATGACAATCCTCATCTATTACAAAATGGTAACCTATATCCTCTCCATTCCAAATATAAAAAACTAATTGGGTCAGCCAATAGCTATAAATATCAATTTACTATTTCCTTCCCCAGAACCTATAATACTTGGTTTGATTATAACTCTTTTCTATGAACGATTTAGGTATAATCCTTAAGAGGTGGGTTGTATAATAGGTAACATTATTAATTGAGGATCGTTGTATTATTTCTTAATCCATATCCACCAAATCATTATAAATAATATCTATATGATAACATCAGTATCACTCATAAACAATTATTTTATTTTTATAATATAATTACCTAAATCCATCTCCACTTACATTAAATGGTAAATGAAACTGTTGATCATATGTATGATGGACAACCTCATTACGAACCGATGTAATTTATTTAGCATCATCGCCTCTCAGAGTTGTTCATAAATATTGATTTAATATATATATATATATATATAAATATATATGATAGTAATGAAATAATTTCCATATTTTAAAGAAATATATCACAATATTTACTACCTTACATATATGGAAAATGATAACATTGTTCATGTGTGCAGTATGCTACTTCTTTTCAAAGGAATGTGATTAATTTATCTTACCACCAAATAACACGTATGGTATATATAAGTGTAGTTAATGAAATAATATGTTATTTTTGATATAATAATAACAATTCATAAATGATAAATTAAAACTTATAGTATTTCCATTATGATCATTGAAAAATGGAAGTGTTACTCATGTGTACGTATGACCAACCACCTCCCGAATGGTACCATCATTCATTTTTCATTACAAACATTCATGATTGGTTTTAAAATTGTAATTGATTTATAAAAATTAAAATAATTTTTTTATAATAATTCTTTTAAGATGAATTTATAATTTCATTGAACCATGTTAACCTACCATTGTAATTTTGGACATATATGCCGAACAAGGTCAAAACATCCTACATGAACCTAAATTATTAAGTAATTTAATTTGAAATATAATGAATAAAAAAAGGGAATAAAAATCATAAAATATATAGTCTTATTAGTAAAAAAATAAATTTATTTGTTTTCAGATGATAAAGAATGCCCATGACAAATTAGGCTCTAGGTAAGGGGTATCCTTAAACCACACTTTCCATTTTTATGGCTATTATATATCTAACTAAAATTATATATCTATTAAATGATATGGATTTTTTCTAAATACAATATATATATCTATCAAATATATTCCTAGCTCATTCTCTCTTAACTTCATGGGGTACTACATTCCTTATGAAAATTTATCAAATTCCTTCTTTATGTAATATCTTTGGATTATGACATGTGAAAATATTATGAAACCCATTTCATTCCATTGAAAATTCTTAGGTTTATGCCTTATGATTGAATTCTATATGTGGCACACATATCAATGTACATGAAATGAATGTGTTGGGTGGGAAGAAAATTGTATATCTCTTCAACGCATTGTGTAATATTTTAGTCTGATGAGACGTCATTTATAGGATTAGGGAGTAAACCAAGTCTATTATGGGTCTCTTTCAACCATTTGATGTTTTCTTAGAATTTATCCATGAGTTATTTTTAATTCATGTTTTATATTTTTGAAACATTTAATATGATTCAATAGTCTTATTTAAAAATTTTTTTTATATTATGATTCCATTTGATTAGACTTTTACCTTTCATTTTATGAAATCATGTTATACCTTTGACTCACTTGTTATTCCCCTTATCATGTTTAACCCCTTACTATAATTTTATGTCACCCCTTTATTTCATGTATTCCTTGGTTATCCAATGCTTTTTAAGAGATATAATGGAATTAAAACCTCACATCGAGAATAAAATAATAATTTATTTTTCTTCCATTTCATTGGATGTAGTACGAACTTAGTATTCTAAGGTCACTAGACCACATGATCAATTTGGGTTATACTTTTTGAATATTTATTCTTAAAAATCATGTAATAATAAGTTTAAAAGTATTAGTTTTATATATTAATCATTTTTTTTAAATATAAAAGTATTATATTTCCTCAACATTTATGAGTTATGATGTAATGAAGATGACCAATTAGGATGCCAGCAGGATGGAAGAACGGGAGGCGGAACGAAAGGCAGAACAGGAGGCACTCCTCTCCAGATATGGCGACTGCAAGGGTTCTAGGGTTCTTCCTCGGAAATGGGTATTCCTCACTACTTCGGATTCATGATTCTCTCTCCTGCAGGTCATGACGTGCAGGTGCCTCGTGAAAAAGATCCACCTTTACCATTTCTCTCTTTGGATGTCGCTCCGGCTCCGAGGAGATCTGAGGTTGGCAGATCGAAGGAATAAGCGACGACGACTCTAGGGACCAAGTCAGTTGGTGCAGCAGCATTTGATGCGACGAGGGTTTCGAACCCCAGATCTATTGAGGCAGCTAGTTGCGATGCGTCGAAGGTTCCGATACCCATATCTGAGATTTTAACAGGTTTGGGATATCTCTCATCTTCTACTCATTGCGGACATTTGTACTCTGATGCCTGCAAAGCGGAGAAGACTATGAAGAATTCATTTTCTGAGTATGGTGTTGTAGGTTCTTGGTGGGCATCACGGAAGGGGCTTCATGGTGATGTTCCATTTGGTTCACATTCATTTTTTGATGTGATGAGGGATTCAATTTCAAGGTAGGAAAATAATGAGGCTCATTCGTTGCCTTCCTCCAAGGAATTTCATCATAGAATAATTCTTCGCAAGGGCGCATCTGCTCATGTAGAGGACAACACTGCTGTACTTTCTGAAATATTAACAAAGGGAAAAGATACTTTAATTGCTTGAATTTTTTTACCCAAAGGTACTCGACCTTGGAAACTTGAGGACTTGTTCAGAAGAATTTTGATGCTATGGGGTTTTGCTAGATAGAAATGTGTCTCACTTGGTCAAGGTTCTTTTCAATGCTTGTTTCGATCAGATGACTTGAAGCTTTGTTCTTAGAGCTTTGGTTCTCTATTTCTAAAGCCTGGTTGGCTTCATCTTCACGAGTGGTCTTTGGATTTTAATGTCTTGCAAACCAAAAATTATTTTTCTCAAGTTTGGGTTCGTCTACATGGGTTCAACTGGGTCCTTTGGCATTCGAGTATTTTTCATGACATTGGCACGAAAATAGGGTCCCCCATTTGTCTTGATATGGAAACTGAGGATATCAGATATTGGAACATCGGTAGGATGTTAGTGGAAGTTGATATAATCTCCATTCTTATTGGAAAGGTAAGACTCTCCACTCACTCAGATAATATTTTAATTGATGTTGAATATGAGAAAAAGCCTATCTACTGCACTGAATGTATGACTGTTGGGCACTCCTTGGAGCTGTGCCAAAAGAATGATGCTTGTAAAGTGTGTGGGATGAGAGGTCACCCCTCCAACCTTTGTCGACGAAAGGAAACTGAGAAAGACACATCTTTTTCCAGATCTGCTGATAAGAACATTGACTGTCATAAAGAGAAAATTCATATTGTTGCTGAGACTTCAGAGAACTGGGTATCTCAAGTGTCTCTTAAGGGAAAAGAGAGTGAACCTTCATCATCGAATCTTGTGCCTGCATTGGTTGATGACACTAAACACAATGATGTTCAACAAAATGTTGATTATCAACAGGAATTCCAGAGGCTTTGGCATTCTTCCCCTATTTCGGGTAAATGGGGAAATGTTTCTGATGATGAAGGGGGAAAGGCTGGATTCACTGGTCCAGGCAGTGGTGGATATATCTCTTTCAAGGATGTTGTTCTAAGTGGCGAGGCAAGAATGACTGATGGAAAAGATTTTTCATCTATTCCTTCAAATAGAAGACCCCTCAAGGACTACTCTCAGACACCTAGGAACATGTCTACTAGATCATCTTCAAAGTTGTCAAGAAATGTTGAAACAAACTACCTGAAGACCTTTAATTCAGAAATGTCTCAATCTGAGTGGGAAGCTGGAGACTCTGATTATGGGAATGAAATGACATATTATGATTTATAGTTTTGATGAATGAGGGAAATTATGGTTGTTTGACCCTATTCACTATTTCTTTGTAATTTCATTCACTTTTAATAAATGTTCAGAAGCTCTGCTTCTGACTAGACCTCTTTAAAAAAAGATTAATGATTATTGAGGTCCATGTTCGCTCACCATTTAATAAAAATATAAACATATAAATAATTAAAGTGGAGTTGATATTCAAATATAGTAAATTAGAGTCTATTGGTTGAGTTTATATATTTTTCATAATTTACAATTTAAGATCATTTGTTTTCTTATATTATATCACATTACCTTAATTATTTTACATTTTCAAGGTATCTTGATTTAAATGATAAAACATTATCATATGTGACCACAATGATTTTTCAAATGTATGATCTCAAGTTTCTCCTATCATGAAAAAGATATAACTATTATCTAAAATATCAGACTTTGTAAAATCAAAATACCATTTTTTTTATATTTCTTAAAGTTATAGGAGTGTGAAAACAATAAACAGTTCATTTACATTAACACGTTCCAAATGTTTTTCAATGGTTTAATTTGAAAAAATATATATCTATTAAAGCACCTATTGCACTGAATCCATGTAAACCATTAGAACTATATACCTATATATAAATTAAAAATTAAATAACTTAAATTAATTTATATTTAATGAATTAAAACAAAATACTAACTATTTGTTTTTAATTTTTTTAGACACAAGTTGTGTCAACTATTATTGGGGAAGTGGCATCAGTTATAGGGGATTTTTAGCATCATGAAAAGTAAGAGAAAATTAAAGGGAATGTATTTAAATTCATTTCTATATAATTAATTGGAATGTTATGAGAATCAAAATATTTTTAATTAAGAATAAAAAATATGAATACTAAGAAGAAATATTTATATGAAAATTAAAATTTATATACTGAAATTAGAAATTGGTAAATTGAATCAATTGAAATTATCCATTAGAGATAAAAATATTCACAAAAAAGACATTGATACCCACATTACAAAGAGTCTCAAACCCTCATTTATGTATGTAATCATTCCCCTAAAATTCCTAAGAACACCAATGTAATAATATTTCTTCAATAATTAATATTATTTATGAAAAAGGTGTTCTTAATTTTCTTGTTTAAAAATTTTACAGAGTTAAATTGATTGTAAATTATATTTATCAATAACCATAAATTACCTAATTTTAATTGGTACAATGTACAATATTAAAGGTGATACACTTGGAGATACAAAATTTCCATTAAATACTTAAGATAAATCCAATTTAAATAGAAAATGATTGAGGAGATGAGAAACTAATTCTAATTTATTATATTTGTAATAAAGAGATTGAACACAATATTTTAACACTCACAACATGACCATTTTTTCATCTAAATTAACTAAATTAAAAAGTGGAATTCGGTCTTCATATTATAGAATATTCTATTTTTCATGATGAATATAAAGAATTATAAATATCTCCATGTTATGGTAGAATAGTAAAAAACTAGGTTAAATTAATTTAAGGGATCCACTATTGGATCCTAATATATGAATCTCAATACTATATTTTACAGACAAATATACTGACACGTATGGTAGAACTAATTGTTTTTTTCAAAATAAAACTCTATAACATATTGAAACCTCTAAAAATATTTTTAAAAATGAAATACATGAAACAAAAATCTTCATATTGTTGTTTTTGAGTAAAAATTGTAATTCTTAAACACCGATGGAATGAATAATTAGTCAAAATGTATATATCAATTACATCTTCATCATTCTTATGTATAATTTTTAATAAATTTATTTAATATTATGTTAATAATATTGTTTTTTATAGCCATTTATAAAATGATTATACAGGCTCATCACACGTTCATAATATTTTCTTTCATATATAAGTTTCCATATTACTTTTACAAAAGAAAAAATTGTGATCTAAAAATATTTTGTGAAAATAGAAACGCTTTTTCCAAGGTGTTTTATGTGAACGCTACATATGATTGCTTTTTTATACCAATTATAAAAGGTAAAAATATCTCACTCTCATTATAGTTATTTTTATAATATCAATCACTTATTAACATAATTTTTTTGGAACATTGGATAAATATTCTAATAAATCCCTTCCATCTAGTTGAACAATTTTTCAATAAAACACTTCAATATATGACAAAACATGAAAAAAATATGTCCCATTATAATTACGAATACAATATACTATATAAATAATATACTATACTTAAAATTTATTTTCAATTATATGTTTAATAAACTTGGTTTGATTTTATGTGGTGTGTAAAAATAAAAAATATATGGTATGAGGATATGAAACAAATATAAGGAATCCCACAAAACTACATAAAAAATAATTTATTTAATAATATATAAAAATACTTCACAATTGGAACATATTACATAGCAATTTTATATATTTTACAATGCTAATAAGGTGTTTAAAAATAATGACTATGACTATGAATACTATGTCTTTAAACATAAACAATGTTCATATTTCATCATAGATCCAACATCCAAGAATTTGTGTTTATGATATTTGTCTATTTTTTAATAAACACACACTCGTTTATAATATTTATAAACAATTTCTCTATTTATGTTCTATAGTAATATTTTTATATGTTTTGTAAATCATATTTAAAAGCTGAAAAAATGAATCTAGAAGTTAGTGTATAACTTAATTGGTATCCAAATGATTCCTATCATCACGAGGATGTCATTTTTCTATCAAATATTAAATTATTATTCATTTTTAACTTTTCTTCATGTAATTTTCTTTTCTTAAAAAATATATTATGAAACATTTCACCCAAAGTGTCATTAAAAATGGCTTATCTATTTAGTAAACATTATTCAAAATATCTATTCTATGACCATATATTCAGTTTTTTATAAAAAAAATTGAGGGAATTAAATTTGTAATCATTAGTAGTGACCTGCACTATCAGTGTTCAACACAACTCAAGGTTAGGAACAAGTCTCTAGTGGAGTATTGGTGGGGTGGATTTTAATTTTAATATGCATAATAATTTTTTAATGATTAAATATGTAATTGGTTTTTCTTTTCTTGTGTTCTGAGTTATAAAAAGAAATTTATAGGTTTAATTGATGAGTATGGATTATTTTTGTCATTACCAATATATTAATGTACTTTTATGTACCTTGTGGGAATTTTCTAGTTACTTGTTGTGATTTGGGTAGTTTTATAATAAAATGAATATACCACTAGGTAATCAGCGAGGCTATACAGAGTATACAGTGAGATGTCAAGAGTTGAGGTGAACCGTGAAAGACCACTAGGTACCCATTTAGTGTGTACCATGTTTATAATAGGATGAAAAATTGATTTTTAACTTTTTGTTTGTGAAAATCATCTCTTGGTACTCTCCTTTCAGGTTAATAAAAAAGGGGGATATAGGGGTCTATTTGGCTTGGTCCTCCCACCATTCCTCTCTTATTCCACATTAGTTGAGTATCATTTTGATAATGATTTCTATGGTTTTAGGTTTAACTTTCATCCGCAAGTTTATGTATTATTCATGTACATTAGATTACAATAAGTTCTGATTATTGAGATTAGGTATTTCAGTATGAATTAATTAGAGTATGTTGGAATTTTATTTTAATAAAATATAATTTTTTATGGATTCTAGAGGATGATCTGACGATTGATCCCCCCTGGTGGAACATAATTTCAAAAAATATAATCCTCAATCATTAACATTCAATTATTTTCATTAATTTAGGGATAAATTGGTTAGTTAATTGAATTATTGGGTTTTATTTTTTGATTATAGAATGATTGAGTGTCAAATATAATTTATTGGAATTTCCTTAAACATGGTTTTTAATAAGTGTACATGAATCAGTGAGTTTTACAATTTTATGTCAATTGTTTTTTTATGGATTAAATATTTATAATTTTTTAAAATTATTTTATATGAGATATAAATTGAAAGAAGTGTTTGTGGTTAAGGATGGTGATTAATGATGATAAGGCGATATTAGATAATGTGGTTGAGAAATGTAGAATAGAATAACACTATGTCAAAGTGGTGGTCCTCAACATACTAATTCTATTTCATGTGTGTACATAGACTCAATTATATGAAGGATTTAGCAGGTGAGTGTTATAACTATAATAACACCAGTAAGGGGCTTGTATGGTTTCTAGGACATATGGGTGACCTCTAGAAAGTGATTTGGGTAAAGATAAACCAAGTTATTACACTAGAGTGAGAGGATAGTTCTATGGATTCATTGGTATATAAATTTGAGTATATAACGGACATTATTATGTGTATCCATGTATATATGAAACAGATTGATGGCATATTATTGGATTGAACAAATAATGTATTGTATATATCATAAATGATATGTAGATCTTGTCCGATAAAAGGGATGAGTATATAAGTAAACATTTATGTGAGTAGAGGAATAAGTTGTGGGATCTTAAGAGAAAAATATCATATAATTGTTATTGGTTGTGGAAGGGTGTTATAAATTAGGAATGAACACCATTTAGGTGTGTAAAAGTTGGAATTAATAAATTTGGGACTGAGGTTAACTCTATTCTTGGGCAGTGACTCTACTAAATAAGATGATGTTGAATTCTAAGGTATACCTTTCTACCAAAGATGTATTGTTATGTTAAAATTTCTAGAATAAGGTAGGTATTTATCTTATAGTGGTTGGTAGTGTGATGGTACATTCCTGAAGACTTTCTATGTGATGTTGTGTGTGTAGAAATGAAACTACATTGATTTGGATATATTTTATAATGTTTCCACACAGTAATTTTACTTATTTTTAGTTATGTTCGTTCTCAAATTGGATGAATTTTTTTTAATTCCACATATATTTTAAATTGATTAATAAATGATAAATTGAGGTATTTTTATTAGAGAAGTTGAATATTGTGTTTTTAATTGATTATTATCCAACATATTAATTTTCATAATCTTTTTTGAACATTATAAACACTTTTTGAATAGGAAAATTCCTTTGGGATAGTTTGGATTTCATAATCAGTCCCTTTTATAGAGGTGTTGTTATTGTAAGGAATTTTGAGGAATGCATGTAGTGTATGCAGGTAAAGATGTATTGGGATTATCTTTCATGTTATTATTTTTGGGATTAAATTATTAATGGTAAATAAAGTTTTATAAGAAAGCTGAATTTTTACAGATATCAGTAACATCACAGATCCACCAAAACATATAGTGTTATTTTCAAATCATACTCAACCACCCTCGATAGATCATGGGCCATGAAGACATCCTTTTGTGGGACAAAAACTACACTAGATAGAATCTATATTTCATTGGATATTTATACTTAGATATGATTTTTGGTGAGGATATATATTTTTGGGGCCTCTCAAATTATATTTTTTATTAGAATGAGATGTCTCATTTCTCTATTATCAATCCATATAATGAATCTGATAGGTGTTTTTTTAATAATGTTAGCCTGATATTTTTTAGTACATATGATTACTATAATATAATTCATGTTTAACGTAGTTAAAATCACTATGAAAACAACACATGGAACAATTCCATCCCTGTTAATATTAGTTTTATTGTGTTGAAGGTACATTATAATGTTTTATGCATGAATAACCTCATCCAACACAATGGAATTCAGATGTATTTGAAGTGTTTATGAAATTCCAAACGAATTATATAGCCTATTGGCTATCTATTTATAGAGGTGAGTAGGTGAACTAAAAGTGAAACTTACTTAGTTTAATTTTGGATATACTCATATTTCTCTATTACGTTGATAAGTTCTTCAAAAATTGGGTTCAAGAGTTTGTATCCTGCTTCTTATGGGGTGAACACTCATAGTGTGTTCGTTTTTAGAGGTTATTAGATTTTATTGGATTATCATAATAGGACAAGATATATGTATTCTCATGTAAACTAAATAAGCACAAATATTGAAACCTTCTCATTAACTAAGGATATGATTTGGTCTATTTTAGGGAGCACTATAAATATTAATTTTCATAACATGATTGACATGTTTAGTCACTTCTAGGTAGTTATGAAAGGTTATGTACATGGAAATAAGGTGGAATTACATAAAATAAAAGTTGTTTAAAGAAAATAACTGTTAATTTACCAATGGTAACATATTGGGAAGGGGTATCATTTGGTACCAATATAGATCTATGATACTAGAATTTAGTTCATTCTGTGTGGATGGAAACCCACACAATACTGTGTTAGAGTCTCTGCTTTGTGGTCCCATACTCGGCATACATTATAAATATTCCCCATCTATTTTGTATTATGACTTGATTATACTATTATAAATCTAGAAGGGGTATCACTTACCCATTGACACACTTATCACATCTGTGGGGAATATATATAGATCATCGAGTATAATGTGGATATTCATTATACTTGACACGAAATAAATATATAGAAGATAGTATAAATTTGAATGGTGATCATAACACCTCAATAAAAAATTATAATACTATAACATCCCTTCAACATAACTATATTTACAATATCTATAGGTAATCCCTAGGTATTCCCCACTTTAGACCCCCATAAAATAGTTCTTACTGGTCATCACCTTCTTAATAAAATACCTTGTATGGGTTTCTATTAAGATTATGCGAAAAACATTTAGCACTCAAAAAAGAGATAAAAATTATAAATAAATTTTTTATGTGAGATAATATTTGGGGGAAAAATCTCACATGTGATTAACTATATCTCATAGCTATCATGTAACACCCCAAGCTTCCATGGTATGCTTCTCTTTGAATAATACAATAGCGTGTGTTGTTTGCAACTTCGAGTTCTAACACACCACAACTACTCAAAAAAGACGTTATGAATAGTAATACCCACTTTTTGAAATTTTATAAATTTTATCTTTCAAAATGGACTTCATTTTTAGATTTGGAATATCAAAATTATCTTAGGGTTAATTTTTGGTATTTTTCTGAAAAATTTCAATTTTTGATGAATAGTGAAAAGCACTGAGTTATAGTTTAAAACCAAATTTTTATTTAAATAATTTTTTATTTTATTTTATTTTATTTTGTGTAAAAATAGATACATAATACCTATAATTGTCCAATGTAATTTATTGATGTTAGTTTATAATAATTTTAGATATATAAAAATTTTATTGAACTTTTCACCGTCTTTTACCCACCTCCTAGGAGAATTTGCCAATTCACATAAAACATAATTTTACCACTTCTGTGAGTGGAATTTAAAAAATCTGAGAGACACGGTTGATATCAGTAACTAAAATTTTGTTCAATAAGATAAAAATAATTTTTTTTGAATAGTATCTTTTTACTTTTATTTACCACGGTTAAAAGTAAAAAGGGTAATTAAGGGTAAAAATGATATTATTATTACCCTAAAACATGTCCTAATTCTATTTGATAAGTATAATTCGACCACAAACAACCTTATGAATAAAATATGAACATATTTGGTCCACTTGGATTAGATTAGGACACTTATTATTATTTTATTTAAAGAAGAGTTAAAAGAGTTAAAATCAAAGTCTAACAACTATTTTTTTTTAATATATGGTTATACATAAGATAAATTCAACTATAAATATTAATTAGAAATATAAAATTATTTCCTACAAAATAGTATCTTATTTATATTTTTTAGAAGTTACATAATTTAATTTATTTATGACACAATGATGATGCAGTAATTACCTAATTAATGAAAGATTAAAATAATTCAATTTACAAATATCCAAATAAATGTAATTTGAGATTTTTATGAATTTGAATAATTTTATAGGTTAATATGACATATTAGGGTTGGTTAGATAAATTGTTTTTGAAGTAATAATGCTGTTATTATTTTAGAAAAAACAAAACACCAAATAGTATCAAAATTAACTAAAAGAGTTTTTAATAAAAATATTATATTATTAATTGCTATTCTATTTCTAAAAATATAAGGTTTGGACAAAGGACTTATATAATGATAGGTGTAACATTAATTAACCACTTGGTGTTCTCTTGGAAGTATATAGTATGTTTATTAACCATATAATATAAAAATACAAAGAGACATTGTAAATGTCAAACTATTTAACTATGAGTTAAATCTAAATGATAAAGTTAATATAGTGACCCAAACCTGTATAAAACCTATTTTTGAGTGGTTTTAGACCCAGAACCACCTTATAATTTATGAAATTTATTTTGGATCCATTAGAAATAGCAAATGATTCTATTATAAAATAATATTTCTAGCTTTTCCTAAGGTGCCCTCACCCCTCTTATAAAAGGGCACTACCCTTCCCTCAAATTCACACCTTCAAAGCTTTTTAGATCATCCAACCCCTGACCAAATACACTCTCAACTGTCCTCCCTTAATCCTAGAGGAATTCCTTTAGTTAGAAAACCAACATAAGGATCCCTTTTGATCAAATCAAAAGGAAGAACCTGAAGAAGAGATAAATATCTCACCACCTCGTTCATGTTCCTTTCTTCTTCCACTTCCTTTTTCTTTGTTGTTTCCATTATAAAATTATAACTACCATATCATCTATATATTGTGATGTTATTATGAATATGGTACAACCATATTCATTATTCTATCTATCCTTTGAATGAAATGTCACCATATGTGCGTACGTACTGATTACCGTCTCCACGTCGTTGTGTAATTGTTATTCAATACATTATTATTTGGATGTATATAATAATGATTTTCAATTGATGTAAATAATAAATATAACATGATTATGATTCTATATAAATTATATACCATCCAATTATATATTATTTTAACATCATAAGAATGATATTTTCGCTCGTGTGTACGTACGGATTACCGTCTCCACGAACGCGATGAGAATCATTCCCCATCATATCCATTCAAGAATAATTTTAATTAGATGATTTAAAATAATGTTTAAAGACTTGATATAATCTTGGATATTAATAAGATACATCCCATCCATAACAAATATGGCTCACATAATAAAGAATATAAAGGAAAACATGTTCATTTACACCCGAAACAATGATAATACTAAGATATAATTAATAAATCCATGTTAAAAGATCATATATGATATCATATTAATGTATATGATTCTTTTATAATTTAATAACAATTATTTTACCATTATATATGAGGTTAATCTACCATCGACCAAGGAAAAGAACAAGTTAAGGGTTAATTCTACAATATCTTCATCATCCGAGGTTGTTTATTTGTAATAATCCATCGGGATATATTTATCATCCACATCCATGTTTCTAAAAAATGTATTCCAAAGCATTTTTAATAGTTTTTAGACTATGAGTTAAAGTCATTTATACCCTTGTTTAACTTTTATAAGATGTTTATAAATGAATCTTTCTGTCGTTTTCCAAACAAGGTCCTTTATAACCTTTTCGACAAAGTTAAGGTAACAATGCCTTTTTTTAACTTATAGGATGGGTGAAGCTACTTTCCACCGTTATGAAATCATCAAAGCTTCCCTTACAGTATTATAGGAATATTTTCAAATATAAATGTTTTCTTTTATAATTACGTGACTTTTAAATGATTTAAAAATAGAAAGAGATATTTTTCTAAAAATGGTTTTGATTTCATCTATGTCAACATCCTTTGATGGATTTTAAGTTCATTTGAAGTTGATTTATTATGATACCAAACATCCATATTGTATTAAAGGTTTTGTCATTTTTTTGACTATGGATGTATTATTTTTATACCATTCATGGTTTATGCGTCGGTAGGTCTCATGATACAAACTAGTGTCTTGGAACAAGGCTTTGACATAATCTTATTTGTAGTCTTGGCACAAGGCATTGACTATGTGGTTATGAATGTATGGAATTAAGCATTCCATCGTTATGAAAGTGGATATTGATATTTCATCTGATTATTAAAATAATAGAATATCCATGTGAGTAATTAAATTGAATTATTTTGATTTATATTTTCCAAATTATAGTGAAGTTTATGTTGAAAAAGGCTTTTGTTTTAGTTTTATACATTGCCTTAAATGTTTAAGCTTATTTATGAAAGCTTCCGCTATATTGTTATCCTTACTGAGCATCTGAGCTCTCCCCTTTCTATGTTTTATTTTTCCCAGGATGCGAAGAAGTATATTATGACTGGCTTATAGGGATAGTCTATTGGATCTCAGTTTTGTCTATGGAAAAAATGTTGTTGTAGTTTTCAATTTTATGATATAATTTAAATTGTAAGAATGTATCTAGTATTTCTAAGGCTACTAAACAAATCAGTCTTTAGAGACTTGATCTTTTATGATCATGCCAATGTTATGTAATAATGCACTGACTCTGGGCTTCTGGGGTCGGGGTGTTACACTTGGTAACAGAGGATATTTAGTACAAACCACAGAATCTAGATTTAGATAAACTCTGATTAGAGCACATAGCCCTAAGATAGACTTTGAGGATTAGTATAGATGAATGTCCAAGAATTTTGGTATTGTAGAGATTTGGTGAGTTTTCTAAGAAATACATCGCTGTCTGGATACGAACAGGTAGAGGCAGTTCTGGCACATATGTACCTAGGGGTAAAACCCAAAACACCGCTTTGAGCTAGGCTCGGAGGGGAACTGGTGCACTACAATAGGCATTGCTGCACTCTTGGTTACGACACTCTCGAGGGATATGTTTAGGATAATTCTCATTTTCCTTAAAAACCATTATGAAGGGTTTATGAGTATATACTTCCTCAAAGAAAAATTTTTTATGATTATGTATTGTATCCATAAACTGTTCAATTTATGTTAAGTGTTTTACAAGTTTGGAATTATGTATTTCAATTCATAAACTAATCTAGTTTATGCCATTGTTTAGAAATATTGCCTAGTAGATGGAATGGAAACTGTATCAATGCACTCACTCCATGTTTGGATTTCCCTCCTACTCAATATAATTTTAGTGGAGCTGGTGATTCAACTGGTGTTGATCAGCTAATCTCCATACTGGGACAACTCACTCAGGTTATGAATAATAACCTTACCCATATGAAGCACCTCGATCCGTAGCGTGGAGGATCAATGTTAGATCACTTCATGATGAAATAACCCCCAAAATTCAATGGGGGTACAAATACACTATTTTATGAGAATGTATAAATTCTTTATAGAAAATATTCCACACCTTTGGGAGTAGCGAAAGGGAAAAAGTTGTCATGGTAGTTTACCGCCTCACTGGAGATGCTGATCAATGGTGTTCATTGATTCAAAACACAAAGGAATATGAGGAAGTATCAAATATGGAATGGAAGGAGTTTAAATATATTTTCTTAGAAAAATAGTTTCCACTTGATCATCGAGCAGATATAGAAAGGCAATTTATAAGACTGAGGAAAAAGGAGGATGAGAATGTCGCAAAGTATGAAGCTATCTTTACAAGGTTAGCGAGGCGTGCTGCAGATTATATACGTAACCCAAGAAGTAAGGTTGATCATTTCTTTGATGGGTTAAAACCATTTATCTATCGATCATTAGTCTCACAATCCTTCTCATTGTACGAAGATATTATCCCATGTGCTATAAAGATAGAAAAATAATTCTCTAAGTCTTATGACTTTAATGAAAAGTAAGAGAAGAAGAGATCTGTTGAACACTCTGAAAATGGAAATAAGTGGATGAAGGAAAAAATGAATATCCATCCTGTAGTAAATGTGGGAAGAAACACCCTGGAACTTTTATGAAGGGAATGGGAGTCTGTAACAAGTGTAGTGAAAAAGGTCACTAATCTCGTGATTGCAAGGGGAAGAAAGAGGCTGTTGATGTTGAATGCTATAATTCTAGAGAAAGGGGGCATTATGTGAATGAATTTCCTAAAATCCTGGGGAACGTACCTTAGAAAAGGCCAAGGGATCATGGCAAAGATTATGCTATCACTAATGTTGATGTTGATGCACCAAAAGACGTAGTGGTAGGTAATTTAATGGTTTCCTCAAGTTTTGAAAATGCATTATTTGATTCTGGATCATCGCATTGTATAATATCTTCCCAGTTTGCTAAGAAAATTTGATATTTACAATTTTATTTAACAGGGGAGTTGTTAGTCAAAACTCCTAAGGGAAGTTTCATTGCAACAATGTTTTGTGAATCAGTCCCCATTAGGGCATATTAATGTTCTTTATCTGCTGACCTCATCTTCATACCTATGATTGAATTTGATATAATCCACTTTATGGATTGGATTTTGGACCACGATGCAAAGATTTATTATAAGAAGAAGGAGGTTACAATTTTTGATGATGATGATAAGGAGTACCTTATCTTTTGAGCGGAAACATCACCGCCAAATTCTTATCCTAATCCACCCCCAGTAGCTCAGCTGTGTTCAATTATTAGGGATGAAGAGAATGAAATAACTGTGGGTGAGGAAAGGAATGATCAAATAAAGGATTTACCTATTGTGAAAGAATATGTTGATGTGTTTCCAGAAGACTTACCTGGACATACTCCTGAACGAGAAATTGAGTTTTCTATTGACTTAATTCTTGGTTGAAGGCCCATATCGAAGACCCCTTATAGAATGGCCACTGTGGAATTAGTGGAACTAAAGAAACAACTAGAGGAATTGAGTAATAAGGGATTTATTTTCCCTAGTGTTTCTCTATGGGAAGACCCTATCCTTTTTGTTAAGAAGAAAGATGGATCTATGAGGTTGTGCATTGACTATAGGGAGATCAATGCTATAACAATAAATAACAAGTATCCCCTACCTCGCATTGATGATTTATTCGACCAACTTCATGGAGATCAACACTTTTCAAAGATTGACCTTCAATATGGATATCATCAGTTGTTTGTGAAGAAGGAAGACATTCCGAAAATAGAATTTCGAACTAGGTACGAGAATTACGAATTTACAGTGATGCCTTTTGGATTGACTAATGCACCCTATGTCTTCATAGATCTAATGAATAGAGTTTTAATGGAATATATTGATGACTTTGTGGTGGTATTTATTGAAGTTATCTTGGTATACTACAAGAGATATAAAGATCATGAAAATCACTTGTGCATTATCCTAAACACTCTTAGAAGAAATGAATTATATGGGAAGATTAGCAAGTGTGAATTATAGCTTCAATAGATTTATTTTCTTGGCCATATTGCCTCTAAGGATTTAATCTTTGTTGATAATTCAAAGACCGAGGCAATCCAAGAATGGCCATCACCGATGAGTATAACTAAGGTACGCAGTTTTATTGGTTTAGCAAGTTATTATTGATGTTTCGTCCAGAATTTTTCCCGGTTGGATAACCCATTAACAAATCTCACATGAAAAGGGGTTAATTTTTTTGGACAAAATAGTGTAAAGAATGTTTTGAATAACTGAAGAGAAGATTAGTCAATTCTCTTGTATTGACTCTACCATCGGAAAATGATGGATTTTTTATTTATAGTGATGCTTCAAAGAAAGGACATGGTTGTGTCCTTATGAGAAATGATAGAGTTATTGCCTACGCATCACGACAGCTAAAAGTTAATGAGAAAAAAAATCCTACTCATGATCTTGAGTTAGCAGCTGTAATCTTTTCTTTTATGAATTAGAGACACTATCTCTATGGTGAAAAATGTGAGATATATACTGATCACAAGAGTTTGAAGTATATTTTCTCACAGAAAGAACTCAACATGAGGCAAAGGATATGTCTTTAACTACTCAAGGATTATGATTTCACTATACACTATCACCAGGGGATGGAAAATAAGGTGGAAGATGCATTGAGTTGAAAGGATCATGGACTTTTGAACAAGATGAGAGTTCAAAAGGATCCTATATACATGGATCTAGTAAAGATGGATTTGGGAATCACCATGGAAGGTGAAACATCAATACTTTTTCAAATTGTTTCCAAAACATCTTTTCTAGAAAGGATAAAGATTTCTCAGACCGATGATGAGGAGTTTCAAAAGAATATTAAAGCTATGAATGATGGCAGATTGAGTGACTTTGTGTATGAAGATGGAATTTTGAAATTTGGGAAGGGACTTTGTGTTCCTGATATACCTGATCTAAAAAGGGAATTGTTGGATGATGCTCACAGTTCTAATTTCTCTATAAGACCTGGTAGAGCAAAGATGTATTTAGATTTGAAGGAACATTTTTGGTGGGACAACATGAGTAAGGATATTTCTGATTTTGTGTCAAGAAGTATGTTTTGTCAACAAGTGAAATCTAGAAGGCAGTAGCCTCGAGGAGTCAGGAAACCTCTTCCCATACCTGAGTGGAAATGGGATAATATTATGACAGGCTTGGTCATGGGACTACCAAATACTCCAAGAAGGAATGATGCAATATGGGTCATTGTTTATCGTTTTACCTAGTAAGCACATTTTCTTGGTATAAGAGAAGATTTACCACTTGAATGTTTAGAAATATTATATATTAATGAAGTTGTAAGACATAATGGAGTACCACTATCGATTGTTTTTGATCGTGATCCCCATTTTAAATCAAGATTCTGGACAAGTCTTTAGAAAGACCTGGATACAGATCTTTGTTTGAGCACTGCCTACCACCCCCAAACTCATGGACAATCAGAACGAACTATTCAAACCTTAGAAGACATGTTGTGATCTTTCTCACTTGAGTTTCAAGGTATGTGGGATTAATATTTACCTCTGGTATAATTTTACTATAACAATATATTCCATTCAAGTATTCAGATGGCACCATAAGAATTTTTATACGGAAAGAGATGTCACACATCAACCTGTTGGGATGATATTGGTGAAAGAAAAATCAAAGGCCCAGAACTTGTGGAGGAAATGATGGAAAAAATGAAGGTAATCTAAAACCACATCAAGGTAGCTGAAAGTAGACAGAAGAGCTATGCTGGTAACCAAAGGAAGGATTTGGAATTTCAGGCATAAGATCATGTTTTCTTGAAGATATCTCCATGGAAGGGTGTTATATGTTTCGGTAAGATGGTTAAATTAAGTCCCAGGTACATCCGAACTTTTGAAATTATAGAACAAATTGGGGCTATAACTTACTGTTTGGAAATGCTGCCAAGTCTATCCAAAGTTAATGATGTGTTCCACGTATCACTGTTGAGAAAATACATGCCTGACCCAATGCATGTACTCACCAATGAGGAATTAGAACTAGGACTTGATCTGTCTTATTGTGAAGAGCCTGTCAAGATTCTTGATACAAGAGAACAAGTGCTGAAAAACCTGACGACTCGTCTGGTAAAAGTTCTATGGAGAGACCATAAGATGAAAGAGGCAACATGAGAACCCGAGGAACTTATGATGAAGATCCACCTGAGTCTTTTTATATAGTAATATTCCAGAAATTTCTAGGACAAAATTATTTGATGGAGGGGAGAATGTAACACCCCAAGCTTCCACGATACGATTCTATTTGAATAATACAATAGTGTGTGTTGTATGCAATATCGAGTTCTAACACACTACAACAACTCAAACTAGTTGTAATGAATAGTAATACCCACTTTTTGAAATTTTATAAATTTTATCTTTCAAAATGGACTTCATTTTTGGATTCAGAATATCAAAATTAGCTTAGGGTGAATTTTTGGTATTTTTCTGAAACATTCAATTTTTGATGAATAGTGAAAAACACTGTGTTATAGTTTAAAACCGAATTTTTATTTAAATAATTATTTATTTTATTTAAATTTATTTTAGTTAAAAATAGATACATAATACCTATATAGGTTCAATAAGATTCATTGAAGTCAATTTATAATAATTTTAGATATAGAAAAATTATATTGAACTTTTCACTGTCTTTTTCCACCTCTTAGGAGAATTTACAAGTTCACATAAAACATAATTTTACCGCTTCTGTGAGTGGAATTTCAAAAATCTGAGAGACATGGTTGATATCAGTAAGTAAAATGTGGTTCAATAAGATAAAAATAAATTTCGATGAATAGTAACTTTTTACTTTTATTTACCACGGTTAAAAGTAAATAGTGTAATTAAGGGTAAAGATGGTATTATTATTACCCGAACACATGTCTTAATTCTATTGGATAAGTATAATTCGACCAAAAACAACCTTAGGAATAAAATATGAACCTCTTTGGTCCAATTGGATTAGATTAGGACACTTATTATTATTTTATTTAAAGAAGAGTTAAAAGAGTTAAAATCAATGTTTAATGGCTAAAACATTTTTAATACAGGGTTATACATAATAAAAATTTGAGTATAAATATTATTTATAAATATAAAAATATTTCAAACATAATGATACTTTATTTATATTTTTTAGACATTAAATAATTTAATTTATTTGTTACACAATGATGATGCAGTAATTACCTAATTAATGAAAGATTAAAATAATTGACATTATAAATATCCAAATAAATGTAATTTGAGACTTTTTATGAATTAAAATATTTTTTGAGGTTAATATTACATATTACGGTTGGTTAGATAAATTATTCTTTAAGTAATAATGTTGTTACAAGTTTAGAAAAAACAAAATACCAAATAGTTTCAAAATTGACATAAAAGAGTTTCTAAAAGAAATATTATATAATTAATTGATATTCTATTCCTAAAAATCTATGGTTCGGAAAAAGGACTTATATAATGATTTTTTTATCATTAATGAACCACTTGGGGTTCCCTTGGAATATATAGTATGTTTATTTACCAAATAATATAAAAATACATAGAGACACGGTAAATGTCAGACTATTTAACTAAGAGTTAAATCTAAAAGATAAAGTTAATATAGTGACCCAAACCTGTCGAAAACCTATTGGTTGAGTGGTTTTTGACCCATCCCCACCTTATAATTTAAATAATTCATTTTTTAGCTATTAGAGAAATAAAATTATTTTATTATAAAATAATATTTCTATCTTTTCCTAAGGTGCCTCTCACCCCTCTTATAAAAGGGAAGTCCTCCTTCCCTCAAATTCACACCTTCAAAGCCTTTTGGATCAGAAAAACTCTGCCACAATACCCTCTCAACTATTATCACTTAATCCTTGAGTCCTTTCATTAGTCAAAAGGCCATCCTATGGAGTCCTTTTTATCAAATCAAAAGGAAGAACCTGAAGAATAGGTAAATATCTCATCACCTCTTTCATGTTCCTTTCTTCTTCCACTTCATTTTTCTTTGTTTTTTCCTTTATAAAATAATAACTCTAGTATATTCTATATAATGTGATGTTATTATGAATATGGTACAATCGTATTCATTATTATATCCATTCTTTGAATGACAAGTCACCATACGTGCGTACGTACGGATTACTGTCTCCTCGTCGTGGTGTAATTGTTATTCAATATATTATTATTTGGATGGGTATAATAATGATGTGTAATTGACATAATTAATAAATATAACATGATGATGATTCTTTATATATGATATAACATCCAATTATATATTATTTTAATATCAAAAGAATGATATTGTCGCTCGTGTGTACGTACGAATTACCGTCTCCACGAACACGATGAGATTCATTCCCCATCATATACATTCAAGAATAATCATCATTAGATGATTAAATATAATGTTTAAAGACTTTATATCATTCTGGATATGAATAAGATACATCCCATCCATAAGAAATATGACTCACATAACAAATAATATAAATGAAAACAAATTCGTTAACACCCGAAACAATGATAATACCAAGATATTATTAACAAAGCAATGTTAAAAGATCATATATGATATCATATTAATGTATATGATTCTTGTATAATTTAATAAAAATTATTTCACCATTATATAGTAGGTCAACCTACCCTCGACCAAGGAAAAGTACACGGTAAGGGTTAATTCTACAATCTCTTCATTATCTGAGGTTGTTTATATGTAATTATCTACTGAGATCACTTTGTCATCCACATCCATGTTTCTTAAAAATGTTTTCCAAATCATTTTTAATATTTTATAAACTATGGGTTAAAGTCATTTATACCCTTTTTTACTTTTATAAGATTTTTTTAAATAAATCTTTCAACAATTTTCCAAACAATTTATTTTATAACCTCTTCGACAAAGTTAAGGTAAGAATGTATTTTATTAACTTATATGGTGGGTGATGCTATTTTCCACCGTTATGACATCATCAAAGCTTCCCTTACAAGATTATAAGAATATTTTCCAATATAAATGTATTATTTTATAAACACATGTCATTTAAATGATTTCAAAATTGAAAGAGATATTTCTCTAAAAAAGGATTTGATTTCATCTATGTCAAAATCCTTTGATGGATTATAAGTTTATTTGAAGTTGATTTATTATGATACCAAACTTATTTATTGTATTGAAGGTTTTTTGATATGTTTGACTATGGATGTGTTATTTTTATACCATTCATGGTTTATGGATAATGTTTTGACATTTCGTATGCTAGTTTTAATACGAATGTTTATGTTATGTTTAAACCTTTTCATATGAGGAATGTATTGGACTTAGTAAGTGAAAGGTGGAGCTCGCTATAGCTCTTTGATGCATCAGTAGGTCTCATGAGACAAACTAGTGTCTTGGCACCAGGCTTTGACAAAATCTTATTTGTAGTCTTGGAACAAGGCCTTGACTATGTGGTTATGAAAGTCTGGCATTATGCATTCCATCGTTATGAAAGTGGCTATTGATATTGCATGTGATTATTCGACTAGTAGAATATCCATGTGAGTAAGTAAATGGTATTATTTTTATTATATTATCCATATTATGATGAAGTTTATGTTAAAAAGGATTTTTTATTAGTTTTATACATTGCCTTAAATGTTTATTCTTATTTATGAAAGCTTCCGCTATATTTTTATCCTTACTGAGAATCTGAGCTCACCTCTTTCTATGTTTTATTTTTCCAAGGATGCGAAGAAGTATATTATGACTGACCTGCAGGGATAGTCTATGGGATCTCAGCGTTGTCTATGGAAACAATGTTGTTGTAGTTTTCTATTTTATGATGTAATGTAAACCTTATGAATATATCTAGTATTTTCAAGGCTAATAAACTAATTGGTCTTTCAAGACTTGATGTTTTGTTATCATGTTAGTGTTATGTAATAATGCACTGACTCTAGGCTTCTGGGGTCGGGGAATTACATCTCATGTGCGACTAATACCGCGGGTAAGTGAACACCTATATTGGATGTCTCACATTTGAATAATTTGAAGAAAAATAGATATACATGAGACTAAAAAATTGATGAAATATATCATATGATTGAAAATATGGAGGATAACATATTACTCATAAAATTTAACACACATACCCCTCATTTCAAAATGATCTTGATATTCATGTGGCTATAGAAGATTAATTTTCTATGTCATGAGTTACCTGAATTTAACATGATAGAAATAAATCTATATTGGATTAAATTTATGTAAAATAAATATTCAAACCATGTGATTATATAATAATTATTCATTCCCTATAGTAATTTATTTACAGTAACATAACAGTTTGTATATGAAAATTCGAAATTACTTCAAGAATGGGATTAAAGGAATATATAATTGATTTCCATTTAATGGAACTTGTGATTATCCAGTGCTCTAAAGGAAATTTCTTATACAAGTGGGAAATACTTTAAATGAAATGGATTATCCAAATCCATTCATGAATACTAATGTATTATTTTATGGTTCATTCTACTAGTGATTCAATAGGGGAAGATGCATACATGGAATAATAATAATGAAGAATCTATTAATTATACTTGATTTATTATAACTGAGTTAGAATATGTATTAATGGGAGTTGATTATTGAGATTGAGGTTTTAGTTTCATTCTTTGGATTTTACCTGTAGTTTTTTGTTTTTTGGGTGTGTAGTGATGAATCATAGTTTATGATCATAGTTAGTAAAACCATGTGATGATCGTATGACTAGTCTGTAATTCCGATATGGAAAAATCCAAAGTTTTCTACAAGTTTTTCCAAACTATGAATACTTATATAGGATACCTTGTAATCTTATACCTTGTATAGGGTTGAACTCATATGGTTTTTGCAAGGTTTTCCAAATCATGTGGCCACACTGTGAGACCTATCCATTTTATTATCTTTGAAAAATTATATGTTTTCCCTACTAAAATTAAATACTTTAGGGTCCTCATTCCACCCAAATTTAACTTCTAGTAGTTTTAGTTCAATCATCTCATGCTTCCCTTCATAACCATAGATAAATAATGGAGTTTATTCATATTTTGATCTATTTTACTCAATAAAAACTCTATTTATTCTCATACTATCCTTCATTCCTTTATTTCCCCCTCTCATTCTTCATTAAATATATTTTAGAGAACTATGGTTCATTATACATTTATTCTAATTTTCTTCTTTGTTTAGGTATTTTGGGACCTTTTAGTCTTCTTTTATCATTTTTGAGGTTGATTTGAGCCATCATTTGTGAAGGAAACAATGTTTGAGGTGGGTCACCCCATGTATGGTACATTAAATTATTAAATATTAGAGATTTTTTTTATTTTAAAATGATTTTTAATAACGTTATGTTATAAATTTATTGAAGACAATTTTTTTTGAAAAAAAATTTGGATCCATTCACGTAATCCACATTTTTATAATCATTCACAATGAGTATTCTCCCACTAATCATGTTTTAAAGTATATATTGAATGGTTAAGGACACCAAGGGACTAAATAATCATAAAAAATATTATTATTTGGTTAAAATTATTTATACAATGATTTTTTTACTTTTGAAATTATTTTCAATTGTTTCCTAATTCTATGTTTGGTTTTAAAAGAGAAATAATGTGGCCTTTAATTTTTATACCTTATGAATATGAATTATGAACATATAAATATATAAATATATATATACACATTTAAATTTTAAAAAAATTATATATAAATATGGTAATTCGGTCAAGAGGTATCTATATTTATTTTAATTTATATATTCATGTAACTATAAATAATTTTTCTATAACATGAATGCTATGTATTAAATGTGATTTTCTAAAAGCTAAATATTTGTTTCCAAATAATATGGTCTATTTATAACATTAAAATGTTTTAATTAAATATTTAAATCCCTCTAATGGTATTAAACATTGGTTATTAATGTTATATTCTTGTTAAAATCATTATATTTGTTTTAAACCTAGTTGGTATTGTGTACTGATTATGTTTCATGGAAAGGAATAACAGTTAATTCTTACAAGTGATCCATAATTGAGAAAGTGATTAACTTTTTTGTATGAAATTTATTATATGTATTAATTTAAAATATTAAAGGAATAACCACAATTTATATGTTTTAGGGAACCTTGGTTAGGTAGGAGGGGTTTATATATACCCAAGTTGGACTAGGATAGTATTATGCTATAACTACTGGCCTTAGTTGACTAGGTTCAACTAATGTTATTTTTTACTCAATTAAGATATGTATGTAAACTCCAAGTGATATGATCTATTGTTATTAGTATCCATTAATAATATTTTCTTACATTTATATTGTTTTCTCAATTCTAAAAATTTAAAAATGGATCCATAGTTCCCATGATTCTTGTTCTAAATAAATTCTATTTTTTTCTACTAGTTCGTGACACTATAATGAAATTTTCTCCCATAACATATTTTTTCTACTGATAAATTTTCAATATATCACGATTTTATTCATAAATAGGTTCTTTGAAATCCTTTTTAATCTCTTTTTATAATAAATGGAAAATAGTTTCTATAATTATCATGTTTCTATATGTTTTGAGGAGAAATGAAACCCCTATTTTTATTTATATGTGTTTTTTACAAAATAATAATAAATTTTTTTATATTTAGTAGAAAATATTGATGAAAGGTTTATATTAGAATCCATAGTAATAATATTTAATCTTATTCTCACATTTACCATTTCGTTTTAAGGATCGATTTTGTCATTGGGTCTCTCATTGATAGATTTTTGTTCTGAATGTCATGTTGACCATCAAGGTAAAGTTGTGGTATATTTAATAGTTTTAATTATTGATACCCATAGTTTTCTCTCAAACCATATAGGTATATCCTTAAATCTGGTTATATTTTTGATTAGGAAATTTTTTTATCTTTTGACATAATCAGTTTCTGGTTCTTATTTAATCTATTATGCTTACATTTGCTTATATGATTTACTGTGGTTTTCTGACTTACACAATGGTTATTATGGGTTTTTTCGGTAGTTAAATTATTTTATAGTCTAAATCATTCCTTTTATAGTAATTATTGATTATTAAAACTAGTTTTGAGCATTGGGAAATTTTAAATCTTCCCTAGGTGCTATTTCAGGTTGATATATACATTCGATAGAGGGATGATTTGTATGGGTTAAATAAAAAATTATCATAGACAAGAACTTAATATTCATGGATTTTGGATATTTTTGATCTAGTATTGATGGAGTTTTTTGTTTAACCAAGAGTGGGTGATAAACAAGTATGCTAGTGCGACAATTCTTGTATTTCTGGGGTAGTTTTTGTGAGTATAAATCTAATTAAAAAGTTGATTCCAAATATTTTTGGGACATTCAGACGTTATTTGAGTGTTTTGAGGATTATTTTGAGATTGTATACATTAAATTTATGAATAAGCATGTTTGGATTAGAACTAGATGGAAACTATGGGGGAACATTGTTGTAGTGAATTTTATATAAAATCATAAAGAATAAATGATACTACATATTTGTGAATTTAGTAGGAATTTATGTTTAAGCACAAATCCCACAAATTTGTGAAACCAAATCACGTGCAGTCATAAATTATTTAGATTATATAATTTTAATTTTTAAAAGGAACTTTGATTTATATTACTATTTTAATAAATTATATAGAGAGTTTGATAATAGTTGTGGTGTTATATATGTAATGTTTATTTTGTATTTTAAATTTTATTTCTTAAAAATTATATTGAAAAATGTAATTTTTATATAAAATTTCATAATTCTTACAAGTAATTATATATCCTCAAACTAAAAATAGGTTTTTGGGAGAAATTTTATTTTTATAAAGAAAGGTATAATTTAGGGTTATATTTTTTGGTTTAGATATATAGATATTTTGAGAGGACCATATTTGAAACCTTCTTAAAATGATGATTTTGTTACACTTTCAATTTAGTGAATTGTTTTATTAAAAATGATTTATTGTGTTTCAGTAATGACAAATATAACAGAAGTTTTATTTATAAATAAATTTTGTTGAATCCTAAATATGTAATGGTGTCTTTTATTTGAAAATTTTTTATTGTTTTTTTTTGTTTTACATTAATAATATTTTGAGATTAATTTATTCATTTTTATTAGAGTATTTTGGAATTTTTATTTTAAGTGTGTTTCAATTATGTTTCAAATTTATTATTTTAAGTGTAACCCCCCCATCACGTTCTATGGATCCTCAAAGGGGATCTTTTGGTTAATCCCAATTATGTGATTGTAGTTTTTTAATTTCTATTTTATTATTATTAATTTAATTTATTCAATTGAATTAATTAATATACTTAATTAATTAATTGATGGAATTGGGTAATTTCGGATATTGGGGTTGTGAATTGAAATAATTTATTACTGAATTAATTATTGAGGTATTTTTATTGTTGATCTTGATTAAAAATTTATTCAATTAATTAATGGGAATGTTTGGAATAATGAAATTAATTGATTTGAAATAAAAAATTATTGAATTAATTATTGTTATATTAAAATTTTTTAATTCGGATAATTATTTGTTGAATTAATTAATATAGATTTTTTTTTATTATTAAATTGATTGATATGATTAATTAATTGTTGAATAAATTAATATGCTTTATATGATTAAATAATTGTTGAATTAATTAGTGTAATTAAAGTGGATTAATTAGTTGTTCAATTAATTAATGGAGTACTATGATTGTGAAATTATGATAATTAATTGATGAATTGAATATAGATACATTGGGATTATGAAATTAAAATAATGAATTATTGAATTAATTATTGTAATATTTTGAATATGGAATTTTGATACTTAATTATTGAAATTAATTGTTTTAATTTGGTGTGATTATAAATTTGAATGAAGTGGATCAATTAGTTTTTGAATTAATTAATAGATTGTCATGTTGATGTAATTAAATGTCTTTAATTAATTATTCAATTAATTAAAAAAAAATTCATGAAGAAAATACATTTTGAATTATTTGAAGGGATTTAATGTGACTAATTAGTTGTTTAATTGATTAATAGAATTGATGTGGGCAATTAAATGGTGAATTAATTGGAGTGATTAGGTTTGATAAATTAATTGTGGAATAAATTTATGTAATTGATGTGAATAATTAAATAGTGAATTAATTGAATGTGATTAACTAATAGTTGATTTAATTAATGTAGTTAACATGAAAAAATAATTGGTGAATTAATTTATGGGTCTGAATGTGAATTATTAATTGTGAAATTAAATAATTGAAATGACATGAACAATTAATTGGTGATTTAATTTAAGGTATTGAATGTGATTAAAAATTTATAGTATTAATTAATGGAATTGATGTGATTAGTTAATTTTTGAATTAATTAATGGAATTGATGTGACTAATTAATTGTTTAGTTAATTAATGTTATTGATCTGATTCTCTAACAATTGAGTTAACTAAAAGAAATAATTTGATTAATAAATTGCTAAATTAAAAAATGTTATTGAGTTGATTAGTTTACTATTCAATAAATTAATGGAACTGATGTTATTAATTAATTGGTGAAATATTTAATGTTATTGGTGTTATATTTTAATTTTGGAATTAACTAATGGAATTTTATTGATTAATTAATTAGTGAATTAATTAATGATTATAATGTGATTAATTAATTGGATAATTATTGAGGGAAGTAATGTGAATTTGAAATTGTTGAGTTCGATTAATTAATTTGGGAATTATTTAATGTTATATTATGATATATGTGGTATATTTATGACTGATTGATTAACATGGAAAACATATGGTCTACTGCATCCAAATCACATAGTGATAAACCGATTGATTAACATGTGTGGGACATGTTCAGGCGATCCCAAAGCTTATTATGAAAAAATATTTAAAAAACATGTGTGGGACATGATATGATACATAAAAATCTCATAGTGCACTAGAAATGATTAATGGAAATAATGGAAATAATATGATATATTCGTGTGTGGGACAGTGTCTCATGCATTAAAATCCCATAATGTATATTAAAATGGTGAATGGTAACAATAGAATTCACATGTGATTTTAGATAATGAATGATAAAAATATCATTCATATGTGAATTGAGATGGAGAATGGTAATAATGGAATTCTGAGTTATGATATCTCTTAGGGACTGTTCAGACTCTGTCATGGGTTGAAGAAGGTATTGAGAGTTCGGATGTCCTCGGAAACCCAAGTGTATATGGTTAAATAAATATTTATTGAATTTGTGTAAACTTTTTACATTATTTCTTATATATATTCTTTATAGAACTCCATACACTTGATATTAACTATATATTGTCTTAGATGCTATTGATGGTGGCCTTATGAGTTGTACACACACCCCACTCGTGCTAACTAATCAGTACATGAATATATTTCATGTTTACAGGGTAGGATGAGGGAAAAGGCTCCATGTTAGATGGATAAGTTGGTATGAATCATATATGAGGGAACTAGATGTTGTTTTGGACCCTCCTATGATTTCTCAAAGTCTTTACTTTTTATTTTCATTTTGAAACTTGGAATTTACTTCATCATGGAATATCTACGTCTTAGTTTTGATACTATATTTACATTTTTGGAAATCTTGTGATGATGGATTTGTTTAGGTTATGTTATATCATTCTTTGGTTTTTGTATATTTATTTCGGTTGTTATATTACTATGATAAAGAGTGTATAGAATCCCCATGATTGTTATTAGACCCCCACTACTAGTGTGCCGAATCATGCATGTGGGGAGGCACGCTTTAGGTCATGTGACTAAACGGATTGTGGAATAGATGTGTAGCACCCAGGTCGGGACATTAGAAAGTTGTATCAGAGGTGGGTTATTTTCTATTATATTTTCATACTATTTGAGAATGTTGGATAAAAGACTATGAGAATCCTGGGGATGGTTAAGATTTTATTCATGGGTGTAGCTATCCCATGTACAAGGATAAAATCTATGTCTCCAAAGTGGGATTACTTTTATTGGTATTTCCTGTTATAGTTCAATGATAGTTCACCTGGAGTGAAGAACTTGTTTTGTGTTGTGATTATTATTTAAGATATTTTTTACAATGACTCATAGCACGGTATGGAAGAAATATTTAGTATACAAGAATCATTATATTCACTTAGGATTATTTTGAAATTAATCATTTTTAGGTACACAAGAGAAAATGGGGTTTGGGTAAGGTGTTGAACTTGGATTATTTTTTTATTCATGTGAAATTGAAATGAAAATGTTTGTAATGTGTAAATGATATAGATTATAAAATGATGCAAAATTTTAATAAATGGATGTTTAAATGAGGAACGTGAATATGAGAATTTGTTTACACATGTTAACCAAGAACTTGGTGTTTGATTATTAAGGGTAGCGATAGTACATATGTTTTGACATTGTGGTGGGTTTGCGGTAGTGAATTGTTGTGGTTTATTGTTATTCTCGTAATTACGTTCACAATGTAAAATATTTCCAGTTGTGCATGTTTGTTATTTTAGTTTTATGCATCCCTAATGACGCATGTTGAGAGGATGAAAAAAGGAAATGGATTGGGATGAACCTCAAATGATGGAACCATGAGTCATGGGAAATGAGAATCCATTTTTTTTGTTTATTTGGTTCTTGATGTGGGCAGTTTGGGTAATGATAGTTCTTTAGTTTGATAACTAACTTTTAGGTTGTTCAATGGGTGCTATAGTTTTAGACTAATTCGGTAATATTTTGGTCATAAGTGAAGGATGATACATTAGGTATTATATGGTGTTTCTGTTTTGGGATGTAACATCTGTGATGGATAATTTGTGGAACTGTTCATTGAAAACTTCTCATCATACTTTTAATTTGTGAAAATAATATGCACTTCCTTGAAATCATCACACGTAATCTGAGAGAGATCAGGCTTTATTCATAGATACCTAAATGTGTTTTGTTTTGAAATATGGCCTTGTAGAGGTCAAAATTAAAAAGCGGGATATGTTGATCGTGATGGTGGGTGGTACACCATAATTTTTTTACATAAGAGATTCTCATGTTGGATTGGAGGTCAATTAATACCATAGTTTTGGCACTTATAAGCAGGGAATATATTGCAGTTGATGTTTTTTGATTCATGTGAATGGTTAGAAGACCCCACCCAAGTTATAAGTTTTAAAATATGATTGAAGTGTGGGACAGGATTCTTAAGTTTCTTGAAAAAGTTTTTTTAATGATGATCCAATCATGGATAGTTATGTGGAATTTGTTGGTGAGTAGTGAAAAACCATGCGGTTGAAGTGGTGGCAACAAAATACCAATGAGAAACCTATAAGGTTCATATTTATATTCCACAGTGAAGGCCAGGTTGAACATAGAGGTGTGGATGTACGTCCTTTCCAGGACGTTTTGATATAAATGTTGAGTGACAATGTTGGATGGTGTTCATATGGTTGTTGGGAATGGTGATTTGCGAAACTCATCAGTTTTGTTTTTGAATTTGATCATTAGTCTGATGCGTCATTTGAGAAGAATATGATTCGTGTGATAGATTTTATTAAAAAAGTTTTGAGGGGAAATATTTTGTTGATAGTTCATGTATTGTGTTAATATAATGATGTGAAAGAGGAAACTAAGGAGAGAAGCATATGTTCAGGCTTAGTGGCCCGATATTTTTGACTTTGAATCATAGGGATACGTCGGATTATATCTCGATGATGAACTATTATATGGTTAGGAGATTGTAATATCCTTACCTTTTAGGAAGGATTCAGGGGATTGTTTATAGATATTCATTTTCTTTGTTTTGAGTAAATGTTTTTGGGTTTTACTATTGGGTTTGTTTGGGTGAAACTTTTGATTTTTGGAAGAGGGAATGTGCATCATTGGCACACAATTTCCCCAAACCATGTGTCCATACCATCAAACAATGAAAAAACTAGAGGGGATTCGCATAGCTGATGCACCTTTTGTCAAACCATGTACCCCCAAATAAAAACTATGAACCCACCCCCCCATAAATGAGGTGCATGGTTAAGGTGCACAATTAGTGGAAATTGTGCCCCTTTACTAATAAAACTATTTTTGTGGTTTTAATTAACCCAAAAATTAGTTTTCAAATTCATCAACCCCCCATTTTAACCCCAAAACAACCCTAACTCGTCCCCTAATGATTAATATTTATTTTAGAGGCTCATGGATGACTTTCAAGGTCTCTTAAACTATATTCTTTGCAATTCAAATCCCACAAATGATTTGTACATATCTCCTCATGGGAATATCATCCCAATTAGTTTCTTAATCTCTTCTCCATTTTTCTCCAATCCATGAAAGGGTGTTTCTTTGCTGTTGGTTTTAGATCTATATCTATGATTTTTAGATCCCAATCCATTTAATTATGGACTTAGGATTCGTATCTAAAGAACAATTTTCATCATGTTCTTGTTTGATTCCATTCATTTTTTGAATACTTTTTGGTGAGTGTTCATCTTCAAATTAATTGAGGTAGGTGGTCAATAATTAAAATCCCAAATTCTTGATTTCATTTACTTTTATGTAATTAAAGAATTTATATTAAATGATTATCTATTGAGTTTCCTAGATTTAATTTATTAAAATAATGAATTGATTAATTATGAAAATTATGAAATTCGGGATATTGTGATTGTTAAATTAAATAATAAATTGTAGAATTAATTGTGGATTTATTGGGATTATAGAAAATGATTACTTAATTATTGAATTAATTAATGGGAATGATTGAGATTGTGTAATTAATTTATTTTAAATAATTACTTCTTGAATTAATTATGGTTATATTAAAATAGATGAATATGAATAAATAACTATTGAATTAATCATTTTTTATTCTTGTGTTTATTAAATTTATTGAGATGTTTAATTAATATTAATATTAATATGGATAATTTGAAAATTTTATTTTTGAATTAGTTAGTCGAATTGAAGTGGATTGACTAGTTTTTGAGTTAATTAATGTATCATTGTGATTGAGGAATTGGCATAATTAATCGATGAATTAATTATTGAGATATTGGGATTTTGGAATTGTAATAATTAATTGTTAAATTATGTATTTTAATATTGTCATTGGGGAATTGGGATAGATAATTGTTGAAATTAATTATTTAGAATTTTTTTTGATTGTTGATTTTATTGAAATTGATTGATTAATTGATTAATTAAGAAATATATTGTTATAAATATTCTATTTAATGTCATTACTTAAATGAGACATTAATTAACATAATTGATCTAAAAAATTAACTGGTTAATTAATTTAAGAGATTGAATGAGATTAATTAATTATGTAATTACTTAACTGAATTTACATGAAAAATTAATTGGTGAATTAATTAAAGGGATTGAATGTGATTAATTATTTATAGAATTAATTAATGGAATTGACATGAATAACTAAATTGTGAATTAATTGAAGGTAATGAATGTGATTAATTAATTATGGAATTAATTAATGGAATTGAAGGGAACAATATATGTGTCAATAAATTGAAGGGATTTAAAATGATTAATTAATTTTGTAATTAATTAATAGAATTCACATGAACAATTAATTTGCGAGTTAATTGAAGTGATTGAAGGAGATTAATTAATTTTTAGTTTAATTAGTAGAATTATGTGATTAATTAATCATTGAATTTATTAATGGAATTGATGTGATTAATTAAATATTGAAATATTTAATATTATATAGGGGATTAGCTAGTTATATAATTATGTAACGTCCCAAATCTGGGAGCCACCCAAAGGTGCCCCATACCTGGTTGGGCACATGGACTCAAGCACATTTCCCCAAATGCTAGAGGCTGATGACTAGCAGCGAGGGCCTTGGGTGTTATAGTGGGAAAACTATGTCCTCATTGGAGGAGTACACAACAGTACAGAAAACAATAAACAATAGCGGAAGAAGTAAACAACCCATACACAAGTAAACAAAAGAAGACTAAATATGGTAAAAAGCAGGAGCACACACATATATATGAAATAATGCATGATACATATGTCCAGGAAAGCATCCAAACAAGTCACAATGCTGAATACAGTACTAAACCAAATCACAAAAGAAAAACAAAAAATCCACTCCTCTGCATTGCAAGCCTTAGCATGGTCCCATGCTCTCCTGCTCCAATGCAATCAAGTACCTAAAGTCTAAGGGCGCTTTCCCTTGTCTATACCTGCAGCAATATAATCTGTTTGGGACAAAAATCATGACCCAAACAAGGTGTAAGACTAAATCCCAGCAGGAAACCACTCGAAGATCTGTGCCTAACAGTCAGTGAGCATATGGTTGGTAATAGTACAGTAAGCAGTAAACAATAACCAGTAAACATGATGATACACAAAGTAAACAATCCACAGATCAACAAGCAGCAGTGAAGAAAACAGTTAACTACAAACTGGAATCCCTATGGTAAGTACTCAAAGCCATCCCCTCTGGTCCTATCCAAGAATTACCAACAACCCTAGGGGTAGTGCACTCAGCCTAACCCCTATGGTTTGGTCGTATGAAAATTATAAGACTCTTTGTGGAATCACACTCAGTCAATTCTTCTTATAGTCTAAGGTAGTCAAGGACTCTCTGAGGAAGATCACGTGGTCCATTCCCCTTATATCCCCAAGGTCTAGAGACTCTCTAAGGAAGATCACTTTTTCAATTCCACCTATAGCCTGAGGTCTATCACAGACTCTCTAAGGAAGCTCGCTCAGTCAATTCCTCCTATATCCTAGAATGGTTTAAGGAAATTCAAACAAAACAAAAACTCTATGAGGAAGCTCTCTCGGTCTATCCTCCTATAGTCTATAATATCCAAGACTCTCTAGGATGCTCACTCAGTCAATCCTCCAGTAGTCTATAATATCCAAGACTCTCTGGGAAGCTCACTCGGTCTATCCCCTATAGTCTCTAATGTCCAAGACTCTCTGAGGAAGATCATTTGGTTTATCCCCTTATAGTCCATAACACCAGGTTCTCACAACCCCGTGCTAGTCATTGCATAATAATGCTATAGGCATAAAGTAAACCTAGAGAGCTACTGGGATAACCAGTCTATAGCATAACAACAACGTCAGGGAACAACAATCCATCGTACGGTCACAAGGTATGGAAAACCGGTATAACGACCAATAGGCTGAACAAGACCAAAATATCGTAAAAAGAAAAAGGTATGGAAACAACATACAAGCATAGAAATTATCCTTATAAACAGAAAAAATACCTTTACACAAGCATACAAGCAAGGAAGGAAAACAACATTGCAAATCAGTAAACACGCAATACCCTGTTAACTGGTATTGGTGGAAATTGAAACTAAAAATCAATGAATTTGAACGGAAAGGCACAGAACACCTACCGTGATTCTTGTAGATCGATATAATTGAACCAAGAGGCTTGAATTTCCATAGAACATTGTAGATCTATGAAAAAGAACAAAACGTTCAACCCATGATAACTTGAAAAAGAGGGGGAATTGGAAAATGAAGCTCTAGGAGAAGGAAGAGATTACCGATGTGGTTCCAATGCAATCGAGGATGGTCGATTTGGAGAACTAATGGAGGCTCAGGGGCTCGGATAAGATTCGCGGCAGTATGGAATGTTCTCGGTCGAAGAAGCTAGAGAAGAATATGGTTCTGGGGTTAAGACGCGACCCCAGCCCGTTTAATGAAAAAAAGAAAGTACACGGCGTGTAATTTTGGAGTATACAGCGTGTACTAGGCCTTTTCGTACTCCAATTTAAGCGGCCTCCACATCACCCCTACTTGGCCGTGTGTGTGGCCATGACACGACCATCACACAGCCTCGAGCGACATCAAAGTACATGGCGTGTACTTCAAAAATTTCCAGAAACTCCCCTTTTCTCAAAAACTCCAGAAAAAGGAAAAACATACCTGAAAAGAATTCCTGGGTTCTTACAAACTTCCCCGCTTAATGAATTTCTTCCCTGAATTTCCCTTGCGAGGTGTGGAAGATGAAACCTTGAACAGCTCCGACCACTACGATCGTACATCGGCCTCCCTCTCCCAGGTCTCATCCCATACTCACCCGTGCTACCATAGCACCCGTACCAGAGGAACAGACCGACCATAGAGAACCCTCGTACTACGATCGACAATACAGATAGGATGTTCCTCAAACGATGCAACTACTTTGAGCTCAACCTCCTCAGGTTGAAAGACATGAGACGAGTATGAAAAGTAACGTCAGAGGTAAGAAACAATGAAGCTATCGTGCATAGACCGGTACCTCTAAGGTAACCGCAACCGATAGGCAACCAGACCAACTCTCTCCAACACTTCAAACGGCCCGACGTACCATGGTGAAAGATTACCCAGTCTCCGAATCCTCTTGTGTCCCAACTTTGGCATGACATGCAGGAAAGCCTGATACTCGACCTCGAACTCCAGAGGTCATCTCCGCTAATCACCATAAGAATTATATCGAGACTGTGCCATATCCATCTTCTTCTGAATCAACTCTATCTACTCTGAGGTCTCCTGAACAAGACGAGGTCCTAGAAAAGCTGCCTCTCCTACCTCCAGCCAGCATAAAGGTGATTGGCATGGCCTACCGTACAAATCCTCATAAGGTGCCATCTGAATAGTCACATGAAAACTATTTTTGTAGGAGAAATCTACAAGGGGTATATGCTTCTCCCATGAAACATCAAAGTCTAGAATACAAGCTCAGAGTATATCCTCAAGCACCTGAATCGTACGCTTGGACTGGCCATCTATCTGGGGATGGTATGCTGTACTCAAAAGTATCTGTGTACCCAAAGCCTTATGAATCCTCTTCCAGAACCGAGAAGAAAAATGTGAATCTCTGTCTGAATCAATGGAGTGTGTAACTCCATGTAGACTTACAATCTCTCGGATGTACAACCATCCCAGCTCATCAACACTGAAAGTCTCCTTGATAGGCAAGAGGTGACCAACCTTCTTGAGTCTGTCAATGACAACCCATACTGTGTCATTCCCTCGAGGAGACCTCGGGTACCCTATCACGAAATCCATCGCGACATCGTTCCACTTACACTCCGAAATGGTTAACTATTATAGAAGGCGTGCTGGTCGCTGATGCTCCACTTTCACCCGCTGACATGTGGAACACCTCATGAAAAAACTAGAAACATCTCTCTTCATACCTGGCCACCAATACTGGCGGTGTAGATCACGATACATCTTGGTGATTCCAGGATGAACTGCCCAAACTGGGGAATGAAAGTCCCAAATCATCTCCTCACATATGTCTGCTGAAACCCATACGCATCTCAAGAAATGAAATATCTCATCCTCGCCCACTTCCCATCCAGGAAGAGGGTCCCCTCCTGATACACTCTCTTGCAGGACTAGTCCTTCCAAGTCTGATAGTTGCCTTATTCGTACCCGGTCAAGAAGGGTAGAGGTAACAGCTACCGAAGATAGAATGGTCTACCCCTGTCTATCGTGCACCTCCAAATGCCTCTCAGAGAACAGAGCCATAAGATACCACTCACTGCTGGCCTCCTGAACTACCTGTATCAGATTTCTCCTGCTCAACGCTTCAGCCACAACATTCCCCTTTCCTAGCATATAGGCAAGCTCAAAGTCGAAGGACTGAAGGTACTTGACCCACCCGCGCTCTCTCAAATTCAGATCATGATGAGTGAAGATGTACCTAAAACTTTTGTGGTCGGTGAAAACCACAAAATGCTCTCCCAGAATGTAATGTCTCCAACAGCATAAGGAATGAAAAACATCTACCAACTCGAGATCGTGCGTTGGGTAGTTCCTCTCATGTGGCCTCAACTGCCAAGACCCGTACGCAACAACTCCATCTCCCAGAATAAGCACAGCTCCCGGCCCGATACTTGAATCATCATAGTAAACAATGTATCTCTTGACTGGCTCTAGAAAGACTAGTATCAGTGCTGAATTAAACCCCCCTTTGAACTCTTGAAAGGATAACTGACAGGAATCTGACCATAAGAACTTTTCCCCTTTCTTGGTCATACCTGTCGATGGTGCTTCTAGGCATGAAAAGTCTTGTATGAAAATCCTATAGTATCCAGATATCCCTAGAAAACTCCAAAACTCAAATACATTCTTTGGATGCTCCTAAGAAACTATAGCTCTCACTTTCTATGGGTCTACTGATACTCTTGTCTCTGAGATAACATGTCCCAAAAAGTGAATCCGATCCATCCAAAAGTGGCATTTCGAGATCTTATCATATAACTGGTGCTCCCTCAGTGTACTAAAAAAGATCTCAATATGGGTAGCATGGCCGTGTTGAGGGTGAGAGTACACCAATATGTCATCCACAAAAACTACCATGAAGGAATCCAAGTATGGATGGAACAATCGATTCATCAGTGCCATGAAAACTACAGGCGCGTTCGTGAGACCAAACAGCATAACCATATACTCATATAGACCATAGCTGCTCTAGAAAGCTATAAGAGGTATATCAGATGGTCTAATGCACAACTGATGATAACCGGATCTCAATTCAATATTCGAGAACACTCAGGCTCCTAGAAGCTAATCAAAGAGATCATTGATCCTCGGTAAGGGATATTGGTTCTTGACTGTCAAATGGTTCAACTTCTGATAGTCCACACAAAACCTAAGGGTACCATCTGCCTTCTTCACAAAAAGGACAAAAGACCCCCAAGGAGAAGAACTGGGTCTGATGAAACCCTTTTCCAACAACTCCTCCAACTGCTTCTTGAGCTCCTGCAACTCAGGTGTATCTATCTCATAAGGAGGAATGGAAACCGGTTCCGCTCCTGGCATGAGCTCAATAGTGAAGTCTACCTCACGCTCCGTAGGAAAACCTGAAAATTCCTCTGGAAAGACATCTCTAAAACGATCCACCACTGGAGGAAAGTCTAACTGTGAAGTCCTCGGGTCATCCCGAAAAATAATAGAAATTAGGGTTGTAACTCCTCCTAGCCCATGATGCTTGGGTCCTGCTCGACCCACCTAGACATCCCACTCGCCTATATAAAGAAAGGATGCACCCTCTAGTGATATGACACTCACCCTGCGGCGATAACAGTCGACGAATGCCTAGAAGGGAACTAACCATTCCATCTCGAGAATGACATCATAACTCGTCATCTCTAGGACATAGAGGTCCCATAAAAAGTGACACCCTGCAACCTCAAGAGGGTACTCTCTGCACTGACGTACGCTAACCACTCTAGTCCCCAAAGGTGTGTCTAGAGTCAAAGTATCAGTTGAGGAAAATGTGTAGAGCCCAAGGATCTCCACAACATCAATAGGGATAAAGCTATGCGTATCACCGGTATCGAAAAGAGCTGAAGATAAAATTGAGTCTACTAAGATCATACCTCAAACTGTAGAAGGGCCAGGATCCTACTCTTGATGGCTCTAATCCACTACAAAAGTCGGGCATGTACCGCAGCCCCGCGACCCTGGATGACCACTCTGAGCTGATCCAATCTGCTGTCACTGGTAGCCTTGTGACTGGCCACCACGGCCGAGACCTCCACCTTAGCCCGAACGGCCGGATGAAATCCAGTTCCCAGACTGGTGAGAAACCGGCGATGCATCTTCTATACGCAGGGTCATAGAAGAACCCCTACCACTAGTTTTAGGTGAGAAGATTTGGTAAAAATGATGAAGATGGCCCATCTTGCCACAAGATCGGCACTCCATCGGGTCTCTCTGGCACTGAGGCCTAGTATTCCTACTCCTCCCGCATTGGTAGCATACTACCTGGATACCCGAAGATACATTCCACCTACTCTGATCTCCTTGAGCAGACTCCCTGCGGCGCTTCCTACTATCAGTAGAAGGAACACTGACTCTGGATGTCGAACCAACCTGGCTCAAAGCTCCAGAATCCCTCATATTTCACTCTATGTTCAGCTCCTGGTTGACTACAAAGGATATCAAAGTCAACCAAAAGATGTTCACCTACGAGCGAATGTACTGCCTCAGAGCATCCTCAAACTTCTGTGCAAGGAACAGCTCATCGCCTCCTGGAATAGGCATGAAACACTGCATCTCGGTAAAGCGAGACGAGTACTCCATAACAAAAAGAGTACCCTGCTCCAGACACATAATCTTCTGGTCTCGATCGAACCTGAAGGTCTCTAGGTAGAAGTTAACATAGAAGATGCGACAAAAATCATCCCAAGACATACCATACTGCTGTCCTAACTGTGACATCACCTCCCACCACCTATTGGCAGAGTCTTAGAGCATATAGGTAGTGAGATTCCCCCTCTTCTCTGGAGTTGTCTCCAGATGCTCGAAAATTGTGAGCGTGGCCTATCCATGACCCTTCAGCCTAAGGTCCTCCATCCCCTAAGAAGGTGGGAGGATGCCGCTATTGGAAAAACTACGTCAACTCTACCATCGACTGGGTAGGAGGCGACGCTCCCTGGAAGGTATGCATCATCATCAAAAAAACATCCCTAAACTGCGCATCGGTTCCTGAAACTAGTATAACTACAGGAGCCAAGGCTGGCATAGCAGGAGGATCTACAGGAAGTCCATGATCAGCCATATCTAGTGTCTGATCACCATCTGGAAACTGACGTACAACAGGAAGAAGTCTCGGTGGCATAGCTTAGAAAGGTCAAAAGCACACCATAGATCAGGATTATCAAAGACTAAGAACACAAGATTACAAGAGGGGAACATGAGAAAGAACATTCATGTTTTACGAAACATGAATACACAGCGTGTATAAAAAGTACACGACATGTTCTTTTAAGCCATTCACATGGGCGTGTACTTCTGCCACAACTGGTCATGTAACGCCCCAACCATACAGCGTGTTGTCCCCGCACACGGCGTGTACTTGAACTCTATTCCCCTGCCCGAGTCTCCTTACATGGCTAACCCACACGGTACTCTTAATCCTAGACTATATGTCATGTTCACGAAGGAAACAACGTGTACAAGATAAGGTTTCAATGACCCATTTTTTTAGTTACACGGCTGGCTACATGGTTCACTCTACACGGCGTGCTCCATGAGAACACGGTGTGTACTTGAAGGATTTCCCCGACCCGTGTTGTTCGTGACATGACCGAGTACCTAGGTTAAATGGTATGGCATGTGAAAACAGGACACTGTGTGTATAGTCAAAGTTTCATCAATCCGTGTCGTTAGCCACCCGGGTAGACATAATGTCACTACAACACGGAGTGTATTTACCGTACACGACATGTTTCGAAAGATTTTTCACAACCCTGTGTTTCTTCCCACACAGTCAGTGACATGGTTTTAAAACTACATGGCGTGTATTCATAAAGTACACGCCATGTATTCTAGGTTTTTCTAGGTAGTAGCTCAGAAACTACTCCGAAGCCCAGAAAACACAGAAAACAAAAGTTAAGGTGCCGAATTCCGATCCATGAGGGCCCATAATCCCCGTGAATCAAATCTTGGCATCTCATACATATCATATACAAGGGGAAAAAGAAAGGAACCACCAAATTATGGTCGATGAGGGCCCATAACACCTCAAGAACCAACGTTTGGTGTCCATATAAGAAAAGTAATGTACAAAAAATTCTCTATCAAACAACATAGATTCTATAAAAGCATCTATCACAACCGCATGCATAATCTACACAACGTCTATCAGAACAACATGAAAACACTAATGCATCCTAGATGGCATGACAAGAATGCATGGCATGTGATTTATATCAAGTGAATTTATGATTCATGAGATGGAATACCCTCATCTCATCTGGTTGCTACAGAAGTAGAACTGCAATAACAACAACGGTAACAACACAAAGCATGTGAATCACCCAACGGTGAAATAAAATCAACTATAAAAGTGAAAAATAGTAAAACTGAAATAAACGAGGTAGTATGGATTTTCCCTATACACGAGTTAGCTACTCCCGAGCACAACATATTACCAAGTACCTATTCCATCCTATCCCTGGTTATAGCCTCCAAAAGATATGTCAATAGAAAATAATTCCTATGATACCACTTTGTAACGTCCCAGGTCTGGAAGCCACCCAGAGGTGCCCCATACCTGGTTGGTCACATGGACTCAAGTGCATTTCCCCAAACACCAAAGGCTGCCGACTAGCAGTGAGGGCCTTGGGTGTGATAGTGGGGAAACTATGCCCTCATCTATAGAGTACACAACAGAAGAGAAAACAATAAACAATTGCGGAAGCAGTACAAAGCCCATACACAAGTAAATAACAGAAGACAAAATATGGTAAAAATCAAGAGCACAAACATATATATGAAATAATTAATGATACATATGTCTAAGAAATCATCTAAACAAGTCAAAATTCGAAATACAGTACTAAAAAAATTACAAAAGAAAAACAGAAAAAGAAACACCTCAGCATCGCAAGCCTCGGCTTCGTCCCATGCTCTCCTGCTCCAATGCAATCAAGTACCTGAAGTCGAAGGGAAATTTACCTTGTCTATACCTTCAGTAATATAATCTGTTTGGGCCCAAAAGCATGACCCAAACAAGGTGTAACACTAAATCACAGCCGGCAACCACCCGATGATTTGTCCCTAACAGTCACTAAGCATATGGCAGGTAATATTATAGTAAGTAGTAAACAGTAACTAGTAAACAGGATGATACACAGAGTAAAAAACCCACAGATCAACAAGTAGAAGTGAGGCAAACAACTAACCACAAAAAAGAAATCCCTCTGAGAAGTACTCATAGCCATCCCCTCTGGTCCTATCCAAGAAGTACCAACAACCCTCTGGGCAGTTCACTCAGCCTAACCCCTCTAGTTTGGTCATACGAAAATTAGAAGACTCTTTGAGGAAGCGCGCACAGTCAATTCCCCTTATAGTATAAGGTAGTCAAGTACTCTCTGAGGAAGATCACATGGTCTATTACCCTTATAGCCCCAAGGTCTAGAGACTCTCTGAGGAATCTCACTTGGTCAATTCCTCCTATAGCCTCAGTTCTATCACAAACTCTCTAAGGATGCTCACTCAGTCAACTCTTCCTATAACCTTTAATGGTTTAAAGAAATTAAAAATAAACAAGAACTCTCCGTGGAAGCTCACTCGGTCTATCCTCCTATATTCTATAATATCCAAGACTCTCTAGGATTCTCACTCGGTCAATCATCCTATAGTCTATAATATCCAAGACTCTCGGAGAAGCTCACTTGGTCTATCACCTATAGTCTCTAACGTCCATGAATCCTTGAGGAAGCTCACTCGATCTATCCCCTTATAGTCCATAACACCATGTTCTCACATCCCCGTGCCAGTCAGTGCATAATAAGGCTATAGGGACAAAGTAAAACTAAAGAGCTACGTGGATAACCAGTCTACAACATAACAACAATGTTAGGGAACAACAATCCATCCTACGGTCACAAGGCATGGAAAACAGGTATAACGACTAATAGGCAGAACAAGACCAAATAGTCGTAAAAAGAAAAAGGCATTCTAAAAACATCCATGAATAGAAAAAATCCTTATACAGAGCCAAAATACCTCCACACAAGCATACAAGTAAGGCATGAAAACAACATGAAAAAACAGTAAACATGCAATACCCTGTTCACGGGTATTGGTGGAAATTGCACATAAAACTCAAATACTTTGAATGGAAAGGCACAAACCACCTACCTTGATGCATGGAGATCAATATAATTGATCCAAGAGGCTTGGATCTCTTTAGAACTCCGTAGATCTACAAAAACACACAAAACGTTCAACCCATGATAACTTGCAAAAGAATAGGAATTGGAAAATGAAGCTCTAGGAGAAGGAAGAGATTACCACTACGGTTCCAAGGCAATAGAAAATAGTCGATTCAGAGAATTAACAGAGTCTCGGGTGATCAAAAAAGATTCACAGCCGTACGGAAGGCTCTCAGTCGAAGAATCTGGAGAAGAAGAGGGTTCTAGGGTTAAGACGCGACCCCAGTATGTTTATTTAAAAGAAAGAAAGTATATGGCATGTAATTTTGGAGTACATGGAATATAGTAGGATTTTTCGTACTCTACTTTAAGAAGCCTCCACATCACCCCTACATGGACGTGTGTGTGGCCATGACACAACCAGCACATGACCTAGAGTGGCATCAAATTACACGGCGTGTACTTCAAAAATTTCCAGAAACTCCTCTTTTCTAAAAAACTCTAGAAAAAGGAAAAACATACCTGAAAGGAAGGTCCAAGTTCTTACAAATTAACAAATGGAAATCATTTGATTAATTAATAGTGAGGTAATTAATATTATTTTTTTGAATAGTTAAAAATTTGACAAACTAACTGAATTGATGTGATTCGTTAATTGTTGAATTAATTAATATTATTGGTATGATTAGTTAATTATTTAATAAACTAAAAAATTGTGGTGATTTATTAATTGATAAAAAAATTAATTAAAATGATTCACATAACTAATTGGTAATTTAATTTAGGAAATAGTATGAATATTCAATTTTGTAGTGTGGTCAATTAATTTGTGAATTAATGAATGTTATATTGGGATATATTTGGTATTTTTGTTACTAATTGATTAACTTGTGTAGGACATGGTCTATTGCATCGAAATACCATAGTGATAAACTGATTGATTAATGTGTGTGGGACATAGTCTGATGCTCCCAAAGCCCATAGTAATAACTTATTTGATTAACATGTGTAGGGAATTGGTCTTCTGAATAAAAATATTATAGTGTGATATGAAATGATGAATGTTAACAATGACAATGATATGTGATATTCATGTGTGGGGAATGGCCTCCTCCATCAAAATCCTATAGTGTGAATTGAAATGATGAATGATGACAATTAAATTCATTTGAGATTTGAGACAGAGAATGGTAATAGTGGACTTCATATGTGAATTGATATAAAGAATTATAAAAATGTAAATATGAGATAGATATCCCTTGGGGATAGTTTAGGCTTCCACATGGGATGAAGAAGGTATTTAGAGGTCATGTTTCCTCAGGGACATGAGTATTATATAGTTAAATAATGAGTAATTGAATAAGTTTAAATTGTTCACATTATTACATTTATGCATTATTTATACAATTGAATACACTTTTTAATGAGATGATATTATTTTATACTTTATTTTTGGTGGCCTACTATGTTTTACCCACACCATACTCTGGCTTCCTGATTGGTTCCCGAATAGATTTATTGGTTGCAAGACATGATAATTGAAATGGCCCTTTGATTCGGGATAGATCATGTATAAGGGAACTCAACATGGTTAGGAAAACGCATGTGGTTTTTCTATGTCCTATAATTTGTGTTTCATTTTGACACATTTGAATTGACTTTAGCATGTCATTTCTACAACTTAGTGTTGATATTTTATTTCTGGTACTGGTTATCTGGTGTTACTGGAATTGTTCAGGTTATGTTATATCATTCATTTGTTATTGTTAATTTATTTACACTGGTGTATTACTATTATGAATAGGTTATATTATCCTGATGACTTAAATTAAACCCTCGATTATAGTTAGAAGACATTAGAGGATGTGGAGGCATGTTGAGGACACGTGACCAACCATCTCGAGGAACCAATGTGTGACACCTGGGTCAGGATGTTTCATGGGTTTACCCTATTCAGACATGACATGATTTCATGATTTTCTCACAAGATTTATTTGGGATAAAATACTTATTATGACATTAGGTATGGATGAAAAATTATAATAAGTTCACGTGCCACAAATTACAATGGAACTATCATGATAGTGGTCATCTAAGGGACCAACAAAGATTCTTATGGTGTGTATCCAAAAAGGGGCATGGAGCCAGATCCACTCACTCAATGTGTATTATAGTTTAATTAAGAAAAAAATCTTTTGATGAAATTTAAATTTAAAATTTTTTATTATATTAAATATTCCCTATTGTAGATCATGATCATGCCGTTGTTTCCATTTTAGATTTTAGGAGGATTTCATAGATATTGGTAAATTTTGGATTCTATTTTTCTTACACTGGTTTCCGATTATGGGGATTTATTTACCCTTACATATTTTTGGGTTCTCAAACCTTGAACATGCCTTAATATCTTAATGTAGTGGGATTTTACATATAATGTTACCTTTAAAATTGTGTGGAGACCACTATATGCTAGTTTTTTTATTTTAAGGGTGTGGTTCAATGAGATTTTTGTAATGTGAAATGCCATTTTCTGGAATGTTTCCTTGTATTTGGAAATGCTAATATCAATTACCAGATGATTCCCAACCCATCCATTCCCATCATTTGATTCCTGGGTTTTTATCTCTAAGAGTTATTTTTTGGGATTCATAATAGTTTTTATTTCCATTTCATGGGGTAGGATCATTGGGTTAGGGAATTCCTTGGTTTTGTGACAATTGTTCTCAGAGTGTGTCCTATTTGTTTCCTTTTATAAAAAGTCTTATCAGAACTAGTGTTGACTTATAGATGTTTCAGAAAGAACCCTATATCATTTCATTGATTTTTGAAGATTATCTTTCTCTTAGAAAAATATTAATTCTATTTTTTCCATCATTAAATTTTTTTCTTCTAGAGTTTATAATCACATAAAATTTTTTATATTATTTTATTTGGTTACCTCATTAAAACATATATTTGGAGTTTTAGGGGGTATAGAGTGTAATGGTGTGGAAAATGTTCACACCTCAACCAGACACTACTTCAACATTTGTATTGCTTTTTAGTTATATTTGTTTTTCTATATTTTATAGGATTTTATGGAATTTGTTTTAGTATTTTACGATGTACAGTACAAGTCTAATTATTTAGTGTAAAGTTAGAATTATCATGCGACAACAGTGTGGTAGGTATTCTATTTTGACAATGCCAAATGAAATTATTTCATCATGGTCTTACAAATAGTTCATACTTCTATATATGACCATTTGACCTTATTTTGTAGATTGGGGTTAATTCTAATGGTTGGAGGATAGTTTGGGAATCATTGAAACCAAACTATGTGACACGTCCAGTGTATTAAAAATAAAATATTACATTTCATCCATGATCAAATTATGACTAATATGGGCCTCCTTCATCCCCATTAATCATCCAAATTATTTTTATTCATTTCCTTTACAAAACACATTTTCTCCAGGGAATTTTTTTTTATTTCTTATATTTTGAGCCTATTTCCAAAAAGGAACTCCATTTTATCTCCTCATATCTTTATTTTCTTCATTTCTACTCTCTTTCTTGTCCTAAAATTTCATTAGAGACCTTGGTTTCATGTTACCTTGATTTCAATTTTTTTGTTGTTTCTTATTTTCATTTTTTCTTTGTTTTTAATTCATTTATCATTCACGAGGTGGATTTGAAACTCTATTTTTAGGGTGACAATGATTAAGGTAGGTCACCCAGTGTCAAAGAATTTAAATTGAGAATTATGAATTCTTATTTATTTCAATGTTTGTTTTCATTATATTATGTGAAAAATGTTTCGTAGTTAAATGTGTCAATGAAATAAAATTTCCACTTCAATGTTATTCAAACATGTCTATGCCTTTCTAATAATTTTTTAATGTCTCAAACTATTATAAATAAAAGTTCACTTTTTATTTAATTAAATTCCTTATTATATAATATGGTTATAGAAAACACATGCACTTATTTTGTTTTATTATATCCAATTATATTTTATTGACCATTAAGAATCATTAAAATTAATAATACATTCATTTAATATTGATCACATGATTAGTATAAATATAGGGTTTTAACTAATTCGATTGATATAGAAAATGGAAGTGATGGACTCAACGTGTATGATCATACCATATTATGCCAATTAATCCAAGATTATTATGGAAATAATTTAATTTGGATTTACCCTTTACCAAGACAAAGTGGATATCCAATAACTTAAGCATGATAGAAACAGTTTACATTGTATTTTCAAGCCCATCGAGATCACAGCCCAAACCATGTTCACTAAACCACTAATGAATGTCCCATTATCACTCATTTTACTCTTAGGTAGTTTTATGGTGTATTGAAGGGATATGTATAAAGACCCTTTCTATATGAATATATACATTATTTTTTATTGAATAATGAATATATTATTATCCTATTAGTATTACATAGTAAAGGTTTTTTATTTTGATACAATAAAGTTCAAATAGTATTTTTGGTCAATATTAAAATTCAATTAATGAATTTATGAATTAATGGATTTTTAAATGAATAATATTTAAATAATATCATTAAATAATAATTTTCAAATATAAATGATCATATAATTTTTATGAAGTAAATGTAATTTTTTAAGTGTTTGAAAACAATTATTGCCAACAACTCAAAATTTCTTATTAAATGTTGATTCTATTTTAGAAGTGAAAAATAAAATATATAAAAATATATTTATATAAATTAATAATATATTTTAATTGAAAATGTTAAAATTATCTTACCATAAAGTTTTCCTAATTTTTTGAGAAAGTCAAATTTTCGCATAAAAATAAATATAATATAAATATACTTTGTATTTTGTGCTATCTTAATTACCCAAAAGTAATGCATGAAAAAATAAATGTTTCCTCATTAAAATAATTATATTTAAAGTTAAATTTTATTTTTTTACATCAATGTTGAATCCTCCAAAACCAATAATATAATTTAAGGTTTTATAGTCATTTATTTAAGAGTGTGACTCACATCCACATAAGAAAGGGATTTATTTTAATAAGTTATGAAATTTTCTTTATAAGATAATAAAAATCACTACCATTTGGAGAAAAACATGGGATGGTTTATGGGTTTGGATATTTTGTTATGCAATTTCCATAACCTATATTTTAAAAAAATCCCCATCGGTTCTTATAGAAACCCACCCTAGCTCCCATTTCTCTTCACTGAAATTATTTGGAAAACATTAATAATCAACCCTCTACTCTCTATAATCTTTTTATGGTTCCCCGAGGCTCTCATGAATACTCTCCTAAGATTTCTGATTCATAGAATCATGTAAGTGATCCACACCATCATCTCCTCCATTCAATTCAAGCATCTTCTTTGGATTTTTTCTTCTGAATTGAATTTTTTTATAATGTAATTCATGTATAAGAACTCCATTACTATCTGATTGATGATATAAGAATGAGAGACCATTTATCCTATCACATTTTTAAACTTACCAAATCAGTTCCCATGCGAAAATTTAGTAAGGGATTTCTCTCTTATCATTTCCATTAAAGAACATATTTTATGTTATGTATCCTGAATTTAATTTTCATATATTAGGATATGTTAACCATATTGAAATTACAATTAATTTAAATTATAAATGATTATATCCTCCCTTCCATCTCTTTATTCCTCTCATGATCCTTTATGTTCACCCATTACCATACCAAAATATATTTAGGATTATTTTCTTTATTTAAGTTTTTATATTACCCTATTCTTTATATTAACAAATTTATAATTTTGAGAGAAGTTTTTACATGTCCCTATTACCTCTTATTTGATTTCTATGCGATAACAGACCCCTTTCCCTATCATCAAATTTTTTTATTAATATTTAACTAATGCTGTTATGGTGTACAAATTTCATAGCAAATTCTCATGCCATATCAACTTTGTAGTGAATATCATACCCAATTCATCTCATGGGTGTTCACCATTATGCACATATACCTTTTTATTTGGTAGTTACATGTTTGTATTCCAAAATCATTGATCACAAAATAATTAAGATGAATAATGAATCCATGTTGTACGATCTATCTATCACACTTAAGCATGAGAATGAAATAAATATGACGGGCACAACCTAAATTTTGTATCACTCCAATACATTGGGTAATGTGTATTATCATAATACATCATGCATGGATATGGAGTGAACCTAATTCCTTTATGGTAATTTTCCACTAATATTTCACTGTAGTTTAACCTTGACATTTGTTTGTGACACACTGTTTAGTTCCACATTTCTTTGTTATGATATTAAAGATATATCAAGGCTTGGTATTATTTTTCCTTGTATGCCCGATTGATATTACTATTGTCTAACATGTATTATCTTTTTCATGTTATGTCTTATTTATTCTCTTAATTGACTTTATAGCTCCCCCATTTCTTATGTTTTCTTACATTTTTTCTGGTGTTGTTATAAAATTTATGGAAAGTTTAGAAGCATGTTAACGTTGTTTTCAGTAATGCTGTTATATACCATGTTAGAGATTTTAGTATATATACCTAATTATTAAAGATACATGACTTCTAGAAATTTTTTGTTTTGTTAAATTTATTTTTATTATGTAAATCATGTATTAATGTGTAATAAAGTACAGTGTTGTTATAGTTAGTATCAGAGAAGTATTTCGGTTATTTTTGGGATTTAGATTGAAAATATCTAGAGAAATCAATCGGGATGAGAAAAAGTATAGAAAAACCTCCCTAAAATTGGTATGTATAGTGTAATTGGTTTATCAAGAAAATTCATCCATGTCTAGATACTACAAGTGGATGTGGTTTTGGAACATATGTACCTTGGGGTAATAACTTCAACAAGCTGCCTTAGGCTAGACCTGGGAAAACCTAGAACACAAAAATATTCTTTACTATGCACCAAGTTTGACACTCCATGAGGATATTAATTGACGAATTCATAATCTCATTTCGAACCATTATTATGGGAATAGAAAATACTATAAGAATATATGTTATGAAATAGATCATGCATAACATGGATTAGATCCTAGAAATCATAAGTTTCTAAATAAATGAGAATTTTAATTTATCTATTTAATTCCACTGTATTCCCCATTATATGATTAATAGTTTAAAAACACTCATCCCTAATTTTCATTTTATTTTAGCCAATGGCATGAAATAAGAAGAATTAAGTAAAAATAAATGCGGCATGGAATATGATAACTTCCCCAACAAGATTTCATATCTGATGGGAGCTGTAATTTCATGCTATATGATAATACTATCTCAATTGAATTACGTTTTGAATAGAAAAATTTATCTAGAGAATCACCCAAACCACCCTAATAGAGAACATGATGAAATCGAGAGTTTCATGAAATAAGTGCCTCATACTTTCAAATGATCATCTAATCCACGAATCATTGAAAAATAGATCAACCCCTTTGAGAAAAGATTCTCAATCCATCAATGTTCTAAGAAAGATAAGGTTATTCTTTATATTTATCATATGGAGAAATAATTTTATTAGTGGTGGGAATTGATAAAAAATATGATGGCATAGGAAGAGATCCAAGCGATGGAGCCAAATGATTTCTGAAAAAATTCAACAAATATTTTCCTCACACTCTATGACATAAAATAAATAGGGATTTAATCTCCCTCAATAAAAATACAAAGAATATATCAACCAATACTAGGAAAACTTCACAATAAATGGATGTTAGGACTCTTGATTTTTCGTTACCCCCGAATTCAAGTTGGTCTACTTATTTGGTTGGATACAACCTAGTGTACGAAAATCTGTAGCGATTTTTGATGTTGATAGATATGAGGTAATTTTAAAATGGGCCCTCAAAAGATAAATTAAGATCAGATAATACCAAGGGTATCATGTGCATCAAAAGAAGAAAGTAGAGTAATATTTTGTATGCCCGATTGAGAAATATTAGGGTGCTATGAAATCTCAGTATCCCACTTTTCAATGGCGAAGAAAGAAGCTATCTATAAATTGCCTTTGTGGATAAATAAATGATTCAGGTGTGGAGAGGAAGGTAACATAGAAAATTATTGTAGACATGAGAAACCCTGTAATGAAATGGAAGAATGGAATGCCCCATTAAACCCTCAATGCATTGTTCATCACTACAACTAGAAGGCAAACAAGAACTTTTCAAAAAAATAAACTATGCCCTGGTTTTTCAGAGATATCCAAAAATCGTCAATGTATAAAGGGAGATCTTTTTCAGTCACAACCACTGAGGTAAATATCAAAAATGAAGTCGTGATAGATAAACTGGTAATTTATTCTAAGACCATGAATGTTCTATTTTATTTTGGTTTTATTAATTCGTTCATATCACGAAGGTTTAGTAGAATTATTACAAATCCATCAAAAATAATGGAAGTAAAGTTAATATTGAATACTAAAAATGGGAAACTTGTTGCATCCTGACTATATAACTCCACCCATGTCATAATTTTTGGGTTGGACATTCAAGAGAACCTTATTATACACCCTTTGGTAGAATTTGACACAATTTTGGTCATGGATTGGATTTCTCTATATAGATCCAACATAAATTTTTGAGATTAGTAAATCCCTATTCATATTTCGAATCAACCCCTATTTTAATTCAAGGGAGTAAAGTAATATGAATCTTCATTAAAAACAATATCTAAAGCATTGATATTATTTTCTTATGAGAAAAAATTCTATATAAAATGGTTTACTTTAAGGAAAGAATCATTATCGATGTAATTCCTATTGTGAGGGTATATGATAATGTGTTTATTGAGTAATTATCTGGTTTTCCTCTATTCATAGAGGTGAAATTTTCAATAAATATTATACCAAGATAATTAATATTATACAAGTCCATATATAAAATTATTATTTTGAAACATGACGACCAGAAGAAACAACTACAAAAGTATATCGAAAATGGATCCCCACGCCAAAGTGATTCATTATGGGGTGTAATAGTCATATTCATCAATAATAGGGATGGGTCAATACACCTTTTCATTGATTATCATGAGCATAAAAATATTATGAGAAAGAAAAAATATTCACATCATTGATTTGATGACTTATTCAATCAGCTACATAGAGCACAATAATTCTCAACGCTGGATCTTCAGTTGGGATATTATGAAGTAATACTGAAGAAGGAATATATCCCCAAGATATCATTTTTTAAAAGGTAATAGAATTATGAGTTTATAATGATTTGTTTTTTCTCACTAATTGTCAAGAAATAATCATGTACATGATGAATAGAGTCTTTTGAGATGACCTTAGCGAATTTTTGGTATTTTATATCGTTGATATTCTAATACAGAATGGAGGATCATGAGGGGAATTTGATAACTATGATGAATACCATATTAAAGGAGAATATTTATACCAAGTACCTCAATTATGAGTTCTTGTTAAATGTACTCTCTTTATTGTAAAGTACCATCATAATAAATAAGATATCTATAGAGTCTTTAAAGACAGATGGAATTGAAGGATAGACCAAGCCAAAATTGGAGTTATATATCTATAGTTCCTTGGGTTGGGTGGGAATTATCATCAGTTTATGTGAAATTTTTCATAATTTTCAACCCCTCATACCAAGATAATTTGGAAGAGAGTAAATTGTTTTAGGATGGAATAATGTGAAGAAATAATTAAGGATCTCAAATGAGGCTTATCAAAAAATGAGTGCTCACACTACTAACAAGTGGGAAATATTTTTCATATATTGAAATAGTTAAAATAGTGTATTATGTAGTGTACTGATGAAAAATGATAAATTGATACAATATGCATCAAGGAAGTTTAAAATTCGTGAGTAATACTAACAAAAACATAATATGGAGTTGTAAGATATAATATTTTCATTGATGACGTAGTGTCATTATCTCTATAAGGGGAAGTGTTGGATATAGACTGATCAAAAGAGCCTCAAATATATATAAAAAAATAAAGAGATTAATATGAAATAATGAATATAGTTATATATCATTATGTATTTGGACTTCCAAATCCACTTCTATTCCAGTAATGAAAAATGTGATGAATTCACTGTGTAGAAAAGATATTGTATCTTTATCAATGATGAGAATTGAGAAGTATCCCAAAATCATTGATATGGGATGGATTGACATGGGAATCATTAATGAAGAAATGTTGTCAATCCTTTCTCTAATGTTTCCATAAGTATCCCTTATGGAGAAAATAAATGATTCACAAAGTAACTACATGGAAATTTAGGCGAATATATAATCCATGAGAATTGGGAAATCCTCATAGATTAAAATTTAAGAAGATGGAATAGTGAGGTTAGGTTCAAGATGATTTGTTCTACTAAATCCTTAGTTAATGAAGGAACTCTTGGATAATTAACATTTTTCAACATTCTCCATTCACCAAAAAAGCATAAATATGTATCAAGATATCAGTGAGAACTATTGGTGGGAAAATATGAAGAAGGATATCACATAATATAAATCAAATTACATGGTATGATTTATTGTGAAGGATGAAATGAATAAGTCTGAAGTGATGAGGCACCAATAACCCATACCAAAAAGTAAATTAGAGAACATCACCATGGACATTTGTTGTAAAAAATTTGAAGAAATCTAGGGGAAACAAAGCAATATGGGTTGTTGTGGAACATATAAAAAATATAAACCACTTTATCACAATTTGAGATTAATTTTTCCTAGATGAACTTCCTATGATATACATTAGAGAAGTGGCAAGGCTACATGGAGTACCACAATCGATTTTATGAAATCAAGATTTGAGATTCATATCCATGTTCGTGAAATGTTTACAACATTTTATAAACACTGATTTGAACATTAGTATGGCCTACCATCCTCAAAATGATGGCTTGTCTGAGAGGACTATTTGTACAATAGAAGACATGTTGAGAGAACTTCATATGGACATCAAAGGAGGATGGAAAAAAACAACAGCCTCATACAAAAAAATGATTCCACTCAACAATAAAAATGGATTCCTTTGATTCCATTTATGGGAAGAGGTGAAAAAACACCAGTGTATTGGGAGGAAATTAGGGAACTAAAATTGCTAGTTCCTGATATGGTCAGGGAAATGGTGGAAATGATTAGGACATTTTTTCAGCACGTCATGTCTTTATAGAGTCGACATAAGAGCTGGGCTGGAAAAATCTGATGAGACATGAAGTTTAACATTGGAGAGATGGTATTCCTTCCCATATATCTATGGAATAATGTGATGTGATTTGGGAAAATTGAAATCCTAGTATAAGATACATCAGCTCATTTGAGATCTTTGATCACATCAGAGCAATGACTTATTGACTAACCCACCAACCAAACATATCTCAAGTACATAATGTATTCCATGTAACCCTGTTGATGTAGTACACACCAGACTCTTATATGTACTCAATTAAGAATTCATACCATTAGATAATGATATTTCTTATGAATAATATATGGTGATGATGTTATGTGGTAGTGAGAAAGTTATATAAAATCAGACAATGAACCTAGTCAAAGTGTTGTGGAGAAACCATGTTTTTGAAGGAAAATTGTAGGAACCATAGGTGGTGATGAAATATAGTGACTCTTTTCTATTTTAGAATGGGAAAAGAATATTTAAAGGGTGACATTTCATAATGTGGATGATTGTAATGACCCATAATATTATAAATAAAATTCAACATTTTATTTAATTAAATGTATTATTATACAATATTGTAATAAAAAACAGATGAACATATTTTTTTAGTTATACCAAATTGAACTTACATTATGGTTTATAATAATAACCATTGATAATATAACTTTTTAATAGTGAACACATGATTAATATAAGTATAGGGTTTTAACAAATCCAAATGACATAGGCAAATGATGTGATAACCTTATCCAGTAAGATCTTACCCTATGATGCCCATTAATAATAGTTTATGTGATTGATAAAATGATTAGGTTTTTTCCATGACCACGATAATGATGAGATCTAATAAATTAAACAACATCCAAGCCATTTATGGTAGAAGATCAACCTCATCAATATGAGGGCACATACCCAGTTCGTTGAGCCACGCCATCAAATTCCCACCATCGCACACCTAAATTTTATAGAGTTTTTTGGTGTATTAATGGGATATGAATCAGGACCATATAAATATTAATATGTAAATTATTTTGTATAAAATAATTAATATATTTTGATTCAATTATTGCTACATCATAATTGATAAATATTTTGACACAATAAAGAATTTTTTTTATTTTTTAGTTAATATTAAAATTAAATTAATGAATTTATTTGTTAATGATTTTTTATGTAAATAATATTATAAAATTTATATTTAATAATATTAATCAAATATGATTAAAGGTATAATTTTTATCAAGTAAAATGTTAAATTTAAAAGGGTTGGAAAACTATTATTGTCAAAAATCATATCCTTTCTTAATAAATTCTGATTTTATTTTAAACGTGAAAAATCACATATCTATAAACTTTTTAAGTAAATTTATTATTATTTTTGGAATCATAATTTCAATATTATCAAATGATTAAAATTTTAAAACATTTTGAGATAGTCCAATTTTCAAGTAAAAATTAAATATCATGTAAATATAATTTGTGCTTTCTGACATCATAAAACTCAAAAGTGATCTAGAGAATAAAAAGATGTTTTCTTTTTAAATAATTTGATTTTAATATTGTTTGATTTATTTTTTAATTTCACTATGAATCCTCCAAAACCTATAATATATTTTAAGGTTTTATAATCATTTCCCTAATAGTGTGAGTTGCCCCACATAAGTAAGGGAATTATTTTAATATATTTGGAAATTTTTTTATAGATTAATTAAAAAATACCATTTGGAAGAAAAACATGTGAAAAAAGGGATGATATTTTATTTTTGATATTATATTATATATATTTTGAAACATAAATTATAATGAAACCACACTCATTTCCTATTTCAACCCACTAAATCTCCTATTTATCTTAACTAAAACACCTTGGACAACTTCTATACTTTTCCCTCCACTATCTACTATCCCAAAAAGGTTATAATAATCTCTCAAGGAGACCCTATCAATATTTTGGAGTCACACACTCAAGTAAGGGATCTAAACCATCCTATACTCCTTTCAATTCAAGCACCTTCTATGGAATTTGTCTTTTTTATTTGTAATTTTTTATAATTTTATTTATTTAATAAAAATTCCCTAATATAAAATTGAGTTTATTTTAATGATAAACCATTTATAAACTATAATTTTTACACTTACATGATCTATTACCATGCCGAAACATTGTAAGGGATTTATCTCTTCTTATTTCCATTAAAAAACTTATTTCAGGTTATGTTTCCAAAATACCATTTTCTTATATTGAGATATGTTATTCCACATAACCTTTACTAATAATTTATTTTATAATTAATGACATCACCCTTTCTCAAGCATTAAGCCTCCCATTATCCTTTATATTAACCTATTACCAAAATGAACCATAGGTAGGACTCTTTTCCTTATTAATGTTTCTTCATTACCCAAAGCCTTCAATTTCCAAATTTCTATTATTTGGATACAATTTTACAAATCCTTATTAATTACCATTTTATGTATCTGTGATTATATACCCATTTATCTCTCATGAAACAATTTTTATTAATCTTTATGGGATGTCATTATGCTGTCGAAATGTCATTGTAATTTTCCATGACAAAACAATTATGTAGTGAATAAAAACCTATTTATTATTAAGGGTGTTCAACTTTAAGAAAATGAACTTCTTGATTGGGGAATTAAATATAAGTATTCCATACTCCATTATAATGGAATAATTTTTATGATGAATGAATCAATGTTGAATAATCTATGTGGTGCAGTTAAGCTTGATAATTAAATGAATGTGATGGGTGTACCGATAATTATATTGCACCCCAAGGAATTAGGTAATGTTTCATATAATGATAAATCATGTTGGGAAAATGAGTGAACCTGATTCCTTTATGGGACTATTCACACCATGATGTTTTTTAGTTTTTCATTAACCTATGTTTATGATTCAATGTTTTACGTTGTTTCTAGATTTACCAGGTTATGATTATCATGTTATATAAAGCCTTATTATTGATATTCCTTTTATGACTTATTGATAATATATTGTTTAAAATTTATTATCTTCTTCATGTTATGAATTTTTTATCCCCTTTCTAGGATTTATATCTCAACCCTTTATTATGTTTTTCCCAGGTTATCCCATGTAGATTTAACATCCATATTAATTTTATAACCTTCTTAAGGATGTTTAAAATATTGTTGGTGTATACCATGTTAAAGATGTTACGATAAGTACATAATTTCAATTTACACTAGTCTTCTTGGTATATTGGTATGCATTAAGTGTTTTTATTTAATAAATCATTTATTAATGTGTAATATAGATTAGTTTTATTTTATGTTTTATTTAATGTATCATGTTTTAAATACAACATTGATAGATATGTGGAACAAGTGTAGGATCAATAATATCAATGGGGTTCATAACATAAAATTGAAATTCTAGTAGATTTGTTGGACTTATGAATATTTTTTAATTACAGAATATTGTTATATTGGTTTTTTTAAAGTGCATCATTGTGGTTTTTATGATTTATATCATATGAATATGACATATGCATATATATATATATATATTGTAAATATTAAAATTAGGATCGATGAATACGTACATTAGGTCAAGATTAATATATATTTTTATAAAAATATATTTTTTAAGTAAAAATAGAAGTTTTTGGAACATGATAGTGAGGGATTAAAAGTGCAGTTTCAAATGATCAATGTTTCCTTCAAAATATTATGATCTGGATGAGACTTTCAAATGTTGAATTAGAAAATGTAAGCCCCTCCAAAGTCATACCCTTTATGATATCAAATATGTATTCTTTTCAAAAGTGTGATATGAGGTTATACATAGTTTTCCTAGTGAATTGTTTGTGTTTCATGAAAGTAAAGTGTGTGGTTCTTGAAAGTTGATTGGAAGTGATAATGCGAGACAATTTTTTTGGTAAAAAATGCATGATATGATTATATATAATAGTTTGATAAACCAAATTCAATTTATCTGTCATTGGATGCATTGGGAAGAAAGGAGGGGATTATAGGTACATCTTTTTAATAATATTTGTATTACATCTAACTAGTGGTCCAAAGTGCACTGGGATCTGATTTTGGGAGTTACCCCAGTTTAGGTTAGGTAGGAATAAACAGAGTGATGGGGCCAAATTTTTTTCAGTATTTCACAAAAATCTTTTCATGTAGTTATGTTTTGAGAAATAAAAAATATTTTAAAAAATAGATCTTAGGTTCCCATTTTTACTATTTTAAATGTTTTCTATATTTTCCTCTATTTCATGACACTATTCTAAAATGTTTTATAGAATCATATTTTCCTTATAGAGATATTTACAATAGCATATTTTTTTCATCCCAAAAGGTTTACTAATAATATTTCATCTAAAAAAATAAAGAATAAAAAAATATGTTCTTGAAATATCATATTTCCAATATTTTTAAAATATAATTAAAACACAATTTATATGTATGTGTGAATTTAATAGCTATCATAATATATTATTATTTTTAAAGGTAAATCATTGGGTGTGGTTTCTTTTGGAATGCCTATTGAGTATCTCGATACTCACACCGATAATTATCATTTATGTTTTAGGCTCAAATTTCTAATTGTGTCACACATGAAGAGAATCTATTATAAGGATGGTGGAGAATATTGTGGTTATGTAGATGTATGATTATTTTTTTCTATTATTAAAGCCCAATTTTATTACACAACATCTAGGTCTACCACTTATTCTAGTTATTGTTTTGAAATAGAGTAGTTTATTAACCTATTAAGATTATTTGTTTCTTGAATTTATTTTATATATTCTATATATAACTATAAATATGATTTTTAAATAGATGTTTTCCTATTAGATATGTAATTTTAGGTTTTATTGTAGTTGTTAAATAATTTTATTTTCTAAATCATTTCCAATTGAATAAATATTGATTTCCAAAAATAGTTTTCGGCTTTCAGTGATTGAGATTGTTCCATGGGTAGCATCATTGGTAGATTCAAGAATCATCCAAAGGGATGATCTGGGTTGGGTCATGGGAACTCCCATACGACCGGACTATGAGATATATATGGTGATTTATTATCCCTTTAATTGATTTTACTTTACATCTTTAGTTTTCTGAAGTGTTTTATACATATAGTGATGAGTATGATTTTTTATAACTTAAATTAATGATTTTGAACATCTATAATTACCTTTTCCTTTAAAATTATTCAATATAATTGATCGATGTGTTATTATTTGTTTGATGAAACCTGTAAATTCAAATAATAAATGTGTGGAATCAATTATTTACTCATTGCATAAATTTATTCAATATTTTTAGAGGTTGTTATGGTTATTTTTTTCAATTTAAACTATTCAATGGTTTATAAATCTATAATTTTTGTTTTTCTATAATATATTAACATATTATGGGTGAATAAGAGATCTATATCTCTTTAAACATTGTAGTTTTGGATTCATTATTTTGATTATTGTTTTAAAAAATAATACATTGATAGAAATTATTAGTAATGGATGGAATACTAACTAGCGGTCAACATTGTTTAAGTAACAATTTCAGTATATAGTGTCTTTTATTCTCCAGAACCCAAAATCACCCATATTTCTTTTTTATGGTGTTTTATATTTAATTAAAAAAATTATTCATGTACTCAATAGAGATACCGGTTTTTTGTTGGAAGAAATCCTTCATTGATTGACCAATGGTGTCATAGTATGGTATATATTAATTAAAAAATATTATTCGGAAGGGTTTCTTAAGAATGTTCATCATCATTTGGAAATTTTTTTGGGGAGGTATAATGTTTACTTCACCTATTTTTCATAATAATATTTAGAGCACTTAAAAACAAAAATAATGAAAAATTATTTCTAAATCATTATTGGAGAATTTATCTCTGAGACTCATTTCCCCTTATTTTCAAATTATACATCATTGTTTGTAATTTTTTTATTCAATCACTAACTATTTCAAATTGTGCTTCTATATAAATTGTTAGTGATTCATAAATAATTTTTTGAATTTATATAATTATTTTAATAATTATTAATGTGATACTTATTTAAAAATTATTTATAATATTTTTTATCAAATCAAATAATTTCATATTCCATTTCTATTAACCAACCTCATGTATGAAAATTTAACCAATTTCATGTAAACCATAATATTTTTTTTTGTTAATAATAATTTAAAATATAGAAACAGGTTTTAAAATAAAATAATTTTAAGAATGAATTATTTTTCAAAATAAAAATGTAATAAAAATAAATATAAAATTCATGTTCTTTTAAAATTTAAATAAAATTAAAAATTTATATTATTTTGAAAACTAATATTTTTTAGAATAAATTTTATTTTCAAAATATGATTTTTGTCCAAAAAAAATAATATGACTAATCATTTAGTTAGATTAGAAACTTGAAATTATAGATCCGATGTATGGGGATTCTAGACCATATAATTTGAAATAATAACATAGATAACATGAAATAATGAATATATAAATTCAATAGACTTGTAATATCTTGAAATGAGTTAATTGTCAAAGTTTGGTTGGAGAAACACAACATTCCCAAATCAGTCATTACATTGAGATAATGTGTGAGGGAGAGTTAATGGAGAAATTAGATGTAAATATTCACAAATTAAGACTAAAATAAATTATTAGATAATAATTTCTAGTCGATGTGAGTGTATGACACTATAAATACATAAATTATTATTGATATGAATTCATTATGAATAAAATACCTTGTGATAGTCCCAGTTTTGTAAATGAAAAATTATATCCCATTTTCAATTCTTTGATAAAATATAATGATACATCTAATATATTATGTTTTCAATAAAAAATGTTAAATTATATTTAAATGGTTTGTTTATGTCATATTATACTGCACATGAAAATTAATTTAATATTTTTATGTTATGATATTCTACTATATTTTGTAATGAAATAAGGTTTCTCTAGATAAAAATGATTCTGAATATGTGAAGCATTTCTACTTTTTAGAAAATGATTATTAAAAACTTTTTGATATATATAAAATAAATGATATAAATTATTTTAAATTGGGATCTCAACTTTATTTTAAAAATGGTTTTTAAATGTGATAATGATTTTGAAATTATAAATGGTCTTATGTTTTTCTGAGATTCTTATTAATTTGAAGGTTGTTGATTTATTGAGTGATGGTGTCTATTCAATTGTAATTGGATTGATATTTAAAATGATACAAATCATGCTAATTTTCAAGCTTATGATTGTATTAAATATTTATTTATTATATTGTGGGCATCAGAATTTTAATTACCACTTTTAGCTAACATTTTAGTTCAAACATTGGATGATGAATATGTATTGTGTTTCAATATTGACATATAATCTAATTTTGGCCTTCATGAAATCAAGAAAACTTTAACGGGGATGAATTTTAATGGTTTTACTTTTAACATTGAAGAATGAAATGTGTTCTATTTTTATATCTAATATATAATATTTTTTATTTATTTATTTGCAGTTTATTAACATTAGAACCTTAAATAATTGAAATGATAAGAAATATTGAAACTAAACACTCTTTCATTGAATAATATACAATTATACTTCTTGAAAACAAATTTATTATGATATTTTTGGGAACTATTTTTTTGGCCACTATGGAAAATTAATTATAATGGTTTGTTTAGTTTATTAATAAGGTTTTATATGTTTTATTTAAAGGGTGATAATATTCAAGAGCTCGAGTTACCTTTTTGGATTTAATTTCATTTAAAACATGGAAATGATTGCCAATTTTCATAAAGAGATAGTTTTATTTTACCCATTTGTATTTAAAATTTCATTTGAGTAGGAGTACCTAGAAAAAAAGTCTTAAAAATATAAAAATATTTCCACGTTTGCCAATGTTTTTCACGATTAAAAATATATATTTTCATTATATTATTTTATTCATCTTTTTTTGGGAATACAACATGGTTCCTTCATACTAGTTTTCACATATAATTTTGAATATTGGATATATATGTCTAAATTTCTATTTATTTTTAAAATTAATCCATTGAAGGTATAATTTTTTTAATCCAAACTAGTTAATACCCTATTATCATAATCATAAAATATATATTGTGAAAATGATATCCTATACATGTTTTCAAATTCAAAAACTCACATTTTTAATTTGATTTATATATTCACTTAATATTTTAAATTGGAATTTATTGTTGAATATTATTTTATTTTGTAGGATCCATAAAAATTAAGTCATCCTATAATTTTTTATAAAGGTAGTGATTTTAATTTTTGGTTTTCATGAAGAAAAGGTAGAATCACAGAGGATTATATCGTTACATTAAATCTTTTTTTTAATTTCATTAATGAATGGTGAACATAATCCAATAATGACAATGGTTTAATAATTATTTTATAGAGATACATATTTTTTATTCTATTTTATGTGATTTCAGTAATAAATATGTGTTTAAATTCATTACAAAAATAAAAAATCCACCTTATGACTCAAGATTGGGGACATGGTTGAAAATAATTGGGGGGGGATGTTGATTCTGTGATCCATTATTCTAAATGTTTTTCTACTCAAATGAACCCTGTTTTTTTAAAATTTAATAGCTTGAATATTTCGGTTATTTTTTTGTAAGAATATATTCTTAAAATCAATTCAAATAATTGATTTATTTTGTATGATCAATTTTTTTTCATCATATCATAGAAGAATAGTAAAAAACATTTGCACATTACACTGTATGTATTTTATTTTTGATGAAACAGTTTTATTACATTTTAAAAATATTAATTGAAATTGATGTGTTTGATGTGGATAAATTTTAAAAAATTTATTTTTTAAAATTCTAGAGGAATGTACATTGAAACATGGATTTAGCATTGTGTTTTAAAATTTATAAAAATTATGATTAAGTAATATCTGATCTACCTATAATATATAAATAACTATCTTTGAAAATAACTAATAAAGAAGGGATGAGTGTTCAAAAAATAGTAAGAAATGTTAATGGGCCAAATCATACTGAAGTTAGTATGTTGAAAATTTGAATTTCATGTTATTCATTTGATATATAGGTTGAGTGTGGGTTCAATATTTTCTATTATCCCCATTTTTCTTTGTACAGTTTGTGGGATCTTCAAAAAAATAGTATAACCCTGGTTTTTAAACACTCTTCCCAAAAAAATATCTACATGATCAATTGTGTAGAAAAATTTGTGAATTATATGTAAATTATTTCTTATTCTATGATAATAAAAAAATCACTCATTAATTAAAAATAATGAGATATAATTACTAGGAGTATTATTGTGTGATTTCTCAATGATGGAAAAAATTGCAATTTAAAAAGAATATTGGGTAGATGAATCATACATTCAATAAAAATCATATATATTAGGTTTTTTCCTTCCATTAAAACTAAATATTAGAGCTAAATATTTTTTCATTACTATAGTGATTATTATCTATTAAATATTGAATTCATCTGAGATGAAACCATTCTAATTTTTTTTAACACTACGTAATCAGAATATAATTTACCATTATATTTTATATCTTTTTAAATATGAATATTGATTACATATTGGTATATATACTTCAGTTTACAGGAATTTATGTGGATCTATGATATGTGCTGGGTATATATTATTTTTATCTATTTTTACTTATTATTTCAAAAAAATTAGATTTTGATTGATAAATTCTATAAATATTATCATTTATTGACTATGTAAAACATTTATCTACTTTCTTGCGAAAAGATAGATTTTTTCATTTTTAATTGAAGATTGTTCATCACATTATTTTTTATAGTATTATTGGATTAATTCTAGACACATTTTACTTTTAAATGACTCTTAATACTTGTAAGAGTATATTGATATTTTTCCTCACTCACATAAAAGTTATTCTTTGACTCTCTAAGGATAACATGATATTAAATATAGGGGAAAATCTTACATGTGATTAACCATGTATCTTATCCTCCAAATCCTAAAACTATTTATGATGATCCAATGCTCAGTATGTGTCATCCTATGAGGAGGAATTTTCACTAGTCTTTCTCCTGGGACTATCTCAATGATTAATTCTTCCTCTCTTATTAGTAGTATACTAGAGAAGTAATCAAAAAAACATCCCTAATATTCTCCACTACAGGAGGAAAAATAGAGAATGGTAACCCCTGGTAATCCATGAAAATATTTAAATAAATACAATCAAACTACTGATACACTAATGCTTGAGTCCTGCTCAATTTGGAAAAAGATCGCAGTCTCCTTTTTATGCATACCCACCACCCTCTACTGATGTAAACTTCATCATCCAGTGATAGAAATAAATACTATCTCCATAGGCAAATAATAAGTACATCTCAATTATTACATGAAATCAAATCATGTTGAGGAAGAAAGATTACAAACAAAATAATATATACATATCTCAAGGGAAGAGTCCATATAATGATGAAATCTCTCAGAAATGATACATAATAATTTATAAAGAATCATAAAACCATGAAATTTTTTGATCAAGAGGCATAAAATTTCCATGATAATATCACATATAAATGAGTGATACATCTATATTACAAATAATACAGACACTAATGTTGAGTCTACAAGAAGAGTACATCGTATAGTAGAAGGTTCAGTGCACTGCTCCTCCAACATAGGCTGGGAAATATTTAATTGTCATGTATTGTAGACCTATGTCACAACTTGACTTCCTCGAGAAAGCCTAATCTACTAGCTATGAGAATATTGAGTCTAAAAACATATTTTTGGACTACCACCTTTGTTGGAGAGGTTGGGGGTATTCTTACTACCTACCTAGTGTGATCCTACTAGCCCACTCTGGAACATGGGGTAGGAGTAGATTCTCTAACTCCATTCGTTGATGGAAAGGTTCTACAAATGTTATGGATATGCCCCATCCTTCCAAAGCCTATGTTCTACACTAGATCACATAAAATATAAGGTTCTATATGTTTATAATTCATTCACTGGTGACACATAATAATATTTTTTGTACAAGGATCCTAACTACTACTACTTCAATGAGTAGACTCAAATTTTCTCTTTCTCCAAGAAATAAACCATCGATCTATCTAGATGAAAACCCACCCTTAATCGCTCTATCAGATTGACTCAAATTCCACTCTATAATAAGGTATTGGTTGATGACTTCAATTTTTTTTGAATATAAACACATTGACCTAAATTTAGAAGAAATATACCATCAAATCCTCAAATAACATAGTGAAGATAAGGTCATCGCCCACTTGATTAAGAGTGAACCACTTCTAATTAGTAAAATGAAAAGAATGCTCTATAGTAGACATGACTCCCTACTTTAGGTTCATGAATTCTCTATCTCTCTCAGAACTCATAGTCTTAGTAATGTAATAACCATATAATATTGTATGTAAATCATCCCAAACAATATCTCCATGTCAATATCGATGGGTAATTAGATCACACCATCGCTTGAAAGAATCATATATCATAACAGTTTCAAGACTAAACATATTATATAGAGTAATATCAAGATGATTGAATATAGAAAGAATATCTTTGACCCATGAGTCATCAATGTGTAGTCCACCATCACCTAAAAAGGTGGAGGATGCTACAACTGGAACTCCCGAGTCAACTCTGTCGTACTCAGGGAGGTATGAAAATAGATTTTATATAATGAAGCATATGTACAAATCCTTATTGGAAAAAGTACTCAGTTCCCATATCAATAATAAAAAGAGGTTCCATAGGTGGCACTATAGGAGGAATCAATATTGGTTCTAGTATTTCCATCTTAGATACATGGTCTTTACCACTATCAGGGCATACAAATGGATGATGTCCTGGAGGCATGATTCTAAAATTCCAAATAGATACCTCAGAATAGATCTTACAAATTGAAATGATTATAGATTGCAAACTAATATAGGGTCATAGCCTTCCTAAAGGCATATCATACCCATCTTCATGCTCGTAAAGCTAAGATGTGGTAATGTAGAAAGGCCATAGATGGCCATAAGAATGTAAGAGACATACAAACTACTGACTACTATGTCTGAATTTGGGTCTAGGTCTCTATTTTACATATATGAAATTTCTATCCATACTTTAAAAGTCATATTATTTTTAAATTTTTTCGAGTTCAAGTATTCAAATTTCATTAAATTGTTGAATTATATTTATCACCGTTTCAAATCAATAAGGACACATAATCCTTATGAACCAATCTATGGAATCACCATAAACCATACCATAACAAATTCTATCCCATGTGACCAATAATCCATCAATCGATATTCAATAATTGACCCCTTAAGGTTAATAATTTATTTTATATTGGAAAACACCATTAAGATTAGGTGTAATCATTAAGTTTCGATTATGTTTTCAAATCCCTACCAGAAATGTCAGAAAATTTCAATACCTGATAAAGGAACAATCAGTATAATGCACACTAGAAATAGACTCGACATGGAAAACTAAATGGAATATTAGTCCTGCAATGTTTAAAATGATACACACTTTGGAAAACCTCATTTTATCAAGAAATGATAATAAAAATATCATTTTAAAAATTTTAATAATAATAATAACATAAAATAAGTTCATCACCCAAATGTGAAGTTGTACTGACCATAAAACCAATAATCTATATCTAAAACTCCACATAACATGTAGTTCGTGTTTCCCATCAACATGGTTAATCTACATCCAGGCATAGGGTCATTTCTAAATTTTTTTAACTCCATGTCTCATGTCAAATACCCAAAAAATTAGACAAAGTAAAAGGAGGCAATGATACCACTTTGTGTCATCCCAACTTGTGTAACACTTTAGCTATGCCACATCCTGATGGGTCCCATGGACTCAAGCATAGATCCCCATATGAAAGAGGCTTCCAACTAGAAGTAATGTTGTGGTGGTTATACTATTGGGAGACTATAAACTCATATCAGAGTGGAATAGTGGAAAAACCATAAAATTTACCAATGGAAGAATATATCAATAGAAATAATAAATAATAAATGAATGAATAGATAACTAAACATCTATGTAATAACATCTAAATACACTAGGAAGTGTCATATGAATCGATACATTCCATGCTGATATACAAATGGGGTACATGGGACATGAATATACAGTCACTCCAAAAAAAAACTAAAAAAAATTCTACCCCACTTGAATCTCGAGAATACGATCACTCCTATAATCATATGATCCTTGAAAATGTTAAAGCATATCAAGAATCTATAGTAGGGATTTTCCTTTTTGCATAACTATAGTCAAATAATCTTCTCAGCTACCAAAATAAGCCCTAGTAGGGTGAGAGATAAAATCCCTCTACGCCACCGTTGACAGTGTGTATAATAAATCCAAGATGTTCTCAAAGATAAACGATGTGCAGATATAAATGAAATAATTGACTATTAAAAATAAATAAACAACAACCCATTCAGGTTCCTAAAAGTCAACAAGGGGAAATACTGAGTTGGGCTAATTTCAAAAGAGGTTTTTGATCAGACACTACATTAATTGAATAATAATATATATTGTATATTTTTTTATTACATCCACTTATATGGAACAAGTATTTGTGGACTTTATGGGCCATATACCTGGAATACTAGGAACTGGATGGACATGGTTGTAAATCATACATTTATAACCAATATAAACTATCCTATAAACTCAATAAATATGGTATATTTTTTAAATTTCATAATTACTGGAAAACATCACTCTATTCCATCGAAATGGTGACTGTGACATCTTTTCAACACTCAAATCAAGGTATGTGGTGCATCATTCCCACCATACCAATATTTTTATATGGTGCGGGTCATCATGATGAACACCCAATGTAAGGGAGCATATAAGAATCATTTCTAACATAACCCTTACAATAGTTCCATGGTCTATATCATGGCATAATCATAATACTAATATAATATATGAGGTATTATCTCTAATATTGCATGTTTAATAAACCATTATAATCAAGGAATTAAAATTCAGTTATATTATTCAGTAAAAAATGATCAAATGGTGTGACCATACCACCCATACAAAATTTATTCTTTTTTAAATAATTATATTCATTTAGGGAGGGGAAACTTTCATGAATAAGGTATTCTATATAATCAATCCATTTAACTCCCTCAAAAAAGAAATTCAATTTATTCAGCACAATGAGGATCTAATAAAGTAAAAAGTCAATAGGGAAATTACATACATGGTAAATTATAATTATATATAAGAAAAAGAACATAGGAGTGCCCATGAGTTAACTAAACACATAAATGGAAGTGGTAAAAATAAATTCCAACAGATTCCAAATTCATAGAAGGTGTTCCTGAAATTTATTGAATTAATTATAAAGGGTAAATTCATGATGGCACTAGAAAGTGAAGTATGAACAAGGATAGAAGCCTTAATTTACTAAAAAGTAATCAATGGGGTGTACCAACATTCATAGATCAATTTAATATGTATAAATACATTAAATGGAAAAATGAAACAAATAATGTAATGGAACATTATCAAAAATATACGAAAACAATAAAAAAATTGTTGAGAAAAAAATGAGACCACCTACCCTAGGGTTATCATTGACTCTCTACCTATTGGTGGCCATCTATTTGAAGTAGGTTGAGGGAAAATGAAGAAATGTTCCATCACCCTTAAAACAGGGTAAAAGATCTTTCACCTAATAAAAGAAATGAATCTAAAGATAAACTAAAATTGGAAGTGAGTGCATTGTAGAGCTCATCAAGATTGATTTGATTCTTCTGAGGATGCTTGATTTGGATATTAGAACATAGAAATATCACGAAGTCAAGGTTGAGAATCTTTAGAGTTCAACAAAATTAGGAATAGAAGAAACCCAATGGAAATGAAGATAAGGGGAAATTGGGTTAAGAAAATTGGTTCATTAAGCTCTATTCAGGAATTTCACCATTAAATATAGTGGCGTATTGTTTTGCCACATGATTTGGAAATTTTTTTTGAAAACCATGCTAAAACTACTTCCCAAAGAGATACCTCAGGCTATTAAAGAACATTGTTTCCCTAACCATGTGCAAACCATGTGAAATATCACTATAAAGAATATACATTTTTTTTCATGGTCATGTACCTATGATTTCATGGTATAAAAAACCATAAAACCCATGCTTTTCCTCTATCATACACTAGAAAATATTAGATACTATGATTGATGGGATACATGTTGTCTACAAACCATTAGTATGAGTTAATTTTTCTAAATCGTGGGTTTATGTACTCCAAAAAATCCTAGAACACCCTCATGACCCCCGTAAATCCATTAGGATACAACATAAGTTCTTTTTAAATAAATTTAAACAAAAAACAAATGATCCATACCTATATGAAATGATGGGTCATTACAGATATAGAAATTTATTAGTTTTGAGAAAAAACTCAGTTGCATATCATTCAACACGTTCCTATTGATTTGGTCACTGGACTATCTACCTTACAAGGTATAATTTTTGTGGTTTCTAATACAACATATTCTTTTTTGGACATTGTAGCTTAAAAATATTTAATGTTTTTTATGTTTGTGGATGGATTTGGATTATATATAGTCTTAATATATGAAATGGTGTTGATGGATATTCCTTTATTTCTTCAATTCTTTGGAATTAAATAATTTAGGGAGTATCCCCTTATTATTTGAAGCTACTGATTCCAATAGGTTCTCTTTGTGCAAGATATGACCCATTTAGACTTTATCCTCATGATGGATTGGAAATTACAATTTTTGTCCCATAAATATCATAATCACTAATGAATATATTTTAAATATCCCTAGAGTGGTTGTTATGTCCACTATAGAGAGTGGTACATATATATAAGTCAAGCAAGACCTTCCCATACATAGATGTGCAACATTACTACCTAGGTTTGAAGTATTTTGTTGGTTGATGGGATGTGTACTAAATAATTTATCCTACTGTTATTTAATAGTTCGTAGATGATATTACTGATGATTTCAGGGGGGTTTCTCCTAAGTGATAGGTTTATATTACCATTTATATCAAGTTAGGTGAGGAACCACTCAATATTCTATAATACATGACCCCTCATATATAACTCTGTGAGAAGAAGACTCTGTTGGAGGGAATTAAGTTTAAGAGATTCATATTGAGGATTATATCCTCTTGGGGGTTCCCCAACCATTTTTTCTAAGAATTTGGATCTATATTTGTGGTTAGTTTATTTATTATCTAATTTTTAACTAAGAATCGATTAAAACAAACATATGAAATCCATCATATCAATGAATTATTTGAGAATTTTAGAGGATTATGTGGGTTCTAAATGATTGAAGTTTGATTTGGGTATCACCTATTGAGTGTGAGGAAATGATATATAATAATCCCACAACAATTATCAATTAGTATAAACTTCATGAGTACTTGGTGATGTCATTCTATCTGAAGAATGTACCAATGGTATTTATGAATGAAATGAACTACACATTCCATCCGTATGTTGAAACATTTTTTTATATTCATTGATGATATAATTTCTCAATGAAAATCAATTGAGGAACACATGAATTTTAGAGTTCATTTTTTGTAAAAAAAAATGAGTATTCGCATTATAAATTTTGATCATAATTACTTTTCTAAATTGATATGATAAACATATTTTAAATAATTTAGTTGAGGGTGGAGAATTAATAGAACCTATAAAGGTCAAAGCATTGGTTTCATGGGAGTGCACCAACAATTTTTTTGAAATCCATATCCTTTTGTGATTGGTTTTTTATTATAAAATATTTAACAAGGAAATCCCCCATTTGGAAGCACTCATGATTGGATATTCCAAAATTTTTGTAAAGTATAATTGGTATGATGATTCGGAAAATGAATTTAAAGAGAAAAATGTGATGCCGATGAAAAATCTTATTCTAATCATTCACAATCCATGGAAGGAGTATATGCTATATTTTAATTTATCCTAAATTGGGTTGGGACTATTCATGTCGAATGAAAATCGAGCAGTGTATTATTTAACAAGGAATTTTTGAATTAATTAGTAAAACTATCGAAATAATGAACTAGTTCTACAAGTGGTGGCGTATGCCTTATGATATTTGTGATATTACTTCATGGGAAATATATTTATTATGTACACTGAGTAAATGTTTAAAAATCACATTATCTTAGAGTGGTAATTGAACCTTTAGTAGTAAAAATTGGTTGAGTATTTTCAAAATTTTGAATTTTAGTTGGAATAACACCCATAGAAAGAAAGTTTTGTGGCAAAAAAACAAAGAAAATAATTCTCAAGATCAATTAGTGCATATGTCAATACGCGATCTTAAAGGAATGTACTTTTTTAGGAATATAATTACTAATTTTTGAGTACTAAGAATTCATTAACCTTGAATCCTTATCTATTTCATCTTCAATTATTATATGGGATAGGTAGGGTCATCTATTTGGTTCAAAATTATTGGTAACAAGGGATAATATATCTAGTGGTGAGCCACCTCTATAATAAAATCTTGATATTAAAAAGGTTTTTCATTTTTCAAAGTCATGGGTGGGCAAAAAGAGCATTCATAAGGATCCCATGATAGGTCACACATGTCAATATGGGTTGTATATCCAGTTATGACTAAAATCATTCATATTATTTGCATATATAATCAATGGAAGGGGATAAATATGGTTTCATTGGGATTTATCATTATTCGACCCACTTATTTTTAGTTGAAGTCTTAACACTAATGAACCATTCTTCATATAGATCATTTTCCCGTTACTGAGTTAATGTGGGATGATGGGACTATGGATTTCATGATACAGTTATGGAGTAAACCATATGGTAGTGATTTAGAGTGGGAAATTTTATAGTGGTTGATTAATTTTGATAGATTCTTACTGATTTAAGTTAACTTTTTAGTTGGTGAGGATGGAAAGTTATATATTTGGGTAATAATATAGTTGTACAAAGTACTAATAAAACATTAAGAATGCTGACCCAAGAAGCTTATAACCAATGCCTTACATTATTACATTGGAATATAATCAAGTAAGACACATCCTGAAGGAACAAATTGTTTAGTAGCTTTGGAAAACAATATACATACATAAGATCATAATTTCAACATGAAAGGAAATAAATCATAGAGACTCACTTGGAAACAATATTATTCTTCTAGATTTTCTTTGTATGTCATTCATAAAATTACTATTAGAATCCTGGGGAAAATAAATATAATAATGGGGTGATCTATGATGTTTTTAAGCATATGAATTCACTTAAAGATAAAAAATATTCCTTATACTACAGTGTATAACAATAAACACTTTATATTAAAGCAAAAACATGAGCATAAAATGGAAGGAATAAAAAATACTAAATAATTCCATATAATCACATGAAATTGAGATATACCCATGGATATTCAACTAGTTGAATAATTACATTGGATATCAGATACTAATCTCATAATGAGGGAATTCATATTGTGGGAAATCATAAACATACCACCAAGTCTTTGACGAAGACAATGTATATAATCGGGTGCGACGTTCGACAAGACCCAAACTAGTTTTTCTCATGAGTCCTACTGATGTACATAGGGGATATTGAGGGCCCCACCCAACACATACTAATTCAAATTCATTCCACATATGATTCTAGTGAAACATAATCAATATATACATTCATATTGAAATTATCATATGAAATTTAAATAATTTCCCCAAACAATTAAACATAATCACTCACAATTCAATGTAATGTGGTGAATGGTATCAAGATAGAACATCCATAGTCAATGAAATTATAAACCCATAAATTAAATATTATTGTTGAAGAATTATAATTAAACATCATAATAACCATGGGTCTTAAAATAGATGAAAATAATTTTATAAAATCATTGGGGAATCCATTAGATAAATAATCTTGTTTTAACTTTACCAAGAATAGTTAATTTGGAATTTCTTCAAACCAAAAAATACATAAATTAGTTTTTTCCTAAAAAAATAGTAATTTTAGAAAAATAATGTTTAAATAAAACATTTTATAGAGGATATATGAAACTAATTAAGAAATTGAGATGTCTAATTTAATCGAGCTTGTGTATCGAGAAATAATTGGAAGGGAACCTTTTTAGAAAATGAAATTATCATAAACCAAATATGAAATGATCTAGAGAAATGAGGTTGGAATGTATAAAAATAATTTATAATAAGTATTATAAATACTTAAGAATAAAATTGGTGTATAGAGGAAGAAATAAAAACATGAAAGATAATGATGGTTCAGGAAGAAAACCCTTACCTTAAGTCTAAATGTGTCATGCACTTGACCTTAACATCCAAGATAACAAAATTAAATCAATTAAATAATAAATTATGAAACTTATATACATGTATGTAATTTATTTTAATTTTATTATGTTCATTTATGTAATCTATAATTGGTTATACAATACAACTATATTTCTTATGGGTGTTCATTTCCTTGGTCTGGACGATCGATATACTGGTATTTGAGTACATAAGTTTATATGGAATGCATAAAATCATCAATAAATTAATTTATATGATATTAATGAACATTTATAAGATTATATGTTTATTTAATTCATTTTTTATATTATATGAGTTTGAGTTTTTTGACAAAACATTATTTATAAACATTTAGATTATTTTGGTGTTTTTTTCCATTATGAACTAGTTTTGTCATATGAATAATTATTATGTATTTTTATGGGTAATAGAATATTAAATATTTTTTTAATATATATAAGTATATAATAGTATTTTTTAACAATTAAAATTTATTCTTTTCTATAATTTAAGTAGAAATCGAAGAATGGAAATCTATCATACATGATGGTTGTAAATCAGTACCTCACAAATAATGATTTCATTTTTAAAATAAAAGTGAGAGAGAATGTATTTTGAAGGATTATATTAAGTTACCATCATATAATTATAATATTTATATATGGTAATGTAGTTATAATTCTCATTTTTATAGACATGGTGATAAGTGAATAATAAATGAAAAGAACATGAAAGGAAATTAAAAGGAAAAGGTAGTGGATTTTACCTCTTAAAAACTCCCCCATGAGAACCTCTTTAATGGGATTGGTTTTTTATTTTGATAAGAGAAATAGATAAAAGTAGTTTGTTAGAGGATTTGAGAGAGGATTTGGTGAAAATATAGCATTCATTATGGCTTATAGGTGTGGGGAGAAGTGGTGGTGAGAGGTTTTATTTATAGGGGAGGAGAGGGGTGTTTTTTGGCTATTTTATTCATGTCTTTATTATTTTCACTCTAGACTATGAATAGATTTATCGTAATCATAAAATATATTTTAATAATGAATTATAGTTCGGGATTATGGGCTCACATCATCCATACATCACCTAAGACTTAATAAATCTTGTATTTACCTTTCATCAAAATTTATCGCCTTTTACTATTCAGAAAAAATTCAAGAGTTTTTGAAAAATATAAAAAAATCACCCAGACTATTGTTAAAAATTTATAATTCAAAAATGAACCCCATTTTATGAAAATAATTTTATATCTATGATAATTTTTCTAAGTAAAACCATCATTTACATGAAAAAATATATTTCTAATCTATAACTGATTCTATAACACTTCAAAAAAATAACTATGGCCTCACAAAATTGTAATAAAATTATAAGACAAAAAAATTAAATTTTTTAATACCTTTTAAATAAATAAATTTTATTTTAAATCGTTTTTTATATTATAAAATTTTAATTAGATATTTATGACTTACAAAAAACGTCACCACTTAATTTAACAATTTATAAAATATTTATTTACTTATACTATGATATAATTATAAGATACTTTCATTTATAAGGTACCAAAATTTTATTTATACATTCAAGGGTAATGTTTCTATACATTAGTCAGATTTATTATTTATAAGGTTCATATTACTATGCCTAAGTTCAAGATACTATTTCATTGTTATAGTGTTCTTAACTCCTAGAAATACCAATTGATTCATTCAGTCTTGATTTATGATGTCTGTATTATATTCCATAAGAAATTTTATGTGAAGTATACTATAAATAAAATAAGGGAAATTTAATTTATAGTGTTCTTGGTCACTACATTCTCCCCTCCAATAAAAAATTTCATCCTTGAAATGTTTATATTTTCACCCTAAAAAAATATTTGGGTAGTTCTTCATCATATGCTCCTTATGCTCCCACATCGCCACTTCAATTTTATCATTTTTTCAATGTACCTTTACTAGACGAGTCATCTTATTTAAAAACACCTATTTTTAGTTTCCAAAATCCAGATACTCTCTTAACACAAATAAAACCCATTTTCCAATTTTATTCATTTATAAGCGAGTAAACATGATGGGTCTGACATGTACTACATTAACAAAGAGATGTGGAACAAATTGTGTAATTTTGAAACGCCCAACATCATTTTCAAATGATAATACACATCTCAAATTATCTCTAGAATTTCAATAGGACCAATGTACATGGGTTTCAGTTTCCCTTTCTTCCCAAATATTTTATCACCCTTCTGTGGATATTATTTCAAGAAAACGTGACCTCCCCTTGAAATTACAAATCATTCCTTTAATTATTGATATATATATTTTGACCGCTTTGAGCTACTTTGATATGAGTTTCAATCACCTTTACCTTCAATGTTGTTTTTTCCACAATCTTTGATCCAACAAGCATCCTTTCACCAACATCATCCCAACATATTATTGTACGAAATCACTTTTCATGAAATTTTTCATATGGTGCATTTTGAATAATAGAATGGAAACTATTGCTGTGGGAAAACTATACCAAAGAAAAATACTAATACCATATACCAAGAAAATCAATTGAGCATGATATAAACCTATATTAAATGATTGAATCACCCATTCTAACTTCCCATATGTTTGACAGTGATATATAGTACTCAAATGATTCTCAATATCCAATTTTTTCTAAAAAAATTTCATATACTTCAACAAAAATCATGGATCATAATTAGACGGAATTGAGGGATTTTCTCTATGAAGCCTAATAAATTCATTAATATAGAGAAATTCAAGGCACTCTAGTGTAAAATCCACTCTTATAGTGAGGAAATGAGAAGATCCTATATGTGGATCAACAATTACCCATATTTCATAGTTATTTCTAGGAGGTTTTGGTAATCTAGTGAAAAAATACAAAGTGACGTAATTCAATTTCCTTGTAGTAATAGGTATAGGATGGATGAATCCTATAGAATGTTTTTATTCATCATTAACTGTTTGATAGGATAAAAATATTGATATATAATCATCAATATCCCCTTTAAGTTATTCCATATAAAATGTTCCTTTAAATTTCTATACATCATAGTGATACCAGGGTGTGTAGGGAAATTCGAACTATGGGAATTATCCTGTAAATCCCTTTTTATCTTGGGTTTGGAGGGAACATATATCCTCCTCCAAAATTTCAAAATCCCATCCTCACACACGATGTCTGGAAACCTCCCATCATTCATATATTTATTTTTCTCATGATAATTCTCCTAATTATTATTAGAACATTTAATTATTTCTAATATATATAATTGTGCAACAAATTAAAAATTTTGTGATATTTTACATTCTTTTAAAATAATTGTATATATATTAACTAGTTCAATTTACAAAGGATTCTGGTTAATCATTATTTTTTTTAAACAATTTGATCCTCCCTGCCCAATGTATCTAACACATTATCTTCATTCACTAGGTTGTAGTGGATGGAACAATCATAATCCTTGATAAGATCATTCCATATAATTTTCCTCATTATGTGTTCTTTATATGAGATATATTTTTCAAACTCTTATGATCCATATATATATATGACATATTCCACCATAGAGTAAGTACATCTATATTTTTAAAGCAATAATGAAAACTGATAACTCAAGATCATGAGTTGGATATTGCTTTTCATGAGTTTTTAATTTCCTTGACCCATAGGCAATAACTCTATCATTTTTTATAAGGAAAAAACCAAGTCCATTCTTTGAGGAATCACTATAAATCCCAAATCCACAATTTTCCAATGGTAGACTCAAGATTATACCATTCACTAATATCCTATTCAAAGTCTCAAAGCATTATTCACATTACTTTTTCCAAATAATCTTAACCCCTTTACTAGTAATATTTTTTTAACAGGTTATCTAGCTGAGTAAAATTTTGAATGAAACATTGAAAGTAACCTACTAACCTAATAAAACTATATACCTCGGTTATGTTCATTACTGTAGGAAATTCATGAAATGCCTATGTCTTCACAGGATCAAAAATTATTCTATACATACAGAAAATATGGAAATGAAAATAAATTATTTGAAGCCATAAGTCATGCATGCTAAAAATCCTATATAACTTATCTCTTATAAGAGTCTTTAGAACAATTAACAAGTGATTCTCATGTTCAACATTGATTTTGGAGTATACCATGATATCATCAATAAATACCATAATTAAATCATCAACATATTCCTGGAAAACATTATTAATTAGATCCTTGAATATAAATGGTGCATTATTCATTCTGAAAATAATTTCTATAAACTCATAATGCCCATACTTCATAAGAAATATAGTCATTGTAATATATTACTTCCTCACACGTAATTGATGATATACATATCAAAGATAAATCGTTGAAAAATATTGGGCTCCATGAAGTTGATCAAATAAATCATCAATGAAATATAGAGGATACATATTCTTTATTGTAAAAGAATTGATTTCTCTATAGTCAATTCAAATTCTCATATACCTATAGTTCTTCTAGAAAATGAATAGAGATCCCCATAAAGAATCACTAGGAATAATAGACCCCTTACTACTCAAATACTCTATTTTTTTCTTCATCCAAACTAATTTCATAATGTCCATTCTATATGTAGTAATTGATAAAGGCTTTGCACCGGGAATTAGTCATTAGAAAACTCAAATTACACTCCGTATGATGTCCAGGTAAATCCTATGAAAATACATCAATGTATTATTTCAAATTATATACATCCTCAATTTTACAATTTCATTTCTCACCCATAATTATTTCATTAACTTCCTCCCTAATAATTGAATTCAGTGTAACTACGAGTGTTGGATCTACATATGAATCAGATGGTGTGGTTTTTTTATAAAGATAAGGTACTCCACATCATTCTAGAAAATTTTATGTTATTGCTTAATATGAAATATTTAATCATTAAAATTTTAAATCCATTCAATATAATTAATTATCTCCATGTAAATAATAGGTATGATGATAAGGTTAGGAACTAAATCATGATTTTTTGTACTAAAGGGGGACTAACTGATACATCTTGGTTGAAATGATACTTACCTTATGATAACTTTCTTCAAACTACATTATTAAATAAAATTTTATATGTCTAATTTTCATGTAAAATTGTGAGAATTGAAAAGAAAGTGATGATCTATAACCCAATAATTAATTTCATATATTTTAGGAAATGATTAAATTACTTTCCACCACATCATTAGAAACTTCAATATCAGTATTTGTGACCGCATAAAATTTATCATACTACCTTAGCCTTTTCGGTGAAATGTTTCTTTAATGTATTGAACATTAATGTGAATAATTTCCCATATTATTAAAAGTATAGAGTTGAATATTGGATTATTCATTCTCTACCTTCCAATCAAGGTATTAGTGGACTATATCTTCACACTTGTAGTAGACACACATTTCCTTCAGGAAAGTACTAGGATGTTACTTCCCTGAGTAGTAGTAGGGAGGAAAGTAAACTCTACCCTTCTCCTACATTTCCTTATCACATTTTACAAAGTGTTCAAAAGCCCTCTTGTTATCTTAATTTCCATTAATTTCATAATATTTAATGAATTATATTTTCTTTGTCTTGATATTACAAGAGACTATATATTCATATGATGAGAATTGTTGGGTGACAAGTTCTCTTCGGAGGAATGGTTTTTAAAAATCAAATAATTTTTCAATAATTCTCGTTGGATTATACATGCATTCTTTGGTGTGCATCTCTAACATTGTAAAGTTGGCATTATAAATGGAAACATTCTCATCCACTTTTTCCCTCATATTCAAGAACATCCTTTCTATATCATCTCATTGTTTGCGAGGAAAATTTTTTTATATGAAAATTTCCTTAAAATAACTGCATTCGATATTTGTAATATAAACCTTACTCTATTTTTTTGAATTAGTGAACTATATTGATGAACATCTCCTGATAGATGGTAAACTGCAACGATAAACTTCACCCTTTCATTACTTCACAAAGCGATAAATATCTTCTGTAAGAAACTTATCCACTGCTCAGCATCAAATGAGTTTTTAGATCAATTTAATTATAGAGTTTGTTGACACATAATGTGGACTAAAATTTCCCCAACACATTTTGGGTCATAATTTACAATATATGTAAGGTTATTGTTCATAACCCGAGTCATCTGTCCCAGTATAATTATAAGTTTCTCAGCACCAGTCACAGCTCTAATACCAACATCATTATCTTATATATGAGGGAAATACATATAAGTTATATATGTGTCGATACAGCTCCTTCCATTAGGAACTATTATTAAATAAATGAATACACTATATTAGGTCGTGAATCATAATGTACAATCTCAAAATAGTAAAACACTTAACATAAATTGATGTTTTATGCATAGCTAATATGATAATCATAAAAAAGTTTTTTAGGATATACTTTTAAATGTTTATTAATGGGTTGTAAAGAAAATGAGACTTATCCGAATAATATATTAATAAATTTTCAAACTATGAGTGTAGTAAGGCCCGTTGTCTTGTACCTGGTTTCCCTAAGTCCGGCCTGGGACACCTTATCAGAGTTGTTATCCCTAGGTATATCTATGCCATAATCACATACATTTTTTATATCTAGACAGTTATGTATTCGTAAAAAAATCCACAAAATATAAACCTTACTAAAATTCAAAGATTTTTGTCAACTATAATCATCAATTTCTATTTTAGGGACATATTATATAACCTATGATTTCTAAATATATTTTTCAAGGATTCTACTAAAATTCCACTAATACCATCTGTAAGCACCCTGAATCCAAAATCCCAGATCTAGTGCCTTACATTATTACATTAGAATATAAACAAGGATGATTCAACCTGAAGGACCAAATAGTTTATTAATTATGGAAAATAATATACATACATAAGTTAAAAATTCAAAAAATAGATGAAATGCATTTATTTAATCCCTTGTGAATACTCTTATTCATCTTGATTTTCATCGCAGGACATTCATAAAATTCATCGTGGAACCCTGGGGAAAATAAACATAAGAAAGGAATGATCTCTGATGCTCACTAAGGGTAATAATTCAGAAAAAGATAAAAAATAACCCATTAGGAATTGTGAATAACTAAAAATACTTTTTAGTAAAACAAAAATATTAGCATAATATAGAAGGTATAAAAACTGAATAAATAATTCCATATAATCACATGAAAATGCTACTTACCCATGGATTTATACTAATTGAATAGTCATAAGAGATATAAAATAATGATATCATAACGAAGGAATTCATAATGTGGTACGTTGTAAAAAAAACCATGAATACTTTTTCCAAGACACATTACATAATCAGGTACGATTCTAGCCAATACAGAAAATAGTTTCTCTCATGAGACAAATTGATGCACTGAGGGGCTATAGCAGGCCCCAAATGACCCTTAATATGTATAATTAATTCCCCATATTACATGGGTGAATCATAATCAATATATAAATTCAAATTAAAACAAACATATGAAAGGTAAATATCTTTCCCCAATCGGTAAACATAATCAGTAGCCATTCAAACAAATATGGTGAATTTTCAAAAGATAAGACATCCACAGTAAATATAAAAATTAAACCATAAATAAAGTATGGTACATGACACCATTGATTATTAATCTTAATTAATAATCAGAATCAATAGGGGTTTTGATATAGATGAAAATAATTTTGTGAAATTATCGAGGAATACGATAGAGAAATACTATTTTTATTTTGTAAAGAAGAGTTCTTTTGAAAAAATTCGTTGTAAAAAAACATAAATTAACTAACTTACTTTTTCATTACAAAATCATTGATTTTAGAAAAAAGCTAAATTATTAAAACTTATTATATATTGTACTTGAACGTGGATAAGAATTCAAGAACTTCCCTTTAGTTGGGATTGCATATCAGGAAGGATTGAGAAGGGAACCGTTTAAAAACATGTACTTTTCATAAATAAAAGAAGAAAAGACCTAGATACATGAGGTTGGAATGTATAAAAAAAATTTAGATGAATTATATAAATTTAATGAAGAATCAAATTGGTGTATATAATAATAAATCATAACCCAAAATGAAAATGAAGGTTCATGAGGAAAACACTTACCTTATATTTAAATGTGTTCTTCACATGACCTAACATCCTGGATTATCAAAATAAATCTATTAATTAATTTATTAATAAACTTATATACATGTATTTGATTTATTTTAAATCTTTAACTACATTTATATATCTTTTCTTGAGTTATAAGATACATTTTTACTGCTCAACGGTGTTGATTTCTTTAGTTTTCACAATCACTATACTTACATATGAGTATGAAAGATTATGTGGAATGGGTAAAATTATCAATAAATGAATTTATACGATATTAATTAACATAAAAAATAATAAATGGTTAAAAAATTCATTTTTTATATGGTATGATTTTGATCCATCAGATAAAAAATTATTTATAATCAATTAGATTATTTATACCGGTGTTTTGATCACTAGGAAATCATTTTGTCATATGAATTAATATTTTGTTTATATACTAGTTATATAACATTAAATATTATCTCATAAATATATTATAGTCTAGTTCTAGCATAAAAATATTTTAATTACCAACCTTTAAGAATAAATTGAAGAAAAAAGATTTGTCCATAAAGGTTGTTAAATGGCACCTCACAAATGATGATTTTGTTTTTAAAATAAAAGTCAAAGTGGGAAAAAGATTTTGAAAAAGTATATTCCATTAGCATTATATAATTATAGTATTTATATGATACTATATTTATCATGATAATTTTGTCATATATTTTTATGATGTAATAATAAAAGAAATGAACTTGAAAAGAAATTAAAAGGGAAAATGAAGATGATTTTACCACTTCAATACTCCTCCTTGAGATCCTCCTTAATGGGATTGATGTTGGTATTTTGTTATGTAAAATATCTCATGGTTGTTATGGAGATTATTTTGATGATAAGTGGGAAAAAATTTGAAAAGATTCATGGAATAGAGGTGTGTGGAGATGTGGTGATATTTATAGTGGAGGAGAGGGGTGTTTTTTTTAAATTTTATTAATGTGTTATTATTTTGGATCAGAACTATGAATAGTTTGAGTATTTTCATCTAATATATTAAACTAATGAAGGATATTTTGATATCATTGGATTATATCATCCATACCTAACCTATGACTCAATAAATAATGTATTTAGAATTTAACAAAAAATATCATATTTTACTATTCACCAAAAAATTCATGAATTTTAGAAAAATATAAAAAATACCCCCTTAACAGTTTTCAGCATTTATATTTCAAAAAGGAACTCCATTTTAGGAAAATAAATACCTAAATATGAGAAATTTTATTTTTAATTAAAACCATCATTTACTCAAAGAATTGCATATTTTAAATATATAACTGATTTTATAGCACTTTTAAAAATTAAATATAGTCTCATAAAATTATCAAAAATCATAAGATAAAAATTTAAAATTATTAATAAAATTTATATATATAAATTTTATTTTAAATTATATTATTTGTTATATAATTATAATAAAATATTTATTACTTATAAAAATACCAACAGTTACATTTAGAGTTTTTAAAATATTCATTTTCATATACTATGATATAATTATATGATACTTTCATTTATGGGGTTTCTAAATTTTAATTATAATTTTATGGGTGATGTTAATATTCCATAGTTAAATTTACTATTAATAATGGTTATATTATTATACATAAGTCTATGATACTATTTCATCAATATAAATTCTTTAACTAGTATAAGTAACTCTTATTTCATTCATTCATCATTTTTATGTTTGTATTGTGTTAAATAAGTGATTTTATGTGATATATACTATATAAACACAGGAAGTTAAATTCCATTTATAAATTTCATTATCTGTACAAAAAAAATCATATAGGTATAACTAGTTTACCGTATACTTTTGGAGATGGTGGGAGAAGGATCTTGGAACATATGTGCATCTGAGTTCAACTTACTAGCCTCAATTATATAAATAATCTAAGTTCATTCTCTATATATTGGAGGAAATTATTATAAAATGTGTCATTGTGGTCAGGGGTTCTTGGAATAACTATTTGGATCTTTTATACTTCTTTGACAATAATAGTTTATTGGAGTCTGTTATGATGGATTCATTCAATGATTTATATATTATTTTATTATGTTACTTATTATGATGTGTAGAAGCTGGTGGACCTATGATTTTTTATTTAAGTCTCATGTAGGAGTCGTTAATGAATATTTAAATGTTTAGGAGATGGTTTTTGACCACCTAGAGAAGTAAAATGTCATATACTAACTAGAAACAATATCTTATGGTGTTTGATAGGGTGATCATGTATTTTAATGGGTGTTACTTAGATTGGGTTATCATGAGACTAGGTGGTAGTGGAAATTATAATGTAGGTATGTGTTTCCATTCTAGATTATGAAATTGTACAACACAGTGTGATAACAACTATCTCTTATAAAATGGTACATTTCTAGGAATTATATGATCAATAATTCATAGTTTCTAGGTTATATTTCTAACCCATCTATTGTGATAACCAATGAGGGCTTCATGCTTGACTCTGATGGTTCTTTTTGGTATTGATCTATTTATATTATTCAATGGAGTGGTAATACCCTACGTGTTATGAAGGTTCATTTTGTATGAGTGTAGTAGAAGAAAAAATATTTATTAGAAAATATAGGGGTGTTTTAGTCTAATAATGGAACATAATTTCTTGAGTTATTAATCTATATGACCCAATGTTGGTTAAAAATATATCTTGAGGGTGGGTATATTTATAGTGGAGTGGTTGTACCACCGTTACCGTTATTAATTTGTGAATTTGATTTGATATTTTTGTGATCTGGTATATGATTTTGGATCAAAGTTAATGGTGAAATAAATATCAGTTCAAAATAGAGTTCTAGTTTTAACTGTTATATTTAAATATTTTAAGGGAAACTGTTCATTATCACACTATTTTGGACTAATTTGTTTTTATGAACACTTTTTTTATAATAAGAAATTATCCCCACTAGAAGTATTGAAAGTGTAAATAAAAATTCATAGTTGAATTTTGATGTATGACCTAATTATGAGAATGAATTAGTGGAAATTTTTAGCTACATCCATATTTCTAGGGGTCTGTAACTTCTTTGTAGGGATAAATGATTAGATTTTTTGAGTTATATTTTAAGGTTTCAGTATGGATTTTTAAACAACCATACATTGAAAGAATTTTCCAAAAAATAGAAAATTATATCATTGGGGCTGGGGTTCTAGATGATCCATATATAGTCACCCCTACATAGTTTCCCATACAAGGGTTACTTATCTTGTGGCCACCATAGGGTGTATGCCAAACTAGTTTTTCTATAATGAACTAAATAGGTAACTCATGGATATCAGGGTATATACCACATGGGATCAGTGTTGTAGTCATGTTCTAGAATGTCTGTTCTGATTATCCAAGTATGAAATTTGAGAGGAAATTAAATTGAAAAGATATGAAAAGTAAATTGAAATAGGAGAATAGATTAAAAACAATGGAAATGAATGTAAAAAAGTCTATAGAGTAGTTTCAATGAAGATTACAGCTTATTTTAAAAATTATTCCTAAGTATTACAAATTAAATATGGAGTAATTGGAAGATAAGGATTCATTTTTTTCTTATCATGATAAAAAAATACTATGAATTTTATAAATAATTTTTTTGACCAGTTATTAGTCATAAAAAATAATGTTTTTAATAAAACCCAAAAGGTGTAGAATGGGATTACTCATCAGACACAGGATTTCCATTGATATGCATTTTTGTTTTTCCATTTGTTCCAATCATGTTATTATAAGAAAAAACCATTATATTAACAATAAGAATTCATGAGAAAAACAATAAAATAGAAATCAAAACAATAAGTACACACTTTTGAATTCATATGATAACAAACTCATAGTGTTACTATAAACCCAAAACAGGACTCTTACTCTATTATCTCCGTAGGAATGGTAAAATGGTTGAGTAAAAACCCAACCATACCCAAGGATAGAATAATAATTTTTGGAGAGATGGGATAAAATGAATGACAAACAAATTAAAAAATGCCAAATATATTTGGGGAGGATTGATTCGACATAGTTGAAATGCCCCCGTATAAAACAATAACACTATACATATATGTCAACCCATTTTTACATAAAAATATATGACTCATAATTTACCAAATATGCATGTTTTATACGTTTCATGAAATTTTTTTTCTATTTATGATCTGAATACCATCTATCACCCAATATATTGAATTTTCTCCCATAAAATGTTGGAACATAAAATGTGCATCATGTATGGTGCTAAAATATATTGATTACAGTATATAAATATTCATCAACTATTTATCGATGGGTTTTCATTTGTTTTATCTTGTATTATTGATGAATTGAAATGTGGTTATGTACATCCGTAGGTTGGATTTTTATTATCCAAAAGGAGATGAAGTATTTTTGCTCCTTAATTTCCTTATAGAAATCAGTTTTTCTTTAAATATTCTTTAATATGTGAATTCAGCTCTATATACATTTAAATAAACTATAAATTTTAAAATATAGTATTAATAATATAAAGAAAATATATGGTAAAAACATTTATATTAATAAATAAGAATGAATAAAAATACTATGCTTGAATCAGAGGCATCAAACTCATCCACACATGATCATTTTCATTCCATCATGAAAATATCTATATAAAATCAAAAATAAATCATACTCAATCAAGTAAATAATTCAATTAAATAAACTCAGAAACATAAATTTATAATATATAATTTCAAAAATCAAAACACTAATTCAATTTTAATATATTCCAATCATTACTCATGTTAAATTTAATTCAACACATTTCATTAATTTTCATTGAAATTTTCATGTGTTCCATAATAATCATGCAATTTATGATCTTACTCACCTATTAATTATTTCAATAATCTGTCAAGACCATTTAATTTTTTTATTATCAACAACAATATTATGAAATCTATCTATTTTCTTATTATTAATCAATGTCATTTATATAATATTAAACTATAAAATTATGATGACATGCATTAAGGTTAAATGAAACTGAGTTTAATGTTAGTCGTGTAATAAAGATTATATTTTATATTAAAGATTGAAAATGGGCATTTATTAAATAATTAAAAAACATGATATTAAATATAAATCTCAATGAAAAGGATTTCATTTTCATGTTCCTTAAAAATAAAGAATGTTCACTTCCTTTATTCAACATGTGTTCTGAAACCTATTTGGAGTAAAATATATGAATTCAGTATTCTTGATTGATTTTCAATTTCTTATTATACAACATAGGACCCAACATAACCATAATTTATGATGATTTTTGAACCCTTTCCCTTATCATACAAAGAGAATCTTTTCCCCACACTCATTTTATGGTTATCTCACTAAACTATACCATGAATTAAAAAACTCCCTCTTTAAAATACCAAATTTAATAATCATGAAATAGATACAATGAAGTGTGGTATGAAGGATAAATAGGCTTGTGATACAGCTTATAATGAATGATATTCTTATTCTCTAGGTATAATATCCCCAAACCCACACTTCCAAATGTGGTGATAAATATCCAATATTTATATTTCTAGCTTGATATTGTTATATGTGACATAATGCTATCCAAAAAATTCCGAATACATCAATTTAAAATATTGGATCACATAAATACCCAAGGACCATTTAGGATTATAGTTTTTGAGAATTTGGACAAACTCTTACATAATAACTTATAAAGACAAAAAACTAGCTCATAAAAATATATTTCATCTTCATCAAATTACATCAGATCTTGTAAATTTTTTAGACATATAAGCCCTAATACATTTCATTAAATATTGGTGAAATTTATACATAATAATGATGAGATCCAATGAAATTTAATGATAATCCAAAAAATTATTATTTATATTTAATCAGTGATAATAAGATGATCATAAGTTTATGATGACATAATAAATGTGCATGAGAATAAAATAAGATAATCCATAACTATCATAACCTGTATCACAAAATTTAAGACATGGAATAATTTTTTACATAATATAAGAGTCTTATATGTCAATATTCAGGTGCTATGTTAAAAAAAATTATGTAAAGATTCATTTGTAATTAATGAAACAATAAAGATATCATGTTGGTAACATAGAACATAATTTTTGTAACACATTTACTATAACTCTTTCAAATGGAATAATGTACTCGGAAAATTCTGATAGTATATTTGGAGAAACCTATAACTGGTTAACTCCATACCTTTACCTAATGAACTATAGAGTTATATTTGGCCCAAAAATGATCATGAGAAATACTAGGCTCACCCATCATCATGGGATATATCAGAATCTACAATTATAAAAAAACCACAACAAAATCATAACACAATAAATGTAGAATTTTTCAAACTAATTATAACTGTTATTCTGTAATATATTGACTTACCCATATAAAATAAATATATTCCATGAAAATCATTCCATTATATAGTTTTAAATATATAAAAATAATAAGAATAGTATCAGTTCATCATATCCTTAGTTAATCATAATTATCATCAATGTTTGTTGTCTTTGGTTAATATAAATTCCATTTAAAGATCACTAAAAATACTATTGAGGAAAATACCCATCCCAAATTGAATGTAACTTCTAAAAACATTAAATATATAATGTAACAATCCCTTTCATAGAAAATAAAATTATAAAATAAAAAATTAATTTCCTAAAAAATTATGATCATGATAATGGGAAAATCCATTCATTCCCTAAACGTTAGAAATAAACATATTTTTTTCAAAATTTTGTAAAGACGGTCAAAATTGACCATAGAGAAAAATTTACGAAATTTAATTTTTAATTTTTTTAAGATGTTCAATAATACTATAAAATAACTTTATGAAATAATTTATGTTTATAAAAGAAAATTATAGAATTAATTTTAGGGAACATGGGTTTAGAAGGGAATGGTTCTCAATCTTAATGACGATACAAGATCGATATCACTCAAAAATAAATTTCCCGATGATTATTTTATGAAAAAGGAAGGAAATTTCAAGTAATAATATAAAAAAATTCATCACCATAGTGGTATAAAAGATATTTATATTAAGAAAGATTAACAAATGATGTACCTAAAAGAAACATTGAATAAAAACCATCTCTAAAATAATGAATATTGTAACCTAATTACTTTACAAATTTTGTAACATTAAAATAAATATTAATTAAAGGAAGTATTATTACATGGTATTGTAAATTTTATCAATTTCATGATCTAATATTCCAAAAATAATTCATGATAAATATTGTTCATAGTATATAGAAATCATGGTGAATGATAAGAAACTTGTATAAGAAAAATGAGACTATGAAATATGAAACATTTACAAAGAACATAATTTTTTATGAGATATTTAATCTATGAATTGACTCTACGAACATATATTAATCCACATTAAAAAGATTCAATATATATTACAAATATTTTGATATTAATTCACACGTAATCATGGAATAATAATGTCAATGAAGTAGATTTATAAACCCATGAATGTAAATTCGGTTAAAGAAGCCACATTCTACATGGTAAAATTATTGTTAAAATCCCGTTGAATGAAATAATATGAAATGTTAATTAATATACAATAAATATTCAAGTAATAATAATAAAACATATAATTGGTAATTATATAATCCACATAAAATAAATTAGGTGTATAATATCAAAACACACCTTAATGAAGATAAATTTAGATAAAATCCACTGCCTTGTGTCTAGACTCGCATGTATACCCTTTAACAATTTTATAATAAACATACATTATTTTTTTATATTTAATTAAAATATTCCTTGTTTAATTCCTTTTCCTTAAACTATTAATTAAATTTATTTTAATGATATATTTAATTAAATAATTGATTTTGTCTATGCTGTGGGTTTTGAGCAGGTATGGTTAATAATTTAAAAATGGAATAGATTTGTTCACCACTGTCAAATATTTAATTTTTAATTCTATCTATAATAATAAATATGATATAATTATATTTTTTATACAAAAATTATACCTTCAAAACAATCCACTAAATATTTTCATGAAAAATGAGTTACATTACAATCATAGAAACTATAAGTCGGACGTACTAAGGAGTAATGTTTAAATTTATCAAAGAACATGAGGAAAAAGGAATGTATAATTTTAGCCTTTTATAATTATTATTATGTAATAAATATAATATTTTATCTTTAAATAAACGGACATATTCTTGTCATTTAATTCTCTGATGAAAAAAGAATCATATCACATCATGGTGGTGGAAATCCACACTAACTCTTGATCAACTTTATCATTTTATAATGTATGAAATTGTAAGAAAATATATGATATATTATCATTACATAATTATAATTATTTTCTTATTATGATACACATATAAAAACACACATTAAATCCTTCATTATAATAATCCATTATATGTGGTGATGGATAATGGAAACCATCGGCTTGTAAGGTGGTAATCCTCTATACACATGAATAATGGGGAAAATTATCCTTTGATGAATGTTTACCGTGATATAGGTTGTGGAATTTAAACAATAACATTTAATTATTTGTAAAAAATAATTTAATTGTTTCATAATGTTTGAAGAAAATTTTATGGAGGTATAATAACAAATAGAACTATGATATTTAGTGAAACATTATACCTATTCACTGATGAACATGCATTTAATTAGACCTTAATCCAAAAAATGATGTTATTAAAAAAAATATAAGAAAACTATAATCTAGTTGGGGATTTTAGGAAGGTATTTGGGTAGGTATTGATTTTAAAAACATCCCTTGATGTGTGGATTGGGGATTATGGGGGGGGCCCTTTTATAAGTGAGGGGATGTATATTTTTTAAAAAAAACATGAAATACTATAATATAATAATTATCACTCAAGTAAAATAGTTAAAAATTGACATGAATTATATTATATAGATGATATGGTCATAAAATAATCATCCAATAAAATTATATTTCATTTTATATCATTTTAAACATTATACATTATATTAACCCACCCATTAATAGTTTTTAACCTTAATAATGATTATTATGTTTTAACCAAAAAGGGTTATAAATTTAATAATACATTAGAAATTTAATCATAAATAGAAATGGTTTGAAATTGAATAATAGTTTCTATAATACATTTACATAAAAAAATTATGTTTTTTAGACCATTTAATAACATAAATTTAACATAAAATTCAATTAATTTCATCTTATGAACTAATCAAATAACTTGATATTGAACACAATATAATAATAATTTTATTCATATTTAATCCATTTATACAAACAATAAAAATTTTATTAATAAAAAAACGTTATGAAATAAAATGTAATCCAAAAAATATTACGTTTCATGTTTTTAAAATAATTTAAATTAATTTTCAATTATATGTACAAGAAGTATTGCAGCATTGTGTTAGAATTAAAGGTAATTATTTAATAACTATAAATTAAAAATAAATTACCATAATAAATTAAATTTCATTAATCAAGAAATAATAGATAATATTCATGCACCACTTATGTTTATTCATATGTTAATATATAATAGGAATTTAAATGGAAGAATGTGACCATTAATATTTTTCATTTAAAAGAATTAAATAGAATTCTTTTTCTAGGAAAAAATAGACCAAATTTCCCAGAAATATATTATTTTATTCATGTTCAAAACATGCTCATAAAATATAAGACATTCATTTTTGTGGTAACATATTTTTTTATAATAATTTTTTCCCATATACACCTTGTTCACCTATAGCGAATTTACAAATACCTACTGTCACCTATTGATAATGACTTAAAATAAATGAAAGTTATTTACATCATTTAAACTTAAAAACTCAAAATATGGTATGCATTTTGTAAATTTCGGTTAGCCTAATTTTAATAATTTAATTTCAAATTAATCCCAAAAAAATAATGAAAATCCGTTTTTCAGAAAAATGATTTTTTATTAAGAAAATGAATTTATATCAAACTTAAGTATAATGATGATTCCAAAAATATTTATCATATTTTTTTATTAAAAAGTAATATCTTATATATTGAATCTAATATAAACATTAATTTGAATTTTCAAATATTTAAAATAAATCAATGTTTTTTATAGATGTCAATATTTTTAATTATTGTTTAGAATTTTAATCATTGGATTTTTTTGAAAGATCATCGAAATTTTTTATTACATGATGACTTAAAAAATAAAAATATTCCAAATTAAAATTCTCTAATTTTTAAATCAATGTTATAAATATGACAATATTTTGACTCAAAACAAATTTTTTTTTAAAAATTATAGTCCCTTACTTTTGGATGATAAATTAATTAATATTATTATAAAAAATATAACTCTAAAAAATATAATCAATGGTTATTAATATGATATTGAGATTATTTATCATTTCATTACATGGATTGTTACATTCTTCCCCTTTTTTATAAATTTCATCCTTGTCATTTTTTCTCTGGCATGGTAGAAGGGGTTTAAAAATATTCAAAACCATTTTTAATGAGCGAAAGATAAAACATAAAGATATGAAAGGTAAAAATTTTAAATATATAAAAATATCTTTATTTTAAACCAACATCATATGTAGAGATAATAAGACATCCTTGTAAATAGTTGTAAAGAAAAATATGACGGTCATAAAGAATAAAACTTTAATAGTTCTATAAATGGGGTAATATTAGTAAAACTGAAAATATAGATATAGAGGAAAAACTAATGTCTAAATAATTATGTAGAGTGATATAAAAATTTGATCAAAATAAAGTGAATAATCATGATAAAGTCATTGTAAAATGAGGTGGAGCTCTTTTCACCTGTCACTACAACTCCGAATTTTTTTAGGCTGCTGAAGGGGAGGTTGTTCATCTGATATAGACAACAAGAAATAAGTTCAGACATGACTTGAAGCATTTTCAATTTAGTGTTTCTCTTGCAGGGATTCACGTAGCTATCTGAGAGGTGGAAATATTGAAAGGCGTGATTTTTTCAAACTCAATTCATGATTTTTCTATATTTAATTAGGTTGGGGTTAAAGGAAACTTTTGTCACCCGCTTGGTATAATGGAAGTCATTTGGTGGGAACCTTTTCATGGGTGGATTAAAGTCAACTATGATGGGGCTTCAAGGGGAAATCTCGGTCCCTTTGGCTTTGGTGTTGCTATAGGGACAATCAGGGAAATGTTCTTGGGTGTATCTATAGATCATTAGGTATTGCTTATTCTCTTGAAGAAAAAATGCGTGGTGTTATAATTGTGGTTGAGCATGTTGGAAGGCGGGGTTAGAACAAACTTTGGATTGAATGTGACTCCACTATTGTAGTCTCTGCTATTCAAACTAGGGTTTTGCATCTTTCTTAGAAGCTCACTAATCGCTGGACCAGATGTCTGGAATCTATCTACTCAAGAGACCACTTTGTGACTCATGATTATAGAGAGGCAAATGCGTTGGCATATGGGATTTCCAATTAAGGCATTAATGGTAATGATTTTCATTGGGCCAATCATGTGCCAGATGATCTCCTTCCTTTTTAGCAAGGATTTTTGTAAATAATATTCTTTAAGAATTATGTATGTATTTTTTCTACTAATAAAGGTATTTTTTTTGGGCAAGGTCTCAATCCGACATAAAAAAAATATTGTCTTTTTATCAAATGATTATTATAGCAGATGAATTTTTCATTCTTAAATCACTCAAATTAATTTTTAATGGATCAAAAAATCCCCCAAAGGATTGAAATAAATTCTCTCTATCTTTATATAAATTAATCCGAAATTAAATTATTTACACAAGGTATGATAATAAAAAAATGTATAAAAAATCATATGAAGAAATAATACATTTAAATTCTAGATTCCTACATCACCACCAGGGGATCGTCTTAGATCATTCAAAAATTAAATAAAACAATACCACAAATGGCGTCAAATACCTCAACATTAATGAAATTTTCTATATAAAAATTTATCTTATACCATTCATCTTACATCATAAAAAGTGTAATGGTGCTAATATGAAATAATCCATCATGGTAAACATAAGGGTCACATATACCTCTAGCCAATAATTGTTTTCCCAATACATCATTAATTATGTGAGTATCTCAACAACGAAAACCTCAAATGTTTTGTACATGACATTTAACATAAGATCATACTTAAAATTATAAACCCATTTTAGTATTCATAACTAATATGTTAACAACTCATGAAAATATCATAATATCAAAATTTATCTAAACTTTTTTTCAAATAACAACTATAACAACCTCAAAAATGTACTCCTGTGTTCAGTTCTAAAAACATAATATTTACAATTATGGATAGATATCGATAAATGTGACCTAGTTATATCCATGAAAATAAATTCATCACAAATATGAAAAATTTGGATAAGATATATACACATGGACCTTTTATAATAACTTTTTTATATAATTATAAAAAACATTTACATAAAAACTATGAGAAATAAAAAGTTGGTCAATAAAATTACACATCAGCTCGAACTAATTTCAACACATATATTAACCTTCATATGTATTAAATGTATAAAAATAATTTTCAATTACTAGTGTAAACATAACATAACATGGTTTGTCCCGTGTTATTATTAAGGGTAAACATATGTATTAACAATTCGATAAAATTAGGGAAAATATTATGAGCATAAGGGTATCATGACCCAATAATTTTTATTTATACTAAAATAAGAGAATTAGTACATTTAAAACCTTGTATAGTAAAACATGGCACTTGTAATAAGTCTATAACATAATAAAAAAGTTATATTAGATAATAATAATCATCTATCTGAAAACAAAATCCTTTAGATAATTTTATATTTGATATTGATCCAATATTAAAGAAAACATTTTTTTAACCATGAAAATCATATTCATATCATTCATAAAATAAATGTAAAAAATGGAAAAACATCCTTTATAAATTTTTTCATGAACTATATCTTGTCTCCATCAAAATTGGAACCCAACCCGGTCGGCAACAAAGCCTGACATTCCTAACTCTGGACTATCCTGACTCTTCCCTAAATAACATGACCCAAAGAGTGAACTTGACCCCTTTGATACCATTTTGTCATGAATATGATCTGGTTTCCATAAAAATTGGCCCCAGACCTAGTCTATGATAAGGCCAGAAGGGTTTCCCCGATCCTCACATGCTGGAACAAGTTCCAGGGTAACAAAAAATGAAATTTAGGAATAATTACCCGAGTTTATAAACATAAAACAACAAATGAATCCAAAACCAAACATCTTTTATAAAAAATCAGAATTGAATTACCAAATTTAGAACCAAACTAAAAGAATATAACAGAGTAAAAATGACAAAAAGGATATCCCAAGAACCACCTCATGAAAAGGGGGAACACCCACCAGCTATCTCCAAAACATCGCATCACGAAGGACCACTAGAAATCCAGACAACCAGCATTAAAGTCTTTACCCAACCTATGACTAAGATAAAAAAGTCTACATACACTAAAATGTTTAAGTAATGTGTGATCCAAAACCTAGTAGGATTCCACCATAAAAATATTCCATGTGATAATCATTATAAGATCAAAATATTTCATGTTTTGTAAATAAGAAATGATAGTAAAAATATTATGTAGATGAAACTTTAAATCGAACCAGTTTTCAAGTGGGATACTTTAAAATAAATCAACACTTTTAAATATAATGTAAAAGATACTGAATTTATCTATCCAAACATACCAAATGCCTACGGTATGAATAAAATATCTAATGAGCACTAGAAATGGGAAAACAACCATAGGCACCACATCACTATAGGACTCATGTATCTCATTCGTGGTGAAAGAAACCATACAAATATCTATTCTCGGGCACATGAGCCACTTGTAGGGATCATAACCATATCCTAGTGGTCCCACAAAATCATCATAATTATAGTTTAGTTAGTGTGATAATTGTCAAACTTTCTATATGAAACAAGGTCCAAACCCCACCAGATCACTAGCATACTAGTACACATCCACCCACCTAGATACCCGAGTTTTCCCTCTTATGATCAAACAAGTTCGACAGTCCATGAAATAAAATTCAAACATAAAAATACCATTTCAAATTCACATGCACACAAAAAATAAAACACACATGTAACATAATACTTTTTTTCATTAAAATTTATTTTTAAATCATAGTCACACCAAACAGCCCACAAAACATTTTACACCTCTTTCACATTTTAATAAATCCTTTAAGAAATTTTTTAAACATATTTCCAAGATGGTACACATAATCTAACACCCCATTCACATTAAATGGACCATTTTAAAAACATAATCCTACAAAAATAGTTTTAAAACATGATCACACCTCTTACATAAATCAATAAACCATTTAAAAAATTCATAAAAAAATTCAAAGAAGTATACCCAAGATTTGAACATAAAACCCATTTCAAAACACTCGTTTGAAACCAAAATCATTCCAATAGAACTTCTAACCATAATTTGAAGCACTAAAACCATTTCAATGACCATAGAGCTACCCCACTTGATACAATGTGAAATATATATGTAAAAAATCATTTTTGCACAAAGTTTCCACTAAAAATCAAACCGCTTAATAAATTCCACCAAATATAATTTTTTCACCATACACAATGGAATATAATAGTGCTAAGAATATAATTAAATCAAAACTAACTCATAAAATAATTCATACACATGTAATCACACACCAATTGTGCCAAAAACACCAAACTGTTGTACGAAACATCAATCACACCACTGATGCACCACAACGAAGTGAAATCAACACCTAATCCACAACATTTCACCCAATGGACACAAAATAAAACCCTATGTATGAACCCTAGCTATTGGAGATTTTATAACCTCCCGAAAAGTAGAAGAAACTCTATGAAAATTGTAGTTACATGAGAGGAAACCCACTTACATGAGATATATTGAATAACATTCCCCAAATACACTAGTAGATGAATTTACAAATAGCCAAAAATGTATGCGAGGTTCGAATAAGGCATACTAGGTCATGTAGGAACTAGAATGGGGGAAACGAGTGGAAAATGAAAGATTTATGAAGGGAAAAAATACCTCTTCAATTATAGATGATTTAAGAAAGCTTGAGAAGTATCTCTCTAATCCATAATGGAAATGAGCTCCAAAGAGGGAGAAACGAATATGGGGGAATGTCTAGGGCTATTGGCTTCATGTGGGATATGGAATCACTGAGGAAGAGTAAAAAATGAATAATATATTAAATAATTTTGTTTAAAACAACTTTAAATGGGATTATCAGATGGCCCAATTTCTTAAATAAAAACCCAAATCCACCATGATTATAGATTTGGAGATGGCCTAAATTGATACGGTCATGAAAATAGGTAAGGGGAGCCCATTTTGGAAGTGGAATGGGTGAATTTTTTTGAAAACAATGAATGATTTATAAAAGATACAAAATTGGTTTTTAAATCTGGAAATGGGCTCACAGTTTGGTCCAAATAATGAAAACTCACTACTTCCTACAAAAATGTATAGGAAACCCCCACAATAATGAAATAATGGGAATTAAATGAAAAATACCTTTAAAAGAAGTCATGTATGTGAAAAATTCTAATAATATCTTAAAAGAAGCCTATAAATGGTTGACTCCATCCTTTTACCAAATGCATTAGAGATAGATATAGGTCACAACCATCATCAACAGCTATATCAGGCTCATCCATCATCATGATCTATATTGGAATCACCCATTATCATAAAATGAATCCATGAATCGTGAAATAATCTTGACAGATGATTTTTTTTCATTTCTTAACATAATAATAGCTAATGTTCATTTATTACTTTATTGACCACTAGAAATTAAATGGGTTTCATGAAAATCATTCGGAAGCAATCATTAAAATATATTTATTAAAATTTCTTATTCCAATTTTTAAAAAATATTTTCAGAACTAAAAATTAATAGAATATTGTGAAAATAATTTTCATTTAAATTATACATGTAATCATATAAATTAATTTTCAATGAAAATTTCATCCAAGAAGGTTTTAAAATCTTTTCATGTCTTAAATATTAAAAATATACATTATTTTCAAATATTTGTAAATAAAGTGAAAAGTTACACATATAGGAAATATTATAAAATTTCAAATATAAAACCTTTTTAAATACGTTCAATGATTTTGTAAAAATAATATTGTTATGTAATTTATTTTTATAAAAGTACATTCTTAAAATCATTTTAGAAAACATGTAATTATAGGGGAAAGATTCCGGATCTAAAATAAAATTAATGTTTGTTTTACATTAAAAATAAATTTAATGATATTTCATTAATCAATAAAATATAAAATATAAATATAAATATAAAAGTACATTAATAAACCTAGAGTAATTAAAAAGAAACGATTCTTGAAAATTAAGATAAATTATTTCCCAAAAAGTAATGTTCAAAATAAAAAAAATAAAAATTATAGGATATTGGAACTTTAACATTTGACCAAAACCGTGTCATTGAAAATGAATTTTTTTTAAAGAATGAGTATCATATGGATCCATTAATTGAATTATTTTTATTATTTAATATGTAAAAACCATTCATTAGTATTTTTTGGTAGTATACAATGAAATCATGGTGCATGATATGAATCTTGTCTCAATGAATTTAGATTGAGACAAAGAAACCCATTGCAAAGGTCATAAAATTTAATGTGATAGTTGATCCATGATTTGATAATGTTAAAATATAAAAAATAAATAAAAAAAAGTTTAAATATAACTTAAAATAATTTATTTATCTATTAACAAAAAATCATGGCATAATCCAATAAAATCTGAGTTCTGAAACCCATTACCTCTTGGTGACATTCACATAAAGTACAGTTGAATGAAAAGTTTTGAAATTAATATTAAAATACCATGAATTTGAATAATTTATGATGAAATATTTATAATTGATGTAAATGGACTATATTAAATTAATTACGTGTAAAACAATAATACATGCTCCAGGAAGTGAAATTGAGACGAAATCCATTACCTTGAGTCCAAAATATCTATATATGGGTTTTAAAAAAATGATAATAAAATTTTATCAATTATATTATTTGTAGAGTTAAAATAGAATGATTAATCTATTATCCGGATTCCATATATTTAATTTATTTTTGTTACATAATAAATTATTTAATTGTTTCGGTCGATGTTGTGTGTTTTGTGGATGTTCGGTTTGTAATTTCAATTTGTTCAATATTCTATAATCTCAAGAATAATAATAATGAAATTATTATCATGTTTATTAATAAATTATAGTTTCAAACAAAACCATGATGTATGTTTATGAAAAATGAATTATTTTACAATCAGAGATACGAGAAGTCATACATGTATATAAATAACATTTTAATTTTTCATTGTACATAAGTAAAAGAAGGTGAGTAAAATATTTTTTCCCCATAATGATTATTATATTATAAATATAATATAATATATTTAAATAATAATATATATATAATCTTTGAGATGCGTTGATGAAAATAAAATCGCATCACTTTGTCGAGGTTGTAATCTATAGATACATGTAAAAGATGTTATCAATTTTTAGTGGATGAAAATGTAAATAAAATATATGATATATTATCATTATTGACTTATCATTATATAATAAAAATCATACATATTAATTAAATCCATCATTATATTTATCTATGAGAGGCAGTGAATGAATATTAATTACATTAGTTTGAGAGGTGGTAGTCCACTATATGCACATGTAATGAATTTATTTCACATTTTATGGAAGTGTAAATGAATATAGTTTGCGTAATTAACATAATAAATCTTACAACATGGTATCTACTAATATTATTATTTCTTAATTGTTATAGAATATTTTATGTATATATGAGAATAAATAAATTAAAAACATTCTGTTAAATCTATACATCTTCTTCAGAAAACATCATGTTCATTAAACATTAGTCCCTATATTGTTGGAATTACGACCAAAATAATATATATAGAATTTGGGGAGAGATGTTATGAATGTATTTATAGAAGTATTTTTTGATTAAAAATTATATATACATGTGGATAAAATATTAGAGTGTGTTTCCATTTATAAGTGGGGGAGGGTAACTATTTAAATTACAAAAAATATATTAATATAATACTTTTTAACTCATGTAAAATAGTTCAAAATTACACAAATTTGAATATAAGTATTATATGGTATTAAGTTAATATTCCAATTAAATTTTTATGGGATTATATTTGATTTTATTCCATATCATTTGGACTAAAACTTCCGTTAACCATTTTACTTATAACCATGGTGACAAATATTTTCATATAAAAATGATATAGATTTCCCTATATGTCAAAAGTTTGATAAAAAATTGAAAATTGATGAAATTTAATACCAGTTATCATTAAAAGTGCCCTATTGAAATATTTTTATTATTTTTTCTTATGTTAATAAAATATATTTAAAAATAAATATTATTAATTTCACATTAAGAACTGTTCACGTAATTTGAATTTAAAAACAACATGATTAAAATGTAATATAAATAAACTCCATTTAATCACTAATAATATATTATTATTAATAATGAAATTAATTTTGCAGTAGAATGTATAAAAAATAGCTTTTATGTTTTTCAAGTCATATATTTATTTTTCTACTCTTTTCACAAGAACTATGCTGAAATTGCATAAGCATATAAAAAATTATATCATTACCCAAAAATAAATGAAAATAAAATAATAAACATAGTTTCATTGTTATAAATAAAATATTTATTAATTTTTAATTACATATTTTTATCCATATGTGAGAAAATAAAAAAAATTTTAAAGAAAGAGGGTGTCATATGCTATATTTCTTTACAGAAATTAATATATGAAGTATTAGAAAAATAATAATGTTACAAAATTTCAATGACCTAAATTAGTCAACGAGTTTTTTAGAACCACATTCACAAAAATTATTAAATTCAAGTGTTAAGGTAATTTATACTCCATATTATATTACTTTGAACCTTAATTAACTGTTTTACCCTTACCAAGGGGGAAAATATTTTCTAAGGTTATTTATTGTAATGAACCAAAAATAAAATGTACATATTAACCAATTATTAACCTCAAGAATTTAAAATATTTGATTTATTTTATCATGATCAATTAGGATATTTGGACAAATTTATTTAAAAATAATCATGAAAAAAATTATTGAAAACTACTTTTCAAAAAAATTTCTTTTTTTGTATAAAAAGGTGTTTATAAAAAATTAAAGTATAATATTTATTCGAAGAAAAATTATTAAGATATATTAAATAAAAATTAAACAATTAAATTTATAACTAACACAAATTATAATTTCAGTATTTACATAATAGATGAGAAATTATATTATTTAATATAAATCATTAATTTTGACGATTCATTAAAAAATTAATATTTTATCAACATTATGAAAAAATAATCATAGTCTATTTTTGATATGGATGATTAAAAAATGAAGTTAATTTAGTGAAGTAAAAATTATATAATTTTTAAATCAATATTTTATATAAAACTAAATAATGCATGAAAACCCAATTTGGTTTGAAATTAAGCCTTTCCCTTTTGACCAAAAAATTAACTATATAATCAATATAAATCTAAAAAATATAGTTAAAGAATATCAATAAGAAATGAAAAAAAATTATCCTAACATTACCTAGGTTGATACTCTTTTGGTGCCACAATAGACTAAATGTAAGGTAGACATGATGGTAAAATAGAAAAAGTAAATCAATTGATTATCTCAATCAATTTAGTGTGGCTCAAAATCATCATTTTTTTTGTAAGAGAAACTCATAAGTTCTAGTACACGAACAATCTTATGAAAATATCATGAAATATGGTATATAAAGAGGTCTTCAAAGAGGATTAGAATACAACATGATAATATGAAAAAATATATGATAATTTATTAATGGATTAGATAAAAAATCATTATAAAAATTGATAATTTCATGAAATTAATAATAAGAGACAAGATTATATCAGAAATAATTTTAAAATACATAATGATTTAAATAATTATGGAAATATTAAAATCTTCACTTATATATTTATTATTTACTATCAAAACCAGTCAGAATTTCATAGCCTCATAAAAATATATTTTCTAATTAGTGATGTATGAAAGATGAGTCACAGGGGAGGTAACCCACGTGGTGTCAATTTACCCTCTCACAAAATTAATTTTTCACATTTCCCACAATGTATATATCAATTTAGATATAGGAGATAAAAAATATGCATTAATAAACAAGTCATGGGAAGTCATAAAACAATTAAATTAAGAAATGAATAAATAAAAAATAAGCATAAAATTAATACTCTCCTAGGTGGTGGAGGGTGTAAATTTTGGGGGATTTCATAATGAAGGAACCCTAAAGTTGTTTGTTAAATATGATGTAATGATGCTAATAGAAAAACATGACTATTGAAAAAAAGGTAAACCTATATGAAAATTAATAATCACATCTAAATAATAAAAGATATATATATATACATAGGAAAAAAAATTTGTCATAAAATTCACTAGGAATCATTATGGGAGGTAGAGTCCAGTATAGCAGATCATGTACTTTATTGAAAAAAAGGATAAAAAAATTGGATCTAATGAAATTTCATATAGTTATGGGTATGATTTTTTTGACCAGAAGTAGAGGGAATGATCACTCATTATTTAAAAAGGTGATTATAATTCCTTAAATTTATTGTTACAGACTATTCGGAGATGGGGTCGTTGGGAGTGGATCTCGATAAGATTCTGATGAAAGTGGGAAGAAATTTCCCAAATACATTGGAATGTGTGTCAAATGTGTTTGGAGGTGTGCTAGATTCCTATCCATGATCCCCATGATCTTATCCATTAAAACCATCAAAGAGTGGAATGATGTGTTAAACGAGGAAGGGGTGGGTTTGCTGATGTTTGAAAGGGTGAAAAGTCAGTGGTGGGTGGTTGATATATTGGATAATATAGGGTTGTTCAAGAAGGTATTGATGATGGTTATGAGGGTGGGAATATCGGTAGGACTGCCGGTGGTAATTGGTTAGAAACACCCCCATAGGATTAGGGTCCACACCTATCGCAACCAGTTTCTAGTTCTCTTGTAATGAACATAATAGGTCCCCCAAATCTAGAACATAAATATATGAATAGGCAGGAGGTATACAATTTTATCTAGAGTTCAAGATAGATCATTTGGAAGATAGGGGAAAATCATAGGTTATTTTATAATAATTCTTCATGGAAACTATTTTTTTAGCTACCCTTGCCCCGTGTTATAGTGGAATGATGGTAGGATTCAATGATATAGGGGTGGTAATGGTTTTCATGTGAAATGATACACATGTGGAGATATATATCCATCTCATAAAATACACTTCCATCTACATTTCATGGAAATAAGATATAAATGATTTAGAGGCGGTTGAGGTGAAGTGGAGGTGTGGCGATATTAGTGATATTTTGTGAAGTGGGGGCATAAAAGAAATTTGGTCCAACAAGATCCCAACAAGAAAGGGTGATATCCTATCTTTCATATCTATAAAGGGTTGAAATACTAGTTGGGGTGGTGGGATGGAGGTAAAATACACATCCTTAGTGAAATTCTCTCATTGTGAGGGAAAATTATCTACTACCATTTTGGAAGTAGACTGGTGTCATGGTGTGACAATTTTTCTTCCAACTCACTAGGCTATCAAACATAAATTTCATAATAAAAACAAAAAATTAATAACTATAGTTTTGATTGTTAGATAATAAAATAGTCGTTATATGTTTTTCCCTAGAAGTTCATTTTTCTCCTTCCTAACTCCTAGTCACTCAATAATGTTTGTGTATCCAAAATGAGTTATTGAGCTCAATCATGCATTAATTAAAGTGACATATAAGGTTACTTTAAAGATTCAACTAATCAAATACTAGTCATAGTTATTGATAAGGTAATGATTTCGAGAGTATTGGACATGTTTTCAACCCAACTACCAAAGGTATGAATCAAATGTCTTGGAAGTTAGGGGACTATGGGTTGTTGTCGTTGATGCTTCACCAGATAGTGGTAAGTCCTCTACTGCACCAAATAGAGAACCTAATGAGGTCATGGAAGACATAGTTAGAGGTAATTCCACCCTTGTGTCTTGATGTGATACTAGGAGGCCTACCAAAAATTCCTGCCATATTGACTCAATGTGGTTTCATCATAGAATGCGATACATCGATATAAAAGATGGGTGGGGAAATTACCACATGATGAAGATTGTACCCATTGAATTATAATCCTAAATTTATATAATGATAAGGTAAATAAAAAAAATTGAATAAAAAAAGAATCAAAATTATATATCGTGAAGTACAAGGTGTGTGGTTATAGTGAACATGGCATGTAGTAAATAGATGATATAACCCCTTGGCATCGCTTGTGTCTGTAGTGTAACTCTACATGGTGTGTTATAAATAAACATTATATATAGGTGTAAATGTTTACCTAAATAGTGTTTGATTATGGATTTAAACTTTTTCCAGTTCAATCCCATTGATCACAGTCAAGTGTTATAAGGACACATCCTTAAAACATTACTTAATAATGAGATCAGTCAACTATTTTACTTTAATTAACATTGAGGATCTTTTTAGGTTTATATTTTTAGAGATTTATTCCATAACTAATACTTTAAATCTCAAATATTACAAATAAAACACTTATACTCTATCCAATTAAGCACAAAAATAAAACTCCTTAAATAAAACAAGAATTATTTTCTTAATAAAAATATTATTGAATTATTCTTTTCTCTTACCCTTCTTTATCTCCTGTGAAAATCATTACAAAAACATTGGATCATCATAAAAATCTAATTAAGGGCTATAAAATAAGAAAATAAAACATTTGTACATGAATACAAACAAATCAATGAAGTAATACTTTTCACTCATAAAACATAAGCTCTTTAATATAAAATGTGAAATCATAATATTTATGAATAACTCATAGAATTAAAAAATCCTAAAGGTAACTTGTGGCATCCATAACATACTTACATTATGGGTTTCATAGCTATATTGGGTGTAAACTTCATGGTTACATTTGGAATATCAATAATAGTATATTCCAAAAATCAATTTACAGAAACATTAACATTTACCTGCGTCATGTTAACCAATTCATTAGAGAGCTATATGAGGCTCACCCTCCCTCAGTTTATCACATAACCACCTGAATACTTAAACATTTCCCCAGAACCATATCATAATCATAACACATAAATCAAGCACAAAGGAAAGATAAAATTTCCACATTGTAATCACAATATATTATTCCAGGATATTGATATAATCAATGCTTTAACAAAACCATTTTAAATACAAAAAAAACTTATAAAGGGAATATGTTATTTATTTTCCTAAAACATTACTTCTTGTTAAGGAATCCAAATATCAAATCATGATCGCGGTGAAAAAAGGTAATTGTTGTAGCGTATGTTAAAAAGAAACATACATTTTTTCATTTAGTAAACCGATTTTTATAAAATTATTACATGTAAAACCTATTTAATTAAATAAGTTATAAAATTGGTTGATTATATACCATATAAAATAAAGTCATGTATAAATCAAAATATGCCTCAATGAAAGGAGATTGAGACGAAGTCCCTTACCTTGAGTCCAAGTTATCACGTATATTTCTTGTAATTCATGAATAATAAAGATAAGTTATTTTATAAATATTTTTGAACCTTTATTAATTTTATTATTCCTTTTATATCACTTATTTCACTGTTATTACAATCACAAAATTATTCAAGTTCATATCATCCCTCTTGTCGATATTCGGTACATGATTCGAAAATGAACTTATTTTGATGTAAATTGTTCATATAGTCAAAATTACATCATCTATAAAATGATATTTATTATTTAAATATCACCCATATCCAGTATATATGTATTTTATAACATTTCATAACCTTTGGAGATAATAAATGAAATGAACCATTTATGGTGACCATAGGTGTAACACCCTGAGATTTTATGATATTTTTTTCTTATGTTATATGCAACACCAAAAGAATCTTTCACTACACGCAACACTGACTTGCTTGCGTTACACACAAGAGAAACCTTCCTCGATAGTTTGCGTTGTACACAATACCGAGTTTCACTAAACAATGACATGTTATTAAAATATTATATGAACTAGACCTTATGAATAGTATTAACTGAATTTTTAATTTTATCACATTATGATTCATCTTACACATTTTTTAGAATGTGGTATGAAAACAAAATCAATTTTTCGGATAAAAGAAGTATTTTTCAAAAAATGCAGTTTTACCGCCTTTTGATGGAGCACCCATTTTAAATATTAATTTTGACAAGTTTATAAGTTCAATTTTAAAAAATAAACTTCTTCTTTTTAATCAGGATATAAAAATTTACATTAGATGAATTTTCGATACTTTTCTGATAACTTTCACATTTTGATGAATAGTAAAAACACGCTAAGTTTTTCTTAATTTTTTTTCATTAAGATAATTTATATGGTTAAATGATAAAATTTAGTGGTTTTAAAGTATAAATAGAATATATTTTTACCATTTAATATAATTTTATTCATTACCATTAATTTTACATTTAATTAACAGGTAGGAACATTTCAATCTTTGGCAATGTTTTAACTTTTAAAACTCGTTTTCTTAACGACGAGATTAATTTTAAATTAATTACTACAACTTATGTGCTTTGAATTTTGAAAAATGGATTCCATATTTGGATTCATGGGGTCAGTATTATGTTAATAGGTTACTTTAATTTTTTTGATATTATAAATAGTAACTATGATAATTTTTATTTACTACAGTTAAAGGTAAATCGGGTAATTAAGGGTAAAAATAAGATTATAAAATTACCCTAACACCTTCCAAAATTCTATAGTATGAATAAAAGTAGACCCATATCAACTAATGGTCGTAATATATTCATTTCATGGACTTTTTACCATGAGAAGTATATAATTATTATTAAAACCAAAGAAAGTGACAACATGTCACTCTCTTATATCTTATATGTGTAATAAATTTAATTTAGTGATAAACTCCATAAAACATTGAAAATGAATAGTTTTCAGAAATCTAGTAAAATTATATACATCTTGTGAATTTATTTAGAATTTTTAGGGATTAAATAATTATCATTAATGATGATACAACAGTGATGTTGAAATTATTTTATTGATTGAAATATCAAATAAATGGTTTTAAAAATATTAAAATAATTATTATATGAACTATTAAATGTTCTACACGAATTGTTTAGATAAATATAACATGTTAGAAATCTATTAAATCTTTTAGTTATAACATATCTCTTGTTTGGAATTTATTTAAATTCAAATAAATTAATAGTGTCAAAATCGACAATATAGTTATTTCATAGAAATAACATATTATAAAATTGTTTAAAAATCCCAAAAATATTTAAAATTTATAAATTGAAATTTATATGGTCTAAAATGTAATATATTATCCAATTATGGACAATTAAAAACCCATAAGTAATTATTTATAACAACTTAAAATTTAGAATATTATTACCACAAATAAAATGAAATGCATTAAATAAGAATAAATCAATTTTATAAGGTATAAAACAAATACACAACATCTCTAAATTTTATTGTTTGATGACATTACAACCCTATCACATCTCATCTTAGAATTGAGTCATTTTTTGTGGTTTTAAGTGGGTTTTTAATTTATTAAAAATTAATATTTCTTATGTTTCCAAAGGTGCCCCTATCCTCCCTTATAAAAGGGCACCTCCTCCCTCTCCTATTAAAAACATTCTGAGCCTTAAATCTTGGAAAAAACCTATCCATTTATCTTCTACACTTCCCTATAAACCTACTATAGGTCTTGGTCTTCTTTAAAGACCATATTTAGTGTAAAGACCCGGAAATTTCAAGGAAAATTTTTTTGTTAATTTTCTTTGAAATTTTACAAGAGCGTAGTTTTAGACGGCACCTGATTCCGAGGTCCGGTGGGCCCGGAATCATCAACCGAAGTTCGGCTCGGGTACGTTCAGTAAACGAACGAGCGGGAATTTCTAACTTATGAACCGGTGCCCGGAATCAAATTCTGAGGGCACCGTTGGAACCGTAGCGCCGGTTTTTGCTTAGGAACACCTGTTCCAGAGGTGCGTTCTGACAAGGGGTGATGATAAAAATTGTGGAAGATTAATTAATAATTTGTCTACAATTTTTATTTTACACTAAGTGTTTTATCCATTGGGTGGAAGTTGGGTAACTCCCAACTTCCCTTTAGAGGTTATGAGGGTGGTGGGCCCACACGAACCCCACCCCCTCATATTCTCTAAACCCCCTTGTCTTCCCCCCTTTAAAAACTCACTTAATTAATGTTATAACTCATGGTTTTTAATTGAGGAGTTATCAAACGTTATTGAAATTCAATCTATTGAATTTCAAAAGACTTAGGTAGTGTTATTAAATAAGTGGAACCTTTTCTTTTATTTGGGTTTTTGGGTTTTTGCTGTGCGGAAGAGAAGGGAGATCTTTCTTTTCCCTTTGAAGTTCTTCTTCCTCACGATGAACTTCTCCGACGAAGAACGCGGCAACCTTCTTCCACGACGTCGGACTGCAACGCGTTGGATTTCCTCCACGACGCCGCAACGCATCCTCTCCGCGACGTGCTTTCCGCGGCGAAGCTACGTCCGACGCCGCAACGCACTTTCCGCGACGTGCCTCTCGCGGTGAACCTACGTCCGTCTACCGCGACGCCATAACCGCGATGCCGACGACGTCTACATCCGTGACGACCGACCTCCGTGACGTCCGACCTCCACGACGCTCGTCCTTCGCGGATCGTTGACGAGCTTCGCGAGCTTCCTTCGAGGTAGGGGTTGTACCTTTATTCTTAATTTAATTTACGCCTTCGTAAATAAATTATTGGACCGCTTGTTATCATTAACATGGGAGGGGATCGGACCGCACAAACACCGTCGATCCTCCTCCCAAACCTTGTTGTTGGATTTTTACTCGTGGTTCGAAGAAGAGGCGGAGCGGTGCCGTGACACCGCGCTTGGACGCAAGGGGTTCATGGGAGTGCGCAAGATTGACGCGCCACTACGGACGACGAAGGACGCGGCCGGTTCCGGGCCGCGGCAGATTTGAGAAGACCGGCGGCAAACCGGGCCGCCGGTGTCGGAAGACGAAAGGGAACCGGCCGGAAGGAATTCAAACCGGGGGAATTAATTTTCCCCGGTTAGCCTTTATTGGCCCCCAATTAAATTGGGGGCCGGTTAACTTTAGAAGGGGGGCAGCGCCCCCCCGTGTCGTCCAGCAGGCACCCTCATGTGAGGGGGCGATTTTATTTTGAAACCGGCGCGGCACATGCCGCGCCGCCAAGTGGAAAAACGGGGGGGGGGGGGGGGGGGGGGGGGTCTCGCCCCGCGCGCTGCCTGCGCGCCCAGCGCGCCGCCGCGCCGCCTCAGCGCCCCGCCGCGCGCCGCGGGGGTCTCGCCCCGCGTGCCGCCGCGCCGCCTCCGCGCACCGCATGCGCGCCCAGCGTGCCGCCGCGCCACCTCAGCGAACCGCTGCGCGCCGCCGGCCGAACCGGCCGGGCCGGTTCGTGCCGGGTCGGCCCGGACCCCTTCCTTCTCGAACCAGAACGGTTATTTGCCCGTAACTTGAGCTACGGGCCTCCGAATAACGAATCGTCTGCGGCTATGCGATCCTTGGATCGAAACGGTCGTTTCGGTTTAACTCACTCAAAGTTTCGGTTTACTTTGGGTTCGGCCGGATTGGTTCGTTCACGAAACCAACCGGGCCCTCGGAGCGGAAACGCTCATATCTTGAGCTACGGACGTCCGAATGGCGTGCCGTCAGTTCTGATAAGTTCCTCTTAGTGAGACGATCTTTTGGTATACTCCTCCCGAGGTTTGGATGCAGGTGGAGTACGGCCGGGTTGGTTCGTTCACGAAACCAACCGGGCCCTCGGAGCGGAAACGCTCATATCTTGAGCTCCGGACGTCCGATTGACGTGCCGTCGACTTTGATGGAATCCTCTAAGTGGGACGGACCTTTTGGCTTACTCCGCTCGAGGTTTGGGTGCCGACGGAGTACGGTCGGGTTGGTTCGTACACGAAACCAACCGGACCCCTGGAACGAAAAAGCCAATAACTCACAGACCGGGCGTCTGATTGACGCGCCGTCTGTTGCGATAACTTCCTCTTGATGAGACTGAAAATTTGACATACTCCGCCCGAGTTTTGGATACAGTTGGATTATGGCCGGGTTGGATCGTATCTGAAATCCCACCGGCCCCTGGAACGGAAAAGCTGATATCTTTCAGACAGGACGTCCGTTTGACGAACCGTCAGCGGCGTTGATGATCACGATGAGAAACGGTCCCTATGAGCATACCCTATGAGAGTTCAGGGTACAGTTGAGATATGGCCGGGTTTGGTTCGCTCACGAAACCAACCGGGCCCTCGGGACGAAAAGGCTAATAACTCACAGACCGGGCGTCCGATTGACGCGCCGTCTGTTGCGTTGAGACTCCTTGACGAAGCGGACGTTTGTGGCACTTCTTCATTGGACTTTTAGATACTTGGAGTATCGACCAGTAGCTCGTGGAGTGGACCCTCCCGGAGACGAGCGGGAGGGGGAACGCTTGGTTGTAGCGGCGGACCCGCGATACTCTACGGAGTGTGTGCGCTTGGTTGTAGCGACAGACCCGCGACGGTGTAGACGTCCGTGCGGAGTACAGAGACCGTGTAGCCGACTGAGACCTGACGACTGCTTGACCGACTCGACTTGGAGTGAGTCAACTAGCCCAGTGGACGGAGCGCCCAGTAGTTGGCAGCAGACCCACGGCGGACGGAGCGCCCAGTAGTTGGCTGCAGACCCGCGGTACTCGACAGGAGGAGTACCTCTGTAGGCTATTTGGGTGAGCGCCCAGTATTTGGCAGCAGACCCTCAGCGGACGGAGCGCCCAGTAGTTGGCAGCAGACCCGCAGTACTCGACAGGAGGAGTACCTCGGCAGTCATAGGTTAGTGAGCAGTACCTCGGAGTCGTGACATGACTACTGCTCACTTCAGAGACGGGGCTCTTCAGCAGCTACGGTTTCGATAATGAAAATACTGGTTTGAGCTGAGTCAATGATCTTTGTTTTTCCTCATGATTGAGATGGGTCGCTTGATAACTTAGGTATATGTATGGGCATATACCTGGGTATTGGTTATCCGTTGATTTCATAAACATGTTATAAACTGTGTGGACTTGTACTGTTTACTCTTCTTTGTGGTTTGGGTTGTTCTTGGGCTCGGTGTTGGAGCCGAACGGAAATGGGTGACATAGGTATATGTATGGGCATATACCTAATCAATACTGGATGTTACTTCGTGATTGTATCTTTCATGTGGTTTATCCTTTGTGGATTTCGGGAGACCTTCGAGGGTCTCGGGGTCCCTACTGAGTATCTTATACTCACCCCTGCACGGGCTATGCCCGCACATCGTTGTGTTGGTTGCAGACGACGGACAGCACTGACTGCGATTGAGGCTTTCGGAGTAGGTCGGTACCCGGAGGAGGACCACTGAGCGGGACGTGCTCGGAGCGGACAGTTGGACCCGAGGAGTTGTGGATCTATCTGTACCTACCCTTCAGGTAGGATCCGTGGTGGACGATCCAAGAGCTGAGCCATCTGTACCTACCCTCCAGGTAGGAATCGAGGAGGACGTCCGAGGAGCCGCTTGTACTTTCAGTTGCTGTTTTCCCTTTCGAGTTGTACTTTACTTTACAGTTTGGCTTGTATTTCCGGCCCCTTTACTTCAGCACAGTTGTTCTAGTTTTGTGTACTGCTTTACTTCCGCTTATTACTCTGGGGTGCTTGTTTACTTTATTAAGGCAATGCCTTCCCTTTTTACTGGGATTTTACGCCTTGGTGCTAGTCGCCAGCCCCTGGCCTATGGAAGGCGGGCTTGGGGTAGTCACGGCACGGGCCCCGAGGGCGGGTCGTGACAAATTGGTATCAGAGGCGGTCGGTTCTACCGCAGACTCTGATCTTTTTTCTATGTGAAGAAATAGTGTTTAGTGTATTGAGTGTGGTTATCAGTCCAGGGAGTCCAGTGTTGGTGCGGCGGCCGACGTATCCGTACATCAGGACCCTGACTTCTGATTTCCGACTTAATGCATGAAAACACTGATTGCGTGTGTGTTTCCCAAAAGGTTTAAAGTCATCTCAAACCAGGTCAGCTCACCAGGTATAAATTGTTGACCATGACACAACTGTTCAGGATGTCACCATGCAGATAGTTAGCTGGAGTTCGGAGAGAGTTCTCGATGATGGCCCACCGAGCAGCGAGACTCCGGTGCAGGGCCCTTTTTCAGTGTTGGCACCTTCGGGTGGTGTACCAGCAGCACCACCACCCGTTAGGCAGCAGATGCCACTAGCTGACGGTGCACGCTAGCAGAGCGTGATGCACGAGTTCCAGCAGTAGAGGCCTCCGAGGATACGAGGCGAGACAGATTTCCCAGGCAGTAGTGGACTGGATGGAGGCGGTTGCTAGAGTTCTACGCCTAGCTTGGATACTAGTAGAGCGGATGATGATCTTAGATCCTGGTGTTTCCAGTGAGTGACCATGAGGTTGGTCCTTATAGTAATGAGGCTTCGGTACGCGAACCGATACCTGGGATAGTACCTACGGGTAGTGCGCCAGCTATGTCACTACATGTTGGTCAGCAGACACTACCGGCGGTACCGGTAACAGAGACTCACAGGCTTAGTGCCTTACATATGTTTTAGCACCAGATATCCCTCAAGTTTCGAGGTGAGCCTGACTCGTAGGCGGCTGAGGACTGGCTTGAGGAGGTGTTTGTGAGTTTTCTGGAGCTAATACAGCTTCGACAGTATGACATGTCGGAAGCAGAGCACTCAACGTGGCTTACCAATCAATCTTTGTACTCGTTGGTTACGTTGTGATCAGTTCTTTAGACTCGAACATCTGAGCGAAGTGTGTCTAAAGGAAATCCGAACCATTACTTTTCCTCTATGCATTCCTACCTATGCTAGGATGCTAGAGAGAACCATTGTTGTTGTGAACGTTAGCAGTGAAAGGCAGGAAACTAGCGCCAGTCTCAGAGACTCGGGCCTGTAAAATGTTTCAGGAGGAGGAAGTGCAAAGGACAGATGAATCTGCAGGGTAGCAGACGTGGAAGCGGATCTTGGAGAGCAGCATATGGTGGTGTACATTTCGACATGTTACGACCACCCGACTTAGTAGTCCCCGCCAGGCTCAGGGAGCAGGAGGGATGGGGAGGAGAGTAGCTGCATTGCGGTCAAGGAGTGTGACCCAGGTGCTCTAAGAATGATTCGGGGTACGAATTATGTCTACTACGAGCTGCCATATCTATAGACATAGGAACCAATCATTCTACCCTTCCACGAATCATGTCCCAGACCTAGAGGTTCCGGGTAAGCCATAGACTTGACCCTCACGTCTGAAGATACCTTTGGGAGGAGACTCGATAATCACACTTACGTCGACGGTGTGATTTGACCTCGAGGCGAGAGTTTCGGTTGGAATCTCTTGGTGGCAGCGTAGAGGCCTTACGACGTTGATCTGGGTATGGTTTTGATTCACAAATCATACCCCGGTTGACTGTTTTAGGCAAACGTCGGAATGGGTTTTCCTTGGTCGGCGAAAAGGAAACCCTGGGCAGCACATGTTAAACTCAGGCATAAGAGGGTGTGACCGATCACTCTTGAGTTGGTCAACCCTACCCTTGTGGCAGCAGGAGTTTTGAGTTTTAGGTCTTACCTAAAAAGGGAAACCTCTTGAGTTCAAGGGTGACGAACACGTTCTTATACGGTCTCAACCCGATGAGGTTTCGGAGATGTGGCCGAGGCGGCATGTTATCTCCGAAGTTCGATGGACCCTTTTGATCTTCAGCAGGGTAGGCGAGGAGGTTTACCGCTTGACCCTACCACCTCAGTCACACCGGGTGCATAATGTCCACCACGTGTCTCAGCTGTGGAGATACGTGTATGTTTCTTCACACGTCATCGACCTCGGGGAGTTGGACGTCGATGACAGGGAGACAAGCACAGAGGTTCTAGTAGAGAACGAGGATCGACAGGAGCAGGTTCTACGTGAACGGTTGCTTCCTCTAGGGTTCTTCACGGGTAGCACGAGATCTTCAGGTGAGCATATGGGAGCGTAAAGCTCAGTTGTGTGCTCAGTACTACTTTGTTTCCCTTAAGTGTGAGTTGAAGCTTTACGGGGACGTAAAGCCCTGAGGTGGGAGTAATGTAAAGACCCGGAAATTTCAAGGAAATTTTTTTTGTTAATTTTCTTTGGAATTTTACAAGAGTGCAGTTTCAGACGGCACCTGATTCCGAGGTACGGTGGGCCTGGAATCATCAACCGAAGTTCGGCTCGGGTACGTTCAGTAAACGAACAAGCGGGAATTTCTAACTTATGAACCGGTTCCCGGAATCAAATTCCGAGGGCACCGTTGGAACCGTAGCGCCGGTTTTTGCTTAGGAACACCTGTTCCAGAGGTGTGTTTTGACGAGGGGTGATGATAAAAATTATGGAAGATTAATTAATAATTTATCTACAATTTTTATTTTACACTAAGTGTTTTATCCATTGGGTGGAAGTTGGGTAACTCCCAACTTCCCTTTAGAGGTTATGAGGGTGGTGGGCCCACACGAACCCCACCCCCTCATATTCTCTAAACCCCCTTGTCTCCCCCCTTTAAAAACTCACTTAATTAATGTTATAACTCATGGTTTTTAATTGAGGAGTTATCTAACGTTATTGAAATTCAATCTATTGAATTTCAAAAGACTTAGGTAGTGTTATTAAATAAGTGGAACCTTTTCTTTTATTTGGGTTTTTGGGTTTTTGCTGTGCGGAAGAGAAGGGAGAGCTTTCTTTTCCCTTTGAAGTTCTTCTTCCTCACGATGAACTTCTCCGACGAAGAACGCGGCAACCTTCTTCCACGACGTCGGACTGCAACGCGTTGGATTTCCTCCACGACGCCGCAACGCATCCTCTCCGCGACGTGCTTTCCGCGGCGAACCTACGTCCGACGCCGCAACGCACTTTCCGCGACGTGCCTCTCGCGGTGAACCTACGTCCATCTACCGCGACGCCATAACCGCGATGTCGACGACGTCTACTTCCGTGACGACCGACCTCCGTGACGTCCGACCTCCGCGACGCTCGTCCTTCTCGGATCGTTGACGAGCTTCGCGAGCTTCCTTCGAGGTAGGGGTTGTACCTTTATTCTTAATTTAATTTACGCCTTCGTAAATAAATTATTGTACCGCTTGTTATCATTAACATGGGAGGGGATCAGACCGCACAAACACGGTCGATCCTCCTCCCAAACCTTGTTGATGGATTTTTACTCGTGGTTCGAAGAAGAGGCGGAGCGGTGCGGTGACACCGCACTTGGACGCAAGGGGTTCATGGGAGTGCGCAAGATTGACGCGCCACTACGGACGACGAAGGCCGCGGCCGGTTCCGGGCCGCGGCGGATTTGAGAAGACCGGCGGCAAACCGGGCCGCCGATGTCGGAAGACGAAAGGGAACCGGCCGGCCAGGTCGGGCCGGCCGGAAGGAAGTCAAACCGGGGGAGTTAATTTTCCCCGGTTAGCCTTTATCGGCCCCCAATTAAATTGGGGGCCGGTTAACTTTAGAAGGGGGGCAGCGCCCCCCCCCCCCCCCCCCCCCCCGTGTCGTCCAGCAGGCCCCCTCATGTGAGGGGGCGGTTTTACTTTGAAACCGGCGCGGCACGCGCCGCGCCGCCAAGGGGAAAAACGGGGGGGCGGGGGTCTCGCCCTGCGCGCCGCCTGCGCGCCCAGCGCGCCGCCGCGCCGCCTCAGCGCCCCGCCGCGCGCCGCGGGGTCTCGCCCCGCGCGCCGCCTGCGCGCCCAGCGCGCCGCCGCGCCGCCTCAGCGCACCGCCGCGCGCCGCCGGGGTCTCGCCCCGCGCGCCGCCTGCGTGCCCAGCGTGCCGCCGCGCCGCCTCAGCGCACCGCCGCGCGCCGCCGGCCGAACCGGCCGGGCCGGTTCGGGCCGGGTCGGCCCGGACCCCTTCCTTCTCGAACCAGAACGGTTATTTGCCCGTAACTTGAGCTACAGGCCTCCGAATGACGAACCGTCTGCGGCTACGCGATCCTTGGATCGAAACGGTCGTTTTGGTTTAACTCACTCAAAGTTTCGGTTTACTTTGGTTTCGGCCGGATTGGTTCGTTCACGAAACCAACCGGGCCCTCGGAGCGGAAACGCTCATATCTTGAGCTACGGACGTCCGAATGGCGTGCCGTCAGTTCTGATAAGTTCCTCTTAGTGAGACGATCTTTTGGTATACTCCTCCCGAGGTTTGGATGCAGGTGGAGTACGGCCGGGTTGGTTCGTTCACGAAACCAACCGGGCCCTCGGAGCGGAAACGCTCATATCTTGAGCTCCGGACGTCCGATTGACGTGCCGTCGACTTTGATGGAATCCTCTAAGTGGGACGGACCTTTTGGCTTACTCCACTCGAGGTTTGGGTGCCGACGGAGTACGGTCGGGTTGGTTCGTACACGAAACCAACCGGACCCCTGGAACGAAAAAGCCAATAACTCACAGACCGGGCGTCCGATTGACGCGCCGTCTGTTGCGATAACATCCTCTTGATGAGACTGAACATTTGACATACTCCACCCAAGTTTTGGATACAGTTGGATTATGGCCGGGTTGGATCGTATCTGAAATCCCACCGGCCCCTGGAACGGAAAAGCTGATATCTTTCAGACAGGACGTCCGTTTGATGAACCGTCAGCGGCGTTGATGATCACGATGAGAAACGGTCCCTATGAGCATACCCTATGAGAGTTCAGGGTACAGTTGAGATATGGCCGGGTTTGGTTCGCTCACGAAACCAACCGGGACCTCGGGACGAAAAGGCTAATAACTCACAGACCGGGTGTCCGATTGACGCGCCGTCTGTTGCGTTGAGACTCCTTGACGAAGCGGACGTTTGTGGCACTTCTTCGTTGGACTTTGAGATACTTGGAGTATCGACCAGTAGCTCGTGGAGTGGACCCTCCCGGAGACGAGCGGGCGGGGGAACGCTTGGTTGTAGCGGCGGACCCGCGATACTCTACGGAGTGTGTGTGCTTGGTTGTAGCGACAGACCCGCGACGGTGTAGACGCGCGTGCGGAGTACAGAGACCGTGTAGCCGACTGAGACCTGACGACTGCTTGACCGACTCGACTTGGAGTGAGTCGACTAGCACAGTGGACGGAGCGCCCAGTAGTTGGCAGCAGACCCACGGCGGACGGAGTGCCCAGTAGTTGGCTGCAGACCCGTGGTACTCGACAGGAGGAGTACCTCTGTAGGTTATTTGGGTGAGCACCCAGTATTTGGCAGCAGACCCTCCGCGGACGGAGCGCCCAGTAGTTGGCAGCAGACCCGCAGTACTCGATAGGAGGAGTACCTCGGCAGTCATAGGTTAGTGAGCAGTACCTCGGAGTCGTGACATGACTACTGCTCACTTCAGAGACGGGGCTCTTCAGCAGCTACGGTTTCGATAATGAAAATACTGGTTTGAGCTGAGTCAATGATCTTTGTTTTTCCTCATGATTGAGATGGGTCGCTTGATAACTTAGGTATATGTATGGGCATATACCTGGGTATTGGTTATCCGTTGATTTCATAAACATGTTATAAACTGTGTGGACTTGTACTGTTTACTCTTCTTTGTGGTTTGGGTTGTTCTTGGGCTCGGTGTTGGAGCCGAACGGAAATTGGTGACATAAGTATATGTATGGGCATATACCTAATCAATACTGGATGTTACTTCGTGATTGTATCCTTCATGTGGTTTATCCTTTGTGGATTTCAGGAGACCTTCGAGGGTCTCGGGGTCCCTACTGAGTATCTTATACTCACCCCTGCACGGGCTATGCCCGCACATCGTTGTGTTGGTTGCAGACGACGGACAGCACTGACTGCGATTGAGGCTTTCGGAGTAGGTCGGTACCCGGAGGAGGACCACTGAGCGGGACGTGCTCGGAGCGGACAGTTGGACCCGAGGAGTTGTGGATCTATCTGTACCTACCTTTCAGGTAGGATCCGTGGTGGACGATCCAAGAGCTGAGCCATCTGTACCTACCCTCCAGGTAGGAATCGAGGAGGACGTCCGAGGAGCCGCTTGTACTTTCAGTTGCTGTTTTCCCTTTCGAGTTGTACTTTACTTTACAGTTTGGCTTGTATTTCCGGCCCCTTTACTTCAGCACAGTTGTTCTAGTTTTGTGTACTGCTTTACTTCCGCTTATTACTCTGGGGTGCTTGTTTACTTTATTAAGGCAATGCCTTCCCTTTTTACTGGGATTTTACGCCTTGGTGCTAGTCGCCAGCCCCTGGCCTATGGAAGGCGGGCTTGGGGTAGTCACGGCACGGGCCCCGAGGGCGGGTCGTGACAAATTGGTATCAGAGGCGGTCGGTTCTACCGCAGACTCTGATCTTTTTTCTATGTGAAGAAATAGTGTTTAGTGTATTGAGTGTGGTTATCAGTCCAGGGAGTCCAGTGTTGGTGCGGCGGCCGACGTATCCGTACATCAGGACCCTGACTTCTGATTTCCGACTTAATGCACGAAAACACTGATTGCGTGTGTGTTTCCCAAAAGGTTTAAAGTCAGCTCAAACCAGGTCAGCTCACCAGGTATAAATTGTTGACCATGACACAACTGTTCAGGATGTCACCATGCAGATAGTTAGCTGGAGTTCGGAGAGAGTTCTCGATGATGGCCCACCGAGCAGCGAGACTCCGGTGCAGGGCCCTTTTTCAGTGTTGGCACCTTCGGGTGGTGTACCAGCAGCACCACCACCCGTTAGGCACCAGATGCCACTAGCTGACGGTGCACGCTAGCAGAGCGTGATGCACGAGTTCCAGCAGTAGAGGCCTCTGAGGATACGAGGCGAGACAGATTTCCCAGGCAGTAGTGGACTGGATGGAGGCGGTTGCTAGAGTTCTACGCCTAGCTTGGATACTAGTAGAGCGGATGATGATCTTAGATCCTGGTGTTTCCAGTGAGTGACCATGAGGTTGGTCCTTATAGTAATGAGGCTTCGGTACGCGAACCGATACCTGGGATAGTACCTACGGGTAGTGCGCCAGCTATGTCACTACCTGTTGGTCAGCAGACACTACCGGCGGTACCGGTAACAGAGACTCACAGGCTTAGTGCCTTACATATGTTTTAGCACCAGATATCCCTCAAGTTTCGAGGTGAGCCTGACTCGTAGGCGGCTGAGGACTGGCTTGAGGAGGTGTTTGTGAGTTTTCTGGAGCTAATACAGCTTCGACAGTATGACATGTTGGAAGCAGAGCACTCAACGTGGCTTACCAATCAATCTTGGTACTCGTTGGTTACGTTGTGATCAGTTCTTTAGACTCGAACATCTGAGCGAAGTGTGTCTAAAGGAAATCCGAACCATTACTTTTCCTCTATGCATTCCTACCTATGCTAGGATGCTAGAGAGAACCTTTGTTGTTGTGAACGTTAGCAGTGAAAGGCAGGAAACTAGCGCCAGTCTCAGAGACTCGGGCGTGTAAAATGTTTCAGGAGGAGGAAGTGCAAAGGACAGATGAATCTGCAGGGTAGCAGACGTGGAAGCGGAGCTTGGAGAGCAGCATATGGTGGTGTACATTTCGACATGTTACGACCACCCGACTTAGTAGTCCCCGCCAGGCTCAGGGAGCAGGAGGGATGGGGAGGAGAGTAGCTGCATTGCGGTCAAGGAGTGTGACCCAGGTGCTCTAAGAATGATTCGGGGTACGAATTATGTCTACTACGAGCTGCCATATCTATAGACATAGGAACCAATCATTCTACCCTTCCACGAATCATGTCCCAGACCTAGAGGTTCCGGGTAAGCCGTAGACTTGACCCTCACGTCTGAAGATACCTTTGGGAGGAGACTCGATAATCACACTTACGTCGACGGTGTGATTTGACCTCGAGGCGAGAGTTTCGGTTGGAATCTCTTGGTGGCAGCGTAGAGGCCTTACGACGTTGATCTGGGTATGGTTTTGATTCACAAATCATACCCCGGTTGACTGTTTTAGGCAAACGTCGGAATGGTTTTTCCTTGGTCGGCGAAAAGGAAACCCTGGGCAGCACATGTTAAACTCAGGCATAAGAGGGTGTGACCGATCACTCTTGAGTTGGTCAACCCTACCCTTGTGGCAGCAGGAGTTTTGAGTTTCAGTTCTAACCTAAAAAGGGAAACCTCTTGAGTTCAAGGGTGACGAACACGTTCTTATACGGTCTCAACCCGATGAGGTTTCGGAGATGTGGCCGAGGCGGCATGTTATCTCCGAAGTTCGATGGACCCTTTTGATCTTCAGCAGGGTAGGCGAGGAGGTTTACCGCTTGACCCTACCACCTCAGTCACACCGGGTGCATAATGTCCACCACGTGTCTCAGCTGTGGAGATACGTGTATGTTTCTTCACACGTCATCGACCTCGGGGAGTTGGACGTCGATGACAGGGAGACAAGCACAGAGGTTCTAGTAGAGAACGAGGATCGACAGGAGCAGGTTCTACGTGAACGGTTGCTTCCTCTATGGTGCTTCACGGGTAGCACGAGATCTTCAGGTGAGCATATGGGAGCGTAAAGCTCAGTTGTGTGCTCAGTACTACTTTGTTTCCCTTAAGTGTGAGTTGAAGCTTTACGGGGACGTAAAGCCCTGAGGTGGGAGTAATGTAAAGACCCGGAAATTTCAAGGAAATTTTTTTTGTTAATTTTCTTTGGAATTTTACAAGAGTGCAGTTTCAGACGGCACCTGATTCCGAGGTCCGGTGGGCCCGGAATCATCAACCGAAGTTCGGCTCAGGTACGTTCAGTAAACGAACGAGCGGGAATTTCTAACTTATGAACCGGTTCCCGGAATCAAATTCCGAGGGCACCGTTGGAACCGTAGCGCCGGTTTTTTCTTAGGAACACCTGTTCCAGAGGTGCGTTCTGACGAGGGGTGATGATAAAAATTATGGAAGATTAATTAATAATTTATCTACAATTTTTATTTTACACTAAGTGTTTTATCCATTGGGTGGAAGTTGGGTAACTCCCAACTTCCCTTTAGAGGTTATGAGGGTGGTGGGCCCACACGAACCCCACCCCCTCATATTCTCTAAACCCCCTTGTCTTCCCCCCTTTAAAAACTCACTTAATTAATGTTATAACTCATGGTTTTTAATTGAGGAGTTATCTAACGTTATTGAAATTCAATCTATTGAATTTCAAAAGACTTAGGTAGTGTTATTAAATAAGTGGAACCTTTTCTTTTATTTGGGTTTTTGGGTTTTTGCTGTGCGGAAGAGAAGGGAGAGCTTTCTTTTCCCTTTGAAGTTCTTCTTCCTCACGATGAACTTCTCCGACGAAGAACGCGGCAACCTTCTTCCACGACGTCGGACTGCAACGCGTTGGATTTCCTCCACGACGCCGCAACGCATCCTCTCCGCGACGTGCTTTCCGCGGCGAACCTACGTCCGACGCCGCAACGCACTTTCCGCGACGTGCCTCTCGCGGTGAACCTACGTCCATCTACCGCGACGCCATAACCGCGATGCCGACGACGTCTACTTCTGTGACGACCGACCTCCGTGACGTCCGACCTCCGCGACGCTCGTCCTTCTCGGATCGTTGACGAGCTTCGCGAGCTTCCTTCGAGGTAGGGGTTGTACCTTTATTCTTAATTTAATTTACGCCTTCGTAAATAAATTATTGTACCGCTTGTTATCATTAACATGGGAGGGGATCAGACCGCACAAACACGGTCGATCCTCCTCCCAAACCTTGTTGTTGGATTTTTACTCGTGGTTCGAAGAAGAGGCGGAGCGGTGCGGTGACACCGCACTTGGACGCAAGGGGTTCATGGGAGTGCGCAAGATTGACGCGCCACTACGGACGACGAAGGCCGCGGCCGGTTCCGGGCCGCGGCGGATTTGAGAAGACCGGCGGCAAACCGGGCCGCCGATGTCGGAAGACGAAAGGGAACCGGCCGGCCAGGTCGGGCCGGCCGGAAGGAAGTCAAACCGGGGGAGTTAATTTTCCCCGGTTAGCCTTTATCGGCCCCCAATTAAATTGGGGGCCGGTTAACTTTAGAAGGGGGGCAGCCCCCCCCCCCCCCCGTGTCGTCCAGCAGGCCCCCTCATGTGAGGGGGCGGTTTTATTTTGAAACCGGCGCGGCACGCGCCGCGCCGCCAAGGGGAAAAACGGGGGGGCGGGGGTCTCGCCCCGCGCGCCGCCTGCGCGCCCAGCGCGCCGCCGCGCCGCCTCGGCGCACCGCCGCGCGCCGCGGGGTCTCGCCCCGCGCGCCGCCTGCGCGCCCAGCGCGCCGCCGCGCCGCCTCAGCGCACCGCCGCGCGCCGCCGGGGTCTCGCCCCGCGCGCCGCCTGCGTGCCCAGCGTGCCGCCGCGCCGCCTCAGCGCACCGCCGCGCGCCGCCGGCCGAACCGGCCGGGCCGGTTCGGGCCGGGTCGGCCCGGACCCCTTCCTTCTCGAACCAGAACGGTTATTTGCCCGTAACTTGAGCTACAGGCCTCCGAATGACGAACCGTCTGCAGCTACGCGATCCTTGGATCGAAACGGTCGTTTTGGTTTAACTCACTCAAAGTTTCGGTTTACTTTGGGTTCGGCCGGATTGGTTCGTTCACGAAACCAACCGGGCCCTCGGAGCGGAAACGCTCATATCTTGAGCTACGGACGTCCGAATGGCGTGCCGTCAGTTCTGATAAGTTCCTCTTAGTGAGACGATCTTTTGGTATACTCCTCCCGAGGTTTGGATGCAGGTGGAGTACGGCCGGGTTGGTTCGTTCACGAAACCAACCGGGCCCTCGGAGCGGAAACGCTCATATCTTGAGCTCCGGACGTCCGATTGACGTGCCGTCGACTTTGATGGAATCCTCTAAGTGGGACGGACCTTTTGGCTTACTCCACTCGAGGTTTGGGTGTCGACGGAGTACGGTCGGGTTGGTTCGTACACGAAACCAACCGGACCCCTGGAACGAAAAAGCCAATAACTCACAGACCGGGCGTCCGATTGACGCGCCGTCTGTTGCGATAACTTCCTCTTGATGAGACTGAACATTTGACATACTCCACCCAAGTTTTGGATACAGTTGGATTATGGCCGGGTTGGATCGTATCTGAAATCCCACCGGCCCCTGGAACGGAAAAGCTGATATCTTTCAGACAGGACGTCCGTTTGATGAACCGTCAGCGGCGTTGATGATCACGATGAGAAACGGTCCCTATGAGCATACCCTATGAGAGTTCAGGGTACAGTTGAGATATGGCCGGGTTTGGTTCGCTCACGAAACCAACCGGGACCTCGGGACGAAAAGGCTAATAACTCACAGACCGGGCGTCCGATTGACGCGCCGTCTGTTGCGTTGAGACTCCTTGACGAAGCGGACGTTTGTGGCACTTCTTCGTTGGACATTGAGATACTTGGAGTATCGACCAGTAGATCGTGGAGTGGACCCTCCCGGAGACGAGCGGGCGGGGGAACGCTTGGTTGTAGCGGCGGACCCGCGATACTCTACGGAGTGTGTGCGCTTGGTTGTAGCGACAGACCCGCGACGGTGTAGACGCGCGTGCGGAGTACAGAGACCGTGTAGCCGACTGAGACCTGACGACTGCTTGACCGACTCGACTTGGAGTGAGTCGACTAGCACAGTGGACGGAGCGCCCAGTAGTTGGCAGCAGACCCACGGCGGACGGAGTGCCCAGTAGTTGGCTGCAGACCCGTGGTACTCGACAGGAGGAGTACCTCTGTAGGTTATTTGGGTGAGCGCCCAGTATTTGGCAGCAGACCCTCCACGGACGGAGCGCCCAGTAGTTGGTAGCAGACCCGCAGTACTCGACAGGAGGAGTACCTCAGCAGTCATAGGTTAGTGAGCAGTACCTCGAAGTCGTGACAGGACTACTGCACACTTCAGAGACGGGGCTCTTCAGCAGCTACGGTTTCGATAATGAAAATCCTGGTTTGAGCTGAGTCAATGATATTTGTTTTTCCTCATGATTGAGATGGGTCGCTTGATAACTTAGGTATATGTATGGGCATATACCTGGGTATTGGTTATCCGTTGATTTCATAAACTTGTTATAAACTGTGTGGACTTGTACTGTTTACTCTTCTTTGTGGTTTGGGTTGTTCTTGGGCTCGGTGTTGGAGCCGAACAGAAATTGGTGACATAGGTATATGTATGGGAATATACCTAATCAATACTGGATGTTACTTCGTGATTGTATCCTTCATGTGGTTTATACTTTGTGGATTTCGGGAGACCTTCGAGGGTCTCGGGGTCCCTACTGAGTATCTTATACTCACCCCTGCAGGGGCTATGCCCGCACTTCGTTGTGTTGGTTGCAGACGACGGACATCGCTGACTGCGGTTGAGGCTTTCGGAGTAGGTCGGTACCCGGAGGAGGACCACTGAGCGGGACGTGCTCGGAGCGGACAGTTGGATCCGAGGAGTTGTGGAGCTATCTGTACCTACCCTTCAGGTAGGATCCGTGGTGGACGATCCAGGAGCTGAGCCATCTGTACCTACCCTTCAGGTAGGAATCGAGGAGGTCGTCCCAGGAGCCGCTTGTACTTTCAGTTGCTGTTTTCCCTTTCGATTTGTACTTTACTTTACAGTTTGGCTTGTATTTCCGGCCCCTTTACTTCAGCACAGTTGTTCTAGTTTTGTGTACTGCTTTACTTCCGCTTGTTACTCTGGGGTGCTTGTTTACTTTATTAAGGCAATGCCTTCCCTTTTTACTGGGATTTTACGCCTTGGTGCTAGTCGCCAGCCCCTGGCCTATGGAAGGCGGGCTTGGGGTAGTCACGACACGGGCCCCGAGGGCGGGTCGTGACATTTAGTGCCCTAAGAGGAGGTTAAGAAGAGGCGCGTCGAAGAAGGGGCATTATCCTTTACCGATCATTTCAAAATTATTTCTTCTTATACTTCCTATTCTTTATTTGTTAAATTATAAAGTAATAACAACAGTATCACTAATATAATTATATGTTATTATAAATATGAAACAACCCTATTTCACCTTCTATCCATCCTATGGATAATGAAATCACCGCGCGTGCGTACGTATGGAATACCGTCTCCACACCGTGGGGTAATTTGTTTTCCACCTCCACCTTACTTGGATGGGTATAATGGTGTAAAGAATAACTATATATGATTATTATAAAATGATACTAATTCTGACATATTCTATAATCCACTCCAATACTATTCAATAATTATGGGAACGATATCGTCGCTCGTGCGTACATATGGCATACCGTCTCCACGATGCGATGTGATTCGTTCTACATGATCTTCATTAAACCATAATTATATAAATGAATTGAATGAATAAATATGATATATACTATAATAATACCATTCTGTAAATTATTTATCTATAACCTAAAAAGACGATTAAGAATTTTTTCGACAAAACACGCATATGAACATAAAGCAATGAACACCCGAATAACAAGTAGCAATGAAATATTACTCATAAGAAGATAAAAATATGACCATATATGATATCATAAAAATGAATATGATTATGTAATAAGTAAATGACATTATTTAAATGATTCTATAAGAGGTTAGGATACATACAAACCATATCGGGCCTAAGGTAAGGGAAAATCTTACAAATCTCAATTTTTATTTGAGATTGTTTATACTTCGGTATTTACTGGGTCATATTTATCATCCACATCCATGTTTCCTAAATATGTAATATTATCCCCCTAAAATTGTTTAAATCCAATTTTACAAACTGGTGAATTTTTAGTAAAATATATGAAAGGAATCTTTGGTCGTTTTCAGTACAAGATACTTTTTGACTTTTCCGGCCAAAGTATGAGAAGAATGTTTTTTTAACTTATACGGCATGAATTAATTTTTATGATTTCGTAGAAAATTATTTCCATGAATATTCCTTTACATGTTTTCATGTTTATTTTCAATTAACTTCTTTTAGTATGACATGATGAGAAATGAAAAATGTTTATGAAGTAGAATGGATATTTTCCTGAAGAATGGAGTTCAAGTGTTTTATCAAAATTATTTTCCATCTATGATAATATGGGATTCTGTTTATTTCTCTATTATTACATTTATTTGATTATGTTATGATGGAATTGTTTTTATAAAGTCTGTTATCGTATATTGATTATGTTATGATGGCATTATGTTTAAGAATACCACTTCTATTACATGGGTTATGCTATGATGTATGATTTATGATTTTGTGGAACACATAAGAATGATTTCATTATAAGATGGGTGGGAACTATATCTCCCTCAAATGCATTGGGTAAAGATTTATTTGTCATGAGATAGACATGGATGGAACAGAATGTTAATCCGGTTCAGTGATACAGGGCTGGAACGAGGAGTGAACTCTGTTTAGTAATGGACTTTTTCCACTATGATGGTCTTGTCAATGAGTATTGAATAATATGAAATGATTTTCTATGATTATGTGTGTATGAAACAATGTTTCAGGTTTTATGTTATGATTATTGGGATTACATTTCACTACGATGATTTATCCCATGTCATGATATTATGAACTCTTTTGCAGGTTAAGAATTTCAAAATGTTTTGTTCTTATGAATATGATATGATTGATATTTCCTTTGTCTAACCTTACTGAGAATTTGAGCTCACCCTTTTGTATGTTATCTTTTCCCCAGGTCAGGAAGAAGGGTATTAAGTAGCATATTCCAAAAGGGACTCTATATATGGTGAAATAAGGGGAGACAATGTAGATGATTTATGAACCAATTGTTTATGTTTCCCAGTTTCTAAAGAAACTATACCAATACCATCCTATCATGGGTTTGTTATATGTTGTAATAAGTATGCTTCAATTATGAAGTAATAACAATGTATGTAAAGTATGGGTCATTATAGCAGGTCCTACATACACATGAATGCTACTTTCATTTATTTTTCATATTAAAGGAATGAAAAATATATGATGCATAGGTATATTATACTTCCAGTTTATAATATATGTTATATATGTTACATAATTTCATTAATACTATACTTTATACGTTCCATGTATGGGATGAATGACTCATATAACTTTTTGGGGGAGGAAGTCCGCAGTTATTAAAATGAAATTATCATATTTACACATTATGGAAAGCATAAAGAAACTATATAAATAAAAAAATACATAATAATAGAGAATATATAAATATAATACATATCATATGTAAATACAGTTCCATCATAATGGCCACCAAGAAAGGTTGTGAGGGAAATTTGAACAACTATCATTTCGTGAGGCCCTAGTTCACCGTACATAGAAATAATATGTTTGTATCAATAAATAGAGGTGTGTGTATGTGTAGTTAGTGTACTTATCATAACAAAATACTAATATATTTTGGAGACTGGTGTTTTTATTTAATCAATGAATTAGTAGAATATAGGGTGTAAAGATGGAAAATAAAAGAAAGGAACATGAGAGAAGACGTTATCTCTAAAATGAGTAACTTCATTTGATTTGAGACAAAAGGATTTCTAGAATTACCTTATGACAAAGGTAAGGATTATTAGAGGAAATTAGGGATGTTGGAAGAGCCAAGGGGATTGATAGGTGTGAGTAAGTTTGTAGAAGTGGTGTCCTTTTATAAGAGGGAGGAGGGGCACTTTAGGAAAGTCTTGAAATATTAAGTTTTTAAAAATATAATTTTGATTAAAAATGGACCAAACTAATTCAATATGAAGATAAGATTATTTTTTTCAAATACCCTTCCACTAATAAATTGTGTACATGTTTTGAATAATTTTTTATCCTTATCCTTTTTGTTTAATGCTTATTTTAACATTTCATATCTTATAGCGATATCATGTTATTTACACATTTTGGGTTAATGTAATTACCGTATCAGGTAAAAAGACCTAAAGAAAGTTATTTATGACATATTTGGACCTATCTTATCCATTTTTTATGAATAATATATTTTTAGGAATTTTATATCAGTTAATAAACTATTTTATATTTTTAGTTTTGAAATAAGTCAATTTTAGATAGTATTCAGACTTGTCTTTCTTACACATTCATAAAAACTTGATTCTTTCAAAAAAAAACAATGAATTGATCCTAACATTTCATATTCACCTAGATAATTCATCGAGGACATTAATTATGTCAAATAATAATTATTTTAATATTTATAATACCATTAATTTGAATCATTTATTAATGAAGCAATCACTTCATCATTATTGTGTTATAATTAAAATTATTTTTTTAATATCTATATTTTTAAATAAAATACATTTATTTAATAAAAAATATTAGCTTTATAATGAATATTTATTGTCAAAGATATCAGTAACATTACTATATATTAAAAAAAATTAGTAAAAGATACATATTTATGTTATATTTCTCTTTACTTTAAATTAATTCTTATAACACGTCATTATCACAACCGGGTGGATCTATACAGTCCTCAAATAGACCCAATGATGCCCATGGTCTGACATATCTCATCCTATAGGATTAGTACATGTGTTAGGGTAGTTTTATATATTTATAATATTATTATATTACCCTTATTTACCCGATTTACCCTTTAACCTTTGTAAATAAAAATAATTACTGAAGTTACTATTCATAATGTCAAAAGAAGGTAATTATTAAAAAAAAATTGGACCTTATGATTCCAATTATGGAATCAATTTTTCAAAATTCAAAACACATAATTTTCAAAAATCAATTTAAAATTTATTCTCGATGTCAAAACCAAAAAATTGGATTTTAATAAATAAAAACTATCAAAAGATTGACATTTGTTTAGGTCCAATTTGAATTTGAAATTGCTTCCAATTACCAAAATTGGATTAAATGATAAAAAATAATCCAATTATACTTTAAAACCAACAAAAATATTATCTATCTATACAAATAAATTATATGAAAATGTTGTTTTGATATAAAATGCAATATTTTTGCATTATTCATTAAAAATGAACTTTATCAGAAAATTCCAAAAAATTTATCCAAATTTAGTTTTTATGTCTCTCTTCTATAGAAGAAGTTCATTTTTTCAAATTGAACATATAAAAGGGATAAATCTATATTTATGAAGGTTATTCCATCAAAATGCAGAAAAACAAGCTTTTGAAAATATTAGAGTATTTTATTGCTCAAAATTGGATTCATTCTAACTTTAAGCCTCTAATATTTGTTGGATAAATTTAAAATAATTAAAAAATATGTATAATCATTTTATAGTTAGTTCAATTCATTATCTTCAATACGAAAGATATGTGTTAATTACTATTTAAAATAATAACATAATATATTATTTTTCGTTATAAACCAACGTTGTGTGCAATGTAAAATTTCAATAAAACCCATGATTTCATGTTGAGTGTGATATCAGAAAAAGAATCCACTTTAATGTAAAAATAATATCATATTAATAAATATTAGTATAAATTAAAAGGTATTATTATATAAATACAGGGTATCATACATCATTCCCCCATTTAGAAACTGTGTCCCCACAATTTTATTTACATATCAAATAAGTTAGGGTATTTATCGTTCATAGATTTTTTCAGATTCTCATGTAGTCTCTTCAACCATATGGTTCTTCAAAAAACCTTTAACTGATGAATTACCCAATTCATCAACACTTTCTATCTACGATCATAATCTGGACTAGTTGTTCTTCATAAGAAATATTATATTCCTACTAAACAACCTCTAGATTCCAAACTCGAGATAGAACTGGAATATCCTTTCTTAACACTGAGAAATGAACAATATTCGGTAACTAGGATAACCATGGAGGTAAATTCAATATATACATAGTTGATCCAATATTCTCTATGATTTCATAGGGTTCAATGAACCACAGACCCATATTTCCCTTCATACCAAAATGCATCATACTTTTCCATGGAGAAACATTAAGAAATACATGATCACCTACCTCAAAATAAAGACCATTTCTATTGTTATATGCATAACTTTTATGTATGCTATGATTTGTTATCTCGTGATTCTGAATCAACTAAATGTTTCCTACCATGTATTATACCAATTATAGTCCCATCATCTTCCTTCCACCTAATTCAACCAAAAAAGGTGGTGTTTGAAACCTATTTCATTATAATTAATTAAATGGTTCAATCTGTATGATGGACTGAAAAAAGTTTATTGTAATAAAACTCAACCAAAGAAAGATGTTTGTCACAAATTCTATGGTAATACATTGATCACGCATGTAGAATATCATCAAATGTCTACATTTTTCGTTATAACTTCCCATATGATTGCAGATGAAAAGCTATATTGAAGTTTAATTCAGCACCCAAAGACTATTAAAGGCCTTTCCAAAAGGTATAAGGGAACTTGGGATCACAATAGTATAGAATAGAGAGAAGAACACCATGTAACTAGACTATATCTTTAATATGAAATAGAGAAAGTTTATATAGTGATATAGTATCTATAATAAGAAGAAAATGATCAGGTTTACATAATCAATCAACAATAACTGAGATTTCATTGTTACCTAGACATGTCTTTGGTAATCCCACTATGAAATCCATGGAAATTTTTTCCAATTTCCACTCTGGAACTGGAACAGGATGAATTATACATGTTTGTAACTTCCTCTCTTCTTTAACCTCTGTAAGAATCATACATCTTAGGGTAATATCATCAATATCTATTTTCATTCCATCCCAACAATAATACTTTTGAAGGCATCTATACATCTTAGTACTACTTTGTGCAACTGAAAATTGAGAAATATAAGCATCACATAACAAATCATTTTTCAACTATGAATCACAATGCACACATAATGTCTTTAAAAACCTCAAAATATAGTCTTTATCAATGTTCAATTTAGGTAATGTACCCTTATCATCCAATTATACTTTTTTCTACAACTCGCTATCTTCTTTCTGTACTTTCATAATTCTATCTGATAGAGATGATTCACTTCAACCTAAAACAAAATAGAGGAATTCCCGACACCAACACCATCCAATTGAAAATTCATCAAATCAAAACACAAAGGATCTCATTACAAAAATAGTCTGGTTAATATAGCATTACTCTTTCAACTCAAAGCATCATCGACATTATTTTCCTTTTATTGCAATGAATAATGAAATAATAATCATTGATCAATTATAGAAATCTCCTTGGTCCATTTATAATTATTTTAGATTTAATATATACTTCAAACCTTTTTTATTAGTATATATTTCACACTTTACATCATTCAAATGATGCATCCAAATTTTAAAAGAAAAAACAAAAATAGCTAATTTTCAAATCATGTGTAGGGTAATTTAAGTCATGAGTTATCAAATAACATGAATCATAAGCAACTAACTGATCATTATGAATTACGAAACAACCAATTCCTTTCAACTAATCATAAATACAGATAAAAAATTAACCATTTCTAGAAGGAAATGCCAAAACTGGATCATTCAACAATCTTCTTTTCAATTCTAGAAAACATTCACCATGTTATTTTGTCCAGATTATTTTAACACCATTTCAAGTTAACTTAGTCTAAGATCTAGATAACCCTGAATATTTTTCAACAAACCTCCAGTAATAACCTTCAAAACCAAGAATAATAAGAATCTCAGTTATATATGTGGGTCTTGGCCATTCTTTAACAGTTTTTTAGTAGGATTAACAGTTATGACACCTTTAGAAAGAATGTGACCAGGGAATGAAATTTTTTGTAACCAAAAATCACACTTGCTTAATTTCCTATACAGTTTATTTTGTTTTAAGGTTTTTAGGTCAAACCTTTAATGACATTGATGCTCCTCCTTACTTTTATAATATTAAAAAATATCATCAATAAACACAAGAACAAAACTTATCCATGAATTGATGGAAAATTATATTAATAAGATTCATGAATACATTAGGTGCATAGGTTAACCCAAAAGGCATAACTACAACTCACAACAGCCATATCTAGTACAAAACATGGTCTTTGGAATTTCTTCTTCTTTTACCTTCAACAGATGGTACCCAGACCTCCAGTCAATATTTGAAAATACTATTCTCTCTCTAACTGATCAACCCAATCCTCGATATGAGTCAAAAGATACTTGTTCTTAATAGTGATATTATTCTAGGATCCATAATCAAAGAAAAGTCTCATTGTACTGTCTTTCCTTTTTACAAATAAGATAGGAGCACCCCATTGTGATCTACTAGGTCAAATGAATATTTTATCTAATAAGTCCTATCATTGCTTCATTATCTATAAAAGTTAAATTTGATCCATTTGATAAGGGGGTATAGAATTGGATTTGCATCAGGAACCAAGTCAATAGAAAATTCACCTTCCATATAGGCATTATACTAGGAAACACATGATGAAAAATATCAGGATACTCATTTACCACTGGCACATCATTAATCTGAACATTTATTTTATTTCAAAAATATGTGCAAGGTAACAATCATTTCCTTATTTTAGTAGTTTCTTATCTTCTTGATATGTTATCAATAGTAAGGTTTCATTATTGAACAAAAATTTAAATTCTTTCTTAAAAAAAATCTTTAACTCTGCTTTCAATCATAGCATGATAATAGAAAATAAAATTTATACCCAAAATAACATCCAACTATACTATAGAAAAAATAAGGTTTTCTGGTATATTCGTTCCACACACAAGGAAAAAAAATTTGATATAATTTTTTTTGTCTCATCATTTCCTCCGATTTTTTTACCACAAGTTCAGAATTCATATCTTTAGAAGGAATTCCCAATCAACTCAAAAATATCTTTGAAATTAAATAACATGTAAACATGGGGTCAAAAAACATATTTGCATAATCTAAATAAACAAACAATGTACCTAATACTACATCATTTTATGGATCAACATATAATTAGGCAGTTGTAAAAGATTTCACCACCCCTTTATTCTTATAGTCTGCCTGTTTTCCATTATTTGAGTTCTGTATCAGACACTCATTTTCATAATGACCAATTTCATTGTGCTTAAAACATTTTATTGACTATAAATCAGATTTTATCCTAACACTACCTTGATCATTTCCAGTGAAATTATGTGTCTTATGTCCAATTTTACCATATTGGAATCAATTACCATAATTCAAAAGGCATTCTAGAGTGTGATTTTTACCATAATTTTCACAATCTATAAACTTCATTGTCATACCAACATACTTTTTTAAGAGTTATTCAATTTCATCTGCCACCTCAAACTATTATTTTACTGTTTTTCAAAGAACACATGATCATCAGAAAACTCTATTTCCACCTTCTCTAGACATTGCAGATCTGTTTCATAACTTTTTTAACTCATGAGAAGGTAATGCCATTTGATACTTTGAATTTAATCTGGAGTAAAAATGATTTATTATACTATCAAGTTCCCATATGAAATTTGGAGGATAACATGAGATTCAAGTGATTTTTTTATCATAAGAATACATTGATTCATCCCCCTACCTCAATTTAATAAATTGTTTTTCCATATTATGTAAAACCGCGTTAGGAAAATATTTCTTATGGAGAATACCTTTGATCGAATCCCAATCAAGAGCATCAATATCCTCACTATCACTATTATTTTTAAGCATAGACCACCACTGATCATCTTTACCATCAAAATGATAAACCAAAATTCTAACCTTTGGATCTTCTGAACACCCCATGACATTGAAAATCTCTTCAAGTGCTTTAATCCACCATTCAACTGGCACAGGGTTAGATGTTACATTGAATGATGTTGGATGTTGCTTCATCAAATGGACCATTAATGACATTTTTCTTTGTGGTTGATCTCACTGATCTCATGCATGGATAACACCACCATTAATACCCTAAGTCAACTATGCCATCCCTATAACCAACAGCTCAGTTCCGATCCTGACCACCTACGGCTGCTGATTTGATATGTTGTTTTCCACTTGATGACATCCCATCATAGGTTCCATGTTTCCTCAATAGAAAACCAATCTATACACAAATATATATTAGACTAAATAACATGGTAATATTTAAATGATATAAAATTTCAATCTCACCATAATGTAAAAATAATTTATGGATATTCACTTAACAAATATCCTAACCACTAAATTTATCTGAAACGACATCTAATACCAACTATATGGACCTATCCTTAAAACATTACTTAATATCGATATCAATTAATAATTTGACTTTAATTAACTTTTGAAATCTTTTTCATTTTATAGTTTTATGGATTTAGGCCATAAAAATTACATTACATCAAAAATATTTCAATGTAGACACATCTACTCCATCCAATTATTAACAGAAATAAAACTCCATAAATAAAATAAGAATTATTTTATTAATGAAAATCATCTTCAATTATTCATTTATCTTACCCTTCCTTATACCCATGTGAAAACAATTTAAAAAACATGGGATGAGCATACAAATATCAATAAGTGTTTTAAACTAAGAAAGGAAAACACTAGTCCATGAATACATACAAATCAATGAAATTATACATTTTACTCCTAAAACATAATCTCTTTAATATACCTCAATAAATCACAAGATTTATGAATAACTCATATAATTCATAAATAATAAAGGTAAATTGTTTAATCCTTAACATAATTACATTCTAGCTTTCCCAACTATATAGGGAGTAACCTTTATCATTATGTTTTTAATACCCATCACAACATATTCACTAAATCTCGTAGGAGAAACATTAATGCTTACCTCCATCACATTACCCAATGCATTGGAGAGATAAATAGGACTCACATGCCCTCAGATTATCACGAAACCCCCTGTATACATAAAAAATTCCCAAGAACCATAACATAATCATAACACATAAAGAAAGAATAAAGGAAAGATAAAATTTCCACATTCTAATCACGATATGTCATTCCTATATATTGACAAAATCAATGTTTGATCAAAACTATTTTCAATAACAAAATATATTTAAAAAGGGTATATGGTATTTATAGTTCTTTTAAAAACATCATGGCCTGTTATAGAATACAAATATCAAATAATGTATGCAGCAACACAATGGTCGTTTTCATCGCATACATTAAAAAGAAAACATTCATTTTTTACGTTTAGTAAAAATATTCATAGAAAAAGATTCATTTTGAAATACATTTAATGAAATTAAATGTAAAATAGGCTTCTTATATAACATAAATATAAAATCCATGCATAAATCAAAATATTCATCAGTGAATGGAGATTGAGAAGATGCCCCTTACCTTGAGTCCCAATCGTCACATATGTTCCTTGTTATTCATTAATAATAAACTTAAGACAATTAATAATTGTTTGAGAACATTTTTAAGGTTTATTATTACTTTTATATCACTTATTACTGTATTATAAAAATCAAAAAATTATTCATGTTCATATCGATTATTTTTTGGATATTCGGTTCTTAAGTCAAAAATGAACTTGTTTTTATGTAAATTGTCCATATAGTCAAAATTCCTTCATATCATCAATGAAATTAATGATTTTCATATAAAATATATCTAGTATATATGTATTTTATAATATTCCATAAATTGTGATATAATAAATGAAATTAACCGTTCATCGAGAAGGTAGGATATACATACACATGCACGTTACATTCATTTATTTTTCATATTAAAAGAAATCCATCTAAATGATACAAAGCTATATTATAATTCTAGTATAATATCTATGTTATATATGTTACAAAAGTTCATTAATTCCATCCTTTATACATTCCATTTATAGAATAGTGAGTTATATCACTTTTATGGGGTGATACACAACATGAAATATGACATATTACCACACATATATTCCCAAAATTTTAAAAAACTGTTGTAAAAGGTTTATATGAGGCCATAGTTTTATTGAATCTATGGTTCAGTTCCCTAATTATTGGGCTTATCCTCACAACTATCCTTTTCCATTAAGCTCCCCCACCTAAACCCTCACCTTCCCAACCTCTGCCTCACCGACCTCTGCCTTCTGGCCCCCTCCTCCCCTCCCCGACCTCCCCCTCCCGACCATAACCTCCCTTCTCCGAACTCCATCTCTCATCCGTCCGACCACCACTTCTTGACCATATCCTACTTTCCTCGAACTCTACACCAGACCTCAACGTCCCAACCTCCACCTCAACGTCACAACCTCCACCTCCCTTCCCCCATCCCTTCTCAGGTCCCTCACCTCCAGTGACTTCCCCCTCCCCCCTCTCAGCTTCCTCTCCTCCGGCGATGTCCCCAAAAGATTCATTAAATCTTGGTTTGGATTTTATTCTCATAATTTATTTTTAATTCTTTCGAAACTAATAATTTATTCATATATCAACATCCTCAAAAAGTTGAATACACAATTGATCTTTAGAATTATTTACTCTTATATCCCCTCCCGATTCATTTCATCTTGGTTTGGATTTTCTTCTCACATTATTATTGAAACAAGATTTTCATAGATTATTCATTATTTAGTAGGATTTTTAGGAAATGTTTTCAGAAATCAGTGTTTTAAGAAAGTTCAGAGAGTATTTCTTTACTTTTATGGTTTTTAATTTTTTTGGGTAATTGTTCAAATATATGAGTTGCGGATTTTATGGATAGAGGTTTTTCGTATGATGGGCATGATGATAAAGGTGATGTTGAATTAAATTATATAAATGGTTAAAGTTAGGTTGTCATTTCTGTAATTAATATATTTTGAAACGGTCTTGTTAATATAGTCATCATAGTTGTTTAATTATAATATATGGGTTATGTTATATTAATATAGCATATATATTAGGGTCTTGAAATGTTAAAGGGTCTGGGCCATATTTAAATTCACTAAAAAATTTCATAAATAAATTTAATTAGTTCATTCGAATAGGAATATATTTTACCAAGAGATATTGGATAATTATTTTATATCATGAAATTATTATAATTATTTTTTTTGTTGTTGTTATGGTTTAAATGACAAAATTTTGAGTATTGAATCAATTTAACAATAATGTGATCGAAGTGGTGATCCAAAATTAAACTCTAATCACACCTTTGCAGATGTGGTTTCTGGGAGTTCCTTTATTTGTGATACAAATGAAGAATCATCTTGGATTTCTCCTTCCAAATTTCAGTATAAGAGGAAATCATTCATAATTTTTTGGGGAAGTAAATGAATTTTCCTACATCATACTTTCAGTGATTTATTTTCAGTAAGTACATTAACTAACATCCTTAGAATAATTTTATCATGAAGTATATTGAATATATTTCATTTACATCCTTTTATATGGGGAATCTTGATTCCCAACTTCTCTTTGTTCATTCATACTCGAGATGGGATTAATATAGATGTTGGTATCATGGAAATTGGTCCTTTATTGGATGTTGTGTGAAGATGATGAAATGGACTCTATAATTTTAATGGGATGTTTAAGAACTTGTGGTTACAATTTTTATAGGATTTAAAAGTTTACATGTTAACCTTTTCATGTCAAATTATTTTTCTATTATTGATAATCATATTGGCACACCTATTAATCTCGATTCAACCTCTTATAAGATCAAAAGACCCTATCTTGCAAGGATTTTCACATAGGTGATGTTCTCAAAACCACTACACTTAGTTATCTAGATTATGAATGGGGTGAAGGGATTTTGAGAAAAGGATTCTTATGAAAATCTAATAGATTTATATTTATCCTTTTTGAAATTCAATCAAGATATTTTTTCTTGTGGCAAGGATACCCTTAAAGAACCCACTTCACAACACCAGTTAGGTAGAAAGAAATTTGGATTGAAAAGGGGAATCATGATTCTCTTGTTGGAGTGTAGTACCCTTTTGTGGATGGTAACATGTAATATCACAGGATATCTTCTAAACAAGATATGTATAGGTACCTTGTCGGTCATTCTAAACATAACCAATACAAGAGACTTTAGATTGTGATTTTTCTTGATTTTTGATTATCGTTAATAATGATCAAACTAACTCTAGGATGATGTTAAAAGGGGATAATGCCTCTAATATCTCAGGATGTCACGACGCCACTCATGATGGAGCTCAAGGGGGGCATAAAAATTCCGGTGAATTTACTCATGACACACTTGAACATTCATTCCAAATTAAAGAATATTTTGTATACTTGGTGGATACTTTTAACAAACATCTATATTTATGTGGGATGGTTACTGTTTTTTTAAAGGGTTGTGTTTCAAAGACCTATTTATTGAAAAATAAAGAAAAGGTCGAACATCCAAATACAAAAACAAGATCAATTCACTCGGGAACGAGTGCTCATACTGTGGTGGGGGGATCTACCACCCCTACCTCGAGGGGGATGTCCCCAACTCCATGTTCCGGCCTACAACCAAGAACCACCTCCATCATCAGGAAGATCAACATCCATAGTAGTCATCCTCTCCAATGTGCCAGACACATGTTCATAACTTTTTTACTTCCACCTCATTACTTTCGGATGCAAGTGCATCAAAGGAGTTTGATAAACTCACCTTTGAAATAGATTTAATCTTGTCGAATGAGGATCCAGTATGTTTCATAGCATAAGGCATAGCTTTCTATACTCCAATTATATCTAGAGTTAATGGGTCCCCTAAAAAATCTTTTTCTACGCTTGGATTTGAAGTAGTTGGGATTTGAGTACCCTTAGGTTGCATGAAACTCTTTCTGCTTTGTAGTTTTCCATAGCCTTCCACTGATCCTGATGAGGTATCAATGTCTCTTTTTATTAATTGAACGTTTGTATGGTCACGAAAATCCTTGCCTGTATATATAGAGTCTGCAATCGTATCCTTGTATGTCCCTAAAATCTGAACAGAGTATAGTCCATTAATGCCCCCTGCACGTGTATGACTCACCTTAGTTGCATTTGGATTTTCTTGGTTGTATTGTCTTCCAATTCCAGGAGATCTAGATTTAAATATTAGTGGTATTAAAGATGAGTTTATCAAACTGATTATGCTTTAATCACTAAATTTTATCGATTACATGACTTCTTGTTGTATGTGTTGAATTTTTAATAATTTAAATTTTAATGAAAGGTGATTTATGCAATTTAATTTACAAAGTTTTAGTGCTTAAGGAATCTGATGTCAAAAATCAATTAGATTAATCCTATATAGATGAGGTTCACTTGAAATGTCCATTATGATCTTAATGTGTTTTTTTGATAATGAAATGTCAGTTGAAGGGTTATCTTTGACAAAATGATGATGATTTAAAAGACATGTCGAGATGCATTTACGGATTAGATAATCGGTAGGTTAAGGATCAATTATTGGTATTTTTGGAAATGTTGTAGGCAGTGATGCTAATCATACCAGATTACCATCAAGATGGATTTTTTGATGATGTGATGGATGTTTCAAACTGAATAATGGTTTCTTATGATACATAAATAAATATCATGAAATGTGTGTTACTTTAGGATAAAATTGAAATCTCTAGGGTGATACCAATTGGATGTGGTTCAACTATAGAAAAAAGATGAATCTTCTAAGGAGTGGCTACTATAAATGTTGATTAGATTTTTCAAGAATAAAATATATTTTTTGGTATTTATGAATTTTTTATATTGGTTAAAGCATGTTTCACCTCATTTTTCCATCTGTACATTTTTACTATTATAACATATATTTTAGGGGCATGAGTTCGATTTCCAACTCTTACCTTTGGTTGTTTCTGATTATTATTATTATTATTATTATTATTATACCAACAAAAAATTTTCCCAGTTTGGGTTATGATATGACATCTAAAAGATATAGGTTTCCAAACAAGATCTTTTATTAATACATGTATAATTAAGAGTGTTTTGTTTTTCTTTGTTATAGGTGTCAATGCGGGAATAAGATCTATGTAATTCCACCTGTCTAGTACTGAAGATCAGTGAGGCGAGGATGGCTAATAGAATAGTTTTTTATGGAGATAAATTAGTGGTGATTCATTTTGTGATGTGGGTTTGTGGTATTTACGTTGATTGTGGGATAGGATATTAAGACGAATTTAGGTTGTCATTATACAACTAATAGATATTTTAAATCAATATTTTAATATAGCTTAGGGTCTTAAAAAATTGAATCCTTTTAGGTAGAAATTTTGTCAATATCATTTATGATACATCGAGCTACAAGTTATTATCCTTACATGATCGATCTATCTTACATTATAAGGGATCATGAAAATTATTTATATTTAGACAAGAGGTAAATATTATAAATCAATTTTTTTTCTATTTCTTTTTAATGTTAATAAATTACTAGGAAGAAACTATGTTTTATCATGAAAAAGAAATAACATATCCAATAATATAATTTATAATATATATTGGATAAAAATAAATATTCCAATAGAAATATATTAATATGAGAATCCAATTAGTGGTGAATAAAAATTATTTAACACCAATTGAGAATCCAAAAGATGGTATCCACCATCTATTCCTATTTGAAGAGGACTGGATGAAATATGTTATACACTACGAGGGTTTGCATCATTTTAGTTGTTCTATTTGTCACATTTAAATAATTTCTTTCTTTTACCTCATTTACTATTAGGTAACGTTTCTATAGTTCTCCCTTTATCTCTCTTGTTATTTTTTCTCTCAAATAACACCTATGAACTCACACTCACAATAGACGTGTTAATTTATAAGGTTCACCTTTTAGAATAAAATTTTATCGATTGGAATGACTTCTATTCCGTTTAGATGATATGATTGGATTGTATCAAACCATGGGCTCAATTTGGTATGTTTAATCAATTTTCCCATTTTTGCTGTATCCCATGCTCAAAATAATCCTATTACATGTTTACAATGTCACCTAAATAGATTTTCATTTTTAATAAAAACAACCAAAGAGTCTTCCTCATAAATTCTGTAGGGTTCTTGATAAGTTGTTTCGCTTCTTATTATTCCACTTTAAGTTGTACATAAACATGCCATGACATATTTTCTTCTATTGTATACAAGTAAACAATTACTTATATTCATATTCATAAATAATAACGATCATTATTGCTTAAAATCACAAATTCTTTCCACCATTTTATTTCTTCTTCTTCTTGTTTTTAGACTACATTACACTGTAACTCTATTAATCTTCCCTCTTCTTCAACATATGTGTATGAATCAATCATCATTGTATTTATTCTTTTGGATTCATGAAACAATATTTATTCTAGTTATGTTCCTTGTATGATCACATTCAAAAATGTCAGACACACAAATATTCTTATTTTAGAAATGGTTTTGTTTAAATCCTTCTCTTCTTGATGTTATATATTGTATCCTCTAAATGTCATTATCAAACTGCACTCTAATATCTCTTTTTATTCTCATATATTCAATTAGTTCTCTTTTACACACTCCAAATTATTTATTTACTCTTCTTTGTGTATATGTACTACTTTTCACAGTATCCTTCCTTATTTTTTAATTTAAATGTCAATTTCAAATGCCCAAGAATCTTTTAACTATTTCTAAAAATCTGTTAGATCAATACAAGACATTATATCATGTTGATATTCTAGATATATTTTATGCATCTAAAAAACCTCATAGATTAAATTTTTTAGATATTATATATTTCAATAATACAAATTGGTAAACCAATTTGTAACTGACTTAAACTCCCATACATAGCTTACACCATATCATAGTGTAGAAAAAAGGATATGTTTTACATAAATAATGGGAACCACTAATGTGTAGTACTTCTAATTATTTTTTTTATTTTTATGTATACTTTCAACAAAATCTTGGTGAACTATGTGTATGGACCTATTCCACAATCAATTTTGATTTGAATCATCACTTGAAAATAATGGATAACTTCACTGACTACCATGGGTGTTTTGTGATTTCTTATATCAAATAGGGATACAAATTCTTCACCATGGAATCTAGAACAAAAAGATTATGTCATTTTACTTACCATATTATGATTCTTAAATTATATATCTTCAATGAATTATTCCACTCTAACCATGTCATATTATATGGCCATTTTAGCCTAGGATGCTTGACACAAGTATTCAAGATGATCACTATAGAGACTACGATGAACATATTGGACTATTTGTTTTACACAAGAACACGATCATTAAATCATGACAATCCAAATTCTCTCTTTTATGGGTGTGGCCTTCCCAGATTCTTCTCCATCATCACCATGACCAAAACTAGTTCGATTCATTTATTATGATATGAAATTCTTTCATGATGAACCACTCATTATTTTTGTAAACATGAAAATTATTTCACATGGAATTTAAAGATTTATAAATTCATCCAAAGATTCATGGATGAACCTTGTAAGAATGAATTAATTGTATATATTTAATAGAAAATATCAATGGAACTCCAAATTGAAACCTACTGCATGAATATATATGGATCAAAACATGCAATATTTTTTATCTATCACACATCAGTTCAGTTGGAGGATGATTTTGTTTTCCTTTACTTGGTTCATTAAATCTATTATTTTTGGTTATATGACTACACTATTATTTTTTATTGAGTTATATTCTTTTCAGATTTCTTAAGATGTTTTGTTTTACCATAATTTTAGGGAATGTGCACTACTATGTTCTAACTTTTGTTGTAGGTACTTGTGAGCTGGTTGCAAGCTTCTTTGATAGTTTATATTATACGGAGACTCGTGTAAGTGTAGTTATGTGTTTTTTCTATATTTGGAGTTGTTTAATTCATATAATGTATGTAGCTTTAGTGTATTAATTAATTTTGACTGTTAGTACCACATTGATCCTCTGTGTGATAAATAGAGTAAGACATTATCATTTTGTAACATTGTTTTTAAACCCATGAAATATATTTACTATTTGGGAAATTTCCCCAATGGTTATTATATCCTTTGACCTGATACAAGCCAATGGGATTGGATGGGATGTTAGTAGGGAGGGGGACTGGTAGGGGCTATGTGGTAGGGGAAACTAGTAGGGGGGACTAGAAAAGGGTGTGGGATACTGGTTGGGGGAAGAGTGGAAGCTGATAGGGGGAGGGGGGAACTAACAGTGGGAGGGGACTAATAGGGGGAGGGGACTGGAAGGGGGTGGAACATGCAGGGTGGGTGGGGTGCATTGGGGGCGGGGATGGCAGGGGGGAGGGGGACTATCAGGGGAAGGGGGGAGGGGAAACTGGCAGGGGGGAGTGGAAACTGGAAAGGGTAAGGGGAAATTGGAAGGGGGGGGGGAATTAGTAGGGGGAGGGGGGGAACTAGTAGGGGATGGGACTTGAAGTGGATGGAGGCTGCAAGGGGTAGGGTGGGTGGGGGTGCAGGGGGGTGTGGGGCTGGTAGGGGGGTGTGGGTGGTAGGGGGAGGACAAGGTGGGATGGCACTGAAAGGGGGAGGGGACTGGTTGGGGGTGGAAGGGGTAGGGTGCGTGGAGGTGCAGGGAGGGATGGAAGGGGCAGAGGGAATGGTAGGGGCAGGGGTAGGGGAAACTGGTGGGGTGGGGTGGGGGAAGGACTGGAAGTGGGAGGGGAAACTGGTAGGGGAAAGATTGGTAGGGGGATGTAAGAACCCGGGTTTTTAGAACAGGTCAAAATCCTGACCCTGTTTGAATTTTTGACTTGTATCTGAGGAAACTGGATTAAATAAGTAGTTTCTAGAAATTTCCAAACAACACGTCATGTACCTTTAAGTACACACCGTGTATATGTTAAGAGAGTGTCAGCCATGTTCTCTCCAAGTACATGCAATGTGATGACCGTGTAGAAATTAATTACTACACATCATGTAGTTTTAAACACAACGTGTACCCCCGACCGTGTAGATGCCATACATGGAATGTAGGCATGTTGTCCAGGTAGAACCAGGTACACACCATGTTCCCCTTCGACACGCCATGTAGTCTAGCCGTGTATGAGGGATATACATTGAGTGTGGGTAAGTCAGCGAGGAAGAGAAGAGAAACCAAGTACACGTCGTGTATCCATAGGTACACGTTGTGTACTCTTGTCGGCAGGTTCAGAAAGTAAGTTGGTGGAATCCAGCTGTCTTATGAACAGTTAAATGACCTAAATGACGTGTAGTTATGAAGTACACACCGTGTAGTATTTTTTCATTAAAATGGGCATTAGTCTTATATTGAGGAAAAACCTCTTATGTGTCACATGGTTTTGCGAACCAAGCTGACCAGACCTTATTTCTCTGCCCTAATCTTCGTCTGAAGTCCGATTCGAACTCCGATTGATGCGTTGGAACCCCCTCGGTAAGGCCTCGATTCCTATTTGGCCGTTTTGTTTGATTTTTGTTCTAGAACATGTTATAGGGGTTTGAGAAGTTTTGAATCTTTTGTAGATTTACCATGATTTAGACCGAATTGGTGGCTGATAGTAGAAGAGTAGCATCGTACTAGTCTCAGGTAGGTGGTGCATACCTCATTTTGTGTTTTTGTGGTTGTTTGGGTAACGCATCCTTCAGCGCATTTTTGGGTATTTTGAGCGGGACCCATTTTCTCCGCTGTTTATTTTTATATTTCTTGTTGGACATATGGGATGCCTTTGGGTATGTCCTGTTACCAGTTTTTGGGAGCGGGCTCGGTGAGGGGCCATTGCTCGTTGGGGAATTTTGGTCAGGAAATTCTATAATAGTTTTAATTGTAACATTAAAGTGTTAAACTGTTGAATTTAATTTATTAAAGCCTGATATAAATTTTTAGAGGCATTTAAGACCACAGTGATGGTATGAGACAACACCTTGCGTAGTGCAATTCAACTGTTTTGTTTTTTTTCTTGTTTATGTTTTCTGTTTAAATATGTTAGATATGTTATTGCTGAATTGCATCTGCTGGACCCTTTGGGTTGTGTTGGTCATAGAACGGTTATGCTTGAGTGATGCTGATCACAGGTTGGGATTTTCCCAGGTTACATTGGGAGGTTTTGACCATAGGATTGGGCATCATGGACGTCGGCTTGAGGCAATACAACTGTCAGGTTGGGCGTGGCCCGAGTTACGAGGATGGTGATGCCATCAGACTTGAGCGGCATGGTTGTAGGGACATGTGGTGTCAGATGTGTTGGTGGCTTAGGTACTATTTGGTGACTACGAGTCACGAGGAACTTTGAGTAGTGTGCACATAGAGATACTCCACGATGAGGTGGTTTTGACCACTCGTGTGGGTAGAGGACCCCGTAGTTGCGGTTAGGTATTTTTGGTTGGGGGTGCTTGCCGTAGAAAGTGACATGGGAGGTGAGGAGCCCTCTGCGGATAGCATTGATACTATTGGGTTGGGGGCTGAAGCTCATCATGATTTGAGGGAAGACATCGCTATTCCTCCGGGTTACTATTCTTGTGCGTGCCTTCGAGACGTCGGTACTTGAGCCACAAGGTGTCAGGAGGCACATGGCACTGGGTTACTATTTTTGGGTGTGCTTTCAGGACGTCTGTACTTGAGACACGAGGTGTCAGGTGGAACATGGTGCCGGGTTACATGAAAGAGATGTCGGCATTGGCTAAAGCAGGTGACACTCCATGGTGGCTGTTGAGCACCAGTGGAGTTTGTGTTTATTTGTGCCTTGTACGTTTTACTACTTCCCTTGTAAATTCTTGATTTCTTAAAAACATATATTTGTTACGCACCATTGGGTGGTATCCTATTGAGAATTTTCTCACACCTTTCATGGGCCCTTTGGGACACGTGCATACTTTATGGATCTACGTGCAGGAAAGTGTCCAACTTCAAGAGATGGGCTGCGTTAGTTGTTGCATGGAGATGGTATGGACCTCGAAGTCATGCCTAGATGGGGTTTAAATTGTTATGTTTTCTTTTATGAATCGGCATGCTTACTAGTTATAGCTACTAATTGGTTAGAAATTGGCTCCCTTTTTATATTCAGATATGTATGACCTTCTTTGGATGCATGTTTTACTATTTAGAAGTAGTTACATGTTATCAGCATGCTGTTGTGTTTAATTATGATGCTGTTGTTATATTTACTACATCCTCTGTTTATCTATATTGATTAAACTTCCACTCTTTGGGTTTGGTTTGGGTCTGCTGGGTCTTTCTTTCTGCTTCATCTTTACTGTTCTACTCGGACCAGTACCCTTATTATGATCCTCCGAGAGGGTATAGCCTCCCCACTATGACTAACAAACCCTCGCTGCTAGTCGGAAGCCTTTGACATTCGGGGAGGTGCACCTAAGGTAGTAACACCAGACCCATTTGGCACTGTTCGGGTGGCTGTTCGGGTCTGGGTTGTTACAAAGTGGTATCAAAGGAGTTCTTGACAAGGATTTAGTAGCAGTGTTTTTCTGGCTACTAATGAGATTTAGACTTGACTTTTTATTTCTACAGGTTTTACTATTTTGGATATGGTAGATTGGAGATAAGTTGTGTTACTGGAACTGGGTCTCTAGCTTGTGCTTGGGTTCTTACGGCCCTGGGTACGAGGGATGGACCAAGTTTCCAATGGGTGGGAATTACTCTTTTCTTTTTGCTCAGATTACAGTTTATATTATTTCCACCTTGGTTACTCACTTGGTGTGTGATGTTATTTATTGTGATATGTGACCCTTGTCCCGGTATGGTAAGGGGGAATGACACCTTGGCATGGTATGGAGAGGCTACTTTGCTTGGGTTTTTATATACACATTTTTAGGGTATTTCAATTTCATAATTGCACGTATTATTTGTGAAGTTATAATGCCATGTGAATGAAAAAAAAATCAATTTCTATGCTTTATATGCTTTGAAATGTGGATTGGTGAAATTCCTGAGAGAATTTCTTGTTGTTGCAATGTGATATGTCGTGATTTATATATTTGTAGAATTGCATGTTGTAGGATTTTGGGTCTGGCTCTTATGAGAGAAGGTAGGTACTATGGCTGAGGCAGTGTAACTGTCAGGATTGGGCGACTCAGTCGTTGGTCTGAGGCAACATGAGTTGTTAGGAAGGGCATGGCCGGAGGTACTTTTGATACTTGTCTCTTTTGAGGGCGGGTAAGGAGGCCATGAGGTCGGGATGCCATGGGGCATGGGTTGCGGTGAGGGGGAGTAAGGGTAGTTGTTATGCATGGCCTTATACTGCTTTCCTTATTTGCGTAGAATATATTGTTATATATATGGGATGTCTGAACATTTATTGTATTCAACGGGTTACTCCTTCACGACTCGATGGAGCGTCAGGCAGGATATGATACAGTGCCGCAGGATCAGGGCCAGAATTCGGTACAGGCAGAGCACGAGCCACAGGTACAGGCTCACAGACAAGATCAGGATCAGGATCCAGTGTAGGCAGGACAGTAGCCAGGTTTGGAAATGTTTGGACCAGGGCTTGACAAACAGCTCTAAGCTAGCCTGGTATGTTTCTTTCAGGGGATTAATAGAGGCGCAAAGGGTACATATCCTTCTATGGTATATCTTACACAAAAATTCTAGTCGCATCACCCACCAATTTTTTTGGGTGAGGGTGGTCCGCAGGCAGCTAAGAACTGGATAGAGAGTATGCAGATGATCTTCGAACATCACGATATGCCTCCAGGGTGGAGGGTCAAGTTGGCGATGTACATACTGAGAGGACATGTGAAGCATTGGTGGGATGTAAAGGTTCAGGCTTTCAGGCACGAGGGACTATCATGGTAGGACTTCGAGGACAAGTTATTTGAGCACTTCTACTCAGAGACACTGAGGGAAGAGAGAGATCAAGAGTTCTTGAGTCTTCAGCAGAGGGATATGTTTGTCATGGACTACATAGCTACCTTCACAGAGTTGTCTCGCTTTGCACCTGGTATAGTGAGCGATGATGCGGCTTGGGTGAGGCTCTTCGGGGATGGCTTACGATACACCATTAGGGTCCAGGTGAACATCTTTAGGCTGGGTTCTTTCTTCGAGGCGGTGAATCACACGCTCATATCCGAGGGCAACATGAAATAGAAATCTCCCTTGGGCAGGGTGATAACTTTAGGTGATGTCTCAGATAGCAGGAAGCAAGGACGAGATGAGTTCTAGTAGGGCAGTCAGGCTATGGATTCAGCTAGACCACCTCGTGGTAGTTTTTTGGTTATTTTCTTAAAATGTGGATAGCTAGGACATGATTGGGCGCAGTATGATAGGCTTCCGAAGGAGTGCTGGGCATGTGGATAGGACGAGAATTTGGAGAGGTTTTGTAGGAAGCCTTCGCAGATAGCCGGCAGGCAGGGACCAGGAGAGACTACAACATCTAGAGTTGGTTTAGGTTCGGTACCCGGAGAGGGTAGTCGAGGTTCACCTATGCGCGGCGGTCGTGACAGAGATGGTGGGACCCAGCTGAGGGGTTAGTGTCCGGTGATTGAAGTAGCATCACAGGGAGGTCAGGAGTCAGGAAGCCGTGTTTCAGGATAGGTGTATGTCGTGGAGAGGCCAGAGGCTGAGCAGGCTAGTGAGCCAATGACGGTTAGAGGTACACCGCGGTGTGACCGTGATCTCCATGATTCCTTTTTGGCATGACCTGTAGAGGCATGTCTGTTTTGAGTGCACATGGTGCACGAGATCTATGTGAATTTACTAGATACTAGTCAGTGGGATTTTCACCATATCAGGTGCGTGATATATTCTATATATATATGTATGAGATGCATGGAATCCGTGCATCGGGGATGAAACTTACATGAGGTCATGTGGGGCATCGGGGCATCAAGGATGCGGGTTACTTGTGGTGCCTTGGGCATTATGGCATTGAGGATGTGAGTTATTTGAGGTGATAGGGATGAGGACCTCGTGGAGGCGGACATTGATGCGGTGTGGGCTACGTTGGGTGTCGTAAGTGACACAGGAGCACCAATGGGGCGCAGGGGCAACGATGCGTCACGGGAGGACTATACGTCCAAAAAACAGGTTAGTAAACCTAGTTTCATTATGTTTTGTTGGGTTGAGACTGGGTTAAGATATTCCTAAGGTGGGGAGACCCTTAATGGATTTAGCTAGAACCTTGAGACCGGGGAAGTCCGAGTTAGTTTGTTTGTGGTGGTATGTTTGGTGCCATCCATGGGTTTCATTTGATCGATTGGGGACAAGATATGTTATGGTGGGGAGATTGTAAGAACCCGGGTTTTTAGAACGGGTCAAAATCCCGACCTTGTTTGAATTTTTGACTTGTTTCCGAGGAAACTGTACTAAATGGGAAGTTTCTGGAAATTTCCAGACTACACGCAATGTACATTTAAGTACATGCCCTGTATATGTCAAGCGAGTGTCAGGGTTGTGATTTCCAAGTACATGTCGTGTGATGACCGTGTAGAAATTTCTTACTACATGGCATGTAGTTTTAAACACGCCGTGTACCTCCAACCGTGTAGAGGCCATACATGGCGTGTAGGCCTATTGGACGGGTAGAACCAGGTACACACCATGTTCCCCATGGACACTCCATGTAGTCCAGCCATGTATGGGGGATATACATGGCGTGTGGGTAAGTCAGTGAGGAAGAGAAGAGAAAACAAGTACACGCTGTGTACCCACAGTTACACACCGTGTACTCATGTCGGCAGGTTCAGAAAGTAAGTCAGCGTAATCCATCCATCTTATGAATAGTTAAATGACCTAACTTGCATGTAGTCATGAATTACACACCGTGTAGTTTCTTTTTTTGCATTAAAACTCACAGTACCCTTGTATTGAGGAAAAACCTCTCATGTGTCACCCGGTTTCATGAACCAAGCCAACCAGACCGATTTTCTCTCCCTGGATCTTTGTCTGAAGTCTGATTCGAACTCTGATTGATGAGTTAAAACCCCCTTGGTAAGGCCTCGATTCCTCTTTGGCTGTTTTGTTTGAATTTAAAATCAGAACAAGTTATTGGGGTTTTATAGGTTTTGAATCTTTTGTAGATTTACCGCGTTTTAGACCGAATTCGTGGCTGTTACCGGAATAGTAGCAACGTACGGGTCTCAGGTAGGTGGTGCATACCTCATTTAGTGTTTTCATGGTTGTTTGGGTAATGCGGCCTTCAGTGTGTTTTCGGGTATTTTGAGCGGGACCCATTTTATCTATTGTTTATTATTATATTGCCTGTTGGAACTATGGGATGCCTTTGGGTATGCCCTCTTACCAGTTTGCGTGAGCGAGCCGGGTGAGGGTTCGTTGCTCATCGGGGCATTTTGGCTGGGAAATGCCAAAATAGTTTTAATTGAAATGTTAATGTGTTAAACTGTTGAGTTTAATTTATTAATGCCTGATATAAATTGTTAGATGCATTTAAGACCTCAGTGCCGGTATGGGACAACACCTTGCATAGTGAAATTAAACTTTTTAGTTTGTTTTTCCTATTTACGTTTTCTCTTTAAATATGTTATATATGTAATTGCTGAATTGAATCTACTAGACCCTTTTGGTTGTGTTGGGCATGGCCCGGTTACGTTTGAGTGATGCTGATCACAGGTTGGGGTTGTCCTGAGTTACTTAGGGTGGTTTTGACGACGAGATTGGGTGTCATGGAAATCGGCTTGATTCAGTACAACTGTCAGGTTGGGCATGGCCCGGGTAACTAGGATGGCGATGCCATCAGAGTTGAGCGACATGGTCGCAGGGACACGAAGTGTCAGATGTGTTGGTGGCTTAAGTACAATTTTGTGATTACCGCTCACGAAGAAATTTGAGTAGTGTACACACAAAGATCCTCCGTGATTAGGTGGTTTTGACCACTCATGTGGGTAGGGGCCCCCGTAGTTGTGGTTAGGTATTTTTGGTTGGGGGTTCTTGCTGTAGAAAGCCACGTGGGATGTGAGGAGCCTTCTAGGGATAAAATTGAGACTATTGGGTTGGGGGCTAAGGCTCACCGTGATTTGAGGGTAGACATCGTTGTTCCTATGGGTTACTATTCTTGGGTGTGCCTTCAGGACATCAGTACTTGAGACACAAGGTGTTAGGAGGCACATGGTGTTGGGTTACTATTTTTGGGCATGCCATAGGGACATCGGTAATTGAGACACGAGGTTTCAGGTGGCACATGGTGCCGGGTTACATGACAGAGATTCCAGCGTCGGTCGAAGTAGGTGACACTCCATGGTGGTTTTTGAGAACCAGTGGAGTGTGTGTTTATTTGTGCATTGTACTATTTATTACGTCCCTTGTAAATGAAAGACTAATTAAACATATATATTTGGTACGCACTGTTTTGTGGTATCCTACTGAGAATTTTCTCACACTCTGCATGGGCCCTTCGGGACGCGTGCAGACTTTATGGATATACGTCTAGGAAAGAGGCCATCTTTAAGAGCTGGGCTGCATTAGTTGTTGCATGGAGTTGGTATGGGCCTCAATGTCATACCTAGCTGGGGTATACCTTGTTTTTTTTGCTCTTCTGAATCGGCATGCTTACTTGTTGTAGCTACTGATTGGTTAGCCATTGGCACCCTTTTCATATTCAATTGTGTATGACCTAATTTGGATGCATGTTTTACTGTTTAGAAGTAGTTACATGTTATCAGCATGCTGTTGTGTTTAATTCCACTGCTGTTTTTATATTTACTGCTTCTACTGTTTATCTATATTGATTATGCTTCCGCTTTGCGGGTCTGGTTTGATTCTGCTGGGTGTTTCTTTCCGCTACATCTTTACTGTTATACTTAGACCAGTACCCTTATTATGATCCACCGAGAGGGTATATCCTCCCCACTATACCTAACACACCCTTTCTGCTAGTCGGAAGCCTTTGGCGTTCGGGGAGGTGCACCTAAGGTAGTAACACCCGACCTGTTTGGCACTGTTCGGGTGGCTGTTTGGGTCCGGGTCGTTACAGGGGAGGGGAAACTCATAGGGGCATGTGGAGAACAAGTAGGGGGAGGGGAACCGGTAATGGGTGAACTAGTAGGGGTGGGGGTGTTAGGGGGAGGATAAGGTTGGGTGGGGTGAAAGGGGCATGGTGGGTGGGGTGGAGGGGGGAAAGGGGCATGGTTGGTAGGGGTGCAAGGGGAGGAAAGGAGGGGTGGGGACTAGCAGGGGCAACTAGGAGGTTAGTGGGAGGGGTAACTAGTGGGAGGGAGGAATGGAGGGGGGGAAATGGAATGAGGGGGTGTACTAGCTGGGGGTGGAGAACTCGCAGGGGGGATTAGAAGGGCTAGGGGTTTAAGGGGTGGGGGTGTAAGGGGAAGGGAATTGGGGGGGGGGGCTAGCAGGAGGGACTAAAAGGGGGAGGGACAACTAGTAGTTGGGGGTGATTATGGGTCGAATTTTATTAATTATTTTATAAATTATAAATTATATATCCATAGTTTTAACCATGGAAGTAGGGGCCTATGGCCACAGTTTAAACCGTGGATATATTCCACTTAATTCCACGATATAACCATGGTAGTCAGTAAGACCTACAACCATAGATCTAGTGGACATGGTTTTTCGAAACTATTTCTATAGACTATTTCCACAGTTTTTAGCCTTATGGACATGGGTTGAAACCATGGCCATAGATGAATTGTTGAGTTGTGGTAGTCTCCACTTCTTCAAATGAAATTATTGAATTTACCCATTATAGAAAGTATAAAGGTATACTATACATAAAAAATATAGAATCATAGATACAATATAAATATAAATATATAATATAAATATGTTTCCATCATATTGGTCATAATGAGAGGTGGTATGTGAAATTTAAACAATCATCATTTTGTGAGGCAGTAGTCCAGCTTACACAAAAATAGTATATTAATTTCCATTAGATGGAGGTGTGTGTAAGTGTAGTTAAAATACTTCTCATAAGAACATACAACAATATTTATGATACTGGTTTTGTTATGTAATAAAATAATAAGAAGTGTATAAAGAGTTAAGAAGGAAAATAAAATAATGGAATTCGAGAGAAGTTGATACATCTAAATCAGGTACCTTCTTTTAATTTGAGACGAAAGGCATTCTTGAATTTCCTTATTCCCAAGGTAATGATTCTCGGAGTAATTTAGAGATGTAGGGAGAGTATTTGAATAGATGTTGGATGAGCCAAGGGGCTTGAGAGGTGTGTGTATGTGGATAGAAGTCGTGGCCATTTATAAGAGGGAGGTGAGATACTTTAGGAATGTCTTGAAATATTAATTTATTATAAATTCAATTTGGATTAAAAATGGTCAAAAACAAAATTAATTAGAAGCTAAGATGATTTCAGTTCAAATACACACCCTCAAATTATTTTTTGACAAATTTTTATTTTTTTATCATTATCATTTTCATTTAATCCTTATTTTACCTGTTTTAAACATACAGTGATATCATGTTATTTACACATTGTGGGTTAATGTAATTAACATATAATGGAAAACGGCCCAATTTTTTTTCTTTTTTACATATATGGAATTATTTTACCATTTGGCTGCATAATATATTTTTAGTAATATAATATCATTTAATAAACTATTTTATATTTTACGTTATGAATTATCTCAATTTTGGAAACAATTCATATTGGAATTGTTTAAAAATTCATAACCACATGATTACATAAAAAAGCATTGAATCAATCCTAACATGTCATATTTACCTAAATAATTCTAGGATGACATTTATTATGTCAAATAATATTTATTTTAATATTTATAAAATAATTTATTTGAATCCTTTATTAATGAAGAAATCACTACATCATCATTGTGTCATAATTATATTAATTTATTTAATGTCTAAAAATTATATATATAATACCATGATATATGAATTATTTTTATATTTATAATAATTATTTATATTTAGAGAGATCAGTTATATAACACTATATAAAAATTGTTTTATTAAAAGATACATGTTTATGTTATATTTCCCTCTACAATAAATTAATTCTTATAACATGTTATTGTCCGACCCAAGTGGCTCCATGGGCTAAATAAAAGACCCATGAATGTCCATGGTCAGATATATCTCTTAAAATAGTATTAGAACACGTGTTAGGGTAGTTTTATATTATTATAATATTATTTTTAACCCTTATCTACATGATTTACCCTTTAACCATGGAAAATAAAAATAATTACTAAAGTTAATATTTATAATGTCTAAAATAAAAGGTACTTATTTACACAATTTAAACCCTATGATTACAAATATTTAATCCATTTTTTCATATTACCAACAAATAAATTTCAAAAATAAATTTAAAATTTATTTCTAATGTTAAAACCAAAAAACATATTTTTAGATGAAAAAACTATAAAATAATTGACATGTGTTTATATCTAATTTCAATGTCAAATTACATCCAATGTAAAAATTGGATTAAATTATAAAAAATTAATCTAAATACACTTTAAGACCAATAAAAATTATAATATAACTATAAAAAAAAATCAGACGAAAAGGCAGTTTTGAATTTAAATGCAATATTTTTCATTATTCATTAAAAAATGAACTTTATCAAAAAATTGTCAAGAATTTAACAAAAGTAAAATTTGATGCCCCAACTCTATTGAAGATATTTAATTTGTCAATTAAAACATATAAATGTGACAAAACTATATTTAAAAATGGTTCTCCATCAAAAGGTGGTAAAATAAGCTTTAAAAAATATTAGAGTATTTTATTGTTAAAATTGGATTCATTCTCATTTTAAGACTCTAATATTTATTTGAAAATTTTAAAAATAGTTAAAAAACATGTATAATAATTTATGTTTTAGTTATATTCATTCCAAAAAATACAACAACAAGGCATTAACTACCATTTAAAATAATAACATTATTATATTATTTGTTGTTATAACTCAAAGTGGTGTGTAATGTAAGATTTCAAAGAAACCCGTTATTGTGTTTTGAGTATGCTTCCAGAAAAAGCGTTCCATTTAATGTAAAAATAATATCATATTCATAAATATTGATAGATATGAAAATGTATTATTCTAAAAATACTTGTTATCCTACCTCATTCACCCCTTTTGAAAATTGTGCCCCCCAATTTTATTTATTTATCAAAAAAGGGTGTATTTTTCCCACATAGCATTTTCATATTACCACATTGCCTCATGATCCATATGGTTTTTACAAAAAAAACTATACCTTATGAGATAACTTATTCCATAGAACTTTCTCTTTTCAATCAATAATTTGGACTGACTGTTCCTCTAAGAAAGATTATATCTATACTAAACTACATTTGGACACAAAACATGAAATTGATATGGCATATCCTTTCTAAACATTGAAACAAGAAAAACATTGTGTAGTTTTGATAAAATTTGAGGTAAATCCACTATCTAGGCAACTGATCCAGATTTCTCTAGGATTTATTAGGGTCCAATGAACATTGGAATCAGTTTTCCCTTCTAACCAAAACAAAACACATTTTTCCATGATGAAACATTGAGAACGATAAGAACACCTACCTTGAAAGAAATATCTTTTCTTTCATTATCTGAATAACTTTTCTGCATGCTATGAGCCGTTCTCTTATGTTTCTAAATCAAATGAACTTTTTCTTCCATCTCTTCTACCAATTCTGGTCCCATCAACTTCCTTTAACCTACTTCATCCAAAAAATATGGAGTTTGACACCTATTTCCATATAATGCTTCAAATGGTGTCATCTGTATAATGGAATGAAGAAAATTATTATATGAAAACTCAACCAAAGAAAGATTTTGGTCCAAACTTACACGGTAATCCATTGAACAAGCATGTAACATATCTTTCTATGTATGAATTATTCGTTCTGACTGCCCATATGATTGCGGATGAAAAGATGTACTGAAATTTAATTCAGTACCCAATGACTTGTAAAGGCCTTTACATAAGGTAGAAGTAAACATGGGACCATGATCATATAAAAATGATAGATGAACTTCATTTAACCTTATTATATATTTAATATAAAATCAAGAAATATGATATAGAGACAGAGTATCTTGAATAGGATTAAAATTAGTTGATTTTGTAAATCATTCAACAATAACCTAGAGGCCATTGATACCTCAACATGTCTTTAGTAATCCCACTAAAAAATCCATGGAAACTTTTTCTTATTTCCACTATGGTACTAAAAATAAATGAAGCATATCTTTTGGTAACTACCACACTAATTTGTCCAATTAAAAATTCAAACATCTTCGGGTAAATTAAGAAATATCTATTTTCATTGCATCCCACTAGTAATATTCCTGAAGATCACTATTCATCTTAGTACTTCCAGAATGAACTAAAAATGGAGAACTATGTGTTTCACATAAGAAATATTTCTTCAGTTTTGAATCACAAGGCACACATAATATCTTTCAAAATCTAAAAATACATTCTTTATCAATGTTAAATTTGGGAACCTTACTCTTCTTAACAAATTCAAACTTTTCTACAACTCACTGTCTTCTTTATGCACTTGATTAATTCTGTATGATAAATATAATTTCACTACAACCTGAAACAAAATAGTGGAATTACCTACACCAACAAATTACAATAATAAATTAATAAAATAAAAAACTAATGGATCTCATTATAAACATAGCTTTGTTAATATAGAACTACTATTCTGACACAAAACATCATCCACATGATGTGCCTTTGATGGAAATGAATCATGTAATCATAATCATTGATTAATTCCATCCATCTCCTCTTTATCATGTTTAATTAATTATGAGTAAATATATACTTAAAAACTTTTGATCAGTATATATTTCAAACATTACACCATAAAAATGATGCCTCAAAATTTTTATTCTAAAAACACTTGTAGCTAATTCCAAATCATGTGTAGGGTAATTTAACTCTTGAGTTTTCAAATGACATGAAGCATTAGCAATTAAATGGTCATTTTAAATTACGAAATATCGAATTAATTTTAATGAATAATAACTATATATAACAAATTCACCATATATCAATGTTAGTGTCAAAATTGGAGAATTTACCAATGTTCTTTTCAATCCTTGAAAAAATTCACCACATTTTTTTGTCCAGATGAACTTAAAACCTTTTTGAGTCAACATATCTATTGGGCTAGAAAACCATGCAAAATTTTGAACAAACCTCTAATAATAAAATGATAAATCAGGAATACTATGAATCTCAGATATATTTGTGGGTCTTTTCCATTCTTCAACAACTTCTGTTTTAGCGGTAAAAATAGTTATGTCATCCTTAGAAACAATGTGACCAAGTAATGAAATTTTTTGTAACCAAAACTCACACTTTCAAAATTTCCCACACAATTTCATTGCTTTTATGGTTTTCAAGAAAACACTAAAATTAAATTCATGCTCAACTTTAATTTTAGAATATACCAAAATATCATTAATAGATGCAACCACAAACATCTCTAAGAATTCATGGAAAATTTTATTCACAAGATTCCTAAATTCAACAGGTGCATTAGTTTACCCAAAAGGCATAACTAAAAACTCATAATGACCATATCTAGTATGAAACACAATCTTTAGAATGTTTTATTCCTTTACCTTCAACTGATAGTACCCCGACCTGTAGTTAATCTTCAAAAAATACTATTCTCCCTAAGATGATCAAACATATCATCAATATGAAGAAAATTATACTTGTTCTTAACATATATGTTATTCAAGGATCCATAATCAAGGAAATGTCTCATTGAACCATATTTATTTTTAATAAATAATATAGGAGAAACCCATGGTGACGTTCTAGGTCAAATGAAACCTTTATCTAATAACTCATGCAATTGCTTCATTAACTCTAAATGTTTAATTTGAGCCATTTGATAATGGGGTTTTGAAATTGTATCAGAATAAGAAACGATGAAAAAAGTAAATTTATCTTTCATATTAGGTATTATACATGTAAACTAATCATGGAAAATATCAAGATACTCATTTACCATTGGCACATCATTAATCTGAATAGTCCCCTTTTTTTCAGCAATATGTACAAGGTAACTTTCATTTTTTCAGTTTACTAGTTTCTTATATTTTCAATATGTTATAAATATTAAGGGTTCATTCATGTAAAAAAATTGAAATTATTTATGGAAAGAAACATTTTTAGCTCTGTATCCAATCGTATGATGATAAACAGAAAGCGAATCCAGACACAAAATGACATCAAACTCTACTATAGTAAAAAAATATTTTTTTCTATTAGATTCTTTCCGCAACCAAGGACATGAAGGTTCTTATAATTTATTTTTATCTCAAAATTTACCCTATGTGTTTTTATCAAAAGTGAAAAATTTATATCCTGGGATGGACTTCCCAATTTACTATAAATGTTCTCAGATATTAAAGAATGTGTAGACCCGAAATCAAACAACACATTGGCATAATCTGAATAAACAAACAATGTACCTGATACTAATTAATTTGTTGGACCAACATCTTCTGAATTACTAGAAAATTATTTCACCACCCTTACTGATTTTGGTTTGACTACATTTCATCATTTGAGTTCTTCATCAGACCCTCATTTTTATAATGACCCATTTCATTACATAATAAGAATTTTATTGACTGTGAATTTTATTTTCTCTTACTACTACCCTAATCATTTCCAGTGAAATTAGGAGCCTTATGTCCCATTTAACACATTGGAATCACTTACCATAATTCAAATGTAATTCCACAGTGCACTCTTTACCAAAATTTTCACAGACTATAAACTGATGTTTCATACCATCAGACTTTTTTTTGAAGAGTTATTACCTTTCATCTTCCATCTCGACCTCTTATTTTATAGTTTTTCAAAGAACACATGAACATCAGGAAACTCCATTTCTATATTATCTACACATGAAACATGTATTTAATAACTTTTGAACTCTTGAGAAGATAATTCACTTTGGTAATTTGGATTTTTATCCTAAGTAAAAAACAATTGATTTTACCATCAAGATACCATATGAAATTTAGAGCATAACTTTCCAGTAATGTGAATTTTTTTCCTATGAATTCACTGATTCATTCTCCTACTTCAATTCCAAGAATTGGTTTTCCATCCTAAGTCAAACCAGCATTGGAAAATATTTCTCAAGGAACATACCTTTAAATTCATACCAATCAAGATCATTAACCTCCTCACTATCCCTAATATTTGTAACCATCGACCACAACTGATTAGATTCACCATAAAAATGGATAAACATGAAGACTAACCTTTTGTTTTTCTAAACACCCCATGACATCAAAAATATTTTTCAAGTGATTTTATTATCCCGTTAGGAAGCACAAGGTCAGATGATCCTCTGAATGATGGGGGATGTTGCCTCATGAAATTATATACCATTAACATGTTCCTTTGTGGTTCCTCAAAATATATGTTTTTATGAAGGAAACACTTTTAGGGAAAAGTGATAAACTAGTCCACACACAGAAGAAAGTCAATCAGCATGAAATGAATTAGTGGAATCAATGAATTGCAATTTAACCCTTCTAAAAGCATTACCTCTGAGTAGAGTCCATTGGAGGCCATCATCCTTCTCGTACCAATCATCATTGAGGAGGTATTCATAGTTATCAACCATATTTTCTGAAGTTTGAATGAGCTCTTACATAGTAATATTGTTCCCTTTAAAACCATGGGCTAAAATTCTGAGTTGTTTATTGGCCCAGTCACGCTTCTCCTCAGAGAGATTGGCCTGGAACAGCCTCCTGACCAACCTGTCATACTCCACATGTGTGGTGATGACCTCCATTCCCATGTCTGAGAAGCCTTCATTGCAATCGATGATAGCTTCCCTCTCATCACATTCCATCAATTCTTTCCCATTTTGGTGGGCATGAGTTACCGATGGCTCATTAACTTCATTCGCCATATCAGTGGACAATGGTTCCCTTATAGGTGGCTCATGCTCTGTAGGATCTATTCCCACCTGCTCAGGAGCCTTCTAAAGGATTTTCCCTTTGCTGGAAGATCTAGTGACAGGATTTCTAGGCAAGAAAGAGTAGTATTTTTTCTTTCGTGGCCTCTGCAAGTGTTTAATGAACCCTTATAAGTCAATGATTGTATTCTTCCCTTTCTTTGAGGAGAATTTGATAAACTCCTCCACTACTTCCATTTCCTTTGGTTCAGATGGAGAGTTAGAGTCTGACTCCATATCCTCTCCAGAAGCAGTCTCCTCTTCACCCCCTTCCTCAACCACATATTGTTCTTCTTCTTCCAACACTGCGAACCGATTAAGAGAGCGGTCAGCCCTGACACCAAACTTCACCATCTCAGCACAGGAAGGATTGGCCTGTACGACCTACTCAGAAATATATGAAACTCTGTACTGATCATACCCATGACCCATGTACTGAAGATGAATGCTTGGATCTTCCCATACCTCACCTTGAATATGACCAACTTCACCTGGAGTAGAGACCTCCAAACGCGCAGCCTCACCACTGGCTAAACTAGAGCGGTCTAGATGCCTGGATGAAATGGCCTCCTTGTGGGGGCTCCTCCCCACTTCCCCAGCCCCACACACCTAAAAATTGACCCCCAATACACTACCCAAAGGGCCAATACCCATATCTTGTTTCAGCCGGTCAAAAACAACTGAAACTCGAGGCCCTAATTCTCCTGTGGGATCCTTCATCAAAGAGCCAGCAGGACCTCCCCTCCCCAAGACCAGAGGGGCCTCTTGATGGGGAATGGCAGTTCGGTGCAGCTCCTCCCCCAACAAAACTAGAGTCACATGCTCCTGGACATCCTGGTAAACCTCAACTATGGATGCCTATGAAAGAGGAAGACCCAAAATAGAGATCTCCTTGAACCCCTACTAGCACCCAGTGGGATTAGAAGCATGGGCCAAACAATCTTCATCAAGCACAACTGGTGCTGGGGGCCCATTGTCCACTGCCGGAGGTTCAACAAAACCCTCATGCAGTGCCCTTTTATGACAGTTAGTGTGGAAGTGGACTTGTCAATAGCAGAAGGAACAGAAACACATCCATGATTCAAAAACAATGGGTTTAACCTACCTGTACTCTCCCCCAATCAAAATCCACACCACCTCTGGCAGGGGTCAGGCGAGGTCCATTCCAACGCATATGTGTTCCACTATGGGATGCTTCAAGGAAGTGGTCCGCCGATCAGCACACAGCTATAATCCGATGGAATTACCGATTGACTGCAGAAGAGTCGGGTTCTAGAAGGGCAGTGGTAAGCCAGGCAATTGATGCCAAATTTCCGAGGTAGACAGATCACGATTCATATGCACGTTAAATGACCAGCGAAGGATGTGGAAGTGAAAACCTCAAACTGATCTGCTAGTCCTGGACCAGGCTCATGCCAGATCATCCCCATCAGCATAGAAAACGAGGATTTTCTGCGGCCTGAGGAGCCTGATGACCGCACGATGGCTTAAACCCCATTCTTCATTCACGTAACTGTCAAACATCTCCACAAAGGGTCAGTGCCGAACGAACGTCGCCACCATAGCCGTAGAAAGCAAAAAATAGAATTCAGAGAATTCTTGCATAGAGATTGGAACAACTAGTTGACCAATGAAGATCCTAGGGACCTTCAGAGAGACATTGATTCTAGGGAAGAAGGAGAGGCGTTCGTCCAGAGAAGATCGAGGGCCACCCCCTTATGGAAAAGCCTGATGAAAATCGCCGAGATCCTGAGGATGAGGCCCCTCCCCCAGAGGGGGAAGGGCCACCGAGGCTTCCATTGGAGCTAGGTCATCACTATTAAGTTCTTGAATCAGGAATAATGGATGAAATACATATCTCTATTAATCTTATAACTAAAATGGTCTCTTTTGAGGTTGATTTGGCAGATCTTGTGCATGGATACCACCAACATTTATAGCATCATTCAACTATTCCATTACTACAACAAACTTTTCACTTTCGATTCTAACCATCTCAGGTTTCTAATTTGAAAGGTCAGTTTCAACAATATGTCTTCCCATCATAGCTGCCATATTTCCTCTATGAAAAACCATTTTGAACAAATATATATTAGGTAAATCAACATGGTAATCTTTAAATTCTATATCAATTCAATCTCACTATAAATTAAAAATAATTTATGGATATTCATTTAAGAATATCCTAAACCCTAATATTATTTAATCTGACATATGATACCAACTATAAAACCTCAGCCTTAAAACATTACACATTACGCAATCTCAACATCAGTCAACAATTTGACATTAATTCACATTGAGGATCTTTTTCAATTTATATTTTTAGATAATTCGGCCATAATCATTACATTACATCACAATTATTACAATGTAGACACTTATACTCTATACAAGTCATCACAAAAATAAAACTCTTTAAATGAAACAAGAATTATTTTCTGGATAAAAATATTATTGAATTATTCTATTCCCTTACCCTTCCTCATACCATGTGAAAACCATTTCATAAACATGGGATGAGTATAAAAAGTTTAGTATGGGTTGTAAAATAAGAAAATATAACATTACTCTATGAATACATACAAATCAATGAAATCATAATTTTGATTAATAAAACACAAGATCTTTAATATAAATCATGAAATAATAAGGGTTATGAATAACTCATAGAAGTCATAAATCATAAAGGTTACCTGTGGAATCCATTAGATACATATATTATAGCTTTCGCAACAACATATGGAGTAACTATCATCGTTACATTTGGAATACCCATCATAGTATATTCCATAAATATTTTAGCAGAAACATAAATGTTTACCTCTATCGTGTTACCGAATGCATTGGAGAGCTATCTGGGGGTCACCTACACTCGGTTTATCATGGAACCACACATATAAGTAAACAATTCTCAAGAGCCATAACATAATCATAACACATAAGACAAGCCTAAATGAAAGATAATGCTTCCACATTGCAATCACAGTATACCATTTCAAGATATTGATATATTCAATAATTTCATTAAACCATTTTCAGTACCAAAATACGTAAAAATGGAATATGGTGTTTATTTATATTTTAAGAACTTTACATCGTGTTAAGGAATCCAAATATCAAGTAATTATCATGGCGGCATAAATGTCATTGTGGTCACATACATTAAAAAGAACCATTCCTTTTGTTGTTTAGTAAAACACTACATTGAAAAAGATTCCATTTGAAAACCATTGAATGATATTAAATTTAAAAGGTATTGATTATATAACATATAAATGAATGTCATGTATAAATCAAAATATCCCTCAATGAAAGGAGATTGAGATGAAGTCCCTTACCTTGAGTCACAATCGTCACATACAGTTGTTGTTATTCCCGAATAATAAATTTAAGTTAATTTATACTTTTTTGAGAACCTTTTTCATGTTTATTATTCCTTTTATATCACTTATTATTTTTTATAACAATCACAAAAGTATTCATGTTCATATTCATCATTTTGTCGATATTCAGTACTTGAGTCAAAATTGAATTTTTTTTTATATAAATTCTCCATATAGTCAAAATTAAATCATCTCCTCAATGATATTAAGGATTTAAAAATCAAATATTTATAGTATATATGTATTTTATAATATTCCACAACATTTGGAGAGAATAAATGAAATGAACCATTCATGGATATGGTAGGTCGTACGTACGCATGAACACTACTTTCAATTATTTTTCATATTAATGGAATCAAAACTAAATGATACATACGTATATTATAATTTCAGTATAATATATATGTTATTTATGTTAAATAATTTTATTAATTCCATCCTTTATATGTTCCATGTATGGTACGAACGAGTCATATCACATTGAGGCGGCGGTAGTCTACACTTGCTCAAATTAAATTATTATATTTACACTTTTTGGAAAGCATAAAGGAATATTGTACAGAAAATAATAAAGAAGCATAGAGACAATATAAATATAATAAATATCATATATAAATATAGTTCCATCATAAAGGTCACCATTATAGGTGGTAAGAGAAATTTGAAAAATCATCATTTTGTGAGACAATAGTTGGGCGTACATAGAAATAGTATGTTCGTATCCATTAGATGGAGGTGTCTATAAGTATAGTTTGAATACTTCTCATAAAAAATACTACTATATTGATGAAACTATTTTTTATGTAATAAAATAATAAAAAGAGTTTAGGTATTGAAAAAGGAAAATAAAAGAATGGAACTTGATAAAACATGTTACCTCTAAATTGGTTAAATTATTTTGATTTGAGCCAAAGGCTTTATTGAATTTCCTTATTCACAAGGAAATGCTTCTATGAGTAAAATAGTGATTTTGGGAGAATATTTTTGTAGATATTGGATGACCCATGAGGATTTATATGTGTTATTAAGTGGGTAGAAGTGGTGGCCTTTTATAATATGGAGGTGGAGCACTTTTCGAATGTCTTGAAATATTAATTTATTATAAATTAAATTTAGATTACAAAAGGTCAAAAACCCATTTAATTATAATATAAGATGTTTTTTGTTCTAATAAATATCCTATAATAATTTTTATAAATATTTTGAATATACTTTTATCCTTATTTTTTTAACGATTATTTTTCCCTTTTTAATCGTACATTGTTATCAAACTTTTTACACATTGTGGGTTACTGTAATTACTATATCATTTAAGCCGACCAAAAAAATTCATTTATTAAATTTGGGGACTTATCTTACAATTTTTATGAATCTGTTATTTTTAGTAATTTAATATTATTTAATAAACTATTTGATATTTTAAGTTTTTAAATATCTCAATTTTGGACACTATTCATACTTGACTTTTTTACAAAATCAAAGAACCTGATTCATTCAAATAAAAACCATTAAATCATTTCTAACATGTAATATTCACCTAAATAATTCATGGATGAAATTAATTATGTAAAATAATATTGATTTTAATATTTATAATATCATTTATTGAACCTTTTATTAATGAAGTAATCATTACATCATCATTGTGTCATAATTAAATTTATTTATTTAATGTTTAAAAATTATAAATAAAATACCATGATGTAAAAATTCTTTCTATATTTATAATGAATATTTATAGTCAAAGATATCAGTTATATAACCATATATAAAATTGTTTTATAAAAAGATACATGTTTTTGTAATATTTCTCTTCACTTTAAATTAATTCTTATAAAATGTCATTATCATAAGAAAGTTTCTCCATGTGGTACTAAAATAGACCCAATGATGTCCATGGTCAGAAATATCTCATCCCATAATATTAGGACACGTGTTAGGGTAGTTTTATTTTATTTAAATATTATTTTTAACCCTTAATTAACCGATTTACCCTTTAACCATGATAAATAAAAATAATTACTGAAGTTACTATTCAAAATGTCCCAAAATAAAAGGTACATATTTACACAATGTGGAACATATAATTTCAAATATGTAATCCATTTTTCCATATTCAAAAAACATAATTTGTTGAAATAATTTTAAAATTAATTTATGATGTGAACCAAAAAACATGTTTTTAAAGAAGTAAAAACTATCTAAAGACTGACATGTGTTTATGTCCAATTTCAAAGTAAAATTACTTAAAATGGAAATAATTGAATTAAATGATAAAAAAATATTCCAAATAGACTTTAAGACTAATGAAAATGGTAATATAAATATAAAAAATAAATTAGATGTAAATTCATTTTTGAATTAAAATGAAATATTTTCACTATTCATTAAAAGGATCTTTATCATATAATTACCAAAAATTTAACCAAAGTAAATTTTGATGTACAAATTGTATAGAAGATGATTATTTTGAGAAACCTCACCTATAAAAGTGATAAAAACTATAATTAAAATGATTTCACCAATAAAAGGCAGTAAAATGATCATTCAAAAATATTAGAGTATTTTATGATTACAATTGGATCCATTCTCATTTTAAGCCTCTAATAATTAATAGAAAATTTTAAAAACAATTAAAAAACATGTATATTCAAAAATTATTTATTTATACTCATTCCAACTAATACAATATTTAGGCATTAACTACTATTGAAAATAATAATAATAATATATTATTTTTTGGTATAACTCCAAGTTGGTGCAACATAAGATTTCAAAGAAACCCATTGTTGTGTATTGAGTATGATATCAGAAAACGTTTCCCCATTAATTTAAAGATAACATATTACTCATAAATATTAATTTTAATGACAATTTATTATTTTATAAACACATATATTTCTACAATATTCCCGCCTTTTGAAATTGCATCCCATAAATATTATTTACTTATCAAAGAAATGGGGGTATTTATATATCATCGAATTTTCAAATTCCCATGTGACCTCTTAAATCACAGGGGTTTTCCACAAAACCTTTACCTAATTAATTACCTTATTCCACAATATATGATGTCTACAGTGAAGAACATAGACTGGATGTTCCTCATAAGAACGATTCTCTTCCTACTAATCTAATTGTTGACTCAAAACATGAGATAGATCCAAAATATCCTTTCGTAACATTGAAACATGAAAAAAATTCTCTAACTAGGAAAAAAATAGTGGTAAAACCACTCTATTATAAATTTATCCAACTTTCTCTAGGGTTTCATAGAGTCCAATGAACCTCAGACACAGCTTTCCCCTCTTATAAAAACGTTATTCACTTTTCCACATAGAAACTTTGAGAAAGGCCTGATCACCTAAAGTATGTAACATTTTATTTTTACTGATGTTACAATATATTTTCATGGACTCAAAAAATGAGATAAATTAGGAATATCCTTGGTTTTCAGTATTTTACTTGTTATTTTTACTGAAATTAATATCAATTTTAATTAAAAAGACATAGATAGAGTCATAATAGTCACACTGTGTGTTGCATTGAGGTGTGTTTGACTCATATAAGTCAAAAATGACTCATGGATCATTTTCTTAATCTTTAAAAACAATCTAAATGTGTTTGCTCAATTTTTAGTACTCTAATTGTTTTTAACTAATATAACGTCAAATTTTAAATAAAAATAATCAATTTTATTGTGTTAATTTATTAGATAACTGATAACATTATGAGGAAAAATAGAATATTTAAAAAAATGATACCTTCTCATTGGATCCAAATTTTTAGGCTCAAACTCAAGTCTCTCACGACTATGGGAATCTTCAAATAAACCACTCTAACTCGAACAAGGGAATCCACCTCTATATGAAAATAATACTTATGTGAGTTATAATAAAAAGAATTAAATTATACTGAAATATGACACAATCCACTCATACTATGGAAGTAACATCTTCATGTTATGTGTTTAAATTCTTTGATTAACTATGATTCACAATAATTTCTAATAAAATATATATTTTCTTTTGAATATGAGTCTCTTCGACCATCACAATAGTATGGGAAAAATATAAATACACAGATATTAACAAATATTTTGAATTAAATAGTACTTATCTTTGAAAATATGACTTTGGGGATGCAAGTTTGTTTATGAAGTATGATTTCCATAATAAATTTACAAACATAATAACCAAAATCATTTACATTTAGTTATTTTAGACACTATAGAAACATTAAGGGTAATAGTTAATTTGTTTTAATATATTTTAAGATAGTGAAATATTATTATATATACAATAATAATTGTATACTTGTAGTACTTTTCATGGTCCTCATGCTTATCCCATGGCCTCATTCATTATTTTTCCTGATATTTAGGTATTGTACAATCATAACAGGATCCTCATTTAAACATCATCTAAATTATAAAACATGATGATTAATTATAAAACTTAGTATGTAATGTTCTAAAAATTGACAAACTCTATCATGTGTGGTTGGTTTTATGGATATTCGTACATTGAATCTAGGAAATAAATCATTTGGGTATCCCTATTAAGTGTAATGAGTATAACATATTTCCTAAAAACACAAACAAGAATAAGTCATGATTGAAATGAACATAAATTTGATTGGATTAACATGTAGAGTTTTACCACAACATCATTGTTTTTAAAAAGAGTATGTCATCTATAATTTTTCATTCAAATGATTTGACATAGCCTTCTAGTACTTCATAACCTTTTTTCGAATATATTTTTGGATGTTCTATAGAGGAAATGTGAGGAATAAAAAGTCCAAACAAATCATGGGGAAATCCTTTAAATTGTTTTTGATATCTATTCATACAAATAATATTAAATATATTTAGTCATAATTAGAATTGTATATAATTTTTTTTGGAAAATCAATTCATTAAAAGATGCCTTACGTATATATCTACAACTGAGTTGTGTAGCCAATCACAGTCGAGGATTTCACATACATTCTCAACAACATTTAAGTCTTAAACACCCTATCAGAATATATTTTATTCAAAATCAACTATGTTAGTACAGATTTTTTTAAACCCTGTATCTACATGAACCTTCAATGATAGTAAATGCATACATATAATAGGGGAGGTAAAGGATAATTTGTTAGATATTTTCTATCAGTTGGTAAATCCTTTAGATGGTTTTGAGAGGGCCATTCAATTCACCCCTTACCTTTGTCTCCCAGTAATAACATTCATCAGTTTATACATTTTTCAGTATTTTTGAAAGGTCCATCTTGAAAAATAAATTGGAAATGAATACATACTTTTAGACATGTTTTTTACATGATATGTCAGCCATACGATGTTAGTTCCAATAGTTTGTATGAACTTATGAATAAATTCCTCATTAATCAGAACAAGTATCTCGAACCTCAACTCATGGGATATGATAATCTACAATCTCAGATGATCTATTAGATGTGTTATGTTTTTCAGATTGCCCATTTGGATATTGAACACTGTATCCCTTGCTAAAATTTAATGGGTGGGAGTTGATAGATATAAACCACAATAATTATCACCCTATAGAATATTTGTATACAATGGTATCAATTTATATCTAATTCATATTTAATATAAACCATTATTATATCATTTATTACCATAGCTAGGATAGGTTTTTGAGGGGAATGGATCACCTCAAAGATTTTGGGGGTTCTGCGGGATCTTCACAGGATGGTTGTTCTTGAGTTATTTCTTCTCTCTTCCCCTATATAAAAATTGCTAGAAACTCTCTCTACCATTGAGATTATCTTACAGGGGTATATATTCTTTCTCTTTTTAGTTGTATTTCGTCACTGTTATCCTCCACTTGATTTTGTTTTGTCAAAATATGTTTGGGGTGTCACCAAAAAACTTAATCCTCTAACGCGACCATACAATTATGGCCGCTTCAAGGCCACTGATAGTAGGTGTTCTTTCGATATAGGGGTTGTGGATTCCTGTGATTATGTCAGAACGAAAATAATGGAAAATAAGTAACAATTTTTATGTAATAGAAACTAAAAGAAAAATAAATTTTTATTATGTAATACTTACACATGATTCCCACACTTTTTGTGTGTTTTCATGTATTAGTATCCCATTGTTATTTATATGTTCCTCCGTCCATAGAACATGGAATTGGATGAAACCAGCATTGGATTTGGAGTCATCAATATAAATATAAACAGAGGGAAATAATTTTTTTATTTTTTCATGTCACATAAAAGTACTATGGTAGATTTAAAATATGTACCAATGTTTTTTCAAGTGAATCATACACCATCGTTGCAATATGGTTGGCGTATATTGGTTTTTCTTCCCATTCCTTATTTTCAACACCGTGTTGTTGTTTCATAATTAAAAAACATTCAATCAAAGTGATGAGCCCAAATATCATAAAACAACATATTAATACCCACAATGTACCTAAATATACACATATTCACGATGACCAGTAAATGCATCCGTTTTTTCTAGGTTTATCAGGTGTCCACAGATAAGCGGTGGGTGTGGGTTTATTTTCCTATCTGTATCTTTATGATAATTTCTTATGAGAATTGTGTGAAATCCTTAGTAAATCCATCCAACAAGCATTAATATATGTTTCCTATGTGATTAATCTACTATAAATGCACTGCATAAAGGTTGAATAAGAATAATTCAATAATTCAATATTTTATTTTTTAGAAAAATAAATAAATTCTTTCATAATGTTATTGTAATCTCTTCCCACATTAGTCTCTGAAACCGGGCCACAACATGGTTCCATGATTCTATATCAATCGGAACGCACTACTGAGTTGTGACTCTAATGTTACTATTGAACATGGACTTCATGGGGTTAACATACAGGCCCCACACATTCCATCCGACCTCATATTTTATGCCTTCAATTTTCACCTTAATGATTTTTTCTAACACATTCAAACTAAGGAACACATTTTTCTTCTATGCCATCAGCCCCTCATAAACTACCATTTCCTCAGATTCAATATCATCAATATTTTACTCTATATTGGTAGTATCATCATGTGAAGATAGTAATTGTACCTCTGTACAAGGAGTAGTAAGAAGTTGAGAATCCAGTTTTTCCTCAGGATTGGGTGTACCTGTACGTGTAGATGGTCATTATTCCTCTATACTATGAATAGTAGCATGTTCATAAACATATTTTCAGTCGATATTGAAAGAACGTTCATGTGAATAATTAATTACATATATAAGTGGTTTATCATTTAATTTATATTACATATTAGTAGGATCTAATGGTTAATAGCAGAGGTTATCATGATTTATATTATAAAAACATATCCTAAATGTTGAAAATTATTTTTAAAAAATGATGAAAGGAATTGATCCCTCTGTCGACAATCCAAATCCCTTAATTGTGGTACCCATTGACATAAATACCATTTTTTATATTGGGAATTCTATAAAATGATCGTGATGTCCCCACCAAAGGGTCATCCTTAATTGAGTTTTTATCTGACCTTTCAGGGGTTTCAGTCGATAAAAGAACAATTGAACACTTTCATTTTGTGGGATATGGAACATAAAATACTAGTATTGCCTATGATTCCATTATAAACAGTTCATCGTTTTATAAGTCCATAATAAAATCAAATTTCATAAATCCCAATTCATCTATTTTAAAAACACTTCTATTATCAACCCACTTTCATTGAAAAATCATTACATGGAATATTTTATAATTCGACTCCCTTATTTAGTGATGATGCAAAAGTATGACTTATTCACGTATATTGATTTTATATCCTTAGTATAAGAAATAATTGTCACATCATCTAGAAGTGTAACTACAATATTTTTAGTGGTACTATCTTCATCCTTTTCATTTATATAGAACATATAACCATTAATTATATAACAATGGTAATATAATACACACACATAGTCCTCCGACTTGATATCAAATTCATTCTAAAATTGAATCTTGATTTTCATCGAGATGATTAAAAATATGGTCCCAAAACCATCCGATAAAATTTTGATTATGTGTATTTGATATCCAACTTTTACCCCTTGATGGATTCAAGTGGCTAATAATTTATTTATAGGTTTCAATATATTGGGAACCCTCCACACTATTATGAAAAATGTAAATGTGGGCCTTTTCCCAATCTGTTATTGATTGTGACAACATATCATCCACATATTCTTTAATCGAAAATCCACACAATGTGACGATATTTTGTCAGATCAATGCTTTCCACACCAGAAAGGTTTTTGGTACATAATTAAATAGCCTCCTAAAAAATATATCACTCAGAAATATAACCCTCCTTCCGACTTATATTTTTTAAATTCCCATTGTAAATATTTATATACTGTTCAATGGGGTATATCAATCTATAGTGTACAAGACCACATAGTTGAATCTATCTCATCATGTTAACCATCAAATGAACTATTATATCAATGAATGTTTGTGGGCAGAACATTTAAAATCGACGCAACATGAAGACAATTTCTATTTCCATAGTGGAAAATTTTTCCACATCTATACCATTACTTCATTTAGCTTTGAGAAAAAATAGACCATGTTTAATGTTTAGTATACACTCTTGAAAAAATAGTACATAATGTTATACAAATTTGATATTTCATCAAAACAAGGCAGTCATGTGATTTCAAACCCTTTAACTTTAAACCATTTATTGATGCGATATTATTGATATTTTATAAATACCCCTTTGGAACCTTTATGTCATTCAATATGTTAAAAAAGGATATCTCTCTTTCCTGGATAGAGTGTAAGAAGCTTTAGGAAGAAATTTTAGTCTTTCACCCATCACTAGCACCAACTCATCTCATATTCCCAATTTAACCATGTCCAACCTAGCCTTTATTCTATCCTTTCTTTTTCTATGTGTACATAGAAATGTGTTGATGACACTATCACATACATTTTTTTGAACATGCAGAACATGAAGAAAATTCCTGACGTACAAACAATTCCAGTATTCTAATTCAAAAAATATTTTTTCATTTTCCAACTTGATTTCACAAGGTTTTTCAAAAATGGATTTCCAATTATTGTGTCCAAAAATTTTACCTTCTCAAATAATTGATCACCTATCAGTAGAAAAAATGTTTTATGTTCTTAAAAACATCCATAAAAAGATGTTATCCATGATCAGTACTTTAGTCTTCGGGGTAGAAATATATGATTTCCTAAAAACCTGGTTTTTATGGAAAGCTTAATCCTAATTGACTATGTACCTTGTTAAAAAATGGGACACCATTGAGTTACCTTAATGAAATATCCTAACATTTTTTAATAAGATGGAATTTCATTTATCATTTTTTAAAACATCGATCTATATGTGAATTATTCATTTCTATAAGCATAATACAATGTAACAAATCAATCCCACAATAATTTCAAATCATCGATCAATGGAGCCAAATAAATATCAACATAATTACTCAGTCATTTTTGTTCTGATATAAACATAGAGAACACAATTTATTTTCATTTCATGTATAGATACAAGGGAAGGTTATAAGTTATCAACATAACCAGCCATGTACTAAGAGTGGTGCTTCTAAAACCAAAAGGATTCACTATGTCTGTAGATAATGAATGAAATAGGTTTCTCAGCTCGTTTCCAAATTCAAGATACTCATGATCAATTTTCTTCCACTAATGAGTGTCTTTTGGGTGTCATAGCATCCCATCATTATTTATTTTATTTCTATGCTAGGTCAATTTCCCTGCAACATCCTCACTACCATAAACGATTTTAAACCTGGGAATGATTGGAAATTACCCCACACCATTCGTAGAACTAGATTTATCTATCATGTATCAAAAAGTTACACATTTTTGGAATTCTATAATTTATTTTTTTCACTTTTAGAAATAGTATACAGACATTCAGGCATGCACATATTCTTTAAGAGATCATACCCATCAAGCTTTCATTATTTTGACATCGTATGTTCAGGGTCAAGTGCTCATTATCTTCTTGAATCATATATTTTTAGAGAGAAACAAGTTCCCTATTACTGGAATCACCCCATATATTTCTGGAATTCAAATTATAAAGCTTCAGTATGGATGAAAATGCTATATATTTAGTGAAACTAGCATACAATGGAGTCTTGAAACACCTCTTTATCTTCTCAAACAATTTTTTCCAATTCCAATGTTATTCTTCAACCATCATTATCATTTCTTCAACACAATCATCATCATCATTCACATTTGTAATCACATCCTAGATATGGTCTTCTTTATTTTCCACACCTGTAATCATATCAGATGATCCATAAAAAATAGTTTTATCCCATAATCTATCTACATTCACTTTCTCCGATGTTTTTTCCAATATTTATAACATCAATCTATTCTGTGATAGATCAAGTGTTCTTAAAACTCTTTTGGACTATTTATTATTGAATAAAAATAGCGTAAACATGGAAAATGGATTTGAGAAGTGACATATGCATGAAAATTTTCAAACTGGATGAAGGATTTCACTCTATCTTCATACTCTTTGTATAACGATAGGCATAAATCCTTTATCTATTTATATCCATATTGTTAGATTCTATAATATTTATATTTAACAAAATAAATACACAAAAGGTTCCTTTCAAATCAGGGGAAATCAACATTTGAATAAAAATTATTATTGATTTTTTTCCTGAGACTCATCCCATTAGAAGATAAAAAAACTAGAAAGAAGATGTAATTTTAGAGGTATACCCTAATTTAAACAATGTAGGTGATGTTCGATGAAAAGTAGGTTTAGTATCTACAATGTGGTTAAACATTATTTCACCAGTTTTTTGTGTGACGTCATGATGGATATCCTGTGGGTTGGATATAGTTATTAACATACCCTAGACATGGTATTATTACAAATATACTTGTCTTCCCAATATAATGTAAAGCCTTCACTAATTATATAAAAATCTAAACATAAAATATTATGGGAAAACTACCTTTCAAATGACCTTTGAATTTTTTTATAAAATCAGACATGAAATCCCCTTATGAATTTTTTTTACACAAATACAAATTTTAAATAAGAAACCATTTTTAAAATAATCCAATCAATTCCAAGAACTCATTAATAGAACAAAAAATCATATTTTTAAGGAACTATTGGAAACATCATGACCCAACAGACATGTTTGTTTAAAATGAGCGACAACACCCTATATTTTAAAACCATTTTTTAAAACAACACACAACCCTTGTTAAAATGAAACCACTATTAAATACTCTTTAAAAACATTCACACCACTCTATAAAATCCAATCGGGAGAGATGAAAAACACTTTTAATGAAATGTAAGACCAGGAAAAGTGTTTAAATCATTTTAAAGATGTTTAAAAAATATGATAAATACATATAAAATTCTAAGAAACATTTTGATACAATAGAATCATATTAAATGAGACACTTAGTCATTTTCACAAATACATGAATCCCGATATTGAAAATCTATAACAGAAACATGAATAAAAAACAAAAAACACTTTATAAAATATAATGCTATTAAAGTTTTACACAAGATCCAAAATATAACGCTAAACCAAAAATAAATTGATACAAATCTCAATTGAACCCTTTTTTAATCCCATTAATAATAGCTTCAAAATTATTTATTGGGTCCTATCACTAAACATGAGCCATGACCAAATGCCCATGGGAGGTCTATTACACACTCATGGTATCATCCCATTCCAATTCCATAACCAATGAAAATAAATATACATCAAATTATGTCATTATTTTTTGAAAAAACATTAAAATATCCCAATGGTGAGATGTCTCCCTAAAATGGTATGTGACGACATACAGACGTCATCTTAGGATTTCCTTATACTTTTCTGAGTAATATCCTCATAAGAATCATATGTTTCTACCATACTAGGATGGAATCATCTCATAAAACCTATCTAAAAAGAAAAAATATATAATGAAAGGAGTATGCGAACAAATGTGACTAATTAAGGATGAATCATATCATCGATTATTAATAAAATATACTTAAAACACATTATTGGGTTGAAGAGGGAAACTAGGTGAAATAAACTCATAGATATAAATGATAGAAAATGTGGGATAATATAGGACTCCCCCTCAAAAAAATAATTGGGGTAAAATAGTAATTTTACCCTTTTAAATGTCCCATTGACAATTTGGTGGTCATCCAGTAACAAGCTGGTGGCAATATGCCGCTAGCTACCAGTAACCCAACCACCTAAGGCCCACTATAGTGCCCTCTTTAGACTTCCCATTATTGAATGGGTTTTTTAAAATTCCATTAATTTTTATTGAGAGGTACCCTTCATTGGAATCATAATTTTAAGTAAAATAAAAAATTATACCATCCATAGAAATAAAAATTCAAAATTTCTGTAAAATTTGAGACCCGTATAGACAAGGGTTCTTAAAACCTCTAAACAATAACACTACCCATAAAAAAATCATTTTTTATCATCCTACCAATGCTAATGGAATTCTATTGTTATTAATTCCAATAAAAATTAGAACCATCAATCCATTAATGTTAGACATGCATCTAGAGTGTAAATTTAAATTAAAGGTGCTTAAAATACCAAAAATGCAGTCCATATATCAAAACCATTATCAAAACACTGATACAAAATTTACCCACACTAATTTATCTCATGAAACCGAAGAATTTTCCTTAAAATAATCATTTGTTCCACGGTGCACCACACCGTAGGTCCATGAAAAAAAAAGACAAATCTGAGATATGGAACCCTCAACTATTAGATTATCCTATCAATAAAAATTTATAACACACCAATGACATGATCAGTATTGTTTTTTATAAGAACAACTCTGTAAATGTGAGAATACTAGTTCTAATTATCTTTTCATAGTTCCATGTCAAAATTAATTCATACCAACAGTCCAAAAAATAGGCACACATACATTGAATTTCCCATAAAAATACTTTCATTACCAACAAAACATTCACTTCATGTCCCAAAAGGCATTCCCGACACAATTATTATCCCACCAAATCCAATTCCACTTGAGAGTATAAGTGAAACCTCCTCAACATGACCCACAAAAAAACACTCAGTTTCCCCCAACGAAGCATGACATAAAACACTTTATTATGATTCCATTACTCCATTAGTCAACTTAATATCATTCCAATATATCCACTAAGGATTCAATATAATATCCATTATAATACCATGGTTGATTCATTAATAAACCAAAAATATCATCATGCTCTTCCATAAGTGATGATGCATCACAACTATGATATAGGCTTGAATTACTTCAATTCCCATCATAATCCCAAATCTGGCACACATACTCAATGAATTGACATTTATAAATTTTATAAATATATGAATCTAGACAAATGATTATACATTTTTTGATGGCTATTATAATCTCATTATGATTGTGCAATGGTTGGTCTCACAAAACCACTACCATACCCCCATGAGATCACACCACCCGCAAGCGATATAACACTTCCCAATATTGTAGTGTCATTATCATTAGTAAAACCCAATCTTCAAAACCCATATCCATCTGTTCCACCATTATGAATGGACATGACCACCTCACTTATTCATGAGCATTAACACGAAACAATAATCATTACTTATCACTACTTACAGGTACACCTTTCATGATACTTTCAAAAATCAAATAATAATGGGGTTCATTCCCTAAAATGACTAAGAGAACACTACCCACCATATTTCCTAAATTAAATCACTCCATAAGTGAAACATAAATTAGTTACACTATCAAATAATAATTTCATCTTATAATCCAAAATCACATACTATCAACCTCAAACAATAGGAGTCCATGGTGATCATATCATGATCTATACATAGGTTAAACGTCCCATGACAGTCGATCCATTTCTTGAATCTCCTCTACTATAGAGTGATTTTTCCAATTTTGATTCCAGACCTATGAAATTATTCCTACCTATATTCACAGTTCTCATTGCTCCTGAGGGAAAAATGACCTAACACTAATTAAAAACTCAATAGGAATAACATTAAACTATTCTCTATACCTCAGTATTGATGATCATAGTGGGGTACAATATCATACCACTAGATCATACATTCAGAATCACAATCCTAGGAGTATCATAGTACCAAAACTAGTCTTGTATGCCATATAAGAACATACCTTATATTTAGAGGATTGTCTATAGAAATAGGCTCTGGAAGCAGTTCCAATAGTAGTAGCAGTGGAGGCAACAGAGTGGTTTCCCCTAGTGGTGGGGTTTGTAGAGAAGGTGGGTTCATATCCAATGAGGGTTTTATGGAAGATGTGTGGTTCAAAATTGGAGGTGGGTTCTCGGTGGAGGAGGTGTTCGTGGAAAAGGTGGGGTTCAGCGGGCGGAAGAGGTGGAGTTTGTGATAGAGGAGGGGTTTACGGTGGTGGAGTGATTCATAGTGGAGATGGAGGTATTTGTGGTGTCCAATGAGGGGTATAGGAAGATGAGGGGTCCCTGGCACATGAGGGTTCAGTGGTGGAAGAGGAGGGGTCGAGGCAGAGAATGTGTCGGTGGCAGTAGAGGAGTGGTAAGGAGGGGTAGAGGTTGGCTTCCATGAGAGATTGAGGGACGAAAGGGAATAAGTCCATTATTAGGGTTAATTTTTAAAATCATATAATGATGTTATTAGAACTAGTTAAAAAGTGATGATAATGATATGTTTTATAAGTGATAAAATAGAATTCACTGATAAAACATCTCTTTATCAGCACTAAAAAATCATTAATAAAACGTTTCTTTACCAACACTGAAATTATAGGTCTAATGAAGACATCATTTATGATTTCTTTCTAGTGCTTATAAAGGCCTATCATTATTATTGATAAAATCCCACTGATAAAGCTATAATGTTTGTAAATTATTTATATTATTATATATTTTTATAAAATTTTATTTATAAAAAAAGAATATTTTTTTATATTTATAACTACAAATTAATATATTTAATATTTCTATTTAATTATATAATAAATATATTTTTATAATTATATATATATATAATAATAGAAATATTATAAATAATCATCTATTTATTTATAATTATAAAATTATAATAAATATAATAAAAATATTTATAATTATATATAATAAATGTATTTAATAAATATATTTATTATATATAATTAAAAATATATTTATTATATTTATTACTATAAATATATATATGTGTGTGTGTGTAATTTGTTATAAAATTATAATTACAATATTTTCTAAATTTATAATGAAAAAAATATACACAATCAAATACATTTATTTATAAATTTTAATAAAATTTAAAAAAATAGTTATAGTTATAATTATTAACAAATATAGATATAATTAAATTATTTTAATATTATAAGTAACATATTAATTATATATATTTATAATATTATAATTATAATTAATACTATTATTATATTAAATATATATAATAAACAAGATTAGTTATTATATTTATAATGATAAAAATATATATAATAAATTTATTTCTTATAAAATTATAATTATATATATTTTATTTATTTATAAATATTTTGTATATGTTTATAAACATATTAATTTAAATATATAAGAAATAATAATAATATTATTTTATATTTATTTAATTATATGTAAATATTAATAATTATAAGTATAAATAAATAAATAAATATTTATAATTATAAAATTATAATAAATATATATTAATTTGTAGTTATAATTATATATATATATATTAAAAAAATTATAAAATAATAACAAATATATATATTATATTTATAATATTATTTATATATATAATTAACATATTTATTATAATTTTAAAATTATATATATTTTTATTTATAATTAAAATAATTTTTATCTTTATTTGACCCTAATGGCCCAAAGGCCTTATTTTTAATTCTATTATGGATAATCGACCTTTTAAGGGTTGAAGGGGAACCTGTACATGACCCGTAGGCCCAAGGCACAAGGCCCGACAAACCTGCAATACATGACCCAAAGGCCCAGAGGCATACCATGCCCAATAGATGACCCGTAGGACAAGCCCACTTGAATTTCCCCTCCCTAGCTTTCTACGTCCTTCATCACCTATCTACCCACCTTGCATTGCTGATCAGCTAGCATTTACAAAGCTACGCGGTGCCTGATCTCGATGGTGGTTTCCATACCCCCTCATTCTTCCAATCCGGTTAGCTATGCACCTGGTGGCTGCTACTCCTCTTTCTCTGATCCTCTTCTGGGGCATGTTCTATGTGAACTGGGCTACTCCATGGTCTACATGACACAAAGGCCCTGTGGCCCGAAATCCTTTGATGACCCGAAGGCCCTGAAGACCCATAGGCCCAAATCGGTGGCCCAAAGACCCAAAACGGGTGAATACAGTACCGAACAACTACTGATACAGTGAATATATTTATAAATATTTGTATTTAAATATATATATATATATATATATAATTGATGTAGCTATTGTAATTATTTAAATACATATATATTTGTTATCATAATTGTAAATAAATATATTAGAGGGAGTAGGATGACATAGGTTAGAACACCTCTCTCTATGTACGACAATTAGTGTTCGTCGTGGCCTTGGATCTTCCTTCTTTCCAGTGGTTTGTCACCACAATTCATCATGACATTTGTTTCTCGATCGAGATCCTCACCAGAGGTCATGATCCCGATATTTTTTTGGTTTCATCAAGACATTTGGATATCAGTACAAACCCTCTAGATCATCGTCGGAGTTTCAATTTCGTCCCAAATTTTAGTTATCGGTCCAGATTTGCAATGGTGGTAACGAATTCATATACGTTTTCATGTCACGGTCAATGTTACTGATGCAGGAAAGCATCTCCATTCACATCCTTTTGTTTACACACTTTTGCTGGTGCTGATCCACGTCCTTGTTGTTCGATTCTTATCAGAGGCAAGTCGCCTGATTTTCTGCACCGAGGTTCTGTCCAGAGTGACCACCTTCACTCTGTAGGGAGGTCTCTCATTCCACGGTTCATCTGGTTGACATGATGTTACCTGTTATGGAAGTAGTTTCTAAATCCTTTCTGGTCTGGGGGTAGTTTGATTCATATAGGTTTGTCGCATCATGATTGGCATGCGCTAATTCTTATCTAATGAGCCCAGATCCTCATGGTGTTCCACCCATTGCTTATGGTGACGAAATTGAGGATCATGATGGGGTGGGAAAGAAATAATTCTCGATCTATAAGGGTTTGTATGCCCCTCCAATATGTCATATGGGTATTGTTTCACACATCATGTAAGATGTTTCTTCTATTATAGAGCATTTTAAGCTAGGTGAGCACTCTATAATAGCTCATCTTATTCTACCAAGGCATGTTTCTGAAAATTTAAGATTTAACAGTGAAACTCTCAAAATATGGGGGTTCTCATCAGGGAAGTGTGTTCCATTGAGGTGTGGATTCTTTCTTATTCTCTTCCCCTTCTATGAGATGAAGATATGGGCATAGGGATTTGAATAAATCTCACTCACACCAGGTATTCTTTATATCCATGAAGGGGTTATGAACATTAATTTGCTTGAAGCCAGGAAGCCTTATGCAGAACTATCAGAAAGGATTTAGGGTCATAACTAGATTTTATGGAATCCTAGGATACTTTATGATATTCTATTGTATATTGGAGTTCAAATAAAAATTGACAAAGAAACAAAGATATTGATATTTGGACATATTTCCCGATTTTTGGTTGAAGTTGATTTCTATTACACTTTGGTGGATCATGTTCTTCTCTTTACTGATCTTGATGATATTTATTTGATAATCCTATATGACAAAATACCCACAAAAAAATTAGTATAAAAGGTAATTGGATATGACATTTTGATTTGTAGGAAATCTGTTTTCTATGATTTTCGCTCCCTATGCGGGCATGATTCTAAGATGTATTTCAATAAAAAAAATGAAGCCACCCATGTTGGTGGGTGTGATCATGATTGGGATGAAAAAACATCAAACGATGATATTGGGCATGTAATGATTGTCCAAACACAGGTGGATACTGATCTCGATCCTATTTTGGAGACTCCTGGCAATGGGAGTGATGGGGTTGGACAACCAGATGGATCATCAGGATAACTTCTAGGTGACACTTGGTGAGTGGAGGAAGGGGGTACATCTATTCTAAACATTCAATGAACTGGTAAAAAGAAATTATGATATGATAATGTTGTTGCGGAGAAGAATGTAGGGTAGGGATGTTTGGATCAAGCTTCTTCAGAATCCACAGATATTGTTATCAGAAAATTTGATAATAAACATCCATCACCTATTACGGATAGAATGGAGTTAATAGAGCATGAGAATAGGGTTAAAGATGAGGAAACTGATTCTTCACATGTTACTGATGACTCTATAGAGAAAACCCTCCCTGAACTAGTGGGGGATTTGTAGAAATGTAAACATGGATGCGAAGGCGGCATTCGAAAAACCAAGGACCAGAATGTGGTAGAGATGATTGGGATAAGTGTGGTTGGACTACTAGGACTTCTTCTAGGGATCTAACTTTGTATTAGATTAATCTCATGGAAAAGTACTCTGTGGTTTTCGGTCAGATGAATTCACAGTCAAAATTGGAATCTGTTGATGATATCTCTAATCAGGATTATAGGGATGACCCAAAATCAACGAATTTATAATTTTATTCTTTGGAAGAGGAATTTTTCTTTGTTTCATGTACCCTCTCCTTGTCACCAATTTTCATTTATTTTTTAATTATTTCTTGTAGGAGAAGGTTCTTCTAACTCATAAACCTTTTTGGTAAAAATAAATATATTTAAAATTTTTTATATATAATTAAAATAGTATATTTATAAATCTAAAAAACATAAAATATTTAATATATTTATTTGTAATTTTATAAGTGTTTACTATAATAGGCTTATTGGCATGAAATGAATGAATCATATACCTAGAAAAGTACATAGATAATAAAAAATGAGTCATCACATATGGACAACATCAATAATAATAATAAAAAGTATGTAACATATAAATGAACATTAATTCATGATGAATACATTAAATATACACCTCAATTATACACAAGAATCAATATATTTATTAAAAAAATTCATTGGAAACACAATTTCCTTTATACATTTATTTACTTATTTATAATTATAATTACAATTTTATATATTTAAACTATATTTATATATAATTATGATTATATAATGATAAAAATAAAATTATAATTAAATAATTATAAATATGTTTATATAATTATCAATAATAAATTTTTTATAATCTTTTAATTGCATAAATATAAATTTATAATCTTATAAATTATTTATTAAAATCATTATATATATATTTGAATTATTAAAAAATTTACATTAATTGTAAAAATGATTTTTTATTTAATGTGAATAAATAAATATTTTTTGTATGTAAATATAATAATTTTATATAAGTGAATAATATTTTTTAATATAAATTTTTATCAGTGCTAGGAATAACTCTTGTAAAGAGATGATTTATTAGTGCTTTATTCAAATCTGATAAAGATCCCCTTTTTATTAGTGCATTTTTCCAAGCACTAATAATGTATAGAACATACGTTGTGCAGAATTGTGGTAGTGAGTTTTTATTTTTATTTCATTTAAATAAACAAAACAAATAAAAAATGTTGTTTAATAAAATATATGGGGTAAAAAATTTGACCCATACAACTACTGGGGGTGATAAGGAATATAAACCTTCAACTTCTCAGAAACCCTTGATTATCCATTCCAATCCTCACATGCTTCATTTATTTATATTCAAATAATTGATATTTAATTATAATATCTAATATAGTTAATAGACATATAAATTTATAAATACACACTATGTAGTATTTACATGTTGTGTATACTAACAGAATAATCAAGTATATACCTTAACATATTTAATAGAAAGTTATAATTAGAACACACAAGGCATATAATCAGTACATTACATGTAGCTAATGAAAATAAAAATAAAAATGAGAATGGGTAATATAGGATTTTTCATAATCTGTGCATTTTGATGATGTCTTTTGATAGAGAGAACACATACCCAAGACCATAGGGGGGAAGTTGTTTCCACTCTATGAACCACTATACGTGGCCAATATTTTTATTATCAATGGGGTTTCCATCAAGTTTATGAGGGAAAGGAGGGGTCCTTTAGTAACCACTCCCCTTCGTCTAAATGTGTTGAAGGTGAAAATGTGTGCTAATTGGGTGCTTAATGTCCTCTAAATCATCTGGTTAGATCTCTATAATACAAAATAACAGAAAATTTCCATGAAATCCTTTCAAAGTTGTTAATTTATTATCTGAGTTATCTGAATGGAGTGGATATTTAATGTCAATGAAACCTTAGTGTTTTTTGTCTCCTAAAATTTATCTTAGAATAATTTATTTTCTAAAGTATTTATTCACAATAATTAGGCTCCATAAAATATCATATTAATTTTTCAAAATGTTTTATAACTATTTTAATTTTCTTATTACCAAAATATTCCTCATTTTTATGAACTCTATCATACATTAAACAAGGTTTAAAGCCTTTATAATAATTCATGTTTGTCTAACAGGATCCTAGTGAATTTTGTCATCATAGATAGTAAATTCTTAAATAAATTAAAGTTAGGAGGACAATCCCCATTAAACGGTTTATCATAGAATGCCGTAATTTTTCATTATTTTTTTCACTCAATTTCTCTGTATCGATGATACTCTACTGGATAAGATTAAAATTTCACAAGATCATATTGAAAAAAAAATCATCTCTAGTTTAATAATACAGTAATTTGGTTCAATAAATTTGTATATTGATGTTATCCTATGTTACCAAATTAAAATAATGAAGGGAATGAAAAATCCAAAAAATTATATAACAAGAATTAATCTACTTTAGATAAAAACTCTTTCAACTTATTCATCGACAGAAATTCCTAAATTAGGTAATAAGCTAGTTCCAAGGTGTGAAATAAATGTGTTATTCTCTTAACTAACTAACAGGGTAGTTTGTTGAAAAAAAGGTCGATCATACTGGGAGGAAGTGTTAAAATCATGAGTTGGGAAGTTTTCTTGGATTAATATAGTGATTAATTTGTGAGGGGAATAAATTGAAACATCATGGAAATTATATAAAATTATAATAATAGAAAATGGAATAAAGGAATAAAATGAAAAAAGTGTGACAGTTTCGATGTCACATAAGGTTTATTATAAAAAAAGTTCATTTGTATTTCAAATTATTTATAAAATTTGTTAACTATAGGGATTCAGTATATTTATTGATTATTGGATTGATTAAATTTGACTATGAATTTTATATATAAATATATTGGATGGTGATTAATCACCCATAACTATATTTTTACCAAAACCCCAAAAAATATGAAATGACCACACCCAATGGTCATAGGATCACAAGCTCAAACACCTTGAATTTTAATTTTTTTGTCATTTTTGGTATGATTTGACACAATCCATAAATTAATATTGGAAATTGATAAAATAAATTATGAAACTAAAATATTAACAGAAATATTTTTTAACAACTAGGACATGATGATAGCACATACACCCCACATTGAGATGGTCATCGGGTCTTGGCACACTAGGATGAACCAGTTTCCCTACAGACATATGGTCCCCAACATAGGATCTTCCCATGCTTCCAAATGGGCCATTAGACTAATGACAATCCCATATGGGACAATAGGTTTATTCATTATTCTTTTTCATCATTCACACACATTCTATAACATAACCTATGATTTTAGTCATACTAATCAATACTATAAGAGAACACTACTATAAAAACGGGCTTTATCAGTGCTCAAAACAGGCGTTATCAGCGCTAAAAAAGCACTGCAAAGATCAACACTGATAAAGGGGGGGGGGGGTCCCCTTGATCAGCTCTTGTTTAGAGTTGATAAATGTGGAATTTATCAGTGCTTTTTTACCACTAATAAAGGAAGCCTTTATCAGCACTAAAAAAGCGCTGATAAATGCCCTGTCTACTGCAACAAAAATATCTGCAGCAGTACACCCAAACAGTACTTGCAAAAAATTCAGCAACTCAATAAGTATTCAAATACAAAATTAAAACATAAATCATAAGCTAATTACACCAAGTATACCCATACACCATTAACACATAATTCATAGTTTAATTAAATATAGAAATAATTCTCTAATTCAAGGGGTTAGGGGGCTGTTCAGGGTTTTGGGGTGGCTGTCCAAGGGGGGTAGGGGGTGTCCGGGGGGGGGGGGGGATTGAGGTTTCCAGGGGAAAAGCGATGTCCAAGGGGGTGAAGGGGGGGGGTCAAGGAGGTTGGGGGTGTTCAAAGAGGGTGGTGGTGTTCAGGGGGTGGGGGTGTCTTGGTGGTGGGGTGGTGTCTAGGGGTGGGGGGCTTTATAGGGGGTGGGGGCGGTCTGGGGGGTTGGTGGGGCTATCCAAGGTGGTCGGGTGGTGTACTGGGGGGTGGGATGGGGGTGTCCGGGGGGATATGGGTGTCCAGGGGGTGGTGGGTGTCCAGGGTGGTTGGCGGGGGGGGGGGGGGGGGTTCAGGGTGTTTGTGGGGCTGTCCAGGGGGGGTGGGGTGGTGTCCAAGGAGGGGGGGGGGGGGTGTCCAGGTGGGGGGGTGTCCCGGTGGGGGGGGAGGGATGTCTATGGGGTGTCCATGGGGGTGGGTTAGTGGCCAGGGTGCCGGGGGGGGGGGGGGGCTTTCTAGGGGGTGTGGGTGTCCGAGGGGGGGGGGGGGGGGGGTCCAGGGGGTTGGTGGGGCTATCCAAGGGGTGTGGGATGGTGTCCAGGAGGGTGGGGGTGACAGTCCATGGGGGGGGGGTGTCCAAGGGGTTGGGGGTATCCAGGTGTTGGGGTGGTGTCAAGGAGGGGTGGAGGTGCCGTCCAGGGGGGTGGTGGTTGTCCAGGGGTGGGGGCGATCTGGGGGGTTGGTGGGGCTGTCCAGGGGGGGTGGGGTGGTGTCCAGGAGTGTGGGATGGGGGTGTCCGGGGGGATCAGGGAGTCTAGGGGGTGTGGGTGTCTAGGGGTGGGGGAGGTCCAGGAGGTTGGGGGTGTCCAAGGGGGTGTGGTGGTATCCAAGGAGGGGGGTGTCCAGGTGGGGGGGGGGGGCTGTCTATGGGGTGTCCAGGGGGGTGGGCTGGTGTCCAGGGTGTCAGGGGGATTTCCAGGGGTGGGGGTGTCTGGGGGGGTCTAGGGGGCTCATGGGGCTATCCAGGGTGGTGGTATGGTGTTCGGGAGGGTGGGGGTGGTCGTCCATGGCGTGGGGGGTGTCCAAGGAGGTGGGGGTATCCAAGTGGTGGGATGGTGTCAATGAGGGGTGGGGGATCCGTCTAGGGGGGTGGTGGTTGTGCAGGGTGTGGGGGTGTCTGGGGGGGGAGGGCTGTCCTAGGTAGGGGGCTATCCATGGGCGTGTCCATGGGGTGGGGGTGTCCAGGGGGTTGAGGGGGATTTCCAGGGGGTGGGGGTGTCTAGAGGGGAGGGGGTGTCCAGGGGGTGGGTTGGTGTCCAAGGGGGTGGGGTTGTTAGGGGGTTGGTGGGGTTGACTCATACACGTCACAAAGGACTCGTGTATAATTCTCTTAAAGGATCAAAATAATCCGAATGCGTTTGGTTGGATTTCAGCAGGTCAGTTGTTGTTTTCACTTAATATTGTGTCCATTTTAAACAAAAGAGAGAACCTTTGAGTGATATCTACCACAACGTTCCTCAGATTGATGTGGGGATGATCTTTACATGTCACAAAGGACCCTTGGATTGTTATCCAAAAGGATAAATACAATTCAAATGCGTTTGGTCGGATTTCAGTAGGTAATTTGTTGTTTTTTAACTTAAAATTATGTCCATTTTAAACAAAAGAGGGACCCTTTCAGTGATACAGGCCACACCATGCCACTAATTAAAGAAGGGATGACTCATACACGTCACAATGGACACATGGATCATTATCTTAATGGATCAATACAATCTGAATGTGTTTGATCAGAAATCTGTAGGTTAGTTGTTGTTTTTACTAAAAAATCTGTCCATTTTAAACAAAATAGAGACCCATTGAGTGATAACAACCACACCATGACTCATATTGAGGCGGGGAAGACTTGTACATGTCACAAAGGACCCGTGGAACGTTCTTCTAAAGGATCAATACAATCCAAATGAGTTTGGTCAGATTTCCATAGGTTAGTTGTTTCTTTCACATAAAAATCTGTGCATTTTAAACAAAAGAGAGACCATTTCAATGATACCAGCCACATTGTGCCTCAGATTGAGGCGGGGTTGGCCCGTTCATGTCAAAAAGGACCCGTGGATTATTCTCCTAATGGAACAATACAATCCGAATGTGTTTGGTTGGATTTCAGTAGGTCGGTTGTTGTTTTCACTTAAAATTGTGTCCATTTTAAACAAAAGAGAGACCCTTTGAGTGATACTGGCCACACCATGCCTCAGATTGAAGCATGGATGACTAATACATGTCACAAATGACCATTGGATCACTCCCCAAAAGGATCAACACAATCCTAATGTGTTTGGTCAGATTTCCGTTGGTCATTTGTTGTTTTCACATAAAAATCTATCCATTTTAAACAAAAGAGAGACACTTTGAGTGATACCAGCCACACCATGACTCAGATTGAGACAGGTTTTACCCTTACACATCACAAAGGACCCTTGTATCCTTCTCCTAAAGTATTAATAAAATCAAAATGTGTTTGGTAGGATTTCAGTAGGTCAATTGTTGTTTTGACTTAAAATTGTGTCCATTTTAAGCAAAAGAGAGACACTTTGAGTGATACATGCCACACCATGCCTCAGATTGAGCCGGGTATGACTCTTACATGTCACAAAGGACCCTTTAATCGTTCTTCTAATGTACCAATATAATCAGAATGTGTTTGGCCAGATTTCCGTTGGTTAGTTCTTGTTTTCACTTAAAAATCTGTCCTTTTTAAACAAAAGAGAGACCCTTTGAGTGATACCGGCTGCACCGTGCCTTCGATTGAGGTGGGGATGACTTTTACACGTCACAACAGACCTTTGGATCGTTCTACTAAAGGATAAATACAATCCGAATGCATTTGTTTGGATTTCCGTTGGTCAGTTGTTGTTTTCACTTAAAATTGTGTCCATTTAAAAAAAAGAGAGACCCTTTGAGTGATACCGGCCCCACTATTCCTCAGATTGAGGCAGGGATGACTCATACACGTCACAATGGTCGAGTGGGTTATTCTACAAAAGGATTAATACATTCCGAATGCATTTCGTCAGATTTCAGTACGTCAGTTGTTCTTTTCACTTAAAATTGTGTCCATTTTAAACAAAAGATAGACCCTTTGAGTGATACCGGCCACACCGTGCCTCAGATTGAGGTAGGGATGAATTTTAAATGCTAAAATGGACCTTTGGATTGTTCTCCCAAAGGATAAATACATTCTTAAGGCGTTTGGTCAGATTTCAGTAGCTCAGTTGTTTTTTTGAGTGATACTGGCCACATCGTGCCTCGGATTGATGTAGGGATGAATCTTACACATCACAATGGACCCGTGTATAGATTCCCTAAAGTATCAATACAATATTAATGCGTTTGGTCAGATTTCCGTAGGTCAGTTGTTGTTTTCACTTAAAATTGTGTCGATTTTAAACAAAAGAGAAACCCTTTGAGTGGTACTGACCACACCATTCCTCGGATTGAGTAAGGGATGAATCATACACATCCAAAATGACATGTGGATCATTATACTAAAGGATAAATTCAATTCGAATGTTTTTGGGTGGATTTCAATAGGTCAGTTTTTGTTTTCACTTAAAAATTTGTCCATTTTAAACAAAAGAGAGACCCTTCGAGTGGTGTCGGCCACACCATGCCTCATATTGAGACGGGGATGACTCGTATACATTAAGAAGGACATGTGGATCGTTCTCCTAATGTATCAATACAATCCTAATGTGTTTGTTCAGATTTATGTAGGTCAGTTTTTTTTCACTTAAAAATCTATCCATTTTAAACAAAAGAGACACCCTTTGAGTGGTGCCAGCCACAACCTTCCTTATATTTAGGAGGGGCTGAATCTTACATGTCAAAAAGGACCCATGTATCGTTCTCATAGAGGATCAACACAATCCGAATTCATTTGTTCAAGTTTCTGTAGGATAGTTGTTGTTTTCATATAAAATTGTGTACATTTTAAACAAAGGAGAGACACTTTGAGTAGCACCGGCCACACCATTCCTTAGATTGAGGTAGGGTTGACTTTTCCACATAAAAAAACCCATGAATATTTCTTCTATAGGATCAACACAATCCAAATTCATTTGATTATATTTCCGTCGGTCAGTTGTGGTTTTCACAAAAAATTGTGTCCATTTTAGACAAAAGAGAGACCCTTTGAGTGATACCGGCCACACCATGCCTCAAATTGAGGCTTGTATGACTCATACATGTCACAATGGACCTTTGGATCGTTCTCCTAATGGATCAATATAATCCTAATGCGTTTGAAGGAATTATGTAGGTCAGTTGTTGGTTTCACTTAAAAATTTTCCCATTTCAAACAAAAGAGAGACACTTTGAGTGGTACCGGCCACACCATTCCATAGATTGAGACACAGTTTACTCGTACATGTCAAAAAAGACCCATGTATCATTCTCCTATCGAATCAACACAATCTGAATGCATTTGATTAGATTTTCGTAGGTCATTTGTTGTTTTAACTTAAAATTGTGTCCATTTTAATCAAAAGAGAGACCCTTTGACTGGTATCGGCCACACCGTGCCTCGTATTGAGGAAAGGCTGACTCATAAACGTCACCAAGGACCCATGGATAATTATCCTATAGAATAAACACAATCTGAATGCGTTTTGTCAGATTTCCGTAGGTCATTTGTTGTTTTCACCTAAAATTGTGTACATTTGAAACAAAAGAGAGACACTTTGAGTGGTACCGGCCACACCGTGCCTCATATTGAGGCAGAGTTGACTCATAAAAATCCCCAACGCACCCATGGATCATTATCTTAAAGGATCAACATATTCCAAATTCTTTTGGTCATATTTCCATACGTCAGTTGTTGTTTTCACTTAAAAATCTGTTCATTTTAAACAAAAGAGAAACACTTTGAGTGGTTCATCATTCATGCATATTGTTGGTGCATATCATCTGTTAAAATGGAAAATTTACTCATTGGATAAATGTTGTTTTATTTAATAACACTAAAAATTTTCATATGAACATTTACATACAAAAATGTGTCATCTCTTGATCCCCTTAACCCATCTAAAAATTGACCGCCAATTGTACACATCCCCAAGTCAGATCTTCATGATATTTGTGTACAATATTCCATCAGGTATATGGACCACTCATTTCGGAACAAATATATATAGTCTTGTGAGTATGATGCATTTCGGCAGTCAGAGTACTACTACCAAATATAAAAATAAAAAATTAAAAAATAAATTAAACGAACTAGTAGTTGTTTTTGAAAATACCTCTTTAGGGATGCTAGTTTATTGATGAAAACCAATTTCTTTCATAAATTTACAAACATAATAACCACAATCATTATAGATTGTTTGTTTTCAACACTGCAAAAAAATTGGTCATTAGGATAATAAGTAACTTGTGTTGAGATGTGTTTGGATAGTGAAATTTTATTATATATACCCTAATATTTGTCCAGACGTAGTACTTTCCCGCCTCCTTATGCTTATCCCCTATCCTAATTCCTTTTTTAGATGATAATGATAAACCTCCCTATCATGAAAGAATCATCAGTAAAAGATAATATAAATTATATTACTTGATGTTTAGACCTAAAATGTAGGTTTTAGTTTCTTACAGATTCAAAAACTCCATCATGTGTGGTCGGTTTGATGGATATCCTTGCTTTGAATTCAGAAAATAAATCTTTGGAGTATCCCAGTTCACTAAAATTAGAATCCAATGTTCCCGAAAAACACAAAAAGGAATAATTAATAAATTAAGTGAAAATATAATTTATAAGCTTTAATCATAGAGTTTTACCCTAGCATGGTTGGTATTAAGAATAGTCTATCATCTGTAATCTGGATTTCCAATGTTTTCAGAAATCCGTTCACTATTTCATTCTTTTTTGATGGATCTAATTTCATTAGATGTGATGATGTGGTTTGAGGACTAACGACTCCATGTTTTGGCTCAAGGGAAAATTCGTTCAACTTTTTTTCATATATACGTCTATCAAGAATATAAAATGCATTTAGTCATAATTTTCATATTAGATCAGCTTTTAGAAAATAAATTCATGAAAATATACCTCATATATATATTTACAACTGTGATGCCTATCCAACCATTTTCAAGGATCTCATTTACATTTTCAGCAGTAACGAAATCTTGACTTTCCTCTCTTTATATATTCTTTTAAAAAACCACTATATGACTACTACCACCTCTTAGTTTCGTTTCCACATGAGTCTTCAATGATAGTAAATGTGGATAAATAATAGGTGGTGTTATTGTGCTTTTAGTAGCTCTTTGGGATCAGTTGGTCGATCCTTTAGATGGGTTTGAGCTGACGTTTGTCACCCCCTTCCCTTTATCTGTCTACAATTACATTCATTGGTTCAGACCCTTTTTTCATTAATGGTTTAATGTTTAGCTTGAAAAAATAGGAAATAAATACCTCTTTGTCCGCATGTACTCTTACATGTTGTGATGGCCATGCAATGAATGTCCCAATGGCCATTTCGACAGTATGAATATCATCGTTAGAAAGTGGAATTGGTAGCTCTGCATTTGGATCATGAGCTACAGTAATCTTCACATTCAGATGATCTTTCGGTAGTGGTCTATTATGCAGCATGTCATCTAGGATTTTGAACAATGTATCCCTTGATACAAGGTGATAAGTGGGTGTTGAAAGATATAAATAACAATCATTATCACCCTATAGAAGATAAGTACAAGAGTAGTATCTCCGTTTGTCTGATTCACATATCATGGGAACAATTATTTGAATATTTATTACCACAGCTAAGATATCTCTTTTAGGGGAATGACTTGCATCAAAGCTGGTGGGGGGGGGGGGTGTAGGGCGGGATCTTTATGCGCTTGTTGTCCTGAGCTATGTATTCTCCTTGCTTCCCACCCAAAAAAGCTTCTAGGAACTCTCCCTAACATTGCAATCATTCTTCAATGGAAGCTAGTTTTTCGCTCATTTGTTTCAATGTTTCATTTATATCATCCATTTTTTCCTTCTCAAAATATACTCAGGGTGTCACCCCAAACCCCGCACCTCTAACACAACCGTATTTTTCTGGCTTATTCAAGGCCGTCGATAATAGGTCTGCATCCACTATAAGTGTAGCTGATTCCTGTGACTGTAAAATATTGGAAAATAAGTAATTATTTTTATGTAATAGGAATTTAAAAAAAATCTTTTTATCATCGTGTCATTCTTACACAAATTTCCCACACTTTATGGGTGTCCTCATCTACTAGCTTCCCTTCCTTATTCAAACATGCCTCCTTCCATATCACATGACGTGGGATGGAAGTGTCTTTGATTTTAGACTCATCAATCTATTTACAAACATAGAAAGATAATTATGATGTTTTTTATTGTCACCTAACAATATTACTGTAAATTTAAAATACGCACCATTTTATTTTCTAGTGAAGCGTACCCCATCCTTGCTACATGATAGGGGTATGTTGGTTTTGATGCACATTCCTTATTTTCAATACATATTTTCTGTTTTATAAATGAAGTATTGACAATAAAAGTGATGAATACATGTATCCTCAAACAATGTATTACCACCCACAATGTACATGAAACTTCTAATCCCCACGGCAGCCAATAAATGAATCCCATAATTCTTGGGATATATGGTGAGCATAGACAATGGGTGGGTGCAGGTTTATTTTACCTTTGGAATCATTCAGGTGACATCTTGTTAAAATAGTGCGAAAATATCTATGAATCCTTCCTGAAAGCCTTAGTACATAATCCTTGTGTGAATTGTATACTGTAAATGTACTCTGCAAGAGATTGAGAAGAGTAAGACATAGTTTCATTATTTTATTTTCTAGTAAATTAAAGAAATAAATTCATAATGTTACCATAATCTCTTCCCAGATCACAACCTTCATCCCGGACACAACATGGTACCATGAATCTATGTCAATCGGCACACATTACCGAGTGACAACACCAATGTAACTACTAAACATATCCCTGTGGGGATTCACATGTTGGCCTCATGTATTCCATCCGACATATAATTTGATGCCTTTTCTTTTTTCCTTAAGATCTTTGGATAACATTGTCAAAATACGAAGCACTGTGTTTTCTATGACATCGGTCCTTCATTCCCGACCATTTCATCGATATCAACATAATCTATATGTTCATCTAAAATGGTTTCAATGAAATGTGCTGATGGTTGTTGGATCTCAAAACTAGGAGTAGCAGGAGCCGCAATAGTAGGAGTAGCAGCAACCACAGTAGGAGTAGCAGGAGCCACAACAGGAGCAGCAGCAGGAGTAGCAGCAACCGCAGCAGGAGCAGCAATAGGAGGAGCAGTAGCCGCAGCCTCAGTAGCTTGAGAGACTTGTTCAACCTCAAGGGTAAAAGCATCAAAATGTGCAGAAGTCATTATCTGCAATAGTGGATGAATAATTAATTTAGATTACAGAAATTCATTAATGATAATATAATAACATCAGATAATAAGATCTATATTACACACAAAATATTACCTGTTTATTGATCACTCATTATTTTTTTTCAAAGGATGAAGGGATTTGACACCCCTATCTATTATCCAAATCGCTTCATTGTGGTCTCCTATAACATACAAAAAATTATCTACATTGCGACTACTGCGAAATTATTTCAACGTACCACTGAAAGGATCGTCCTCTACTGAATTTTCATCAGAACCTTCAGTAATTTTGGACGATAACAGAACAATTGACCACTATTATTTTGCGAGATCTAGAACATAAAAAACTTGTACCGCTTGTGATGCCATTATAAACTATTCGCTTTTGTACCCTTCTTTACTAAAATCAACTTTCAGAAATCCCCATTCATCTATTTTAACACCACTATTGTTATCAACCCATTTGCATTGAAACATCGACAATTGGAATGTCATATAATCCAACTCCCATATTAGATTGATAATGCCAATGTATGACATATTTTAATAAATTGGATTTCTATCCTTACTACCATAAACATGCATCACTTCAGCCACTAGTGTAACTCCACTATTTTTCATGGTACTATCTTTATCATGTTCATCTATATAGAATTTATGAACATTAATTACATAACCACTATAAGATAATACATACACAATTGGTACAACGGCTATCCATCAAAGTCATTCTGAAATTGAATTCGGATTTTCATCCAACTTCTTAAAAATATAGACCTGAAACCATCCTATAAACTGTTGATTATGTGTATTTGATAACCATTTTTCAGCCCTTGATGGATTCAACAGACTAAGAATTTTTTTGTGAGTTTCAATATATGGAGCAACCTCGCAACTATTATGCAAAACATAATGGTGGGCCTGCTACCGATATGTAATTCTGATTGTCACAAAATCTCTTCCAGAAATTACCTCACCCTAATTGCGTCCAGTGTGATGATATTTCGGGAGACCAATGATTTCCACATCAGATAGGTATTCGGTTCAAAATTCAATGGATTCCTGAACAATATATCACTCCACTATACAACCCTCTGACTAACATCGATTTTTTACATACCCTTTCAAAATCTTCATATACTGTTCAACATGATATATCCTTCTATAGTGCACAGGACCAAAAGGTCGAATCTCTCTCACCAAGTGAATTATCTAATGAACCATCATATCAAAGAATTTTGGCGGGAAGAACATTTCTAATTCACATAATATGAGGACAATTTCTTTTTCTATAGATGGTAATTTCGCTAGGTCTAAAACTTTGCTACATATAGCTTTAAAAAAGAAACAAAGTTTGGTTAACATTTGACGAACATTCTTTGGAAAAATGAAACGTAATGATATAAGAATTAGTTCTTTCATAAAAAAATGGAAATCATGTGAGTTCAAACCTTTTAACTTAAAATCATCCATTGACACAATGTTCTTGATATTTTATGAATACCCCTATGGAATCTTTACATCATTGATGAAGTTTTAAAACTGATATCTCTCCTCCCTAGAAAGAGTATAAGCAGATGGAGGAAGAAACATTCGATTTACACACTTCATGGGAGCCAACTCTTCTCGTATTCCCGTGTCAACCATGTCCAACCATAACTTAATTCCATCCTTTGTTTTGTCAGGGGCATTTAGTTATGTTCCTATAAAACTATCACATACATTTTTTTCCACATGCATCACATCAAGAAAATCTCTAACGTACAAACAATTCCAGTATAGTAATTCAAAAAAAAAACCAATATCTTTTTCTAATCAATTTTTTTAAGTTTTTTCATAAATGGTTTACCAAAAATATTGTTCACATATTTTACTTTCTCAAACAGCTGATCACCTGTTTGTGGAGATGGTGCTGTGCGTTGTTATGAGCATCTATTAAATGATGTCGTCCAAGATTGGTACTTATGGAGACAAGGTAGAAATCTACGATTTCCTAGAAACATAGATTTTGATGAATGTTTCAACGTAATTTATTTTTTAACTTCTTCTCACACGGGACACCCTTGAGTTAATTTAATTCTATAGCCTGCAAAATTTTCATAAGAAAGTAAATCATTTATTTTTTCACACAACATTGCTCTCAACATGAAGTATTCACATTTATAAGCATCATAAAACATAACACCTGAATCCCACAATAAATTCAAATCCTCAATCAAAGGAGCCATATAATCATCAATATCATTACCTGGTTTTTTTGTCCTGATATAAGCATAGATAACATGATGAATTTCCATTTCATGCAAAACCAGGGTGGCAAGATATAATTTACCAACATAACAGTCCATGTACTATGAGTTCTATTTGAAAACCAAAAGGATTCAATCCATCTATAGATAACGCAAGACGAAGGTTTCTCGGCTCTTTTCCAAAATTTGGATACTCATGATCAATTTTCTTCCATTGAGGAGAGTCGTCTAGATGACGTAATTTACCATAATTATTTCTTTTATCTGCATGACACGACAATTGTCATGTAGTTTATTCACTTCCATATAGACGCCTAATCCTTGGAATGATTGGATAGTACCATAAAGCATTTGTAGGATTGGATTCATCTTTCTTGTATCGAGAAGAACCAAACATTGGGCAATCTGTAAATGATTTTTTATCCTTGAGAAAAAATATACAGTCTTTCGGGCTGGCATGTATTCATTCATAAATCATACCCATTGAGTGTAGCATTCGTTTAGCTTCATATTTCCGGCTTTGGAGCTCATTATCTTCTGGGAGCATGTCTTTCAAGAGAGAAAGTAGTTCTATAAACCTAACATCACTCCATCCATTGCCTTCTTTCAATTTATACAACTTTAGTATAGCTAACAATGTTGTATACTTAGTGAAACCAGCATACAATGACATCATTGCACAAATATTTATCTCCTCAAACAATTATGGGAAATCATGGAGTTCATCTTAAATAGTCCTTGTCATTTCCTCAATATGATCTTCATCATCATTGACATCCGTAATCACATCCTCCATACAGTCTTCTTTATTATCCATATTTGTATTCATATCTGATGATCCATAAAACGTAGTTTTATCCCAGCCAGTAGCTACATTATCTTTTTCTCCGTGTTTATTCCTCCATTTATAACTCATATCTATTTGGTGAAATATCAAATTTTCTTCTAAATCCTCTGGAGTAAGTAGTCTTGGATAACAACAACGAAAACATGGACAATGGATTTTAGAAGGATCCATTGCATGATCCTTTGCAAACTTGATGAACTCTTTCACTCTGTTCTCGTACTCTATTTTCAAATGATTAGCATCCATCTAATATTTATTCATCTTCATCCTATTTGAATCTCAAATATTAGTATTTATGGTTCAAGTACACAAAACAAGACATCCAAATACATTATAAGAGAACCAATTCCTTATAAAAATAGAGAATAATATAGCCTAACCATTTCCAATAAAGATTTGGAAATCAACAGAACCAGAATAGACCCCCATCAAAATCAACACAGTTTACAAACCCAAAGGGGTTCGCGGGGATAATCACTTGTGTCATAGATGGTAAAACTCACACGACATCATCCTCTATGGCTCATCCTCCTCTATCGGGTCAACCCTTCTATGATCAACTATTCCATACTTTTATACCTCACCAACCTAAAATACATATGGATGAAAACGAGTATCCAAATCTATATGTAAAGAAAATATTCTCATAATCTCTACAATATGTAATTCATTAAATATAATCACTTTAGATTCATTATAGTATCCTCAAATCACCCCAGTCCAAACACAAGAATAATCAAGAATGATACATCTACCACTCCTAGGTCTCTACCCTAAATTCAATATCATCATGACTAAATACCCATATATCCACACATACACATGTCACAAACACAAAAAAACCATATCCACATCATAACCAAAGTACCCATGCAGATTTCAATTAGGTTACTCAAATAGAGTGGTGGTGTGTAAGAAATAATAAAAAAAATATAATAAGTATATAGTCACACATAAATCTCAAACTGTTGTTAATAATCTAATAAACCCAATGTATAATTCCATCTATCATAATACTCTGAAGGAGCCCATATGCGACAGTAGTCCCAGGTGGTGAAGGTTCCTGAGGAGGAAGGGGCGAACATGCACCTATAAAGGTTTGAGGTCAGATCACTGCGTTTGAAGGAGGCCCAATACTCTTGCAAGGGTTTATTCCATATTTCAAAAACGATGTCTTGGTACCCTAGGATGTTAACCCACCACTGGTGGAAGTGAAACTGTTCCTAATGATCATACCAAGAAGAAATGGGAACCAAGAGGGGGGAGTGGTTCGAAATACCTCAAGCAAGATTGAAAAACATGGTATTTGAGAATAGGTTAGTGGCTTTCATGTTGGCTAGACACCTATCCAATAGACTCCACAAGCGTTGATGGACCCTACAGTTGTTGCACCAAGTGAAACTGTCACTTGAGAAGTTGAGATCAATGAGGCACTTCCCAGCCATGAACTAAATAAACTCTGTGATGGCCTTACTCTCGAATAGGCATCAACCTCTCCTTTCCTTTAGGTTGGAAATGACATTAAAGTCACCCCCAAGAAATAATTGATAGTGGCCTGGATCGAAGGTATTTTGTTCACTCTATAGATATTACCTTTGAAGAGGGTCATATTTTCAAAAAAAAAAGTCATAAGGAAGGAGGTGTCACCATTGGACGCCTTGGAAGTGATGAATTGATTACAATCTTGAACAGTATCAACAACATTTTTATTATGCCAAAATACCCATTTGTGTCTGTTGTAAGGGTCAGAGTGTAGAAATCCATGAAAAATAATCTTCCAGGAGTATTCTATGATTATTATGGGTTTTTTGTGTTATTTGACAACAAAAACAATAAAATTATTCTTTTTTATTTCTATGGTGAGGAAATCCAATTTAACAAGGGCACTAAGACCGTGATCAGTACATATGATGATAAAAATGATGGGTAGGACAAGGCTCTGGCATTGGATCTAGAGATAATAGCCTTATTGAAGTGGGGGGATGATCTCTCATTGAGGTCCCTTGATTTTTAACATGTTCATAATCCCTTTTGGTTGGTAAGATTAGTATGAGTGGGAGATGAGGATGCAAGGGTCAGTGGAAGGATGTGTAATGAAAATTGGGGGCTGGTGATAGAGTTCTCTCTAGATCCATAAGTATTTGGAGCTGGATGACAGTCTCAGAGCCAAGGGAGACAGAACAAACACTGATAGGAAGGGGTCTGACCACTTTAGAGAAGCAGTCAGTAACCTCAGCGAGGGAGAATGATAGAGATGGAGGTATGGGTGGCAAGGGTAGAAAACTTGGTGGTCTGGGAATCATTCTATACAAGTACACTGCCATACAAATTCACTTAGATAACATAATGGAAAGAAGGGGGGAACCCCTTGAAGAAAATAGGGTTCAAGCATTGGATGACCTAGAAATGCATCAGAACCGGGTGGTGTTGTCCTTAAAGAAAAAGGTTATCCTTCATTTCATACTTTGTGGTGACATTGTGTTGAATCTAAGGGAATTGATGATACCTAGGAGGAATCTTGTGAAACTGGAATCGAAGTTGAAAGGACCTTATTTTTTTCATAAACGACACTCTGATAGTGTAAACTTATTGATCGCCATTGATGATGAGCATATAAATCATTCCACCAATACTAGGTTTCTCATGAGATATTTCACATGAATAAACCATCCCTTTAGTCAGAGATATATGAATTTGACCTAAAAATACAACATCCTAGTTATATGTTGTTAAATTATATGGTAACGTCCGTAATGCATGATGTGAAACTATAGGATTAAGCTGTGTGATAAACTTGAGATACCTCATATGATAAATATAAGATGATTTATGTTAGAACTATAGGTGTATTTATTCCAAACCACAATAGGATATTTAATAATGTGTTGAACCTTTGTCTTTAGACTGAGTAACAAATCCACCGCTATGCTTCATGCATATGATGCCTCATGTGAAAAATAAGGAACACTCTATCCATTAATAATATTATTCATCATGAGAAAATTATGTGATGATTCCAAAAAAAACCCTATTGGTCTCCTCATTTGGTGAAAGCCCCAATTTTATTGTTCCCACTATTGGGTTAAAAATATAAAATATATATATATCTACCAAATCCAATCACACTCTTAGGGGTGTAAGTTCAAATAAAATTCCCATAGACTATTTATAGGTTGTGATTCCAACAGGTCCTGATTCGAGGAAGATAGAATGGGAAGATCAGTAGACTAGTTTCATGTTCAAAATCCTCAAAACATGATGTTAAAATGTAGCCTTATCTAGTTTCATGTACATAAAATGACACATGATAAATATGATATTACATTTAGTCCATGCTATATGAATTTAAACTATCAAGCTTGACATCCTAGTTTCTTGATGTGAAATTGTGTGAAATCTTTGTCAAATCTATTCGACCTTAGACGGAAAAAACTTCATCATAATCATAAGACATTCAAATACATGTCCAAATTCTTTTCCAAATGATGTTAACATACATAGTTCATGTCCCCGTTTCATGATGTAAAACTATGTAATGCATTTATCCCCCACTCGAGAGAGAACCCCCTCTTGGTGTTGGTCTCCAACCAAACTTATTTTTATAACTACATATGAATTTATTACTAATAATAGGAGATATGCATGGATAATTTAAAGTAATATCTCAAGACCAACCAGTCTATTGATCATTTTTAGGGCTGTTCCCCTTTAGGATCATGTCCAACACCTTCTAAATGGTGCCCCTATTCAATGAATTCAAACACATGATGGGATAACTATAAATTGTTCAAATCAACCCTAAAAATATACTCATAACCTCCTTAAATATTTGAGTTTCCTTAAATTTGGATCCTCATCATCCTATTTCTTTTGAATGGGAACCCTATGGTAAAGGTGTATGGCCTAAATAGGCTCACATCCCAGCTAAGTGAAATCCCCGATGGACCCCCGACAATAGACTGTGGTTCCCCTATTTCATACATAGTGATGGAACATGGAAAAAATAGGATCTCCTACTACCTTGGCACACATATTGGAAGGGACATATTTGGAAGAATGGTTTTGGAACCAGTGTTTCGAACATGTTCAACGGTCATCCTCAATCCATCTACCTAAACTCTTCAATCCAGACCATCAAGGACATGATTTACTTCTCTACGTCCTTTACCCACACATGTGTAACCATAACACCATTGGTATTAAACTTTCATGACCCATACACATTGATGAGATATATAAAATACATTGGATTAAATTACCATAGTTTCTAGAAGAGTATGTGTAATAGGAGACCAAAAAAACTTCGCACACCTGGTCTGGCTACGCGAAGATCGAGGGCGGTGGAGGTCTGGAAACTTGAAGATCAAGGGCGGCGGAGGTCCGACAACGTGAAGATCGGGGGCGGCGTAGGTCCGGAAACGTGAAGCTCGGGGGGGGGGGGGGGCAACAGAGGGGATTCGTAGGGTTGTAGTACCGCGAGAGCTTTAGGTCGCGATAAAACAAGGAAACTGTGCGACCGATTTTATAAAATATGGGACTACAGTATTATCAGCGCTAAAAAATCACTAATCAAGGATTCTTGTATGAGTGCTAACATTTTAGCGCTGATACACGCCTTCCTTACTGGTGCTTTTCTAGCACTGATAAAGGGTCTCTTAATCAGAACTTTTTTAGCACTAATAATGGTTACCCTCTATCAGTGCTAAAACTTAAGCACTGATATAGGGTTTCTTTATCAGCGGTTTTTGTTTAGCACTGATATAAGGTGGCGCTTCCCTTGCTAGTTTTTGTAGTAGTGCAAGAAATCTTAAATAATGTGTTATAATTAGGTAGACTCATAAAATAAAAGTTAATCTATGGTGAAATGTGTAGTAACATTTAGTGTTTAACAATTTAACATTACACGGTATTACATTATACCCCCATGTTGAGCCCAATTACCTCATTTTGGATTCTAAATCTCAATTGAGATAATGCCACCACACCTCCGGTAGGGTGTATGCTCTGGCACCGATGTAATAAATTCACCCGATCGATAGCATGAAAACCTTATATTAATATGGTTGTTGGGTCATTTTATTCATTATACTATGTTTCCATGCATTCTAGTCATTTGGAATATTATGATTTGATCTTAATGAATGTTTCCATCAATGATAATAATTTTTAAATAAATTATAATTGGGAGAATCGTCATCATTAAAAGGTGTGTTGTATAATGATAGAATTTTTACAAAAATTGTAAATCAATATCTATGTATGGATGATACTTCACAGGATAAGGGTAAAATTTTATTAGATTTTATTGATTAGAATCCTCTGTGAGTAATCACCCCAAACATTGCTTGATACATTTACATTTTGAAGTTATCATATGGTTCCAAATAAAAATAGCGAACAAAAAAATAATTCAAAAACAAATAATCTAAATTAATCGCCATGAAATTAAAAAACACCCTATAACTTCCCTAAAAAATGTCAAAATAGGATAATGATCCTATTGAATGTCACACATCTAATTGGCCATTTTCTAGACCAACTAATAAGGAAATTGTTGGATATTAAGTAAAACAACCCTAATTTTTATGGACCTGTTTTTTTAGTAATAAATTTAAATTTAAATTTATATAATTTTATATACTAAGTCAATGATTTCTTTTACACACAACCCCGATATGTTTTACATTACATAAAACACAAACTTGGGGTTTGATATAACCAATAATGAGTTACTACGAAACATCACTTTTTACTGTTATAATTTTAATAAGATAATTATAAACTTACCATTAAAAATAGTTAAATGAATATGAATAACAACTTTTCAAATATTTCTTATAATTTTTTTATATAAATAAAACATACTTATAAATAAATATATTTTTTAATGTCCTTCTATGTTTAAAAATATGATTTTATCAAATGAACCCCTTTTAATAATGAAGGTAATTGTTGGCACATTTATAAATTGAATTTGATAAAATAAACATCATTTTTAAAATCCAAATATTGAAATTAGGCTAGGGGAATTTTTTGTATTTTTCTAAAAAACAACATTTTTAGATGAATTGTGAAAAATACCATATTTTAATTCAAAGATTCTTTCTAAATTAATTTATTTATTAGTATAAAATAAATTTTTATTTCATTTAAAAGATGAATTAGATATTTTTATCAATAAATACAATTTTCTTCATTGAATCCATGCCACATTGAAATCAGATATGATAACTTAGCAAACATTAGTTCATTTTTTACTATAAAATTCATTGCATCATTCTAATAGTGAGATTATTTTAAAAATAATTTATGCCACCTATGTGATTAAATTTTTAAAAAATTGATCCCTTATTTGGAATCAGAATAATTTATAATGTATAATAAGGTCAACATTGATTTCGACCAAAAATACTAGCGAATGTGATTAAAATTAATTACATCGATTAAGTGAAGAATTATGTTTATAATTTACTAAGCCATAAATATATTACACAAAATTACCGAGACTCATGTCCAGTGCCCATTGGATTCTATATTTCATCCATACACCATCCATTTTTGAGTTTTTTGTTTGGGTATAACTTTTCTTATGTAATGTCCTGTGCACACCTACCTGGTTTCCAAAAATTCGATGTGAGTCTTTTTCCATCCCTATAAAGGACCGCCACATATACCCATTCCTCAAAACTCTCGAAACATTTATGTTAATCCATGATCTTCTGAAGTAGCCCCCCAAAAATCCTTCCTTCGACCTTGAAGCCACTCTTTTGAAAGGATTTTTCTCATAGAATCCTTTTGGCATAAAGGGAAAGGAGTTACCCAATTAAGAGTAATGTATTAATTAAAAATCCTTTCCTTTATTCCATTCATGAGTGAAAACAATAGTATCCTTAATATACGAGGATTTTATTATGCTATGAGTTTTACCTAAACATACACACACCTCTACCTAATGGATATCGAACGTACTGTTTCAGTGAATGGATATTTACTGCCTTAGAAAATGATGATTGTTCATTTTTCATTTATGACCAATCATGGTGGCCATTATGATGGAAGTTCTATTTAAATATGTCATACATTATTCTTGTTAGGTATTTAATATTATTTGTTCCTTTTTAAAAACTAATATATTTACCTTTCATTTGGTTTTAATATGATAATATCGTTTGAGGAAGTGTGGAAACCCACCCACTCAAGGCGATGTGATTCATTCACCCACCACATGTAATATATTAAGGATGAGTATAGTGAACTTATATGATATATATGATGTAGTCATTGTACCTGAATAGTGATACATATACATGAATACATATATTTATATATATCGTTCACATTCTTTTTACCCATATGACGATAAATATGGACACAATGTTCATGCGTACGTACAACTTACCGTCTCCATGAACGGTGTATTGCATTTCGTACTCCTATATTCTATAAATTTTTATAATAAAAATATATATTATATACCGAATAATTATATCATTATTTATATTTTGAAATCATGATATAAGTATAAGTACCATAGATATAACAAATTAAAACACAGATGGAGAACAAAGAGAATTTATAACTGATGTGATAATTTAACATAGGATTCTTAACAAGTGGTTAATATAAGGCCATAATATAACCATATATATAATTATTTATAATAATATGATTCTATAAAATATGTATAACGAAATTATATTTATTATACAGGAAGGTTGTACGAGTACGGAGAGAGTCAAGACACAATGTAAGGGGATTTCATCTCACTTTTAATTTCTGTAAGATACAAGTTATGTTCACCACTCTTTCCTTTTGGCGGATGTATGTAATTCCAATTATTGTCTTATATGTATCATTTCAATCTATTTATATGGGATTCAGTCTATGTTCTTCACTCTTTCCTTTTTTTGGTGTATTTACATCCCATTGTTGTTTATTTTTCATTTACTACAAATCATAGTGGCCATTATGATGAACAATCTCTTTTTATATTCTATATATTGTATTTCTTATGCCTTTAATATTAATTATTAATTATAAAACAATAATTAATTTAATTTTCATGTGGTGTTAATATGATATTCCCATTTTAATATTTCTGGACTCCCACTCCCTCAATGAGATGTGATTCGTTCACAAACCACATAGAATATATCAAGGATTGTTATAGTGAACTTATATGATATATGTGATATAGTCATGATAATGAAATAATGATACATATATACACATAGAAATATATATATATTTAATTTACATCATTTCTTACATTGTTTCAATAAAGATGGAAACAACCTTCATGTGTATGTATGTCATACTGTCTCCTTGAACGACATATTCCATTTCATACTCTTGTATTATATACATTATTATAATACACATATATTGTATATACCGGATATTAATATCATTTTTTAAATTCTGGAATAATTATTTATGTATAAGGACCAATGATATAAAAAAATTAGACACATGTGAAGAACAAAGAAAATATTTACCAGAAGTGAAACATTTACATAGGGTCCTTAATCAGCAGGTAATATAAGGTCACAATCAAACCATATATGGAATTGTGTAGAAAAAAATGCTTTTATAAAAGATATATACTAGAATTATATTTATTATATAGAAATATTTTATGAGTACAGAGAGAGTCATGAAACAAGGTAATGGGATTTCATCAAAATATTTGTTTCTTTGAGATACAAGATTTGTTCACCACTCTTTCCTTTTGCATGGTGTATGAACTACCCATGACTATTCATTTTTCATTTACCACCAATAATGGATATCCATTATTAAGGAAAATATATTTATATTTGTCATATGTTGTATTTATTATGTCGTTATAATTATTTATTACTTTTAATACACACATCTCTTTACTTTCCGTTTTCTGTTAACATGATAATCTCGTATGAGGATGTGTGGACTCCCGCCCTCTCAAAGAGATATGATTCATTCACACAAAAAATGGAATATATTAAGGATGGGTATATTGAAAATATATTATATATATATTATATATTCATTCCATTGGAATAATGAAACATATATATACATACATATATATATATATACATATGTCATTTTCATACATTCTTTCAATACGAAAATAAAGATGGAAACAACTTTAATGCGTACATACGACTTACCATCTCCATGTTTGGTGCATTCCATTTCATACTCCCATATTCTATAGATTTTCATAATACACATATACTCTAGATACATGATATTTATATCATGTTTTATATTCTAGAATAATTATATATGTATAAGGATCAAGATATGAAAAATTAAGACACATGCGGAGAACAAAGTGAATTTTTCCCCAAACTGAAACATTATCATAGAATCGTTAAAAAGCATGTTATATAAGGACATAATTAAAAAATACATTGTATTATATATAATAATATTCTTCTTAAAAAGATGTATAATAATATATTATTTATTATACAGAAATCTTGAAGGTATACAGAGAGAGTCAAGACTCAAGGTAAGGGGATTTCATCTCACTTTTAATTTCAATGAGATACAATCTAGGTTAGACACTATTTACTTATTTCATTTTATGTAGTGATAATGATTTTATTCTATGAATATTTAACTAAAATTTATGGCTATTAACTTGCTGATTTGATGACCTTTATTTCATGGGGTTTATGTTTCAATTATTACCAAATCTGTAAAATAGTTTTGTTTCAATTTTCCGTCTTTGATATTCATTTTTTTATGCTCCTAAACTCTTCTTCGAGGGGTATATACTAACATTTTAATGTTATTTCACGAATAAAATTATTTTAGTGATATCTTATGCTTCATTTAATTTCATTTTATTACATGTAGAGTATAATTTCATGTTACTGAGATACAAGACCTTATTGTTTCAATCTCATCGCTTTCCAAGATTGATTATGTTTATGCTTCCCTTGATAAAATATTATGATCTATATCTGAATAATATTAATTATTTTCCTTATCCTCTATTTATTCATGATATCCTCTATTGTTAGATCAAAATTTCAAGACTTTAGTAATTAATATTATGTTTTTATGTAATATCCGGCAGTCCCACTCTTCGGTAAAAAATCTATTGTATTCAAAAACCATGTTTTTGAAAATGTTTTCAAAATTATTTGTGAAGTTCCTTGAAGATAAATTTCAAGGAAAAAGTATTTTGAAAATGTTTTATTGTTTTCAAATATTGTATTATATTTTATCAGATCTATTTTCAATCAAATAGTTTTTCAAAAGGTTTTATGTTGTAAAAAGCATTTCTTAGAAGAAAGGATATTTTCATCAATAAGTGTATTTAAAAGTTCATTAGAAATTAATTCCCATAAAAGATAACATCCATCGTTGTTACTCATACCTTTATGGGAAAATTATTCAATGTTTCCATTCATATTCATTACTTGAATGGATTAATTTTTTAATGGAATGATTCTTATGAAGCATGTATCTCTTTCAAAGGTTATATTCTTTTTAAACTTGCTACTTTTAACGGGGTTTTCATATGATTAGATAATTATGAAAGAAGTACATTTCTACAGGTTATGATATGTTTACAATTTTATGATACACAGTTCATTTCATGGGTTAGTATGTGTTTATTTATGATCTTTTGGAACATGTATGTATGATTTAATTATGTGTTGATAGGGGAATATAATTCCATCCAATGAATTGGGTAATGTTTGATATTTCATGAGATAAACTAAGATGGTATTTGTAGTGAACCTTGACTACTGTGATGGCCATGAGAGTGAACCATGACTAGTAATATGGGTTGAGGAGTGAACTCATGCTACTATTATGTCCATAGAAGTAATCCATGTGTACTATGATAGTATTGGGGGGGGGGGTGAACCCATACTACAAAAATTATCTTGGAAACAATTCCTCGACTACTATGGAAATCATTATATGATTTTGTGTTCCCAACAAATCCATATCATACTCCTATGTTATTCTTTCATAAATTATGTCTTTTAATTCATTTTTATTCATGACTAATGAACTTCCATGATTTATTCCATGATTCATGTATATGATCATTGATATGAAGGGTATGCTCTTATTTTCCATGGTTAAAATATCTGACCCTTATGCTTATATTAATAGTTAAATAACTCCCTTGATTACCCATGTATAGAATTTGAGATCACCCTATTTTATGTTTCTTTCCCCCAGTTGAGAAGATATGTATTTTGGTTGTTGTGTCTAAGAAGGGTTATAGTCAAGAAGAACCCAGTGAGATATAATGTGTCTCCCATATGTAGCAGTGTTTATGTTTCCATGTTTCCAAAGTCACTATACCAACTATGGTATTTGGACATATTTTTGTATTATGATCATGTATTCCAAAGAATTTATTTAATGTTAATGTTTGTAAAGTGAGATTAGCTATAATTGGTGTCAGGGAAAAGGTATAGTTAACCTTTGGAAGCTATGATGATTAAACCATTGTGATAACCCTAAGGACATGACAAAAGGATGAGTTTAAGGATAAGGAAAATTATATGAAAATGTACTATAATTTTATTGATGGATAGAGTTAGTGGTTTCCTCAAAATAAATATCTATCTATATAATACATGTGGATTTGGATTTGGAATAGATATATCTAGGGGAAACAAATAATTCAAGATGTTCCAATATTTACTCACTGTAATCTGATACACAAAAACTGGCCTTCCAACAAAACTTGTTTGATAATCATGGGGGATATTATCCAGGAATTCACAAACACTTCACGACCCATTATAATGGATTTAAATATAAGTTTTCTATGAATAACCATGGATTGAACTAAGGTGTCATAGATCAAGGAAGGTGTCCTATGCTATACATCCTATATATTATTTTCATGATTATGTGGTTCCTCATTATGAAAACAATTTCATACTCGATAATTTTGGTTTTAGTCAATGGATGGAGCCTGAAGGATATGGGTTAATGAAGATTGTGATAGAAAATGAAATTATTGTACCCCTAGCAAATTTAATCCTATGAGATCTAGAATGAAAAACCACATTGATATGAGAACACAACATTCTTATGTTATGACTCATAGTGGACTTCCAAATGATCAATGTAGGGAACAATATTTTGTTTAGTCTTTCTTGAGGCAACATCCACCTTCATTCAGAGGGTCTTCAGAACCACTTATTAGTAAAAAATGGATGGTACCACTAAAAACATATTGTTTGTTCACCAGTGTTCAAATCATTAGAATGTAATTCTAAATATTTATTGGTTAGAAGGAACAACTGATTAATGGTGGACTCTAATCGAGAATATGAGGTAGCATGATGATATTGAATCCATGGTTTGGGAAGAGTTCAAGAACTTATTTTTCAATAAGTACTTTTCCTAGGAATTATTCACATAATGATGGAGAATGATATCCTTTTTATGATTTAAAGGGACGATGAGTTTTTTGGAACCTATGAGGTTATTTAACAAAACTTGTGGGGTACGCTTCACTAATTATCATCCAACCTGAAAGTAAAGTTTGTAGGTTTGTTTGTGTATTGAAGCTATGTCTCAAAAGGGAGTTTTTCATAAGAGACATTATTATCTATAAGGAGATTGTGTGTCATGAAATAAAGGTTTAAATTGAGGTATTAATCAAGAATCAATCTGATTGATTTGATAAGAAAAGGAATGTGGACTTTGTAGGAATCACTAAAAATCAGGGAGAATATTGGATGATTATTATTTTATTCTATAAGTGTTGGATGAAAATTGAAGGAAATTAACTTAAGGGGAATAATAAATTTTTTAAGTTTGGAAAGGAAGCCCATAAGGAAATTTATTGTTGAGGTGATGGGAAGAAGTCAAATCAAAATGATAATAGGGAAAAATCCAAATGAAATGCTCCACCCACAATTTAGTGCTAAAAGTGTAAGAAGATTTGTAATTATTCTAAATAAGGACTATACCCAAGGTTTGGTGATGATGATCGATGTCAGTATCCTCTTAAGAAGAGGGACAAGAGGAAATATCATTAAACCGTTATATATGATGATGAGTTAGAGAAATATGTGATGAAAGGTACACATACCATCTACTCTTGACAACTAATTCCATATTTGATTTTGGATCTACCCACTATTTCATATCTAATGTATTTTCTAATGTTGTTAAGATTAGTCCAAAACAATTACTGGTAGAATTAAGAGTTAGAATCCCTAATGGTGTGATGATGGCTTGTCATGTCTATGACTACTCTTTGGATGATGTTTTTAGGAATGTGATTCCTATAAATCTTTTCATTCTTCCTTTGGTAGAATTTGATGTAATCCTAGGCATGGATTGACTCTCTATACATAATTCCCACTTCAATTATCATGGAACAGAAGTTATGTTGAATATTTCAAACCCTCCAATGATCATCCATCAATGTGATGATATATCTGAAATTCTTATGGATATTACATCCAGTGTACAGGTCTTAATACCCGTTCAAAAGGTTTGTTTATCTCGAATGGTTGGTGAGGAGAATGACATAGATGATATGAATGTTGTTCATGATATAATTGATATATTTATGGGAGAGTTTCCGAATAATCCACCAAAACAAAATGTTGAGTTCTTTATATAACTTACACATGCTTCTACACTAATTTCAAGGAATCATTATATAATGGCCTCGATTGATTTGTAGGAATTAAAGAAGAAACCCCAAGAAAACCTTGATAAAGGATTTATTAAGCCAAGAGTGTCACCATTTGGTGCTCTAGTTATTTTTTTTTTAAAATAATGATAGATTAATTTTACACTATATCGATCATTGGGAGTTGAACAAGGTCACAATCATGAAAAAACATCATCTTCCCTGTATTGATGACTTGTTTGATCAAGTACTCAGAGCATAATACTATTCCATGATTGATCTTGATTATGGATATCATCAATTGAGGGTGAAGAAGGATGATATACCCAATACAACACACTGTACAAGGTATGGTCACTATGTATATATATTGATGGCTTTTGGTCTTACTAATTCCCTTAAAATCTTCAAGTATTTAAGGAATATAGTATTTAGAGATTACCTCAACCAATTTTTGATAGTATTTATAAATTATATTCATATATATTCAATGGGAATGGATGAGAATGAAGATCACATGATAATTTTTAGAAGATCATAAGGAAGGGGAATTTATATGAATAATTTACAATGTGTGAATTTTATCTGCAAAAGGATTCATTATTGGGATTCATAATCTCAAGAGTTGGTATATAAGTTGATCCATCAAAGATGGTGGATATTAAAAGATAGCCAAGATAAAACACAGTTACTGAGATCCATATCTTTCTTGGATTATATGAAATAATGTCAACGATTTGGGGAGAACTTCTCCAGACTATACAATCCTCTAATCAAGTTATCTTAGAAGGGGTTATGTTCCCCTGGATAGATTAATGTGAGAAAAATTTCAAGGAAAAAAAAGAAGGTTTTCCAGTACACCTGTGCTTAAATTACCCTATATTGGATAAGGGTTTGTAATTTATAGTGATGCATACAATATGTGATTGGGATGTGTTCTTATGAAAAATAATAGGGTTATTTCCTAGGCCACATGAAAGTTGAAGATTCAAGGGAATAATTAAACAACACATGATTTGGGTTTAACAATAGTAATTTTTGATTTTAAGATATGGAGGCCTTATCTTTATAGGGAAAAGTGTGATATATATATATATATATATATCAATCATAAATTTTTTAAATATATATTCACACCGAAGGAGTTCAACACATGCCCATGAATTTTTTTAGAGTTGATAAAGGATTTTGGATGCTCAATACAATACCACCCTGAGAAAGTGAACAAGGTACTCGATGCATTGTGTCAAAAGGATAATTCATTTTTTCAATGATGTGGATAAAAAAAGATACAATATTACTATATTTGAAAAAGATGGATCTAGAAATCCGGAAGGAAGTGAAAAATTATAATCTTTCACAAATGATTGTTCAACCCACTACGCAAGTATAGGTTACAGAATCACAAAAGAAAGATGAAGAACTAAAAAATCAATTTAGAAATGTTCTCAAGTTTGACCTTGATCTGGATAGAATGGTATGGTTTTTCACCCATATATGTGTTTCTTAAATTATATATTTGAATGAGCTATTAGAAGAAACTAAAAGATCTTCCTTCACTATTAATCCTAGAAGTACGAAGATGTATAAGGACATAAACGAATGCTTATGGTTGGATGGCATAAAGAGAGATATAACAGATTTTTTATCTTGCTTTTAGGTATGCCAGCAAGTTATGTCTGAAAGAAAACATGTCTAAATGGATGTTACATCAATTAACCATATAAGAATGGAAATGGGAGAACATCACTATGGATTTTTTCATTGGTCTACCCAAAACCTCTAAAGTGTTTAATGATATATGGGTGGTATTTTATCACCTTACTATATCAGCACACTAAATTTATATCAATGAATATTTCCCTCTTAATTAGCATTCCAAAACAAACATTATGAAATTGTTATAGATGCATCGAGTACATCATTCTATTGTATCAGATTGATATCTAAGGATTACCACAATGTTATGGTGAAGTCATAAAAAAGAACATAATAAAAAATTGAGTTTTAGCATGGATTATCATCCTCAAAAAGATGTCCAATCTGAATGAAAAATTCAAACCCTACAGGATATGTTGAGATCTTCTTTCCAAGATTTAAATAGTATTTGGGATCAACATATTCCTCGAATTGAGTTTTCCCACAAAAATATCACCCACTCAAGAATTTAGATGACACTATATGAAGACCTTTATGGGAAGAAATTTAGTGCTCCAATATGTTGGGATGAAGTTGGAGAAACAAAGATACGAAGACCTAAGATCGCAGATGAAATGTTAGAGAAGGTTATAATCATTCCGCAGCATATCAAGGCAGCACAAAGATGGCAGAAAATATATACTGATAACCATAGATGTGATATAGAATTTTATGTTATTGAAAATTTTTCTCTATGTATATAACGCTGGAATAAAGTTACGATATTTGAATAGAAATGGAAACTAAGGCACATGTTTATTGGTAACATTGAAATTTGTGATTATATCGGGATAATAGCCTATCAATTGGAACTTACTCTAAATATCTCTCATATCAAGGATGTGTTCCATGTATCTCTCCTGAGGAGTTATATATGTGACACTTCACCTATACTTAACTCAAAGGTCATACCGCTAGAGAAAGATCTTTCTTATGAAGGTCAACATGTTGAAATTATGGACCGATCAGTGAAAGTTACACAAAAAAGACCACTCGCATGGTCATGGTTTTGGGAGAATACACAAGATAGAGTAATCTACATGGTAAGATGATGATATACTTTAGTATAATTATCCCCATTTATTTTTACCCAAGTAACAATTTTTTATATTGAAATTCATTTTAAGTGGGGTAGAATGTAAAACCCTGAGTTTATATGGCCCTTTTTTGAATAAATCTAAATTTTACTTTTTATATCTTAATATATTGATTAAATTATTTATTTTAAACATAACACCAACTTGGAACACATTTTACGCAATATCAACTTCACGTATGATAAACACAATAGTGTGTTTCTAAAAAATCTGTTTTTATTGTTATAATTTAATGGAGATAATTGTATCCCAGATATTAAATATAGTTTAATGAATATTGATAACAAATTTCCAAATATTTTCTACATTTTTTTATATAAATAAAACACATTTACAATGAAATATATGATTTTTCATAAAGTCCTTATATGTTTTAAAACATTTTTCCCAAATAAAATGTTTATAATAATGAAAGTAATTTTAGACAAATATTGAAATTTAATTTGATAAAATTAACTTTATTAATGAATTCCAAATGTCAAAAATTAGACTTGGGTGAATATTTTGTATTTTTATGACAAACATAATTTTCGGATGAATAGTGAACAAAGACCAGATTTTAATTCAAAAATTATTTTAAATATATTTTATTTATAAGGTTAACATATTTTTTAATATTATTTCAAATTTGAATTACATAAATTTATCATGAAATCCCACGTTGGTCATTGGAACCATTTGATCATTGAATTTGGATACAACGACTAAGAAAACATATAATCATTTTTTGACTTCAAAAAAATGCCGCGTATTTCTACTAGAGGGATTATTTTTAAATTAATTTCTACCACTTATATGAATTGAATTTGAAAAAATTGATTCCATAATTGGAATAACAATGGTTTTTGAGGTCTAAAAAGTTCAACATTGTTTTTCATGATTAAGATTAGTGAAATTACTGAAAATTAATTACATCATTTAGTAAAACAATTAGGTTTATGATGTACTAAACCTTAAATATAGGACCCTAAATGACCTATATACATGTTAAAAACCATTTTATATCCTTATTTCAGACATTGAACTTCAATTTTTGAGTTTTTTTGGTTTTTTATTACTTTCGTTAGTTAAGACCATGTCAACAATTAACTTGTTTCTAAGAATTCCATGTAAGTCATTTTCCATCCCTATAAAAGGCTACCACATAAACCCATTCATCGCACATGAAAAACTTGTATGTTATGCAATGTTATGGCCAAGTATCTTAAAAACAATCCTCCCTTCAACCTTGAATCCTCAATTCGGTTAAAAATACTTTCAAGGAAACCTTTTTCCATAAATCACAAGGAGTTACCTGATTAAGAGGTATCATCTTCTATCAAGATCTTTTCCTTTATTCCATTATTGTGTGAAAAAACCAATAAACTCATTATACTAGGAATATTTTAAGATAAGTTATTGACCTACACATACACACACCTCCATCTAATGGATATCAAAAATGGTGTTTCTGGGAATGTAAAAATACTGCCTCACAAAACGATGATTAATCATTTTTCATTTACCACCAATCCTGGTGGCCATTACGATGGAAAATATATTTATATATGTAATATAATGTATTTATTAAGTATTATGGGTTCATTATTCATTTCAAAACACCCATATCTTTACATTATAATTTGTGTTAATATGATAATCTTATTTGAGGATGTTTGGACTACCGCCCCCTCAAAGTGATGTGATTCATTCACACACCACATAGAATGTATTAAGTATGGGTATAGTGAAATTATATGATACATATGATGTACTAATTCAAGCATAATCATGAAACATATATATAGATACATATATATATATATATGACTCATTTACATACTTTCTTTCGATGCGATAATGAAGACGAAAACAACGTTCAAGCATACATTCGACTTACCGTCTCCATGAATGGTGTATTCCATTTCATAATACAATATTCTATAGATTATTATAAAACAAATATAGTGTATATAACAGATATTTATATCATTATTGAAATTCTGGAATCATTATATTTGTTTATGTACCAAAATACACTACAAATTAAGACACATGCGAAGAACAAAGTGAATTTTTACCCAAGGTGAATCTTTAACATAGGATCGTTAGTAAGCCAATAATATAAGGTCATTATAAAAACATATTTAATTTTATTTAAAAACATAATCTTCTATAAAATATGTATCATATACTTATATTTATTATAGGAAAATATTTTACAAGTACAGATAGAGTCAAGACACAAAGTAAATGGATTTCATCTCAATATTAATTTTTGTGAGAGACAAGCTATGTTCATCACTATTCCATTTTTTGAGGTGTATTTGAAGCCCATAATTGTATTATATGAATCTTGTACATAATTTTAGGGGTATTTATAGGCCCTTTTTATTTTCTTTCTTTCATGGGTTTTAGCTTTCAAAAGTTACCAAATTGGTTAAACATTTTTGTCTCAATTTTCCATTATTGAGATTCAGGTTTTGTTATTCACCTATAAACATATTCAGGGTATATATACTTCCATTTTACTTGTAAAATAATGAAAATCCATATTTTAATGATATCTTAATACCCATGTAATTTCCATTTCTTACATGTTGACTATGATCCAATGATACAGAGTTTTTAGACTTCATTTTGACAATCTCATCACTTTCGGAGAATGTGTAGGTTTGTGCTTCCCTTGATGAAATATTATGAAATACCTCTCAAGAATATGTTAGTGTTTCCTTATCCTCTATTTATTCATGATATCCTCTATTGTTTGTAACATTTTACCACTATATTTTACTTTTGATAATGATTTTTTATATAAAATATTATCATCTCTCTCTTCGGTCATAAATCTATTTTATTCAAAAACCATGTTTTCAAAATGATTTCAAAAGATCCTTGAAGATAATTTTCATGGAATAATTATTTTATAAATTGTGTAATCTTTTCAAAGATTATGTTATCTATTTTCAAGGCAATATTCATATAAAATTGTTTTCAAAAGGTTTTATTTTATACAATGTTTTTTAAAGAAGAAATGATATTTTAATCAATAAATGTTTTTTAAAGATCATTAAAAATTATTTCCCATGTAATATAACATCCATTTATGTTAGTAATTATTTATGGGGAAATTATTCAATGTTTTAATTAATTTTCATCCATTTAATGGATTATTTTTTGATGGAATGATTCTTTTAAAGGTCATAACTCTTTCACAGGTTATATGCTTTTGAATATCGCTTCCTTTCAAGGGTTGCGCTTATGAGGAGATGATTATGAAACCTATATCATTCCATAGGTAATAATATGTTTACATGTTTGTGGTACCCATTTTTTTCAATGTGTTATGGTCTATCTATTTATGTTCTTGTGGCACATGTTTGCATGATTTTATTATATGATGTGTGAAACCTATATCTCCCTACAATGCATTGGGTCATGTTTTATTTCTCATGATATAAACTAAGATAGTATTTGGAGTGAATAATGATTATTATCATAGACATGGGAGTGAACCATGACTACTAAGATGGTATGAGGAGTGAACTAATGCAACTATTATGCCCATGGGAATGAACCATGGATACTATAATGGTGTGGGGAGTGAACCCATACTACAAATATGGTCTTCAGAACAATGAATTGGTAACTATATAAATAATTATATGCTTAAATGTTTTCCAAAATTCAATGTCTTACTATTATTGTATTATTTTAGGGCTTATGTCATTTACATTTTTTTATTCATGTTATAGGAACTATCAATATTTAAGCCATGATTTAGGTATATATTCTTGGATATGTAGGGTATGACCTACTATTTTCATGATCACATTATCATAATCATTTTATCATGTTTACACTTACATATATCCCTTGTAAACCCTTACTGGAAATTTGAGCTCACCCATTTTATGTTTCCTTTCAATGGTTATGAAGATATTCATTATGTTTGATGTTTCTAAGAAGGGTTCTAGTCAAGAAGAAGCTAGTGGAAGATAATACAGCTCACATATTTATAAGTGTTTATGTTTCCATGTTTCCAATGTAAGTATACAAACTATGGTCATTGGGCGTCTATTTAAATAACGATTAAGTATTCCACAAAACTTATGTAACATTAATTGTTGTAAAGTGAGGGATTCTATATTAAGGCCAATCCCAATCAGAAGATGTGTAATATTCATGAGTCGATAAGTTTCATCTAATTAACTATGTGAGGAAATAGTAGGGGAATGAAATTGAAACGACTTGGAAATTATATGAAATCCATATAACAATAAAACGAATAATGGAATGAAAAGGAAAAGTAGAATATTATTGAGTTAAGAAGAAAACGTAATTATTTTATCAAATTATATTGGAAATTATATTAGTATAGAGATTCAATTTTTTTTATTGTGTCTTGGATTCGTAAAAAATAAATCATTATTTTTGAAATAAATCCATTGGTTGTTGATTAATCCATAAAAACCTTGTTTTTTCAAAGACCCCATAAAATTTGGAAATAGGGCCACCAAATTTCCATGAGATCAGATTCTCATAAGACTTTTATTTTCATTAGTGGTGTACTTATTTGTTGAATATGAGATTATTCAAATAAATATTAAAATAAAATTCATTATAAAATAATCATGTATCAAATGTACCCCACTGACCGTAAAAATAACATCCCTTAACCTGTTCATTGTTTTGTGCCCCCCCTGATATCACTTGTTTGCCCATTAAAAAATGGCCACCAAAATATTAACTTTAGAAATGAAATTTCATAGAAAATACTTAAATAGAAATTGAAATAAAAATAAAATGTAACAACTAGGCCCCACTGAGACAAAAAACACCCATCCATAGAGTCATGGCCCGCTAGAGACCACTTTTTGACCTAAGAACACATGGTACACCACCTGGTTCCCATCAACATGCCTAAAATTTCTATTGTCGCATGATAAATTATTTTCATTGGTAGTGATATGTCCTCCCAGATACAAACCGTGGGAAACATCATAGGAGATTACCCATCTTGATCACATATCCAAGCCAAGCATTCTTAACTATATATTGCTAATCATGTAGGCTCCAAAAAATATAGGTACACCTTGTTTTCATTAATAGTATAATTTATCATAGTAAACAATTAACATAATTCAGTGTTAACTCACCCATACCCACTTTGAGCACAACACCCTCATTTTTTACCATAACTATCAACCTAGGTAGACCCACCACTCCTATGGATAGGTGTATACTATTATACACATGAAATAACTAGGCCTCACTGATAGAAAATACACCTCGCCTTAATATGGTTGTTATGCCCAAAATTTCCAGGATCCACCAATTTAACCACATAGATGTTGTCCCCTACATAAGGCCACCCATGTGCCTGAATGGGTTATCAGACAAATGAAAATCCCCACCATGCGCCAAATGTAATTTAAATGTGTTTTCTCCTTATCCACACACACCTCAAGAAGCATCATATATTATTACCCACCCAAATGAAAACTCTAGGTCAAGAATTCTTATCTATAGAGAACAAAGTAGGCAGGTGTTGGAAACATGAATGCATCAAAATATAGTGGGTCCATGATTCAAACAATTTCAGCACTAAATTTATGTAACTATGTCATCTACAGTAATCCAAGACCCAATAGAGGACTGAGGATGCCACATGAAAATATCAATGAAATAAATAACTTAAAAAGTACATCATTCAATTTGGAGTCTTATTCAAATGTGTCTTGTCACCGGTGATCATTTATCAAAGGATCCTGACAAGAACCTATCTAGATCATTAATTCATTCACCAAGAATAAATGGGGATTTGAATCATTAAATTTTTATGACTATATTAAAGAAAATAAAATCAATTTAATTTCAAAACAATCACCTTGGACTCATCCTTTTAATACATGAATGTTTTCTTGGATCGCATGCTTCAATATTGATTTTCTATCTCTATGAGGTGGGATGAGAGAGTGTCTCTCATTTAGTAAAAATAAATAGTCTCTAAATGTGTTTACATCACTTTCATATATATTGTGAGGCTGGAATACCCCATGATGGTTCCAATAACATTATAAATAAAAGAGAATTTATTTAATCTTAATTTCGAGTGCTATACATAACTAGATAGATATACTAATTATTTTTTCGAAAATATCTAGGATCTTGTTCAACATGTTATCTTTAGGATTATTCATCAATTTATTAAATTATTACCTAACTCACAAGTACTAAATACTTAATTCATTTCTCTAAGACCAAAATCTGATAATGCTAATTAAATTCATCATTATTTCCCATGTCAAAATTATTAACAAGAATATTATTAAAATCTTTTCCTCTAAATTTGCATGAATCCCAAATAATATCATCTCTTATAAAAAATTAGGATTCATTAAAATTAATAATATAAAATATTATCTCATCATAAGAATTAAATGTTTCATCCTAATGAATAAGTCTTCTAGAGGGGGTTATATTTCCCTTACGATTGACATAAAAATGCACTTAATGACTCTACAAAGGGTTATTTCACTTTCTAGAGAGGGGAGAGGTTGGATGACCCCATATAAGGTATTATATATGTAATTATAGGTGATTATCTTCGAATATATCACTTTATATCTTTCAATAATGGTAAATAAAACCCATCACATCATATAATGTTATTTTTAATCCTTCTCAATTATTATATTCTGATTATATTATTCTTTTCATTTACGATAAAAAGAAAACATTTTGGATAAAAAAGGTCACCTTTCATCATTATGAAATGGTATGATCCCATGAAATTACCTAGAAAGACTCTTTTTTATACTTTGGGAAGAATATTAAAATTTTAAAGAAAATGATATTATACATGAGTTGGGTATCCGATATGTTGTTCTACATTTTACATATATGGATATACAAATTTTTGGGATAGACCTATTTCCTCTAAATTCAACAATATAATTGTTACGTTATAAGGATGTTAGATAATTGGAAATAAAAATCAATTTCAATGGATGGGATTATCCATATTGTCAAACACATTATTGTTTGTAAATTTTTATACTACACCAAGATCTATAAGTGGTCAGTTTCTTTGTTGAAGAAGCTCAATACATCTATTAAAAACATAATATAGGGTGTTAGCATCCATGATTGAATAATAATTACATTTCCCTAGAAAATTTTCAATAATCCTATTGATCATGGGGACAATGGAAAAAATAATACCCATGACATTAATGAGGTTCATCAATCTAAAATTATAAATAGTCTAGTTAATAATTATTTAGAGTCATGATATTTATAAGAAATAAATTATCGAAGAAACCTAATTATGGGAACTGAAAATATATTTTGACCTCTATATGAATTGGTCTCATATATTCTTTCTATAATATTATTTATCATGATCACCGGTTCATTCATAGAAATTTCTCCATAAAATTTTGATTTGGAAATTGGATAGGTACACCTCATTCAAATCTGATAAACTCTGATGATACAATTATAGAATTTTATTTCGAAATTACATAATAATACGATAACTCAAATTATCACCATCATGAAATAAATATTGTAGAAAAAGTTCTTACTTTATTAACCAGTTTGATTTTTTATGTGAAGCAATAAATAATTTCATTCATACATCAAATGTATATTTTTAATTATTTGTGATGGTGAAAATCGTGGTTGGCTAGGTAAAATTTATAAAAAATGGACTTCTTTTTATCGCCTCCTGCCACTATAAGGGACTTCACTTTCCAAACATCCAGTTGATGATTTACTTCAAGTCATAAGAATTTATTTATGTTTGTGATGTTATCTATGTCATCATAATAGGTAAGATATTAATCATATATTTTTTATTTTTTCCATGGACACTAAACTTTGGAAAATCATCTTCATTATGTTTGATGTGCGACCTCCCTAGGTGGAGTCAATGAAGGGTTTTTTACTTGAAATTTCGTATAGTCCTATTTCAATGAAACACTTCAATTTGTTTCATTTATCCTTTACCAAAATCATGAATATTATATAGACAATACTAAATTGTACCGTTCATTAGGGTAAGTCCTTCAACATCCATGCTACTTGACATAAAATCATCATGATAGTGATGTGTACCAATTCTATTTAGCATGTCCAATGAAACATTTCGGTTCACAATCCCATTGTGATGAGATGTATGGATATCGAATAATTTTTTCCATATTTTAGTGGTAGTCTTGAAATATCCTAGATCCACCCTTCACTGAATAGATAAAATATAACTCAGATAGGGAATGTAAAGGTAATACTGAGGCATTAGGGTTTCAAGTGGTCTTTATAGATCATAAGGTCGAAATCATTAGATGTCTTTATGTTTCTTATGGTTACACAAAATTTATATAAAATGATTTAATGGCTTATTAAATGTAGTTAGCATTGGGAAACAAAATTTTTGGACAATATTTTTTTTTATTTTGACTCTTTAATTTTTGTATAAGAGGTATTAAAAGGTCTGTTGTATCCCACATTTAAACATACATAACAACCAATTAGATATCTATTTATTCTCTCAACAATGTGATTTTTCACTCATGAATGTTTTTAGATAAGCTAACTATCTCTTGGATGGCATGTATAATAATAATTTTGAGGGTGATGGTAATGTTTTTTTGAACATTTACATGAGGATATTATGCCCTTTTTGAAGGTATTTTTTTATAAAATACTATATTTTCATCTGTTCTAACATTATTTTTTAATAATTACAGTAGATTTATATTTTAGAGTGAGTTTCATCTTTTTATTAAACAAAACCTTTATTATTAAAATAATATTCATTTGTATAATATATTCCCACATATTCAATTAAATTCATTTCAAATAAATTTAATTAGTAAATTTAATCTGATTATTCTATACTAAAATAAAAATGAATTTATCTATTTATTAGAGAATGATAAAACATGGAAAACTATTGATTCCTGTAGTGGGGACAAAAAATTAATATATTAATATTAAATATAATAGGTTAAAATGATTAATTATTTATTGTGTATGACCTTATAGGCCCTTATATCAAAATTATTGATTAATATTCATAGGCTTAGAAAATAGTGTACCAACCTTACAAGCCCCCTAAAGTGATATGAAATAATCCAAGAAATAAAAACCATACTATAAACACAAACTATGTAATATAATCTCATTGTCTTAAGAAATAACATAAACCATGACACACTCCTTGTTCTATCATCGATTCTTGGTTTATGATTTTTTGATATAGCTACACAAACATATCATCGACTACCTTGGATACATATTTATAAAGGTACTAAAATCCAGATCAATTAGTGCCAAAATAACCCTTCCTTAACTCGAATGTTACAAATTATATCTTGATAATTCAACCAATTCCAAACCACTAATGATGCACCCAATGTAATATCCCTCGACATGACCTAAATTTCATGGTATTTTCCTCACATCAATGTATCCTATTAAATGGATCACATTAGTAATGATATCATGTCCGGATAGGAATACACATTTTTGTATATAGGAATATCCAATGACACCGATACATGTGGTGATCCTTTTTGGGGTCCTATCATCATGATCACATATACTATTGATCACTGATTGTGAACTTATTAAGAAGAAGAAGATTCAGTTATTATGAGACAAAACCAACTTATAGTTCGAAATATATTGTTTCCAATTAGTATAATACACCTTGTCTATAAGACGCATGTTTACGATTAATATCATTATATCTTATGGTTATCATTATATTCAGTGAACTATTTTGAATTTTTTATACAACAAATAAAATATGGAAATTACAATTTAAATAGTGGAAACATAAATATCAACATTATAATGGTACTTTTACAACATGTACAACCCCATGTTTACATGATTTGGTAATCAAAACGTACTATTTTTTGGGGTCTAGGGAACCCCCTATTAAAAAACTCTGACATGTAGTGAATCAAAATTTCCTACTATCCTTGTTAGCTATCATATGATAATATCATGTTTCTTTAGATTTATTTCTTTAGTTATGGATCCTACCATGTCTCACATATGATTCCATTATAATATCTCGGAATGTACCTATTTGAGTAAGAATTCTCACTATTTTAAATCCCTCACTGTATCCCTTTTTTATATTTTCTAAACATGAAATCTCAGATATTATTTGTAAATAAATTATCATAAAAATAAAAAACATACCAGGTGTGATTCCATGAATTGAAAAAATTCATGGTGCATTTTAATCTTTTTCATTATCTACATTAAAGCTAAATCGAACATGGTTTTTTGTATATATAGAATCCACTAACATGAATGAACTTATTATGCTCATTATATTTTACTAACATATATATTAGATCATTTGATCAATTATAATAGTATCTTTTGTTCACTTATAAATATCAACCCTTTATATCCATAAAAATGTATATATCTTTTTCAACATTATCAATTACAATTGGATTTTTCTAACTGATTCCCATGAAATTATTCAATATATAACAGATATGATCAAACATAATATTTATTTTAGAAGTATAATTTATTGTACATATCATGGAATACTTGATTTTTCACGAAGCAACACGGGTCGACCCTAAACCGGTCACCCAAGCCGGTCTGCAACGAGGAGTTCCTGATCCTCCCAGGATGGATACAAGCACCAGGGCATCAAAAGAGAGAAAGAGGGAATGATTTCTCTAGATAAAATAATTAAATCAGCTGAAAGAAAATATAACAACGCAAAGTATCTAAAAAACATGAAAAATAAAGAGAAACCAACAACAAACAACTAACATGACCATGACAAAAACTCCTCGTGACCCCGAGAGTTGCTCGCCAAACCACAACCAACTCTCACCCACGGTGAGCATGCGTGAGTCAACATGAAACAAAAACTAGAAACATGAAAACACTATAGGCACGAGTATAAAAACTCAGTATGTAGGCCCGTCTGATTCTTTTCCCAATGAACAAACCATTAAATAAAGAATTTATCAATTCCAGGTTTGAACTAAATTATATAAAATATTGGTTTCCACACACACTTTCATTTCTAAAACAAGTAATAGCCCATTGCCATTTTTATTATAAAAACAAGTTTATTGTTTGAAAGAAATAGGTGCATTACATTTTAAAACATTTTTTCGAACAATTTTGAAATCCAAATTTTTGTTGTTAGTCAAAAGGAAAACTACGCACAACACACAAAACACGCTAAGGGAAATGGAAAAAGTGGCACACATGGGCCAACAACCGAACTAGACCTCTCAACCATCTGCCACATACAAATAAACACTAAATAGAACATGGGTCAAACCTAGGAGTTCGTGAACAATTCAGAACATACTATACATGTGACTCATCCTGAAGGCATGCCTACTATCGATGACGTCATAACTCCCTAATGCCCGATGTTTCCCTACATGGCCTACCCGAGGGGCCCAATCCCCTTGCAGAGTGTCATCCGTACTAGGGGACACTAGCCAGTGCATAATCTAAACTAGTGCAACAATCATTCTCACAAGATTCACTTAATATGCCAAGTTCCCATGTCAACACATATAAAAAATAGGAAAGGGGTGAGTCAACAAATTCAATCACGTATCACAAACATCACACACAAATCATGCAATCAATGTACACCAAATATTACCTCTGATTCACCCCAATGTGAGTTTTCCAAAACAATTTATTTTATTAAAGTGCCAAATGGGCCTTCACCAATTTTAATGAAAATATTCATTTATTAAGAGAACCAAACCTCTTTCTCATGGTTCCAAATAAATCATTTATCATTAAACTGGAACAACATTTGAAATTCCATGAATTATGTTTAAAATACAAACAATAATTCATTCACTATTGTGTGTACGATCCTCATGAAAATATGTCAAGTGTCAAGTATAAAATAAACGGCTCTTTTTTACAACAAATAATCATTTGAAAATTAATTATCTTATATTATTTCTCATTAATTAAAATTAATAAATTCTAAATTTAAAGGCGAGTGTAGTGGGGGACCTACCTCGAATCGCAGCTCGAACATGGTGACGTGACACACCTTGCACAGACGTACAAGCACGCACAAGCCGATGACTGGGGTGTCACAGGGTCACCTCACCAACATGCTGCAATAAAAGCACAACAACTAAAAACACATAACCACTGACTTAAAACAATTCACACTGACACCCAATGCAAATGAACCACCTCAGTATGTTTTCAAAACACAACTAGCACCATCAATACTTATTATTAAACCCCTTTAAAATCCATAAAGTGTTTACAAAACCACCCAAAGTCAAAATAATTCACTAATCATTTTAATGATCCACCGGGCCATTTCAAGAAAACACTAAGAGATCAAAAATAGAAAAAAGTGCACGACACGATGAAGTGAACATTAAAAAGCACGTGTGCCTAAACACTTTTCCAAAACCATTTCTTTTTTTATATAATTAAGCGCGCACTCGCAAAACAACGTATCAGAATGTGCACCACTTGCATAGTTTGGATGAAAAACTGCATAATTTAATAAAACCCATTAAACAAAACACAACTCGCTTCCACAAAAATGCACCTTAATTCACAAGATTAGGCTAAAAAATATAAATTGAAAACTAAGTTCCTCTAAAAGAAAAAACTTTGCACACCCATGTTAATCTCAAAATATGCCAAATCACATAAACTGGTAAAATAATTATCCAGACAATGTTTTCCTACCAAGAAAAATAATTTGACCCAAAAAAATTATTCTAGAAATAAAAAATAATTACTAATACTGTTGATGATAATATATATATAAATAAATAAATAAATAAAGTAATCAAAATGTTTCTAAATTTTAATGGACGGGAAAGGGATCTTACCTCGACTGAGAACCAAGTCAACACTCTACGCTTGGTAACCTTGTCGATGAAAACCCAAAATCACCCGATAAGGACAAAGGCACTACAAAAATAATGGCTAAGGCTCAAAAAATATAATGACTCACATTTTTTTGAATTTGTGAGACCAAATAATAGGAATAAAGCCATCAAATGGAAATGCAGTGATATTATGACATTGTCTGAAGCCCTCGGCATTGGCAGTGAACATCGGAACCCACCCCAAAGGGGTCCCGATATTCGAGTCGCACACCCAGAAGAGAAAAAAACCACCGGAAGAGGGTCACGCCGGTGAGCAGCACAACAGAGAGGTCATGCCGAAAAATAGGTCGGCAGGGGGTAGAGTCCACCGGCAGGGGTGGCTCCGGCTAGAGAGGAAGGTGGAGGTTGTGTCTACCGATCCAGGGGGTTTCCCCAGCGCTGTGAGGTCGGTTGGAGAGTGATGCCGACAATGGAAATCACCGGAGGAGGGTTCCACGTCGGTACTGGGTGTGAGGCGGAAGCCAGGAAGGAGGAGGGTTGAGGTGTTGGGTGTAGAGCAAGGACTGCCGGAGGGCAGGGGTGGTTGGGTCGTGCTATAGTGAAAGAGGAAACCTGGTGGCTAGTTTAGAGGCCAGAAGCCGGAGGTGTGGTGGGTTCAAGCACCGGAGCGGTTGGAGGGCGCTAGGGCGCACGGTGTAGGGTAGGCTGAGTGGGGTGCGGCGCTCCGCGGGTGGAGAAAAGGGTGGCTGGAGGTCCACTAGGTGTATTGGAGGTAGAGGGGAGGGAAGAGGGTGGCGATGACCTTCTTGCAGTGAGGAAAGTGGAAAGCCAGGGGGCTGGCGGTGCTGCACGGACCAGGGTGAGGGGCCAAGAAAATCATGGGCCGCTATGGTTAGAAAGGAAAAAAAGGATAAAAAAGGAAAATAAATAAGATCTAATAAAAAAAATATAAAAATCACAATAAATTATAATAATCATAATAAATTTTAATCTATAATACTAAAAATAGTAATATCAATAATATTAATATTACACCTAATAATAATAATAAAACAACTTTGATAATAATGATCGTATCCATTTTATTTTAATTCAATCTCATTCTTCTCTATTTAATTTTTTTTATCTATTTAAATACTACTACTGTGCGGTCCTTGCTCGCCACAACTAGCTTTACGTGGACCATGCGATATCTTTTGTATTCTCCATAAGCCACCCCAGAGGTACATAGGTTGACCGCATGGCCACCACTAATGTGTGGTGCCCTGGAAACGGTCTAAGACCCATCTCAAATCTAGTTTAAATAAAATAAAATAAAAATATAAATAACAATAACAATAACAATAATAATTAATAACATATTTATTAAGATCAATAATAATAATAGTAATAATAATAAAATAATTAACCATAAGAGTTCCAAATAACACAATAAATTATAACCTTCACTCATTTTAAAACTTTTGAAGGTAGGCAAATCGTGCCGAGGCCTAAGCAGAGCCACACGGGGTTTCCAAAATGCCCTTCACCCATGCGCCCAACGACGTCAGCTGAAAAACGCGCACTTTTTAACATGACTCAAATGTTTATCATTCTATACTCAACCCAGACTCCAACAAAACTGTAAATGTCAAAGAAAACTATAATATAAAATAAAATATAGGTCGGGGTGTAACATGATTGGTCCACCACAGAAATTTATGTAATTCATGTCCCAAAAATAATCACCTCCAATATAACACATATATATACTCTGATTGATTTATTATATGTTACCATGGTAAAAATTATATCTCCAATAGTTCCAACACTTATTCATTAAGTACCTTATCACTATATATATTATTTACCCTGTCTATGAAACCATTATATCCACGTTATTTGATCATGATCCATGGAACATAAGTTTCTACTTTTTGTAAATCTATGGAGAATGACATTCATCCAGATCATATCTAATTATGAGGAAAATAGTTGTCTTCCTTGTGTTCTCTAACATATTTTATTAGGAAAATAATGGAACTGACACTAAACTTTTGTAGAAACATGAAAAGAATCATTATTAATTAATATTACATGTTCTTGTTTCAAACATCAAATAAATATTGTATTTATTATCTTCCACCTATTATTGTAATTATATAATGTCTCTAACAATTATTGTTTCTATCAAAGATAGACCATCCTTTTTTCGGGTCTTGACATCCAATGATCAGTAACATTATTATATAATGAATGTATGATTAATAATATTTTAATGGTTTTGGCTATAATGACTTGTTATTTGAAATCGAGACTTACTGCAACCACACTTGAACCATCCATGTATTGTTTCACTTGAATACCAACAAAATTATTCATATATAATAATCCCCATTACTTTGATACACAGAATATATTATTTAATAGATCATGTCGATCATAGATACATGACATATACTACTATCTTTTTTTGTTATTTGAAATTATCAATGTATCACCGGGTGTAGTGAATGTAAAACTACAACTATGGTTTTAAAAGTTTTACATAGTATGTGGATTTGGAATAATATAATTCCACATTATCTTGTGATACTTGATCCTATGTCAACATTTTTTTCATCATTACCATTAAATAAATCTATGTAAATAATGCACCTATTTTCTAAAGTTTAGATGTGAACCCATTTATAGAAATATAGTGTTTCAATTGACTATTACTTTTCTATCATATTTATATCCCCAATATCGATAAAGACCATTATGACAGTTACTTTATATGAACAATGTGTTTTGGTTGATTAATACTTGTTTATATCATCAAACAATTCATTGCATTTAATGACAAGTTCTTATGACATACTAATTTAATATTATACTACAAATCATCGGATATAATATTTTTATTATAATTAGTGAATGGTTATGGGATAACAATATTATTTTTGATACATGTCTTTAAATGTAATGGATGTATCTATTATGGGAAATAATTGTATATTTTATTCTCATTTTACTTATATCATGAATATGAAGTGTATAATGAAATGGGTGTTTATGAGTTACTCCACAGTATTTTTTTAATGAATGTTAACATGTAAGACACATCATCATTATTAGATATTAGCATTAGATTAAAGATTTTGATAATAAAATGTGTGTATATGAATTAATATATGCTACATTATATTGATCGATGAATGCTTGATCATGATGTTCTCTAGAACATGGGCTGAAAGAAGACCACATATTTTGACATTGGGTACAACATACCACACAATAAAATTACATAATAATAACCTAGATGGACCTTATGAACTATATTTAATAGTATATTATCCATGTAATAGATACACATTCCATTTTTAGTAAATATGAAATCATTAAGGCTTAACATTATTTCACAATGCTTTCTTTGACCAAAACTAAGTAGATAAGTATGTAGATGGTACCTAAGTTCTTCAACATGAAGGATATTAAAACAATACTAGGTATATCATGATAAATAAAATGCTATTATTGATCATTTTTTCCATTTCCATAATATGGTATATATTTCATTCCTTTTATATTCATGATTTAGTGACTATGATTCATGTTTTGATAAAATATTGGTTATGTATGAGCCACCACATACTACATTCATTCCTAAAAATGAATAATACCTTATATTTTCCAAAGGACATGTGAGATAAATGTTTTGGTGATACTAAAAATGTTTAACTCAGATAATTAATCATGGAAGTATAGAAGTTGGGTACCTCTCTCCACTGATTTAGAAACCACCATTTTCAGCCTCTTGGAGGAAACACATTACATTATGTAAAATTTCTGTCCACACTTGGTTATTGTTTAAAAATACATACATGTAATTGGTATATTTTATCCAAGACCATAAATCTATGAAAAAAATAATTCTCATAATTGATGAATATTCTTGAAGAAGAAGATATAACTTTCTTCTTTTATACAATTCACAGATTTTAAACATCAGTTAATTTGACATGTGTCATGTTATGTAAATAAACCCATGTTTAATAATAGTTTTTCTTAACATATTTTTAGAATTTTAATTGAACATCACACATTACATTGGTCATTTATCATTTTCTTTCTACTTGTTCACCATAATAACAAAGACTTACATTAGATTATAATTTATCATTGAGAACCATACCCAATAGGTAAAATTTAATTTTCTACACACTATTTGTTATGTAATCCTAAATGAAACTAGAGTAAGTTTTTAATAATTAAATAATAATGGGATTAATTTAAATATCATAATCCATCTATTAATTTCCACATATTCAGTACAAACATAATCTAATTCATTTCTAGTTTCACTTTCTACTTCCAAGAATCTTTGTGACGAGGCAACATGTGATTTCCAAAAAATGTATCTATGTGGTATCCAAAAATTACATCTATCATTGGTGATAACATTATGAAATTACCATTATGTGAATCATAAATGAGTATCTTATAAGAATTTCCCTCTCCCATGCTCCACGAGGCACCTTAATGGTATTGGGGAATCTTGTACCTTAAATCTTCTACGTCTTACTACTTTACACATGCTCATATACTAGTCACTATAAACACATGATAATGAGTAAATTATCATTATACAATTTGTATCCATGTTTAACGGTGTAATTACATTAAATTTTATACAAAAAAAATCTAGTATATTAGTACATTTATCGTGAATGATGATTTATAAATTACTAATTAATTAATTAATTCATTAAATTTCATCAAATATTTTATCGAACTCTATAAACCCACTATATTAGAATCAGAATACTGAGTCACATGATTAGTTTAGTGGCATGCATCCCTAAAACATATACTCATAGTATGGAATCTATGACTAGACCACTCATTCAAAATTTTATAGTAAGAGTCTAATTAGCCAACTGAATATACTCACAACTCCTTGATAATTTTTAGAGAAGACCCATCTTCTAATATCCTAAAAAATTACCATTGAACCCTTGACTATAAAGTTTCAATAATCCATATTTTTAATCAGGTTTTATCCATAATTCAGTTAATCCAACCCTTGAATCTCATAAGAACTCCCTAGTAGTAGGATTCACCCTCAACATTGGTTAATGATCACCATATATAAACACTTTTTTCAAATTTGAGTGACAAAAGGTGTTCACAACTTATTATATTTCTTGAGGGGTTTTCAAATATTATCTATGAGTGTATTAATTTCATAATAAATTTGTTCATACTATGTTTTCCCACATACAAATGAACATTAATAGAATACATTTATTATTTCTTTATGTATTTTCATATTAATTATATTATGTGTTTCCTAGAGATAGGAAAATACACAAAATAAGAAAAAATTGATAATGGAAATAAAATTACTAGATCTGTCTTGGGAATATATTATTAGTTCATCCAGCTAAACTAAATGGATCAATAGTGACCAAGGGGTATCATACCTGAGTTAGGTCTTGACTTACTTTGCAGCCCTTCACTAGTCCTGTGTGACCATAACTTGTTTGGGTGATTTCCCGACATGGCGTAGTCTGCGAATTATGATGTCATCATTAATAGTACATCAATACCCGCACATAGGAGAAGGGGTATTATGTAGTGAAATATACATTCAAGCAATTATAGATGAACAAGGATAAATATTTATTAAAAAAGAGGATGACGTTTAGACCAAATAAAAATTATCAAATTATTTTTAACATCAAACACATTTGTAATAAGTATGTAATTAAAACCAAAAATTCAGAGTCAATGACGATGATGAGTCTACGAGTAAATAAAGTGCATGTTAAAAATTAAAAATTATTAAATTTAAAAATGACTTCATTTAGGTAAATTAAATTAATTATTACAATTCAAATTTAATAATTTCTTCGTGTCTAATTGTTAAATAAAATTTTTATCCCAAAATAAAATTTTTCAAATAAATATTTTAAATAATTTTTTTTAAAAAAAATTAAATCAATAAATTTTTAAATAACATATTAATAATTCTATTTCCACAATTAATTAGTTATATTAAATTTTAATTCTATTTAAATTAAAATGATATCCTAAACACTGCACATGGCCAATGTCGGTTGGGCCGACCATATACACGCCCATTTGGAGTCTCAAAAACCTACTGTAGTGTTCTTTTGGGAAGACAGGCCAACCCTAACACATTCTATGTTAAGAAGGATGATGTAGGAAAAGAATAGGATAAATAGATCCCATGAGGTTTTTGGATTGATATGGGAATGTGGGTTCATAAGAGTGTATCATGCCTAGGGTGGAAGTGCCTGACCTTCTGAGTGTTCGGTTGGCACCAGTTGTCACCAGGAGAAATGGAAGCTGAGAAGGCTGGGATGGGGACAAATTCTGAAAAAAAATAGAGGTAGTTTGATTTACTAGACACTATAAGGTGATATACCAAGAATCTCTACCATATAGAGATAACTATAGGGAAGTGGGCAGTGGCATGTACGGATATAGGTGGGGAGACTATGATTGGTTCGTGATGGTTATCTATGGCTAAGGATGAGAGCTGCGGCTGGATAATATATATCTTTACATCATGGACTGAAATTTGTCTATAGGCGGCTGAGGGTCGATATGTGGGGTGAAATAGACCGATTTTGGCAATGGTAATAGTCATCCGAACGAGGTTCAATGACGATCCTGAATAGGGTGTTGGTAGGTGATGGCCAGGCCAGTCTGGTGGTGGTTTCTAAGAGAAGGGGTGGAATTTTGTGGAAGTATATGGCTAGATAATAGGGGTCAAAACCCCTTTATACAATTTTTTTGTTCTTCAAAATCCATCAAATGGGAAATGTGGGTTATTAATCTCTATGATACAGTTGTCAAAAGGATTTCCCCACCCCACATTCTGTTTTAATTATTTTTAAACATATAAAGTATACTTAATAGTGACTGATTTTTTTATTTTTTTATACTATTGTGTAAAAATAATTTCCCAAATGTTTTACGGAGTGAATATTAATAACTATTTCTTCCAAAAAAAATATCCAACTCATTAACGTGTTCCCTATAAAATTGGCTTGGGTAGTAATAATTTTTTTATTAAAAAAATTACACCCATAAAAGAAAAATTTTCAATCAATATAAAAAAATTATATGACCGTATCATGGTCATCTGAAATTTGATAAACATATGTCCTATTCCATTATGACTAAATGAAAACACAATATATTAATTAGAGTATATTAATTTTTTATTATATTAGAAAATTCACAAGATTTCTCAAATACCTATTACTGGTTCCAAAAATTACAACTGAAGATGGTGGGTCGATGATTTAAAATATTTTATCACCAAAGGGATGAAACTACATCCAATATTTAGATCTAAGACTCAATAGAGGGCTAATGATCTTGTATGAATATTTAAAAGAACAAAATCAATAAACAAGTACGTAGTTTGATTTGATAACATGTTCATCTGAAGATTGTCAAAAATGATTTTTTTAAGATGGATCCAAAATATAACCCTTATAGATCATCCACATAGACTTCATGAATCTGTGTGGATGTTGATAATAAAATTTTAGGTGCTATCAAAAAGCTCCAAATACTCCTTCATCATCATGATTATGTCCATGATCTAGTTCCTTGGATCCATGAACACATTTTTGGAACAAAATTTTCAACATAAATTTTCTATTTCGTGGAAGTTGGATGTTATATAGCGGATTTAATTTCATTTTAATTAATAACATATGGATGAATATTGTAGAGACCCAGTTTTTTCCCTGTATGAATTTGGAATGTTTTTACATATATTTCCAAATCCAGGCACTGAGACAGTGTGTGATTCTATGGCATTGAGTGCTAGAAATAAATTGTACAAAAATATTAAGTTTTGTTATACTATTTATGACACAAAAATAGTACATCTCTTAAAAAGTAGTACAAATCAGAAATATGAGGCCATAGTTGTGTTTGGATCACACACTTTACCATAGGTGCAGTATATTTTTTTGACGGTGAGTTCCTTCTTCTAAAACCTTCATTGAGGGTGTTCCAAAAATAAAATAATTAAAATACAATTATTTTAACTTGAATGATGCATCAATTTACTTCTGAATAGGGAATTGAATTTGAAATCTGAGACCGCCGCAACGTTTTAAATGTGGTGTGTTTCCTATGTGTGACATAAATTGAGAGGGAATAGAATATTTATATTTCACAACAACTGACATTTTCCAATAAATAAGAGTTTAATGAAATGATCCAAAGTTAGCTCATTTCTCTTTTGGATTCGGGAGTTATGGACAACCGCGATTTGACATCCATAATTCATTAGAAGACGATGAAAATTTTAGATCTAGTAGATCAAAGCTCAATGGAAAAAATGGTGGATCCAAATTCGAGGTAGGATTTCAATTTTGGATTCTACAGCCCCCCGATGGAAATCATTATTGTTGTTTTAAATTTTAGTTGAAATTCACTACTTTAGAATCCTTTGTTGATGGAAAAACTAACAACGACCATCATCTATTTTGTTTTGAGATCACCTATTCTTTGTGTTCTTCATGTTATTCATCATTATTTGATGATAAACATTCCTAAATTCTTAAATAACCTCAGATATTAAATAAATTCCCATATTTGTGAATCTCTCGACATGAGGAGTCCTGAACTATTCTTGTATTAGTGTTTTGGGTGCCGGAGGACCCATAATTTTGAACAGAAGATCTGCTAACTTTTTTCACTTTTAATCATTAAAGATTCTCCAATAATAGATTATTGTTGTGTAGGTCGGGCCCAAATATCTCGGATCTGGTCTCTGTTTCATTTTTGGATCCCCAGAGTGGCTATAGTGGTCCATGAATGTTTTTCATATATGGGTTCTAGTGACGGTGGATACGGTAGGTGGTGGCGTGATAGCTAGCCTCAGCGGTAGGAAGAGCCGTGGGATTTCACACGGAGGAGGTGTAGGGTGGAACATAAGCTATGTGCGGTAGAGTCTAGTCCCATGTGGTTGGCGATGATGCACTAGGAGGCGGTGCATCCGGGAGCTGGTTGAGTTAGCCGAACTGGCCAGTCCGGGCTGGTCCAGTTTTTTTAGATTGGGGTTTTATTAAAGTACATGTATCTCTAAATCCAAGGGTTCGAATCACATGCGGTCTATATAAATGTGACCCTTACTTCGAGGATGATCATTTGTAGGTGCAATGGGAACCTTTTATTTCAGGCTTGAAGTTCTGTGGTACGAAACATTTGATTATTATTATAATATTATAATAATTATTATTCAAGAAATTGTATCAGACAGTATGTCTACATACAATGTCTAATTGATGTGCCATCATAAGAAATGAGACCCTATAGTTGAGATGGAATTTTCAATACTAGTTTCTGATGCATACACTATATTTTTGTGTGTGGGCCCCATGGCCTCATTCTGGGTTTTTGCGGTGAAATGCCACCTTTTCACCAGGTGTTGGTTTTAAACAAATGAATAGATAATCCATTGTGTATTTTCAAGGGGATTTCAATGGGAGAAATCCATTTAATGTGTTTCAAGAATGAGGTGTGGGCCCCATGGCGTACTATTTTTGCAAAACGCAGTGGAATGCCATTTTTTGACAAGGAGTCCATTTCGGGTGAATGATTATTCAATATAGTTCATTTTTTGACAAGTATTGTTATGGAGTGATCCATTTGGTTATTAGGGTATGTATTCAAGAGGTATGTTTGTAGAATTACGTTTTCACCCTTCAGATCAGTAACGAGCCATATGCTCTCGTCATCATTTGGGCTTGAGCTTCTATGTACTCTGGGAGTACAATGGAATGTCTTGTGGGTAATAGATCATAGTTTATTACCAAAGTAAAACTGGTATACATCCAAGGGATGAGGTGGGGTCAGACTTCGTGAGGGACCCACACATTCTGTGTATTACATACGAATCATCTACCTCTCATGTCCCCTTTTATTGGACACAAATTTTGGCATGCGAGTAGCCTATCCTTTTTTTCATATAAAACGTGATGGTGCCCTCGATAATGGATTTAGAGAGAAGATGTAATATTTTACATGTGTAACACCTATCTAAGGTGACTCTTATTGTTCCTTTCATGATTCCTATTAGAGGAAACATTCGACAAAGGTTGTGATCGTGAAAAATCACCATAAAAGTATTAGGCATACACCCTACCTGGGATGGGTAGTTGATTTGATAATGATCTTTATAATAGGTACAATATATCATGGATGGCCAGTGTAGTTCCTCAATGCCTTTTGAGTGGAACCCTCACACCAGGCTGGGCATGGGTCCTCAATGACATTATATTGGAACCCTCCAACTAGGATGACCATGGTTTATGGACGACACTGGTGTGGATCCCACCCCAGCTGGGATGGGCATGGATACTCGATGACACTAGAATGGAACTCTCCAGCAGGGTTGGGCGTGGGCCCTCAAACCTTCTTAGAGTTTAACCCTCCAGACAGGTTTGGCATGGATCCTCAATGTTGAGACAACATTCTTGCTTCTAATTAGTGATAAGGCACGATTTGAAATCACTTAGGACTCATGAGTAAGAGGTGAACTTTTACCACCATGGTGTTTCCCTATGACACGATGTAAAACTGTGTTGGTGGGATAGGCCAACCCAAAGAATACAGTATCAAGGTGCGGTGATTGAGCCCCTTGACTTTCAGTCCAGAGATGACATGTGGGATACTGGTCATTGATGTTGGTTAATTTTAAAACTATTGGAAAATATTTTCTTTGGATAGGTCATGGAATATAGATCACGTTTCTCTATTTTTTTTTGGGATTCTTTAACTTATAATATGCATGTATTATATTTTTTAGTACCCACTCCTTGGGTTTTAGTTACTATCTTTCCACAAGATGTGAAAACGTGCAGGGAATTCCATGTGCATTCCATGTCATTCTTCTCATTGTTGGATGAGTCTAATATCCTACTATATGTAGTGAAAAATCTATAAGATGTTCATATTATCACAATTTGATTCTCCTTATGTTTTGATGTGATTACTTCAAATTCTCGTTAGGTTGAGCTGAATTCATTTTACTGTATCTTTTTAAATCTAATTCTCCCTAATTCAAAACACCTTTTACAGCACCCTTGTTCCATTGGGGCATCTGACATACTATTTTTATACTTTCCACCAATTATTCCTTGCCTACACTTTGTGTGCCATTGTAGACAATGGACAAGTTGATCGTAACATTTGAGGATTATAGAGATATAGGGTTCTTGAACAATGTGTGGTGGTCATATCTTTGGATTCTAGAGAGGGACTCTACCAGATGTTTTATTTTTTCATCTGTTTTTGGTTTTTGGAACTTTCTTAGTTGGGTATGTCTCTTTTCCCTTTTAATTATGTTTATTTTTCAATACATTTACAATTTAGAGGTCAATGAATGTTTGTTTTTTATTTGTAATAGTGTTGTAACTTGATTATTTTTCCAACTCCACTTTTTCATTGATTTTCCTATGTGTGTGTAAATTTTTATAGGCAATGACCTCAATGAGTTTTATGTACCTTCGATGCTATTTTCTAGCCCTTGTCCTATAGAGGTGGGCTTTGTGTAGTTTCAACACGAGCCCTTGCATGGGTCGGGTTATAATAATGTGGTATTAGAGTTGGTTCTTTCCTTCGGACATTGTTATAATATTCCATAAAAATTTAATTCTTGATTGTTTACTGAAACCATGTCAACATATCTTGAGAGTGGATCTTAGGATAGGGAGTCCAAAAATGGCGCAGCAGCTGGAATATCCATCATTAGAACCATGATTACCTGCTTGTCGACTCGGCATGCTAAGACACATGTTTTCGGGAAACATTTCAATTTCTACATATTGGATTGAGTCTTTGAATATCATTCTTGAGTAATTTCCCCTTCATTATAGTGATATATTTATATATTCTCATCTGACCACATTACTCCATGATAACATTCAACATGTTTTCGCAATAACAACCAGCCAGGATACTTGATCCAGTTTGTGATGAAGACCCTATGAGCAACGAGGCCTTAGTTAACGAACCATAATGCAATCCACTTTTTTTAGGTGTGTTTGTAGTAGCATCCCCACCCATTGAAAAGAAGACATCCCCAATATAGAAGGATGAGGATGTGTGCAATATGTGAGTGCTTTGCGAGTTCTAGCATCAGAGACCGATGATGATTCATGTTGAGCGATACCCTTAGGCAGTAATGGATTGGATAGAGTTAGTGGTTCACCACTTCATGCTTGTTAAGACCCCAAGAGATTAGAAGGTGGATTTCGAAGATAGTCTTTTCCCATGGAGTAGATTGATGTTAGTGGAGTCCATTTACATAGATACACGATGAGTCTGTACTCTCATGGGATGACATCCATCAACTATTCCACGAGGAGTAGTACCCCCTAATTATGCATCATCATGATTTAGGATATCCTTCAGTTTAAACCCAAAGGGATGACAATGGATGGGTATGTGGATAGGTTCACCGACCTTGCACACTACTCTTTGAATATGAACCATGATGGATACTTCTATGTACTTATGTTCGAGCGGAGAGATCCATGATGTCATAGTACACTTGTGCATCCCCAGGTGTGTTTGGGTTCTAGATAAGGAACTAGTGAAAATGAAATTTCTGTCAGAGGGGCTCTATACAATGGAAGTAGGTGCAACATATCTGAGATGTATTATAAAGATAATGGGCATCGAACGATAAGATTTTGACCCAGGATGCCTCCCCCTAATCAATCTTAGGTTTGTATTTTTATATGGTAAAGTAATCCTAGAGAACATGGATAGCCTGGGGAGGCCAAGTGTTATGCTTATGATGTGAAAGGTCACATGGAAAGTGACTTCCCTACAATACATGATAATCTTTAAAATATAATAGTAAAAAAATTGCCATGGTAGAGATGGTACCATTATTAGGGATCTTCCAAGTGAGGACAATGTGGTCCCTTGGGAGGCAGTTTTAACAGGGGATCAGAAAGAATTGTGTTTTGCAGATGATGATGTGAAGTCCTTACACCACCATTGGGCGAACCATGCCATGCTCAAGGAGTTGACAATTAGGGCCTTGGGAAAATTCATGCTATGGATTTCTATGATCCTACAACGCACAAGATGATAAGATATTTTCTTGGTGTCTTTTAAATATTTTTGAAGTAGAAAATGTTTGACACTATGTGAGGTACGCTTTCCTCCATACTTATTTCTTGAGGTTTTACTAGGGTGACTTGGGGCATTAGTGTGACCATGTGTCAGTGTTTTTTAATGTAGAATTAAATGATCAAGGTAGAGTGATTCTTCCACCACTGAGACACATTTTTTTAATATTGAAAAAAATATAAGGGTGAGTCAATTCCATCGAAAGGGGATAGTATCGAGGTGTGGTGGATGAGTCCCTCCAAATTGTGCGTTCATGGGCAGTGTTGTGTAGCGGGGTGTTAGAGTATGTCCTGGCATTGATAGGTGAGTTTTCCTTATTGACCTCTTATTTATTGAAGTATTAGTAGTGGGATTGGAAGAGTTCATGTTTTGGGGATTACTCTCCTTCCATTATGGGAAATGATGCGAGGGTTATGCCATGGGCTTTCTATTTCTAGACTCTTGCGATTTGATTACTTTACCCACATTACCTATTAATTGGTACCTTGTGTGCTCAACCTCATGTATTGATATTGTAGTTATCAAGTACAAGTCGAGGTGATGAGAACCCCATAAATAGAGCTACACAAATCTCTATATGGTTCTTGATGATTTAGTCCTCTACCTAATGATGTAGAGGCGTTATCTTCTAGAAGAGTGCTTTGTGGTTTTCTAAGACCACCAGAGTCTTAGGTAAGTCTTCACTCAGAGTATCCTCAAGATGAGGTGGTGATGTTAGTTGAAACTCTTATAGGAATATGATTCACAGAAGTCTATACTCTGAAAAGAGGCAACATTTTATAAGATTCCCTAATAAAGATGTCCTAGGCTTTCTAAATGCTATAAGTTCAGAGTAGTTAACTTCCCTGTAGCTGACCCTAGTGGATAAATAGGGTGAAAGTTTCTTTAGTTGATGGTGTTTACTCCTTCACTTATGGATCATGTAAGAGAGTCTTGGTTGTGAGACATCAACTAAATGATATGGCATGACTTAGATACCCATGGGTACAACACCAGGTGGATATTCTGAAGGAGGGAATCACAAGACCCTTTTCTATGGACAAATAGTAGTTTTAGTTTCAATGTGAGTGATGGTTGAGCATTAAGTTTCAATGTTTTTTATAGCCTATGAAAATCCAAATGTGGATATGGGATGGAATATCCAAGAACATCATCATAGGGATTTTATACATAGTGAAGGACCATGATTCCATCTAGGTTGAAGTAGTTTGAATCACGAGGTCAACATAATTATTTTATTATTAGGGAGTAGAGATCAGTGAAGTGTTTCAAGGAAGTTGTACATATGAGAGGTCATTCTCCTACATAGGGTACCCTCGGAAATTATCACTGAACATGACATGGGGTTTATGTCACTATTTTGGAGAGTCTTATAGAAGGAATTTGGGACCCAACTATAGATGTGTATGAACATATTTTCCCCTTTAACGATGGGAAGACCAAGAACACAATCCAGTTTTTAGAGAATATAATGAGGAGATGCATGATATTTTTCATTGCACATCATCAAAAAGGGAGAAACATATAATGATGAACCATTCCATTTGTTCAAATTTTGTGTTATCATGGAAACGTGAAGGTTTTCCTTGGAGTGGGAGAGCCAGGTGTGACCTTAGTTTCCAATTTTTTTCCCTAGATTTTCTATTGATGGATGAAAAGCCTCAATGAAGGAATGATGTAGATACTTGGTTACTGAATTGTAAGACATTGGATTATTTTTACATATATTTCCGGAGCCAGGAACAAAGACTATGTGTGATTCTGATGCCCAGTGTTCCTAGAATAAATTATATAAATTTTTTCAGTTTTTTATACTATTCACATGACATTAATAGAATATCTCTTAACCGGCAGATCAGATAAAAAATATGAGGCCACTATTAATTCTGAAGCATTCCATTTACCCTAGGTGTAGTATAACTTTTTTCTTCATGGTAATTATGATTAGAAACTCCCTGGATAGAGTTTATGTTAACAAAATAAGTAAAATTAATTTTTTTTATTTCAAACACAGAATTAAAAAACATCTGAATAGTGAATCAGATTGAAAATCCAAGAGTGCTGTTGAGTTTGGAATGGGTGGTTTTTTCCAGGAAAGTCATAAATTTAGTTGGAGTAGAAGGTTTAGATTTCATGACCACTGAAAGATTCATATAAATAGGTTTGTAGATAAAGGATCAAGAGTTAGATAATTTCCCTCTCCAATGGTGGAGCTCTAGAAGACCGTGATTTGACGTCCAAATTTCATTGGATCATGATGAAAATGAAGGACCTAGTAGATTAGAATGTAGCATACACAAAAAAGGATCCAAATTCAAGGCAGGATTTCTATTTTGGATTCTACAACCCCCGAATGTTTTCCCTGGTTTTTTTCAAATTCTGTTAAAATTCATTGCTTTAGAGTCCTTTTTTGATGGTCGGACAAACCAAGGACATCTTCTGTTTTCTTTCGGGATCACCCATTATTTATTTTTGTTGCGTTCTTCATGGTTATTTTATGATAAAAATTTATCCATTCTAAAACAAACCCCGATCTTGGATTATGAACCATATCTGTGAAGCTCTCAACCTGAGGAGTCCTAACCTATGCTAAGATTTGAGTTTTTTGGAAATGGAGGACCCATTATGGAGAGCAGAAGATCCTCTAACATTGTTTCACATTGAAACGCCAGTGATCCTCCGATAAGAGTTTATTGCTATGTACCAAGGGTATTGAGGATCATAGATTTTGTCTTTGTTTAGTTTTTTGATCATCAATGTAATATTTGTGGTTCACATATGATTTTTTCTGTGTGGGTTCTGGCGAGGGTGCCTCTGGTAGGCGGTGGCACACCAGTTGGTCTTGGAGCCATGCGCTGATGCAGGATCCAAAACGATGGAGGTGTGGGGTGGTGAGGTGACCACCGACTAGGCATGTTGGTAATGCGGTTGGGCATGGTGGAGTACCGAATTTCAAGGGCAGCATGGTACACTGGGTGGCTATATGGTTGGGTGCCAGCGGCAGGCCGGTTGAGCAAGCCAGACCAGCCGGTCTAGGTTGTCATGTTGGTTCAGGCCACAGTTTTTAATAAAAAACCTATATAACTCAAACCAAGGATATTTTTCTTGTTCTGTATACAACAGCCTGACCATTACATCACGGTGAATCATTTTTGGCCACTTTGTGAACTTTTTATTCCACACATAATGTCTGGTGGTATGAAATGTATGATTATAATACTAATATAATTTTTATTATTCGAGAAACTTTTATCAGACCATATATCTACATATGATTTCTGTTTGACACACCGTTAGAGGATTTGTGACCCTGGAGTTTAGGAGTACTTTTCAAAAACAGTTTCATATTCTTCAACTGATTTTGGGGTGTGGGACCCACAAGCCCCATTTGGGAATTGTAGTGAAATGTCACATTTTCACCTGGTGTCTGTTTTGGACAAATGAATATGCCATCCCATGTGATTTTAGGAGGGTATTGAAACTATGAAAATAATTTGGAGGTGGTTCAAGATCGATGAGTGGCCTCCATAGGAAACTATTTGTGTACAACGTGGTGGAATGAAATTTCTTCATCGAGAACCTATTTCAAGTGAATAATTAGTCAATACTATATATCTTTCCCCAATGATAATGACGTTGTGATCTATTTGGTTTTTTAGACCAATTTTCTAGAATCATTTTGATAGAATTATGTTTTTTCTATTCAGATCAGTTACAGAAAACATGTACTCTTCAACCTTTTGGCTAGAGGTGCCATGTACTTTAGGAGTGCACTGGAATGCCTTGTCGGTACTAGTTTTTAGTTTATTAACCAAGTATATCTAGGTACAGGGCCAAATCATGTGGTGTGATAACAGGTCGTGTGGGTTCCATGCTTGTCTGTAATTACACTATGATTCTTCTACCTCTAGTATATCATTCTGTTGGACTCATATTTTGGCATGCAAGTAGCCTATCCTGATTGTTTTTTATATAATGTGATGATTCTATCTGTAGTGGAATTTGAACTATGATGAGAGGTGTTCCAAGTATGAAGACTATCTAAGGTAGTGCTCGAGGTTCCAGGCATGAAACCTATTTATGGTGTCATTCGATGATGACTATGATTAGGCATAATCAGAGGAGAAGTATTGGGATTACCCTCTAGAAAGGATGGGTATTAGCTTTCCCGGTGATGTTTCTGGGATGTACCATCCAGCCAATATGGCCAATGTAGTTCCTTGATGCCTTCAGAGTGGAACCATCCAGCTGGGTTGTGCATTTGTCCTCGAAAACACTAGAGTGGAACCATCCACCTGAGCTAGGTGTGGGTTCTGAACATCACTAGAGTGGAAACCTCCAGCTACGCAAGGCATGGGTCCTTTAGGACACTAGAGTTGAATCCCCCATCCAGGTTGGGCATGGGTCATCGATGAAACTTGAGTGGAACCCTCTAACTGGGCTGGTCATGGGTCAAGAATATTGAGAAGACCATATTGCTTCAGATCAGCGATGAGGAATTCTTTGATGTCACCTTGGAATCACAAGTATCATGGGAGATTTTACAACTACGACTCTTCATTGTGATGTGACCTAAAACCATGAAGGAGAGACAAGAAATACCAAAGCAGATAATATCATTGTGCGATGATTGATCTCCTTTGACTTGTAGTTCATAGTAGACCTGTGGGATGCTGGGCATCAATGATGGTTACTTCAGGAACTATGTGTGAAGATTTTATTTGGATGAGCTATGAGATGGAGATACCCTTACTCTTATTCATTTGGTCTTATTTAACTGAGCACACACACACACATAGATATATATATATATATGTATGTATGTATCCATGTTTTCAGTTCCGGTACCTTGGGTTTTGATCACTCTCCAAACAAGAGGGGGGAATACTCGAGGAGTATAACATGTGATTTCAATGTCTAGATTATCATGGTGAGACGAGTCAACTCTCCAACTATAGGTAGAAAATAATCTACAAGAAGTTCATATACTCACCGTTTATTGTCTTGTGTGTTCAAGCAAGTTTAATTCACTTTCATGGTGGGTTGAGATGTACTACTTTTAATGTACTGTGTTATATATAATGCTCCATTATTTAGTACATCATTTACCTCTCCATCGAGCCTTTGGGGAATCCTACTATGTATGATTATACTCACCCAGGCATGGGATTTTCATGCACTTGGTGTGCACTTGCATATGACGAATAGGTTGATCGTGACATTGGAGGAGCTTAGGCATACAGGGTGCTTGGACTGCGTGAAGTGGTTATAGTTTGGAATTTAAGAGTGAGACTCTCCCATCATTTTTACTTTTTCACATGTTTCCGAGTTGTGGTACTTTTCTAGTGGGGCATGTATCTTTCCCCTTTTCATCATGTTTACTTTTCTATAATTGTACAGTTTAGAGGTTGATGCATTTTTTTGGTTTATTTATTCTAGTGTTGAATTTTGTTTCTTTTTCACTCTGCACTTTTTCATTGAGTTGGATGCATGTGTGTGTACATGTTCATTGGAAAGGGCCTCCATGAGTTTGTTGTGACTTTGGTGGTAGTCCCCATACCCTGGCCTATGAAGGCGGGCTGAGGGTAGTTGTGGTTCCATCCCCATCATGGGTTGGTTCATGAAAAATTTAGGTCTCATACTTATATAATGGGAGGATCAAATAACATTGAAAATAAATTCCGAAAAAATTTACAATAAATGACACTATATGAATAAATGACAATGTAAATTAATTTCTTTTATATTTTATCACGTACTTATAATATATTATTAAAAAATTACGTGATAAAACAAAATTTATTAAGTCAACTCGTAAGTCCAACAATATTAAACAAACCATGAATATTAAAAGACTGTTTATTTATATACTATTTCCCCACATATTCACTTAAAAATAATTTGAATACTTTTAATAATTAAATTAATCCCAATTAATATATATGTTAATGATAAGAAATATATTTATTCATTAGTGATCAATTAAACTTGGTGAACTCTCATCCCATAATGTGTGACCCACCATGTCCTACATTCATATTCACCAAAATTGGGTAGACTTTTGAATATGATATTGTGTGATACCCTCTTTGACCTTATATTGAAAGAAGTGATTACAATTCATAGAATAATTATATATTCTAGAAACTAATAAAGTCCTAAAAATGGATATGGAATCATCATAGCAATGAAAACCATCCAATGTACATGCATTATGTAATGTAATCTATTTTCCTCATGATAACTCATAAATAATGATACACAACTTGTTTCATATTGTATCCTTTATTAATTTTTCACTAATCTAACTAGAAAAAACATACCTATGAGGACCTCGGACAAATTTGTTTGAAGGTACAACCATCCTGATGATGCGGGTATGAGAAATCACTTCCTGAACTCAAAAGAATCAAATTCCATCTTAACCATTAAACTAATTCAAATCAATAAATGAAACCCCAAACATAATCTACTTCACCAAAAAATCAATTTCGTTGTCTTTTCCATGTATCAATGCACACAAATAATTGTCCCACATTGCTAATGATAACAATATTGGATACCAATAAAAATGTTTATATATTGGAACATACAATGACACTAAAAACATGTGATGTCCCTATTTAATGGATTCTCATCATGACATCACATGCCAGAGATCTATAATTGAGAACACCATGGGAATATATATTAATTATTATGATCCCCTTACAACTTATTATCAGACAATAAATGTGTCTTGTTAATATTATGTATCTAAACCATTGTGAATATTTTTATGATTAATTTCATTGTTTTTAAGGTTCTCATTATAGCATGTGAATTGTTATAATGATTTGAAATAACAAATAATCTTTGTAAATTTTTTTATAAACAATGGATGTAAAAATATAAAAATTGTAAGGGTATACATATATCTTATATTACACACTATATACATGTTATGGAAACCAAACTTTATTGTTCTGTTGGGTCAGGGGACCCACTATTACAAAATTAGGTTCTAAAAAATAATGATGTACCCAATTTATATGGGTGGTAACATATTTCCAATTAACCTTATAACATTATAGTACGATACATGACACAGCTTATAATTCATTTTACATGAAACCATTAACTTATTAAAAAGATAAATAAAGTCCCATACTCTAATGAACAAGGTAATTGTGTATGGGTTGAGTAGAAATCCAACCCTACCCAAGGATATAAGACGAATTGTAGGATAAAGGGGATAATAACATGAACAAAGTAAATTTTCTTATAAATTGGTGGGAGGATCAATTAAACAGCGTCTAAAAACCTCCCATATGGTATATAAACTATAAACATAAAGTCTAACCTATATATTTAAAAAATATATAAATCATGGATGGTATTTCATATTTAATTAAGTGTACTTAGGTCAAATAGCTATTTTTGATTTTCCCAGTGGAATGAAATTTTTTAGGAAACCGATTGAATTTCCTGGAATTTGTTGTTGGTTGATAAGACATAAATAGAATATGGAACCAAAAAACCTAGTGTGTAGCATGTTACCCTAAAACAACTACTTCTATATGGTCATAAGAAACGTGTTCATGTGTTACATGATATTTCCATCCTGAATGTGTACATGGGAATTCACTCCAGCTGGTGACTTGTATTTGTGGAACCTAGATATGGTAATTCAAATATGCGTCATCCTTTCATGAGAGACCCCCATTTGGGTCACCCATATACAATTATCCCATGTATAACTGAGGACCCATACATGGTGACTCATATGTTGGGAGCCAAACGTGTTTACCTATATGTGGGTCATCCATACCTAGGTAACCCCAACACAGTTCGCAGCTATTTAAATGACCCTTACACTAAACCTTATATAGTAGGTGGAGGGAGTCTGGAGTAATCTTTCTAATTCCATGTAATTTCAAAGTAATAAAATTATATTTGATCACATTTATGACCTGCAACACCAAGAATAAAATGAAATATAACATATCAATAATTTATTACATAATTAATATTTAAAATAAATATGATCTATTATATTTATTTTAATACACGAAACTCTGAATCATCTTTGATTACACACAATAACGGCATTGTTGATAGATTTCGTTACACGCCAGACCAAGATTTTACAAAAAAAATAAATTATTAGAATATTATAATTCAATACAATAAGATAAAATCTAGCTATTAAATCAGAGGTTATGAGCATGATTGACTAAATTATAAAAATATATAGTATATTTCAATTTATATCAATTAATTTGAAAAGAATATAAAACATAATTGAATATAAAGGGAAAATTTCTAAAGAAAACTATTTTTTTATCCCAAACTAATTTTATATTAAAAAATAATTTAATATTTCGGAATGTTATTAATTAAATATATATATTTTTTAAAAAAATTATTTTTTAGATTCATCTAATATATTTTATAGATATAAGGTAAGAAAATACCATTTTCTCATATGAAGATATATTTTTATAGATATTATTTTTTCAGCTTTTAATGACTTACCTATTGTTGTAATAAACATTTATAAATTTTATATGACAAAATAAACTTTGGTTTTTAATTATTAATTTCAAAATTATCTTATTGTGAATTTTTTTTCTTTTTGTGAATTTTCATTTTTTATAAATCATGAAAAATACTAAATATTAATTGAAAACTCCCATTTCATTTAAATAATTTACATTCTAAAATTATTTTTTAAATTCGTTTTAATGAATGATTAGATCAATAAAAAATATATTAATCCAATTTAGTGAATTTTATGCATTCTCATATTGAAATTGGATATAAAAAAATTACAACCTTTTGACATTTTGAAATTTAAATATGAGATTTGTTTTCCCATTTAAGAGACTAATTTTAAATTAATTTATTTCAATAATTTGATTTTTATTTTTAAAAATAGATTCCATATTTTAAAACAAAATAATTTTTTATTTTTAATAATTTAAAATTAGTTTTTATAAAAAATATTTGTTAAAGAATTTATAATTAATCATAACAATTTAAGTGAGAATGAGTTTACTTATTGGATAACTTTCAATCATAAGCGACCAAATGACTTAGAAACTTTTCCAAACACTATTTAATTTCATTATATCGACCACATACACTTTTGGATAGAATTTTTTTTTATTTTCGGAACAAAATGTAAGAGATACGTCCCAATACTCTTCCATTTTATATTTACACGAATTCCACTCCTTCTCAACTATAAGAAGGAAATAACTCCCCTAACATCATCACACCTCTAAAGCTCATTGGATCATTAAAAACCTATTGAAATAATATGAAAAAACCTATTACATGAAAGGAATTGATAGTAAAGGTACCATGTACCTAGGAAACATGACATTAACTAAGAATTTCAATTATTGATAATTCCATTTTTATTATCATTCATGATATTTTTTATTTGACCTTATCTATGGAAGTACTTCATCCTCATCTTATCGATTCAATGGGATGTGTGTTATGTTATTTACCTTTCCATATTGATTATTCATTATTTAATTACAGTAGGTTTTATTGTTTTAAACCCTCAAAGAATTTTGAGATCACCCTTATCTTGTTTCCATTCCCTATGATATGGAGTTTATCTCATTGAATGAGTTTCAAGGACGCTGAGATTTTTTTTTATTAATAATTTCCTAGTGAGATATGGGTCTCATGTATGTATCTGGTTTCCCAAGCTACTAAACTGATTAGTCCTTTTTGATGTGATTTCCATGTAACTTATGAAATTGTAATAATATAGGGAACCATCTCAAGGAAATTGGGGTTAACTTTTTTACATAATTACATTAGATTAGAGGCCAGTTTATTTGTGCATAACACAAAGAATAAAATTAATTAATCAATTAATTTTTTAAATGAATAAAATGAAATAGGTTAATTTAATAAAAGAGTAGTTAAATCTCATACATTGGATTCCCCAAAATGAATTTTCCTAGGATTTTCACTACCCATTGATGTCTCCTTTTCCTTATGATATCTCTCCCGAATCCTGTTATATTTGTGTTCCATTTGATCTAGTGAGTATCTATTTATAAATATAACAATTTATAACTATTTCTTATCTGTATATCATATTATTTCATGGTATAAATCTACTTATGGACATTTCCTATTTCAATATTCTTGCCTAGTTCTCATATTTTCATTATTTTATCTTGAATCAGAGGCTGATGACTTACAAGTATACTATAATTAGTATATACTTTTACTTGAGAAAACTATCAATTTATTGCATATTTCATAGTAGATGTGGTGTGTAGTAGAACAAACATATTATTCAATGAAATAAACTATAAAAAATTGTATAAAAGTTTTGTAGTAGTATTAAATTGATGATGGGTAGATTGATAAATATGGTTACTATGTTAATTTAATATACAAGGTATGAATGAATATTAGATATCCTATAATGGTAAACCATGTATGATGTCCAGTTATAGATCCATGAAATGGAGTTGTAACGTCCTTGTTTTGGGTTCCGCCAAAGGGTGCCCCATACCCGGGTTGTCAAATGGCCTCCAGATCATTTCCCCAAATGCTAGAGGCTTCCATCTAGCAGTGAGGGCCATGGGTGTGATATTGGGGAAACTATGCCCTCATTTTAGAGTAACACAACAGAATAAAAATCAGATAACAATATTGGTAAAAATAATACCATTCAATAAGAAGAGAATGGAAGACTAAAAGTAAATAATCAACTAAAACATATATATAAATAATGATTCATGTCACAAGTGTCTAAGAAAACCAGTAAACAATTCACAATATTGGAATATAATTATTTACAAAAGTACAAAGGAGAACAAGTAAAAAACTCCAACAGCATCACAAGCCTCAACTTGGTCCCATGTTCTCCTTCTACACAACAATCAAGTACCTAAAGTGGAAGGGTGCTTGTCCTTATCTATACCTGGAACAATATTATCTTTTTGGGCCCAAAATCATGATCCAAATAGGGTGTTAGATTAATCTCAATAGGAAACCACCAAAATATCTGTTTCTAATTGTCAATGAATGTATATAGAAGGCATATATGTAAAATGATGTAATAAATAAGTAAGTTCTCAAAAGTAAACAATCCTACAGTTTTGAAGACATTCAATAACATTTATTAATTATCCATCCCAACCAATACAAGTTTCCCTCTGGGAATGTTCACATAGCCAAACCCCTTTGGTTCAACTTATACAATAATGATATAATGACACACTGGGTAAGCACACATAGTTTATCCCTTTTGGTCTCATGAAAACAAAGAGTCTATGAGGAATCACTCACTTTCAATTCCTCCTATAGTCTTTAAAAGACAAACTATATACTCTTTGAGTAATCACTCAATGTCAATTACCCCTGTTGCCTCATAAAGGTAATTATTGACACTCTAAGGGAGCACTCTACGTCAATCCCCTCTTGTCTCGATACATGAAATGTATAATAAACTCTCTGGGGACGCCCTCAAAGTCAATTCCCCATATGGTCTGACAACACCAGGTTCCCATGGCCTTTGCAATACAATTGTGCACAAATGATATCCATTAGCCAAATTAAATATCATATACTACTTGGATAATAACTAAAATGCATATCACAATCATGTCATACAATAATAAACTCCATCATAACAATACCAGGCATAAAAATAAAACTAGTCTAATAGGAAACTATAGTCCCAATGTAGAATTGCAAACAATCCTGGGAAAACACATCTATAGAAAGGTAAATAAACTATATTGTTAATCAAGAACCCCTACTCAAGCAAAAAAAAAAAATATATGGCATTCACAACGTTAAATTCCAAAACTCTCAAAACCCTAAACTAGGATATATGGAAAATGTTTCATGTATAACTCAAATATATCAATAGAAAAGCACAAACCACATACCTCGACATTGTAAGATCGATATAGTTGAATCTAAGGCTTTAATTAGACCAAGAATGTCATATATATGCAACAACATCAAAAAATGATAAACCACAGATATCTCATGAAAGAAGAGGAATCAATATAAGAGGATCTATAAAAAGGAAGAACTCACCAAAGCTATTCCAATGCAATCGACAGTGTTCAATTCGTACCAAGGATGGACGATCGGGGGATCAGAGAAGAATCAATGATATTCAATCACTCCTGGATGAGATGGTTCCAAAATTAGATGTTTCTTTAGACGAGATGCAACCGCTGTTCGATATAACAAAAAATTGAAGTACTTACAATGTTATTTAAAGATACACGGTGTGTATATGCCTTTTCCGGGTCCTGATTTAACCGGCCCTGCCACATCATCAACCGATCATGTATATGACCATGACATGGACAAATAGGGTCTTGAAATGGTGCTAGAGTACACGGTGTGTACAAAGATGTACATGGCGCGTACTCCTAAAATTTGCCTTCCATCCTTTTTCTTAAAAAGAAACATAAAAATAGATCCACAACTAAAATGAAGATCCAGGTTCTTACGGACTTCCCCCATTAAATAAATTATTCCACAAATTTCCCTTACAAGGTAGAGGTGAATATGAATCCTTGAACATCTTTGAACAATATGATTGCATATTGGCCTACCTCTCCCAAGTCTCCTCTTGTACTCGCCAGTGTTACCACATAAACCAAACTAGAGGAACAAACTGACCTTGGAGAACCCTCGCGCTTTGATCAATAATCTAGATAGAATGCTCCTAGAATGATTATTGTACCTCCAACTCAACATCTTCAGGTTAAAAAACATGTGATGGGTCTAAGAAGTAACACCACACCTGGGAAACATGGAAGATGTAATGTATAGCCCGATACCTCTAAGGTAACTACAACCGATTGGCAACCAGACCGACTCTCTCCAAAACATCAAATGGCCTGACGTATCGTAGTGAATGTTTACACTATCTTCTAATCATCTTGTGTCCCAACCTCAGTGTGACACGTAGAAAACATGATCTCTACCATCAAACTGTAAAGGTCGTCTCCGTCGATCAACGCCAGACTTATGTCGTGAATGTGTAGTATCCATCCTCTTTCGAATAAACTAAATCTGCTCTATGGTATCCAAGACAAGATGAGGTCCTAGTATAGCATCATCTCTTTCCTCTATCAAACATAGGGGTGATCGACATGGACTACCGTACAAATCCTCATAAGGTTCCATCTGAATAGTTGATTCAAAACTATTATTGTAGGAAATCTCTATCATAGGTATGTGCTTATCCAAAGAACCTTCAATGTATAAGACGCATTCTCGAAGCATGTCCACCAGCACCTAGATCGTATGATTGGACTAGCCATATTTCTGAGGATGGTAAGAAGTACTTAGATAAACCTATGTACCTAAATCCCTTCACATTCCTTGAAAAATGTGAGAAGTAAAATTGGAATCATTTTCTGAAATGATGGAGTACCGAACCCTATGTAAATGCACAATCTCTTGGATGTACAACCTTCACAGTGCATCAACACTGAAGGTCTCTTTGATTGGTAAGAAGTTTGAAACCTTCATGAGTCTGTTAATGACAACCGAAACAACATTGTTCCCTCGAGGTGACCTTTGTAACCCTATAATGAATTCTATCATGACATGATTCTACTTCCACTCGGGAGTGGGTAATTATTGAAAAACCCCCCTAGTCGCTGATGCTCTGCCTGCACCTGCTGATTGGTGGGACATCTCATGAAAAACATAGCAACATCTCTCTTTATACCTGGCCACCAATAATGATAGTTTTGATCCTGATACATCTTGGTGACATCAGGATGAACTTCCAAAACTGAAGAATGAAAATCCCACAATAGCTCCTCTCATATGTCTACTAACAACCATACATGCCCATGAAAACACAAGATTGCATCATCTTCTATGGTCCATCCAGGAATAGGGTCCTCTCTTGACACACACTACCATAGATCTAGGCCTTTAGAATTTGATAGATGCCTTATTCACCCTCGATCAAGTAAAGTAGAGGTAACAAAAAAATACGAAATAAATTACTTCCCTTGTCTGTCGTGAACCTTCAAATACATCTCAGATAACATATCAATAAGATTACACTCACTACTAGCCTCCGGAACAACCTATATCTATGTCCTCCTACTCAACACATCATCCACTACATTTCCATTCCCATGTGTCTAGGTAAGCTCAATGTCAAAATACTGAACGTACTCTACCCACCTTCCTAATATCAAATTCAGATCACGCTGAGTGAAGATATACTTGTGAATTTTATGGTAGGTGAAAACCAAAAAAAAATTATCTCTTAATATAAAATGTCTCCAACAATGTAAGACATTAACAACTACAGCCAACTCAAGATCGTGTGTCGGGTAATTCCTCCCATGTGGCCTCAACTGCCAAGATCTGTATGTAAAAATCCGCCCCCCTATATAGGAAATGATCCCAGCCCGATACCTAATGCATCAAAGTAAACATAATAACACTAGAGTGGTGCTAAAAAAACTAGTGTCGGTGTGGAAGTCAACCTCCCTTTTATCTTCTAAATGGATAAAACACAGGAATCTATCCATATGTACTTCGCACCCTTCTTAGTCAGGCTCGTCAATGGCACTACTAATCTTGAAAATTCTTATATGAAACATCTATTGTATCCAGCTAGCCCGAGAAAACTCTATACCTTAAATATGTTCTTTGGATGCTCCAAAGAAACTACTGCTGTCAATTTCCCTAGTTCTATTGATACTCATGTCTCTGAGATAACATGACCCAAGAAGTGAATATGGTCCATCCAAAAGTGTCATTTTGAGAGGTTATATTATAATTTATTCTCTCTCAGTGTACTCAAAAAGATATCATGAGTGGTAGAATAGTCCTGTCGAGTGTTATAGTACACCAAGATATCGTCCATGAAACCCCCCACAAAGGAGTCCATGTATGGAAGGAACACTATGTTCATCAGTTCCATAAAAACTACAGGCGCGTTCGGGAGACCGAATGACATAAACACATATTCATATACACCATACCTACTACAAAAGTCTATAATAGGAATATCAGATGGTCTATCACACAACTACTAATAACCAGATTTCATGTCAATCTTTGAGAACACTCAGGCTCCTAAAATTAGATCAAAGAGATCATCAATCCTTGGAAAGGGATATCTGTTATTGGCCATCAACTGGTTCAGCTTTTGATAATCCACACAATCTTTTAGGGTACCGTTATCCATCATTTCAAATAGGATAGGTTAACCCTAAAGAGATGTGCTTGGTCGGATGAAACCCTTTGCCAATAACTCATCTAACTACTTCTTGATCTCCTGAAACTCTGGTGTAAACTTCCTGTAATGAGTAATGGACACCAGTGACACACTTGGAACAACTTGATAGAGAAATCTACCTCTATCTAGGGAGGCAAACTAGAAAATTAATCTATAAAGAAATCCTTGAAGTGAATGACCAATGGAGGAAAGTCCATCAGTGATGTCCCCTAGTCATCTGGATATAAACTAGAAATATAGGTTGTAACCCCTCCCAGCCCATGATGCTCGGGTCCTGCTATGCTCTCCTGAACATCTCATTCGCCCTTATGTAGAAACAAACCATGCTTTGGTGATGAGAAACTCACCCTACATTTATAAAAATCAATAACAACCTGGTAGGAAACCAACAAGTCCATTCTGATAATGACGTCATAGACCATCCTCTCTAAGATGTAAAGGATCCATGAGAAGTGACACCCGCCAACCTCTAGAGGGAACTCCTGGAACTAACGTACACTGGCTATTCTAGTCCCCAATGGTGTGTATAGAATCAAGATATCAGTAGAAGTAAAGATAATGATCACAAGACTCTCCACAAAAGGAACATATATGAAACTATGGGAAGCACCTGTGTCTAAAATAGTAGAAGATAAAACTGAGGAAATAAATTTTTTACCTCTAACTGTAGAGGGTCCGAGATCCTAATTCTTTTGGGTCTACTCCACTATAAAAGCATGAACTGTACTGTGACCCTATAAACCTTTCTGATCACTTTGAGCTGATCCAACCCACTACTACTGGTATCCTGTAGCCCGATTCCCATTGCCACAACAGCCTCCTCGTCCAGAACGACCTGACAAAATCTATTTCATATACTAATGAGAAATAGGTGGTCCTTCTATTGAACATGAAGTCATCTGGGAACCCCTATCACCAACTGTTGTTGAGAAAAACTCACAAACTCTAGATGATTAACCTCCCTTGCCCGCAAATCCAGAATACCTCAAGTTGTGCTCAAAGATTAGCTCCTGTTTGACTATAGTATATATGTAAGTCAACCTAAGTATGTTCAACTAAGATCAGATGTCATGCCTAAGACCATCCTCAAACGTCCTCACTAGGAATAAATCATCACCCCCTAGAATGGGTTTGATGCACTATAGCTCTATGAAGAAGGAAGAAAACTCCATGACAGAGAGAGTACCCTACTCCAAGCTCATTATATCATAGGCTTGATCAGTCATAAAAGTCTCTATGAAGAAGTAGTCATAGAAGGTCCACAAGAACTCATCCCAAGCCGTAACCTACTAGAATCCCGCCTGTGAGATCACATTCCCCCACCTCTTGGTGGAATCCAAAATAATGTATGTAGCGAGATTCACAATCCTCTTTGGAGGAATCTCCAAATTCTAAAAGATCGACATCATGGATTATAACCATGACTCTACAACCTGAGGTCCTCCATCCCCTAAGAAAGTGGGAGGATGATGCGGCTAAAAAACTAGCATCAAATCTTCCATAGACGGGGTAGGATGTGGGTCTCCCTTGAAGGTCTACAGAAACCTCATGAAGCATTTTGGAACTGTGCATCGACACCTATGTCTAGATTGATGGGGTTCTACCAAGAAATGAAAGACTGGAGGATCTGTTGGCAGTCCCTGATCTGTCATGCCCAGTGATTGATCGTTTCCCTATATATAGCATACAATTGGAGGAACTCTCAGTGGCATGACTCTGGAAGGTCAAGAACACACCCCAGTTCCATATTATCAGGGACTAAAACATGGATGTGATATAAAAGAACATGAGAAGAAAACAATCGAGTTTTACTAGACATTGATACACGGCGTGTCTGAACCATAAATGGTGTGGCCCCATAGACTATCACATGGGAATATACTTATGCTAGTCAAGGTTATGTAATACCCCCATACATATGCCGTGTTCATCTAACGGACACAGAGTGTACATGAATATTTTCCCTACTCGAGTTCCACTACACTGCTAAAACACATGGTTCTATTAGAACAAAACTACACAGTTCTTTTAGAACAAAACTACATAGCATGTTCATTCCAGACATGACGTGTACTAGAGGGAATCCATACACCCGTGTTGTTAGTCACACGACCAGTTGCACAGTTGACTCCACACGACTTGTTCAAGCTGTACATGGCATGTACTTTCTGAGTTTCATCGATCTATGACATTGGCCACATGGCTGGATAGAAAATCATATAAGACGACCTATACTCCATGTACACGACATGTTCCACCAAACATTTCCCTACTGTGTGTCTATGGCCACACAAACAGTCACATGGTAAAAGGACTACACATCATGTACAAAACGTACACGGTGTTTACTAAATAAAATTTGTTCTTTTCCACACAGAAGGATACATGGAATGTATTCTTCAATACACATTGTTTATTTTTGGTGTTTCCAGTTAGTAAGACTCATAAATAACTCCAAAACCCAATAAAAACACTAAAACATACATTAAAGTGCCAGATTTCGATCCGTGGGTCCCATACCTCCCTTTAATAAAATCTTTGAATCATATTCATGTATATTACAAGGAGTTATAGTTCAATCAATCACATGATCTGCCAAATTATGTTCCATGAGGGCCCACAGCACCTCAAGGACAAAAGTTTAGTGTTCGTTCAAAAAAAACTTCACATATAAGAAATACCCTATTAAATAGCAGATATTCTATCAAGACATATATCACAACTGCATGAATATCTAGCACAATATCTATCATAATAACATGAAATAGTTAATGAACCCTAAATGGCATGACGAGAATGCATGACATGTGATCCCTATTAAGTGCCTATATGATGCTTGAGATGAAATACCCTCAACTCATCAGGTTGCAACAGAAATATAACATCAATGATATCAATGATAATAGTAGAAAACATGTGAATCGCCCAATAGTGAAAACAAATCAACTATAATTATTACAAAAAAGTGAAATTGAAATAAACGAGGTAAATTCGATTTTACCTATACATGGGTTAGCTACTCCTGAGCACAACTTATTACCATGTTACTATTCCTTCATATCCCTGTCTATAGGATCCAAATAGTTAGTCAAGAAGAAAAGAATCCATTTGAAACCATTTTGTATCTTCCTAGTTTTGGGTGCCACATAAGAGTTCCCTGTACTCGGTTGGTCACATGGCCTCAAGCGCATTTCCCCATACACCAGAGGCTTCCAACTAGCAGCGAGGGACTTGGGTGTGATAGTGGGGAAACTATTAACTCATTGTCAGATCAACACAGCAGAATAGAAATCAGATAACAATAACGGTAGCAGCAATAGAATTCAATAAGTAAACATCAAAAGAATGAAAGTTAATAATCAACTATAGCATATATATTTTTATAATGATGGATGTCACTAGTATCTTGGAAAAAAACAAAACAAGACACATTGTTGGAATATAATGCTAATACAAATAATGACGGAAAAAAAGTAAATAAATCCAACAGCATCACAAGCCATAGCTTAGTCCCATGCTCTCAAACTCTGCAGAGATCAAGTACTTGAAGTTGAAGGGTGCCTAAAATTATCTATACATGCAATAATAGAATCTGTTTGTGCCCAAAAGCATGACACAAATAGGGTATGAGATGAATCCCTGTAGGCAACCACCCAATGATCTATGTCTAACATTTAGTGAATATATATAAGTAGAAATTATGTAAAATAATGTAATAAACAAAGAAGTAATCAAAAATAAAAAATCCTACAGTTTCAACTACATTCACTTAAATCTATTAATTATCCAACCCAATAATTACAAGTAACCTTTTGGGAATTTTCACAGTGCCTAAACCCTCTCGTACAACTTATATAATAAAGTTTTAATGACCCACTGAGTAAGCTCACACGGTCTAACACCTTTGGTGTCATGCAAACAAAGACTCTCTAAGCAATCACTCCATGTCAATTAATCTTATAGTATTTTAATGATAAACAATATACTCTCTAAATAATCAGTCAAAGTAAATTATATCATTAGTCTCATAATGGTAATTATAGATAATCTGAAGGAGAACTCAACGTCAACCCCCACTATGGTCTTGCAGCGTGAAATGTATAACAGACACTCTAGGGAAGCCCTCGATGTCAATTACCCCTATGGTCTAACTACACCAGGTTCCCACAACCCTGTACAATAAAATTGTGTAGAAATGATATCCATCATCCAATGTAAACCTCAAATAATACATGGATAACAACTACAATGCATATCATAAGCATTTCATACAATAATCCACTCCATCATAACAGTACTAGGAATGCAAAGAAAAATTGACTAACAAGAAACTCTATACCCAACATCCAATATCAAACAAAAATGGGAAAACACATCCATAACATGGTAAATAATACCTATTCTCAATAAATAACCCTCACTCAAGAAAATATATCATAACAAGAATTCACAGATTTAAGTTCCTAAACACGCAATACTCTAAACTAGGATATTGGGTACATTTTGCATATACACATCAAAGAAATCTATATAAATAAACTAACCAACTACATTGATGTCGTATGATCGATATAGTTGAATATGAGACTTTGATTCAACCTAAAACGTCATAGATCTAGAAAAAAGAAAAAAATTAACAAACAAGGATATCTCAAAAAATAGAAGGAATCAAGGGAAGAGGATCTAGAAGAAGGAACAAATCATTGATGTGATTCCAATGAAAATGACGTTGTTTGATTCCGAGCAAGGTCGACCGATCGGGGGATCAGAAAATAATCAATGATATTTGGTTGCTCCTGGATGAGATGGAGACAAAAAGATGTTTCTTTAAATAAGATTTGACACCCGTCCGATATAAAAAATAAAAAATAAAAAAACACGGTGTCTTCTTTAATGATAAATGACGGGTATATGCCTTTTTCAGGTCCCGCTTTAAGTAGCCCTGTCATGTCATCACATGGCCATGTACACATCTGTGACACATCCAAACACAGCCTGAACTTGATGCCAGAGTAAATGGCATGTAGAAAAAATTACCCGATGTATACTCCTAAAATTTTACTTCGTAGATTCTACTTCAAATGTGACATGAAAATAAGACCATACCTAAAAGATGACCCAGGTTCTTATAAGTTTATATTCCCATAAGGTACAAACTCATGGTACAAGATTATTGGAATGAAGTGTCTACCCTTAGGGTTTAGATGGATGGTACTTATTTCATGGTAGGGAGTGTTGACCCCTAACGTATAAATTCATGGATTGTGTTTATTAATAAGTAGTGTATTCCTCTTAATTCCTTATGTAATGTTCTTATTTCCTTATTGGGAGTGTCATCCTAGGGGTATAAAAGGATTATTATTATTTCCATGTATTGAGTGTCATACCATGAGGTCCATATGGTGGCTTCTTATTTCCTATAAGAAATTGTCTTCAACTATGTTTTAGAGGGGTGATTCTTAATTCAGATTGGGGATATATTTATAATAGGAACCATTTCAAGAGAAATCAGACAATAGCCAAAACCAATATGGTTGATTTTGGGTTCAACCATTGAACATGACGACCGATGGTGGTAATTTATCTTTCCTTCATTGTCATTTTACAAAAATTAACATATACTATTCTTAATGACGGATATGTTTGTAAACACATTTAGTCATGGAATAATGATTTTTTACTCAAACCCTTCTTGATTCCCCATGTGTATATGAGGAGCAATCATTGTTAAATGATAGAACAAGGGAAATTTCCCTTTGAAAGATGGTTGATTTGAAAGCTATTGTTTATCATAGGGGATGAGGATGTGAACTCAAGGCTAGTATTGAAATTTTTACAAAGATGGTTTTGGATATTAGAGTTTAAGAGTTTCCCAAGAAGGATCCATTTTTTATATATGACTTTCAGGACCTACACAACTATAATTTTGTTTTGTAATAGAATGTGTAGGTTATTTTTGTAACTTTTGGTGATTTTGTTCTATTTATTTATCATATTTATGGGATTATTATTATTTTTATTATTTTAATAGTTTAATATGTCGGTGTAGTCTCTAAATGGTATCACCGAAGAGCTTCTCTACATTTTGTATGTCATTTGGTTTATGGGGAGGAATGTATAAGGATATGTGACACTCTAATCATGTTTTGATAGTGTAAAATGGGCCAGTAAATCATAATTGTGATGATATGAATTAGGTTTTATTGGCTTGATATTATGGTTGGTTATGGGTTCAACATTTCAGTTTATCTATATTCTCATTTTTTCACCTATTAAAATTCATAAAAAAATGAAGAGATGATGTTGATCAATATCTCTTCTTTGTTAATGGTCAACGGGAGTGAGGAAGAAATTAACAATGGTAGTTATTGGTAGATTAATTCTCAGTCTGTGACTATAAAATTTATTCATTCATCAATTGAAAATTACAATACTAAATTTTTTGGTTAATTATTATCTGATTTTCCATTGATTATAAAAACATGGAACTTTGAATGAAATATTTAGTAGATGGTGTAAACATTTAATATGAATCATTTTTCTTATTTTTATCAATATTTTGAATTTGGAAAATATGTATAGTAAATATTTTTAGATTTATTGAATGATAATGATCTTTCAATTATAATACTTTTTTTGATATAGACTTTTTAAAATTGTCTATCTATATATAATTTGAATTTAATTTACCCTTACATTTAATCTTTGGATACATATTATCTTTCATTACTTGAGAAATAGTAATACTTAAATGTGTTAGATCTTTATGTTTTCCTATTTACATGTTTTTCACATTCTATTTTTACTATTTTTAATTATATTTTTCACCAAATTAGATAATAATTGAATAATTTTCTAAATGTTTTAAATTTTATATCAAAAATAAAAATTCATTTATTTTTTTTGGAGACATTGAATATTATGTTTTTTAATTGATGATAATTCAAAACATTATTATTTATATTTTTTTCAATATTTTTTTTAAAACTTTTTCAATTTTAATTGAAATATGAGATATGTAAGATTAAATTGATATTTTTGTCACCAATTTATGGCCTAAAATATATGTCTCAATGGAATGTTTGATATTAAATCAAGGGGTTAAAATATGCCATATGATTAGATTCACTTGATAGATATTTATTATGATGAAAAACATTGAAAAACCTAATGTTATGTGAAACCAATAGTTTAATATCTTTTTTCAGGATCAATTGAAATTTAATAGAGTTTTATTATATTTTAACCATGAATAAATGCCCATGTTTTAATGAAATTGTGGATGAGAGATCATGTTTTAATGATTGAAAACTCAAGATCCTCAGGATTTGATGTTCTAGAAATTCAAGAGTATTTCAATGGTTAACAAAATATGACATGGGATATTTTAGATTAATTGGATTGACATTGATTCCTATAAGAAAAAAAAAATAATGAAATATTAAAATCAGGTGCTGAATGATATTCCCCTGTCTAATTATCTTGTTAGAGTGAAATAAATTGTTACCTATGAAAATGTAAAAGGCAAACAGGAAACTGATTAAATAATTTTATGGAGGAATAAAATTCATAGTAAAATTTGTGAGTCCATATAGTTTATGGAATGTGTTTCTATATGAAGGAATTGAGATTAATTTTGTGGATTACATAAAGTTGCTCACTAATAATAGAGGGGACTATTAAATGATGCTTTTATATATTCAAGAACGGGATAATGATAATGTGGTGAAATAATAATGTAGAATTAAATAAGAGTTAATGTTTAATTATTCCAAAATCTGATGAAGGTTTAATGTATTTTTCTGATGGATTTTATATAAAGTATACAAAAGTTGAAATGAGACGATTATTTAATTATTGGATATTCAATGTTGTATATTCCTTCCCATATTGTAATTTTGGGGATATAAATTTATGGGGGATAAACCTAATTCTGGGGTAAAAGATATTATAGGATGTTATAGACTAGATTATTCAATTTCAAGGGGAAAAGGGGATTCAAGAACATATTTTAATTAACATAATGGGAAGTTCATTCCCCTTTAATTTTAGTTATTGTTGTTAATATTTTTATAGAATTCACATAGTATAACATTGATTGAGTTTATTATTAGCATGATCTCAATATAAACTCCCACATTATGAATCATTTAGATATCAGTATTGATTTCATTTCATGATATTACCTTTTATTATATTCCATTCATTTCTTATACAGTGATGTGTTCCATTTTCATCTAATTTTGTGAACTCTACTATACATAATTTGTATACATATATTTTATTGAACTATTATAATATAATTAGTTTATGTTTTCGAGTATGTTGATTATGGTTTTTAATTTCAAAACCGGCATGAATGGATTAAATTTTATATTTACTAAATATTTATATCTCTCATTTCAGGTTTTATGTGTAATGTATTAAAAAATTAACCTTTAATCATTGGTTGATGAATCTGTAATTTTTTTTTGGGTAATTACGATTATCATGACATTTTTATAATAATAGGTATCTATACATTTAAATTATCATGTCTATCATTCACATTAGTGAATCATATAAATTATATAAAATTTTTATAGGAATTTTTTAGTATGGAAGGAATAGTCAATAGTGTTCAACCTTGGTTAGTTCCGCATTCCAAAATCAGATTTACTTAATTCCATAAAACCCCAAATCACATTTTTTAATTTTTTCATTTTCTTCCATTCAAAACATTAATATTACTCTAGTAATGACAAATAAATTGATATAGATATTCATGTGAGTAAATTGAAAGAGTCATTGACAGATCGAACTATGTTGTCCTTATATGGTATATTTTAATTAAAATAATCATTGTTGAAAAATATTCTTGAGAAATATTTTTATCAATTTGGAAAATATTTTATTCTACCTAATTTGTAGTGGACCTTATTTTCATAAAACAAAATATTTGAAAACAAAAAAATAATTTTTTTTGAAATACAATTCTTCAAAAAATTATTTATGTACTCGGTTTTCCCTTTTTACAGAACCTTACATCATTGATGGTTAATTTTTTGTGTTAATTGAATCTATATCATTTTCTACATGATATCTATTATCTATACTAAACATGGCTTCCTCCTTGCCTATGTGTCACCATTTCCATCTTCCACGTCACCAGCATTCTAATTTCCTCTACTTCCGATTCCCCATCCCGCGACACAATTATGCCTCCCCCCTCCCGTGCTCTACCTCCATTCCATCGGGTTCTCCTAGGGTTCCCGCTAGCCTCCGTCAATCCCCTCTGACGACCCTCTCCTCGAGTCCCCTCTCCCGGTCACCTTCCCGATCATCCTCTGCCTTCACGCCTCCGCCTCCAGGACTCAACCTATGTGTGCTCCACCTTCGGTCCAATCAGGCTTTCTCCTACAGTTCCCACAGCTATCCGTTACTCCCCAATCTCGAACCTCTCCGTGATTCCCATCTCCCGGTCCCATTCTTGATCATCCTCCATCTCCACGCCTCCGCCTCCGCCTCCACGCCTCCGCCTCCACGCATCCTCCTCCGCCTCCACGCCTCCACGCCTCCGCCTCCATGCATCCACCTCCACGCCTCCACGCCTCCGCTGACACATTCTCAGCTAGTCCCTCCATTTTATGGTTTCCCTGCATCCGTCATGACCCATTCGCCTCGGCCTCCGTCTTTGAGTCTTCCTACTTCGGCTCCATCATCACTATCTATTCGGTCTGGTCCAGATTCGGCTCCTCTGCACCTCCAAAGGTTTCCTCCATCACCTTGTGGTCATTATTTTCATCGCAGGTATATCTGTAACTCTTTATTTACACGATTTGAACCAATATGCATAGCAAATCCACCTGTCATGAGATTTTGGTAACCTCTACCTATGGTAAACCGTTATTTTTTACTATAGTAACCCCGCTAGCTATCTATATTCCTTTCCTCTTATAATTTCTCATAGCATGGTCTTACTTTCATTTTCGGTGATGTAAAGTGACTTAATTTGAGTTCACACTACTGTATATTGGCTTCAGCCCATATTTCGCTTAGTATTTTGTAATTTATTTCATGTTGTTTAGCTATGTTTTAAGTGTTATTTTATGGAATGATGACTCCATAAGGTTTGATTTCAAAGGTATTATGCTATATGACCATTGATTTTTATTTTTATTGATCTCAAATCATCAATGAGGTTGAAGGAGAATTATGGAACTACTGAATGATTTCCATCAAACTGCATTGATTAGATCCATGATTGAGATAAATCCTATACTTATTAGTGCCCTGGATGATGAGGTAATACTTTCATTGATCAGAGATCAGAATATTTATCAGTACTGTTATTATGTTGTATTTACCATTGGAGGTTGTAGGTGTGTCCATTATGTGTCTCATAGGTGAACTGCCTGATGATTTTATTGTTTTTGAAGAAATGAAATGTTATGGAATACCCTCAAGTGTTTATTGAGACTTCATTTTTATTGTATGGATTTTCTAAATTGGGGATCTTGAGAAAGGTACGTGCTTAATTTCAGATAATAGCTTGAAGTAGTGGGTTATTCTTTTTTTATTCATGTTCTACCTAATTTGATGTTATCCATGATTTGTAAATTGTTTGTACGATGCATGATAATTATAATTGTGACCAATATGTATACATGTCTTATTTAATTTATGTTTATTTTTCACCATCTCCAGTTTTTTTAATGAAATCGCAACACACATTGAAGGTAATTCTCTAGATATCTTTTTCTGTTAATTCAAACTTAAATTTTTTTCTCTTATGATACTTACTCAGCTATTGATGGGAAATAATTATGTTTTTGAGGAGGTGAGATATCAATAATGAATAAATATTTTCGCTAAAGGATTCGATGTATTCTCTAAGGTATGTATGAATCCTTCAAAAGGGTTTGATTGGAAAGAATTTGTTATGTTTTTCATTTCCTTGATTGATTTTTTTAACCCCCTTTCCATCACCGGTAGCATCGCCAAAGAGCCTACAGATCCAACAATAGGCATGTTCTCATATTATTGTGAAATAATCTCATTAATTTCTAGAAACTTTTTCCATTCCTTTCAAGATTTACAAATTAGAGTTTCATATTTCATTTTCGAACAATATTACAATAAATATCATATTCTGCTTCACCGTTTACACCATGTTATTCTTCTGCTCTGCCAATCTATCATCATCTATAAATTGAGAAATGTATGTTCTTAATTGTAGATAATAGATTGGAGCAGTGGGTTATTCTATTTATATTAATGTTCTACCAAATTTGATGTTATCCATGATATATAAATTGTTTTTACGATTCATGATAATTATAATGGTGACCAATGTGCTTACATGTCTTATTTAGTTTTGGTTTCTTTTTCACCATCTCCAGTTTTTTGAATGAAATGGTGAGACAGATTCAATGTAATTTACTAGATAATTATTTCTATTAATTCAAACTTAATTTTTCTTCTCTTGTGATACTTACTCAGTTATGTGACGTGCAATCATTAGGTTTTTAAGGAGGTGTGACATCAGAGCTCTGAATATTTATCCGTACTGTTATTATGTTGTATTTACCATTTGGTGGTTGTTGGTGTGTCCATTATGTGTCTCATAGGTGAACTGTCTGATGATTTTATTGTTTTTGAATAAATGAAATGTTATGGAATACCCCCAAATGTTTATTGAGACATCATTTTTATTGTATGGATTTTCTAAACTGGGGATCTTGAGAAAGGTACATGCTTAATTTCAGATAATAGTTTGGAGCAGTGGGTTATTATTTTTTTATTCATGTTCTACCTAATTCGATGTTATCCAAGATTTGTAAATTGTTTGTATGATGCATGATAATTGTAATTGTGACCAATATGTATACATGTCTTATTTAATTTAGGTTTATTTTTCACCATCTCCAATTTTTTTAATGAAATGGTAACACACATTCAAGGTAATTCTCTAGATATCTTTTTCTGCTAATTGAAACTTAAATTTTTTTCTCTTATGATACTTACTCAGCTATGTGATGGGAAATCATTATTTTTTTTAAGGAGGTGATATATCAAAAATGAATAAATATTTTGGCTAAAGGATTTGATTTATTCTATAAGGTATGTATGAATCCTTCAAAAGGGTTTGATTGGAAAGAATTCATTATTTTTTTCATTTCCTTGATTGATTTCATTAACCCCCATTCCATCACTAATAGAATCGTCAAAGAGCCTACAGATCCAACAATAGGCATGTTCTCATATTATTGTGAAATAATCTCCTTAATTTCTAGAAACATTTTCCATTCCATTAAAGATTTACAAATTAGAGTTTCATATTTCATTTTCAAACAATATTACAATAAATATCATATTCTGCTTCACCGTTTACACCATGTGATTCTTCTGCTCTTCCAATCTATCATCATCTATAAATTGAGAAATGTATGTTCTTAATTGTAGATAATAGTTTGGAGAAGTGGGTTATTATATTTATATTAATTTTCTACCTAATTTGATTTTATCCATGATATGTAAATTGTTTTTATGATTCATGATAATTGTAATGGTGCCCAATGTTCTTACATGTCTTATTTAGTTTTGGTATCTTTTTCACTATCTCCAGTTTTTTGAATGCAATGGTGAGACAGATTCAATGTAATTCTCTAGATAATTATTTATTTTAATTCAAACTTAATTTTTCTTCTCTTGTGTTACTTACTCAGGTATGTGACGTGCAATCATTATGTTTTTAAGGAGGCGTGACATCAACAATGACTAACTATTGTTGCTTAAAGATTTGATGTATTCTCGAAGGTATGTATGAATCCTTCAAAAAGGTTTTATTGGAAAGAATTCATTATGTTTTTCATTTGCTTGATTGATTTATTTTCAAAGGATATAGATGATCGTGCTTTCAAGAATTCTACTTGTTTTTGAAACCCATTTAGAAATGGTTGTGAGAACGTTTTGACTTATTTTTCAAATCTACTATGAACTTCATGTTATTAATTATTATACAACATATGGTCATTGTAATATGTTTTGTTTTCACTTCATGCTTTATCATGCATTAAGCAGAGAAATGTTTCTTCCCATTGCAGAATCATTCTTGACTAAAATTTTAGTTGGGATCTTCACATGCTTGGGTACAACACTGAAGATCGCCCATTATCCACAAGTAGTGATAATGACAACGATATAGTAAGGAAATTTTTTTTTGGAAAATGCATTCACTTCTATGTGTTTTCATATTATATAGGAAATTATTATTTATTCAACTACAAATTTGTATAATATGGTGATATTTATTCAAATGTTGCCACAAGATTCAATCTGTGTTCATCTTTTTTTTACTCTATTTCATGTTTTATGGTCTTATGAAGTTTTTGAAGTCTGTTTGTTGAAGCTTCTTAGCATGGGTGAATGACTGCAAATTAGGGAAAAGAAATATGGTTTCCCCTCCACTAATATGACACCACCAAATCCATCTTACTTGATAAATGCATCCTTATTACCTTGGGATGAAGTTTATAGGATTTTTTACAGGTTGAAACAAAACATATTCAAGATTATTTATATGTATGTGTTTCCCTTTTACTTATACATTGATATTTAGGGATATCTTATTCAATTGTATCACAATTTTGAAAGAAGACATTTTTACAAATATTTTGACATATTTCTGGATTTCTTATTAATGTGTTCCCTTTTAGTCACACATAGTATGTTTTCTTAAACATTAATGTATGTGTAGGTAAACATATTTGATGAATGTGCACTTCCCCATCTCCTAGATTATTTCATGTTCTTTGACCACAATAACTCCTTCTCACAACTAGAAAACCAGGTACAACAACATTTTTGTTTTCTAAAAATGTTTTCTTATTGGTCTTCAATCATTTAACATATAAATCTTATTAACAGTTACTTTTACTAAATCAAAATTGTCATGTTTTAGAGCAGTAAGTCTTTTTTCACTATAGAGTTCAATTTTCTTTGATTAGTGGATCATGTATTTTATTTTTGTAATGGATCATATTATGGAGTAGTGGAACACGTTTGAGCATGTGAATCATGCATTATTTTTGGGTATTGTATCATGTTATTTGTTCAAGTAGTGTTTTTGTGTTTT